>JACBWV010000610.1:78794263-78796763 GCA_013435795.1 Chlamydomonas sp. ICE-L
CACCCTACCTGCCACCCTCATGATGTGGGGATGCCAACATGCTCCGGCATTGACCTCCTTCGCTTCATTCGAACGCATGAGTCGCTCTCAAGTCTGCCTGTGTCAGTTAAATTGTATGCTTGTGGTGATTGGATGATGGGTCAGTTGTTGTGGTGATGTGGATGTACTGTTTGTGGTGACTGGGGATGTGTATGGTTTTTCGTGATGGGGATGGTAGTGGTTGTGGTGATGGGGGTGGTAGTGGTTGTGGTGATGGGGATGGTAGTTGTTTTGGGATTGGGATGTGTCGTGTTTGTGTATGACTTGTTACTTTCTAAGTGTTTGTGGTGATGGGGATGGTAATGGTTGTGGTGACTGTTTTCATTCGGATACATGTGTCCCTCTCAAGTCTACTGGTTGTCAGCAAGTGATCCTCTAACAGTGATGGTGATGACAGTGGTGATGGTGATGATAGTGGTGATGGTGATAGCCTGTTGTCAGTAAGTGACACGGTCACGTTTCGTACCTTGAACTTAATGGGGATGGTGATGATAGTGGTTATGTTGATTGTTTTCATTTGAACACAAGAGCAGCTCTTAAGCCTGCCTGATGTCAGTAAGTGACACGGTCTTGTATCGTACCTTGAACTTGATGGGGATGGTGGTGGTGGTGGTGGTAGTGGTTGTGGTGGTAGTGGTTGTGGTGATTGTTTTCATTTGAACACATGAGTCGCTCTCAAGTATTCTGGTTGTCAGTAAGTGACACGGTCGCTTTTTGCACCCTACTGCAATAGCAACGAACAAAGTGCCCTTCATTTGTAGCGATGGTTGTGGTGATGAGGATGGCAGAGATTGTGGTGATCGTGATGGTAGTGGTGGTGGTGATGGTTATGGCGGTGATGATATTGATGGTGGCACAAACAAAAAATTTGAATTTACAAAACAATTACCCAAACGCCCTCACGACAACAACGCCCCCCCCCCCCCCCCCCCCCCCCCCCTCCCACCCCCACCACACACACACCACACGACCTTCCACGCCCCCGTCCTCTTGCTGCATTGCAGTGTTGTCTGCGAGTTTAGCCACAAGAGGCCTACTAATACAACACACACATATCCCCCCCCACTCCAACCCCCCCCCCCCACCACACGCACACACCACACCTCCCGCTCGTCCTCCTTGCTCTGCCTGCAGTGATGTCTGCAAGTGAGCTGCCAGAGACAATACTAATAAGCACCACATACGCCCCCCCCCCCCCCCCCCCCCTCACCACAGGCCACCACACACACACACCCAGGCACCAACACACACACCCTCCCCGGCTCCGTCCTCCTTGCTGCATTGCGTGTGACTGTCTGCAAGTGCAGTCAGCAAGATACATACTAAGAATAAGCACCACATACCCCCCCCCCCCCCCCCCCCCCCCCCCCCCCGCCGCCCACACCCCCCCCCCCACTCCACCACAACCACACACACACACACAGCACGACACACCACACACACGACACCCCAACACCTCCCGCTCCGTCCTCATTGCTGATTGCCGTGAGTCTGCAAGTGAGGCAGCAGAGACTATACTAATAACGCACACACATATCCTAGCCCCCCCCCACCTCCAACACCCCCACACACACACCACACTCAACCTCCCGCTGCTCCGTCTCCCGTCCCCTCTATGCGCATTGCATTGAGGGGGTGGGTCTGCAAGTGATTTCACAATAGACATCACTAATACAACACCACACATAATACCCCCCCCCCCCCCCCCCCCCCCCCCCCCCCTCCCCCCCCACACACAACACACCTCACAGCAACGCGACACACCACACCTCCACCCCCCACCAACCCACCACACACACCTCCGCAGCCCACGCACGTGCGTCCGGCATGCTCCTCTTTCGTCCTCTGTCACACAGCCGATGCCTGCAAGGTGGTGACACACAAACATACACATAAAACGTAACACATATCCCCCCACCCCCACCCCACCACCACCTCCACCTACCAACCAACCACACACACACACAGACACACCACCACCACACCCACCAGCAACCCTATACCACCAACACAACACCCACCCCAAACACCACCACCAACACATACATTAATGTCTTTCTAGTGAGCATTCAATGGACTACTATTACCTACCTCCTGCCACCACCACCGACCACCACCACGCTCCACCACGAACACACACCACCACCAGACACCAACAACCCCAAGACACAACCACCACCTACAGCACACCTAAACACACACACCACCACTCACCATATACACACTTCCACTCTAAACACCACACCCCCCGCCCCCACACAACCCACACACACACCACCATACGTGATGTCTTGCCTATGTGAGGCCAAGTGGACGGTCTATGACCCCCCTCCCCCCCCCCCACCCCCTCCCCCCCCCCCCCCCCCCCCCCCCCCCCCCCCCCCAACACACCAACACACCCACACACCACACCACACACCACCCCATCACGGCACCACCACACACAATCCAGGCGGAAAAT
>JACBWV010000610.1:78801763-78910565 GCA_013435795.1 Chlamydomonas sp. ICE-L
CCGGGCTTAGGGTTTAGGTGGTTCAGGTGGTCAAGTAAAATAAGTGCTGACCAGCTTTATCTCACCTCTTGCACTGCTCTGGTCAGGTTTTGTTTGTCCTAGGCTTAGGGTTCAGGTGGCTCAATTTGCGACTCGTCGCACGAAAAACAACAGTGGAAGCTTGTCAGAACTTATTTTATTAAGACACTTCAACCACCGAAGCCCTAAGCTGCCTGAACCTAAAGCGCTTAAACCCAAGTTCTGACCAGCTTCCCCCTACCTCTTGCACAGCTCTGGTCAGATGTCTTTTGTCCCGGGCTTTGGGTTCAAGTGGCTCAATTTGTGACTCGTCGCACAGAAAACAATGGTGGAAGCTTGTTAGCACTTATTTTACTAAAACACTTAAACCACCTAAGCCCTAAGCTGCCTGAACCTAAAGCACTTAAACCCAAGTGCTGACCAGCTTCCCCCTACCTCTTGCACAGCTCTGGTCTGATGTCTTTTGGCCCGGGCTTTGGGTTCAAGTGGCTCAATTTGTGACTCGTCACACAGAAAACAATGGTGGAAGCTTGTCAGCACTTATATTACTAAAACACTTAAACCACCTAAGCCCTAAGCTGCCTGAACCTAAAGCACTTAAACCCAAGTGCTGACCAGCTTCCCCCTACCTCTTGCACAGCTCTGGTCAGATGTCTTTTGGCCCGGGCTTTGGGTTCAAGTGGCTCAATTTGTGACTCGTCGCACAGAAAACAATGGTGGAAGCTTGTCAGCACTTATATTACTAAAACACTTAAACCACCTAAGCCCTAAGCTGCCTGAACCTAAAGCACTTAAACCTAAGTGCTGACCAGCTTCCCCCTACCTCTTGCACAGCTCTGGTCTGATGTCTTTTGGCCCGGGCTTTGGGTTCAAGTGGCTCAATTTGTGACTCGTCACACAGAAAACAATGGTGGAAGCTTGTCAGCACTTATATTACTAAAACACTTAAACCACCTAAGCCCTAAGCTGCCTGAACCTAAAGCACTTAAACCCAAGTGCTGACCAGCTTCCCCCTACCTCTTGCACAGCTCTGGTCAGATGTCTTTTGGCCCGGGCTTTGGGTTCAAGTGGCTCAATTTGTGACTCGTCGCACAGAAAACAATGGTGGAAGCTTGTCAGCACTTATATTACTAAAACACTTAAACCACCTAAGCCCTAAGCTGCCTGAACCTAAAGCACTTAAAACCAAGTGCTGACCAGCTTCCCCCTACCTCTTGCACAGCTCTGGTCTGATGTCTTTTGGCCCGGGCTTTGGGTTCAAGTGGCTCAATTTGTGACTCGTCGCACAGAAAACAATGGTGGAAGCTTGTCAGCACTCATTTTACTAAAACACTTAAACCACCTAAACCTAAGCCGCCTAAACCTAAACCTCCTAAACCCCAATCCGCCTAAAGCTTAACCACTTAAAACCAAGTTCTGACCAGCTTTTCCTTACCTCATGCACAGCTCTGGTCAGATGTCTTTTGTATCAGGATTAGGGTGTAAGTGGTTCAGGTGGTTAAGTAAAATAAGTTCTGACCAGCTTCCCCTTACCTCTTTCACAGCTCTGGCCAGATGTCGTTTGTCCCAGGCTTGGTTGAAAACAGCCCATGCGGGAAGCTGCTCAGTACCGCCCACCCAAACACCGCCCCCGGCCATGTGGTCAGCAGTACGCCTCTCACTCTCAGCGAGGAGGAGCAGCAGTACATGAGCCCCGAGGAGGTGGCGGAAGCTAAGCCGCACCTGGTCCAACCGAACCAAGCCCAGTACCCTGTGAGCCATAAGAGTGACATGTACAGCCTGGGTGTACTGTTCTTCGAGCTGTTCTTCGTGGGTTCGCCTCGGAAGCGAAAGGAGACACTGGCAAACTTGAGGCTGCGGATTCTGCCCCCCACTTTTCTCATGCACCAGGTGTGTGGGGTTTGTGTAGGGAGTAATGGATGGATGTGTGTAGGGATGAATGTATAGATGGGTGTGTGTAGGGATGAATGGATGGATGGGTGTGTGTGTGGATAGAAGGATCCTTAGCTCTCCTGCTAAAGCTAAGGCAAACTTGAGGCTGCAGATTCTGCCCCCCAACTTTCTCATGCACCAGGTATGTGGGGATCAGAGAGAGGGATGCCACGGGACGGCCCAGACCCAGAGAAAATGGGTTTTGGTGTTGACCCTAGCATGGTCATCGCGTGCGCGGAGCTGACCCCCCCTGGTCTCTGCCCTGGTCGGAGCGCAACCAGGACAATTTCGAACCCCCATCACTGTCGACTCTCTTCCCCCAAGTTACTCGTTTCTTGGCCTCCCAATCCTCTTTAGTTCGAACCTGGAAGTGGGGTGGGTGGATGGTGGTGGGGTAGAAGACTATCGCTAGCCCCTGCTCGCCATGACTTACTAGGTGGACTTGGGCGCGAAGCCGTGGCCCGCAGCTGCGCTGAGCCCATGGTTCGATTTTCGAGGGGCAGGTTTGGGCAACAAACGAGAGAGAGGGGTGTTTCTTCGAGGCAGGCTGGTGGGGATTCGTTCACCTGGGCTGGGCTGCTGACATCAGATCTCTGGCTGACATGGGTAGGATCAGAGGCCCAGGACATGGGCAGGATCAGAGGGCAGGATTTTGCCCCCACAGCACAAGAATTATCCCGGTTCTCCCCTCTGATCTACTTTACTAGGCTGCCAGGTTCTGGTTGGAAGGCTTGGGGTGGATTGTGTGCTAATGGCTCCGACTTGTAGAATTTGCTTGTATTGATGGCTGGCAGTTCCCCCCCCCCCCCCCCCCCCCCCCCCCCCCCCATCTCTATTGGACTTTTGAAGAGGCTAGAACATTTTTCGAGCGCTTCATGGTTTCACCAGGTGAATAAAAAACTAGCATGTCTCGTTCCAATCTACCATCAATTACTACTAAATGTTTTTTCCGCATGTGAGGACTAGGTGGAGGCTCAACAATTTTGTAGCCATTGCTCAACCCACTGTAATGTACACCCGCTGTTGCATGGCCAAGATTCTGCAGTTGCAGCAGATTTCTTTTCAAGGGTAGCCCTGATTCATATTCACAAAACAAAACAAAAAAACTTTCTTTCATGGGAGGCCGGTACGATTCTGAAGACCCCGACGGCTTTTCATGAGCCATCTATGGCTTGGGCCACTACAATGTTATGAACAGTGATCTCTGGGTATGAATGAATGAATGATAAAATGAATTGGTCTTTGAGTGCACAAAAGCATACAAACAAAAACCGCCCGTTCACAAGGTACACACAAGAAATGAATTCCCCCCCTCCCTTCCCCTCCCCTCACCCCCACTGTTTTTCTTTTTGGCTACACATAGCAGCTTCTAGGCAGCTCCCCTGGCTTGCTATCCAGCCAAGCCTAAACCAAGCTCACGCGCCTTGAAGCTGACCTAATCAGCTTCCTAGCAATGCCGACATCGTGGGATGCAGCCCAGTGGCTGGCCCATGGAGCTGCCTAGAAGCTGCCTAGAAGCTGCTGCTTTTACTATTAAAAAAAAGTTCCCCCCCCTGTTGGGGTAAAGGGAGCAGCCGAAAACTTGCATGATCAGGTCTTCTTGTTAGGCCCCTTGTGGGCCGCGCACGAATACGGCCCTTGCGCAGCCTCCCGAGATGCATTGCAGCACTTCGTGCAATGCATGCAACCTTTTGGACCCCTTGCGTCCCTGGGAACCGAACCTTTGCCTCCGCACACTTCCCCACGGCAGAGCCGAGGCGCTACCCCTGAATTAGGCTGTGGTAGCTGTGACAGCAAGAGGGGTAGCACCACAGATGGGGTGGGAGAAGGCGCTGCAGCCTGATCAGTCTGGGCTTGCAGCAGGACTGCACCAACGGTTACCCCAGACGGGGCTAGCAGGTCCACCTGCTCCCCCAAGCCTGAGGGGGTAGAAGGAGGCTCAGCTTTCTTGGAGCCCTTCTTCTTGGAGCCCATCTTCTTGGAGCCTTGTATGGCGTCTGACTTCCGCTCATCACGCAATGCCACCTTGTCCACACTCGCCTTCTTGTTTGCCCCACAAAGAGAGAGTAGCTCGCGCGCCATGGCGTGTAGGTAGCGCTGCACAAAAAGGCCTTGTAGCTCCCGAAGCATGGCAGTCCTCCTTACTTTGCTACCCTCGCTGATACTGTAAGGAAAGGTAAGCTCATTGTCCCACATGCGACACCATGCGTCCCACAAGGAGGTAGAGGACTCTAGTCCTTGCTCCCATACCTGCATGGCAGTCGCACGCATCAACAACAAGGAATCAGTGGTCACAAGGGCAAGTAGGCCCACAGCCAGGTCTATTGGGTCAGAGCCCATGATGAGGGCACCCATGAAAAACTTAACTCCTGCAACTAGGCGTCGACATGCCCCACGAAACTGATAGTGCACAATAATTACGCCCCGTTGCGTCGATTATTGTAATTGGAATTCTCGCTAGGTCGCGCAGCGCAGCTGGCGACAGAGAGCTTTGATGAGGGCTTCCATGAAAAACTTAACTCCTGCAACTAGGCGTCGACATGCCCCACGAAACTGCTAGTGCATAACAATGGCGCCCCACTGCGTTGATTATTGTAATTGGAATCCTCACCTTGTCGCGCAGCGCAGCGCGCGACAGAGACCGGGGTCCTTCCTGGAAAATTTTGAGCCGACCAGAGCTCGGTAAGAGCAAGAATGCCTGCCCATGGGTGCCTCGGACCTTTTCCACGATTGGGATTGACAGGTCCAAGGTTCATTTCCGATAGATCCATTTCCGACAGATCAACCAGAGCCAATGGCGACAAATCCGAATATGAGAACTTAGAGGTTGGGACTTCTGGAAGCGATCCCTCGATTGGGATCTTGTCGAAGACGGACACACAAGTCGAATGAAGGAAAACGTTGGTACCTCGGGTGTACGGCCCCGGGGCCAAACGTCAACATCCCGGCCGGGTCTGGGCCGCCCCCGTGGCATCCCTCTCTCTGGTGGGGATTGTGTGTGTGGATGTGTGTAGGGATGGGTGGGTGGGTGGATGGAAGGATCCATAGCTCTTCAAACTAAACCAGCGGAGTCTGCCCCTCAGCTTTCTTATGCAACAGATAGGCTGGGTTTCTGTGTCGGGATGTATGTGATGGATGGGTTGATGGACGGACAGGCAGATCCAGAGCTCTCCTCCTGCTCCACCCAAAACAAAACAACAGAACACTACTCAACACAGCCCCCCCCCCCCTTCACCCCATCACATCCTCACCCCCCTCATCTCCTTGCCCCCCTCACCACCTTGTCCCCCTCACCTCCTTGCCCCCCTTACCTCCTTGCCCCCCTCATCTCCTTGCCCCCCTCACCTCTTCCTCCCCCCCCCCCCCCCCCCCCCTGACAGACCCCCCTCCTCACCTCCTCACCTCATCATCCCCCCCCATCCCATGACAGCCCAAGGAAGCCGACTTCACGCTGGCCCTGCTCAACCCAGAGCCTCCCTCCCTCTTACCCCACCTAACCTCCCTCCCCCTCACCTCCGCACCCCCCTCACCCCCCTCCCTCCCCCTCACCTCCGCACCCCCCTCACCCCCCTCCCTCACCCTCACCCCCCTCCCTCAACCCTCACCCCCCTCCCTCACCCTCACCCCCTCACCCCCACCCCATGACAGCCCAAAGAAGCCGCCTAAACCTTGGCCTGACTCCACCCAGAGCCTTCCTCCCCCTCCCCCCATCCCTTCACCCCCTCACCTCCTCACCTCTTTCCCCCCCTCCCCCCATCCCCCCCTCACCCCCACCCCATGACAGCCCAAGGAAGCCGCCTTCACCCTAGCCCTGCTCCACCCAGAGCCCTCCTCGCGCCCCTCTATATCCCAACTCCTCTCTTCCGACATGTTTCGGGACACATGCGCCACCTTGCGCCAGCGCCACACTGTCCTAGCCATGCAACAGCTCCGCCAGAACAAGTTGGCAGGCCAGGCGGTCTCGGCAGCTGAAGCTCATCAGGACTCTCAGCAAGGCGGTCAGCTTTCAGTGCCGCACCAGGGCCAGGGAATGAGTGCTTTCCAGGGCCAGAAGCAACATCAGGATTCAAAGGTACAGAAGTGTGTGTTGTTAGTGTTGTAGGTCCGTACAATGGTATATATAGCAAGGTGGTTAGCTTGCAGTGCCCTACCATGGCCAGGGAATGAGTGCTTTCCAGGGCCAGAAGCAACATCAGGATTCAAAGATACAGTAACGTGGTTGGTGGTGTTGTAGGTTACGTACAATGCTATAGTAACGTGGTTGGTAGCGTTTTGGGTTTGTACAATGTTATATACAGCAGTCTCATCAGCCAGGGAATGAGTGCTTTCCAAGGGCAGAAGCAGCAGCAGGATTCAAAGGTATAGTCGTGTTGTTGGTAGTGTTTTAGGTTTGTACTATGCTATAGACCTTTGTTGGTAGTGTTGTATGTTCGTACAATGTTATAGACAGCAGTGGCATCAGAAAGTTGGTCAACTTACAGTGCCCCACCAGGGCCAGGGAATGAGTGCTTTCCAAGGGCAGAAGCAGCAGCAGGATTCAAAGGTATAGTCGTGTGTGTTTTTAGTGTTGTAGGTCCGTACAATGGTGTATGTAGCAGGGCTTATAGCAAGGTGGTCGGCTAACAGTGCTCCACCAGGGCCAGGGAATGGGTGTTTTCAAGGGATAGAAGCAGCAGCAGGATTGTAAGGTATAGTAACGTTGGGTTTATACAATGCTATGGACCTTATTTGGTAGTGCTGTAGGTTCGTACACTGCCTTAGATAGCAGGACTTATAACAAGGCGGTCAGCTTACATTGTCCCACCAGGGCCAGGGAATGGGTGTTTTCCAAGGGCAGAAGCAACAGCAGGATTCAAAGGTATAGTAGTGTGTGTTTTTAGTGTTGTAGGTCTGTACAATGGTGTATATAGCAGGGCTTATAGCAAGGTGGTCGGCTAACAGTGCTCCACCAGGGCCAGGGAATGGGTGTTTTCAAGGGATAGAAGCAGCAGCAGGATTGTAAGGTACAGCAACGTTGTTGGTAGTGTTTTAGATTTATACAATGCTATGGACCTTATGTGGTAGTGCTGTAGGTTCGTACACTGCTATAGATAGCAGGACTTATAACAAGGCGGTCAGCTTACATTGTCCCACCAGGGCCAGGGAATGGGTGTTTTCCAAAGGCAGAAGCAACAGCAGGATTCAAAGGTATAGTAGTGTGTGTTTTTAGTGTTGTAGGTCTGTACAATGGTGTATATAGCAGGGCTTATAGCAAGGTGGTCGGCTAACAGTGCTCCACCAGGGCCAGGGAATGGGTGTTTTCAAGGGATAGAAGCAGCAGCAGGATTGTAAGGTACAGCAACGTTGTTGTTAGTGTTGTAGGTTTATACAATGCTATGGACCTTATGTGGTAGTGCTGTAGGTTCGTACACTGCTATAGATAGCAGGACTTATAACAAGGCGGTCAGCTTACATTGTCCCACCAGGGCCAGGCAATGGGTGTTTTCCAAAGGCAGAAGCAACAGCAGGATTCAAAGGTATAGTAGTGTGTGTTTTTAGTGTTGTAGGTCTGTACAATGGTGTATATAGCAGGGCTTATAGCAAGGTGGTCGGCTAACAGTGCTCCACCAGGGCCAGAGAATGGGTGTTTTCAAGGGATAGAAGCAGCAGCAGGATTGTAAGGTACAGCAACGTTGTTGTTAGTGTTGTAGGTTTATACAATGCTATGGACCTTATGTGGTAGTGCTGTAGGTTCGTACACTGCTATAGATAGCAGGACTTATAACAAGGCGGTCAGCTTACATTGTCCCACCAGGGCCAGGCAATGGGTGTTTTCCAAAGGCAGAAGCAACAGCAGGATTCAAAGGTATAGTAGTGTGTGTTTTTAGTGTTGTAGGTCTGTACAATGGTGTATATAGCAGGGCTTATAGCAAGGTGGTCGGCTAACAGTGCTCCACCAGGGTCAGGGAATGGGTGTTTTCAAGGGATAGAAGGAGCAGCAGGATTGTAAGGTACAGCAACGTTGTTGTTAGTGTTGTAGGTTTATACAATGCTATGGACCTTATTTGGTAGTGCTGTAGGTTCGTACACTGCTATAGATAGCAGGACTTATAACAAGGCGGTCAGCTTACATTGTCCCGCCAGGGCCAGGGGATGGGTGTTTTCCAAGGGCAGAAGCAACAGCAGGATTCGAAGGTATAGTAGTGTGTGTTTTTAGTGTTGTAGGTCCGTACAATGGTGTATATAGCAGGGCTTATGGCAAGGTGGTCGGCTAACAGTGCTCCACCAGGGCCAGGGGATGGGTGTTTTCCAAGGGCAGGATGCAACACCAGGAGTATAAGGTATAGTAACGTTGTTGTTAGTGTTCATAGGTTTGTACAATGCTACAGACCTTTGTTGGTAGTGTTTAAGGTCCGTACAATGTTATAGACAGAATATGCTTCTCTGTCACACTTCCATGAGCTCCATTGCAGGCTCTTGTTGACTTTCTCCCCCTGATGCAACTACACCTGGACACCAACTCTTTTAGCAACACAACTTTATCAATGTGTTACTCTATGTTTCACTCTCTTATGAATCCCATTGCAGCTTCTAGCTGACTTTCTCCCCCCTGATGCATTAACACAAGAGTACCAATTCATATGGCAACACATCAATACCAATGTGCTTATCTGTCTCACTCTCTTATGAATTCCATGGCAGCTTCTTGCTGACTTCTCCCAACTGATACAACAGCACACCAGTACCAAATCATATGGTAACACACTAGTAGCACTGTGCGTATGTGTCTCATACCCATGTGCTCCATTGCAGGCTCCGGTTGACTTCCCCCGCCTGATTCAACAGCACAAGAGTATCAGTTCATGTGACAGCACTAATTCATGTGACAGCACACCAGTTTCAAACACCTGATGACCAAGCAAGCCTTCAATTATATGCAGCTTCTTGTTTACTTCCTCCGACCCATACATCAGCACATCAGTTCATATGGCAACACACCATTATTGCAACACACCATTATCAAACATCTGATGACTAAGCAAGCCTTCAATTATATGCAGCTTCTTGTCGACTTTCTCCGACTCATGCATCAGCACAAGAGTATCGGTTCATATGGCAACACACCATTATCAAACACCTGAAGACCAAGCAAGCCTTCAATTATATGCAGCTTCTTGTTGACTTCCTCCAACTGATGCATCTGCGCAAGAGTATCAGTTCATATAGCAACATACCATTATCAATCATATGATATCCATGCAACCCTTCAATTCATATGGCACCACACCGGTATCAATCATATGATGGCCAAGCGAGCATTCAGTTGTATGCAGCTTCTTGTCGACTTCCTCCAACTCATGCATCAGCACAAGAGTATCAGTTCATATGACAACAAACCATTATCAAACATCGAATGACTAAGCAAGCATTCAATTATATGCAGCTTCTAGTTGGCTTCCTCCAACTAATGCATCGGCACAAGAGTATCAGTTCATATGGCAACATACCATTATGGCAACATACCATTATGGCAACACACCATTATCAAACATATAATGACCAAGCAAGCCTTCAATTATATGCAGCTTCTTGTCGACTTCCTCCGACTGATGCAACAGCGCAAGAGCACCAAGTCATATGGCTATTCACTAGTATCAGTGTGCTTATATGGCTCACTCTCTTGTGTGCTCCATTGCAGGTTCTTGTTGATTTCCTCCGACTCATGCAACAGCGCAAGAGCCAGGAGATGGAGGCTCTCACCAGTGACCTTGGGAAACTGAACTATGACATAGAACAGGTAGAGCATGGTTGGAGTGGATTTGGGGTGGGGGGTGAACGGCTGGGGTTGCCGGGGCGTGTGTGTGTGTGTGGGGGGGGGGGGGGGGGGGGGGGGGGGGGGGGGGGGGGGGGGGGGGGGGGGCATCGCACCACAAAATGCAACACAACATACAAACAAACACAACACAAAATGGAACAGAAGAAGAACCAGAAAATGGAGGCTCTCTGTGGTGACCTTGGGAAACTGAACTATGACATAGAGCAGGTAGAGCATGGTTGGAGTGGATTTGGGGTGGGGGGTGAACGGCTGGGGTTGCCGGGGCGTGTGGGTGTGTGTGGGTGTGGGTGTGTGTGTGTGGGGGGGGGGGGGCATTGCACCACAAAATGTAACACAACATACAAACAAACACAACACAAAATGAAACAGCGGAAGAGCCAGAAAATGGAGGCTCTCTGTGGTGACCTTGGGAAACTGAACTATGACATTAGGAGAGCAGGTAGAGCATGGTTGGAGTGGATTTGGGGTGGGGTTGTTGGAGTGGGGTTATTGGGGGGAGGGGGGGGGGGGGGGGGGGGGAGACAGGGCCATGGGTGGGTGGGATGTAGGCCTCCCCGTTGACGTTGGAAAATTGAACTATGACTTAGAGCACGTACAGCTTGGTTGGAGTGGATTTTGGGTGGGGTTGTAGGGGTAGGGTGAATGGCTGGGGTTGCTGGGATCAGGGGGTGGGGGTGGGGGGGGGCTGTTTTTAAGCGCAGTTGGGGGGTTGGGGGGTGTAGCAGACAGAGGGCTGCAGGGGTTTGTGTGTGGGGGGGACTTTAACTAGTACTGGGTTTTTTTGAGTGGGGTGGGTTGAACGACTTGGATTTGGGGTTGGGGGGGGATGAGCGGCTTGGGTTAGCTGGGGGGGATAGGGGGGGCAACACAGCACAGCACAACATAATACAGCGCACAACAAAACAAAACAGCACAAAACAGCATAATACAACACAGCGGACACAGCACACAACGAAACAAAACAGCACAATACAACACAACACAGCGAACACAGCACACAAAGAAACAGAACAGCACAAAACAGCACAAAACAGCACAATACAACACAATACAGCAAAACACAGTACAACATAACACAATACAACACAACCAAATGCAGTTTCATCAACGTCAGCATCTTCATCAAGATCGACATGAACCCCAAACCCTGATCCCCACGCAGGTAGAGCATGCCATGCAGAGTGCTGTCCAGGCTGTCAAGAGGGCTAACCGCACAGCTCCTAGCCTGAGGCGCTCCAACACCTTGCTCATGAGCGCACCCAACACCCCGAGGGCGGGGTCTGTGCCCTCCACTCCGAATCTCCCTGGAGTGCAGGCTTCTAGGCGCATGTCAGGAAAAGGCTTTCCTACCACCTCTGTTGGCACAGGTAAGCAGGCCCCGCTTTAATGATCCACATTAGGCTTGTTTCGTTGGATGCGTCGCAGATTGAGAGACTCGGTGCGACTCCAGTGCGACGCGCTGCCCCCCCGAAGCTTTCCGTTTTCAGTTGAGTCAAAAAGCGCAACCCCAAAGGAGGCAGTTGTGTCTTAAGCGCAACCCAAAATGTCAAATTGTAGTACCCTGACGCGTGGCAGCCTCCAGCCAGCTCCAGTAGCCAGACACTGGGTCAAGCCCAAAGCTTCCAGCTGCATTTCAATGCCCATCATGCCGGCTTTGAGATACTCTAGCTAGCTTAAGGAGTGGCCCAAGGATGCAGACAAGGAGCTGCCTAGAAGCTGCTGCACGTAACAAAGGGGGTAGAAAAGGAACTGCCTAGAAGCTGCTGCTCGTAACAAAGGGGGTAGATAAGAAGCTTCCTAGAAGCTGCTACGTGTACCAAAGGGGTAGAAAAGGAACTTCCTAGAAGCTGCTACGCGTAACAAAGGGGGTAAAAAAGGAGCTGTCTAGAAGCTGCTGCTCTTAACGAAAGGGGTAGAAAAGAGCTGCCTAGAAGCTGCTGCTCGTAACAATAGGGGTAGAAAAGGAGCTGCCTAGAAGCTGCTGCTCATAAACAAAGGGAGTAGGAAAAGAGCTGCCTAGAAGCTGCTGCGCGTAACAAAGGGAGTAGGAAAAGAGATGCCTAGAAGCTGCTGCGCGTAACAAAGGGAGTAGGAAAAGAGATGCCTAGAAGCTGCTGCTCATAAACAAAGGGAGTAGAAAAGGAGCTGCCTAGAAGCTGCTGCCTCCTCCCACCTCGGAAACCACCTCATCCTCACCACTCGTGGATGAATTCAACCACCGAACGCACTAAATACTAAAAATCCACTTCATGCTCCAAATCCACCGTTGTCCTCTTCTAATAGACGCAGATTGCATGTTGATGCATCCTCAACCCTCCCTCCGCCTCCTTCCTCCTCCCTCCTTCCTCCTCCTCCACCCTCCCTCCTCCTCCATCTCTTCCTCCTTCTCCTCCTCCCACCTCGAGTACCACCTCACCCTCACCACTCATCAATCAATTCAACCTCCAAATGCGCTAGATGCCCCTTAATCCACTTCATGCACCATATCAACCCTTGTCCTCTTCTATCAGACGCAGATTGCATGTTGATGCCTCCTCAACCCACCTCGGGCGCCACCTCATCTTCACCACTCATCTTCACCACTCATCCTTCCTACAGACGCAGATTGCATGTTGATGCCTTCTCCTCCCACCTCGTGCGCCACCTCATCTTCACCACTCATCTTCACCACTCATCCTTCTAACAGACGCAGATTGCATGTTGATGCCTCCTCCTCCCACCTCATGCGCCACCTCATCTTCACCACTTGTCTTCCCCGCGGCCCCCCTGTTAATGCACCACGGCAGTGCCTTCTCAAAGGAGGCCAAAGAGCCTTTTCAACCACCTCAACCGCCTCAGAGCCGGAGCCAGGAGCCTTCTCAACCACCCCAACCACCTCAACCGCCTCACAGCCGGAGTCAGGGACAGAGCACGCCTCGCCCCTCGCAAGACAAGGGGGGCTTCGGACTGCAACCAATCCCCCCCCCAGAGGGCACACAGCCACCAGCCAGCCATCATGAGCAAATACATGGGTGGCAGGTAGGGCAGAAGCGAAGGAAGCTAGCAGCAGTCGGGGATGAGGGTGCTACCCCCCTGAATTCACACACCCAGGCCCCCCTGAACTCACACAGCCAGGCCCACCTGAACTCACACACCCAGGGCCCCCTGAACTCACACACCCGGGCCCCCCTGGTCTTACACACCCAGGCCCCCCTGAACTCACACACTCAGGCCCCCCTGGACTCGCACACCCAGGCCCTAGGTTCACACGAGCAGGCAGAGGCCCAACCCGAATTAACAGTGCCCCACAGGGTGTCATCCCTTCCTGAGCCGGCACCGGATTCACCAGCCAGGTACAGCTCAGCAGCAGCAGAACTGGAACAAGCAGTACCCCACTCGGCATCCTCCCTGCCCGAGCCTGGATCTGAGGATCTCGGCTTCCTAGGCAGGGGGCTTAGCCCTGCGCCAGAGGGGGCTGTGCCCACGGCGCCCCCCTCACAGCCCACGAGCTTCATGACGGGCAACGGCGGCGGCGGCGGTGGCTCCGAAACCACCGACTCTGGCGGCGAGACCACCACGCGCAGCTGTTCGGTGGTGGACACACAGTGGAAGCGCATTAGCAAGTCCTTCCACGAGCTGTACAACATGTACATCGAGCGGCGCGCCTCTGGGGCCGAGGCAGAGAGCCGAGGGGAGGCAGGCCCCCCTGGGGGGGGCCTAGGCCAAGGGACCGGTCGTGGGGGACACAGGACCCAGGCCAAGGGGTCCAACAAACGGCCCAGGATGCATTCTCCCAATGGGAGACACCCGTCCAGGGGGGGGGGCGATGTACAGGAGATGTACAACCTCCCTGAGTACTTACACTCTTTTTCCTCGGACCTGGGCAAGTACTCTCGCTATGGTGCTTTCAAGTTGCATGCGTCGCTGCTCTATGGGGATCAGCTGAGCAGCGCGCACATGGTGTGCTCGTCGTGCTTTGACAGAGATGATGACTTCTTCGCAATTGCTGGTGTTAGCAAGCGTATCAAGATCTATGAGCTTGCAGGTGAGATATGTGCGGGTGGGTGGGTGACAGTGTGGGTGTGGGTGACTGTGTGGGTCGGTGGGTGGGTGTCTGTGTGTGCAGGGGATGGGACTGTGTGCGGGTGGCGGGGGGGGGGGGGGGGGGGGGGGGGGGGGGGGGGGGGGGGGCTGTGTGTGCATGTGCACAAATTTGACTGTGACTGTTTGCATATGTGTGACTGCGTGCGTGACTGTGGCAATGATGTGTATGAACCTCCACCACTACCTCGTCACCCAGGTGTGCTCCATTCACACCAAGTGGGTATGCACTACCCAGTCCTAGAGATCAGTAGTCGCTCCAGGTTGAGTGCGGTGCGCTGGAGTGGCTACATCAAGGGCCACCTGGCAGCGAGCGACTACGAGGGCAGCGTCCGCTTGTGGGACGTGAACACGAACCAAGAGCTGATGCAGGTGCGCAATGGTGAAGATTATTTTTGTATGATTATACCGTATATGGATTTTATTATATATTATTATAATAGGTATGATTACATTATATATCTATTTATATGATTAAATTATATGTGATAAGATGATGCAGGTGCGCAATGGCAACGATTATAGTTTATATTATTATATTATATATGATTCTATATTTATTTATATGATTATAATAGGTATGATTATATGATGCAGGTGCGCAATGGCAACGATTATATGTTATGTGATTATATGATGCAGGTGCGCAATGGCAAAAATGATTTGTTGTATGAATATATATTTATTTATATGACTATAATAGGTATAATTTTTATTATATATGATTTTATGACGCAGGTGCGTGCAGGTGTGTGCAGGTGTGCAATGGCAACAATTATTTGTATTTGTATTTATTTATATGATTATAATAGATATGATTATATGATGCAGGCGTGCAATGGCAACAACACAGAAAGTAGTATATATTTATGGAATTGTATGGTATTTATTTGTTTATTTATTTGTGGTGTTTTTGTATGGTCCATATGCCCGTATGCCCAGAAGTGTAATGCATAGGGACTTCAAATTCGTGCTGGTCCCCAAGATTATCGGACGATGTATCATACGATACTGTACGACATATCTTACCGATGTTGTACTAAACAACCCTAATAATGCATCGCTAATCACTAGTGTAGAGTCTGGTGGAGCATGTGCGTATGTATGTTAAATATGCAACGACAACTATGCACTAAAATATGCAACGATGGTATTCTGACGGCTGAGTATAACGTAAAGGGAACGGCAACTAATATAAGTGTTTGAAAAATGTCACAATAGAATTAGTTTTCAAATAAATTCGAAATTCTGGTGAGACGGCTCGTCCGACTAATATTATATAGTATGATATAATATTATTTATTCACTAATATTAAATAACATAGCCGACCCCTAATAATGTATACCTAAGAATAAAATTTGCACCTGCACAGTTCTGTGAGCACATCGAGCTTGTGTGTGGAGTGTAAACTTATGCTTAGTAGATTCCACCCGCCTGATCAGTGGCAGTGATGAGTAGAACACACACAACTCCTGTCCCCCTTATGCGGCCGTGCAGTTCTGTGGGCATACCAAGCGCATGTAGAATGTAGGCTTATGCTTAGTAGATTCCACCCACCACCCACCCGCAGTGATGAGTAGAACACACACAACTGCTGTCTCCCTTATGCGGCCGTGCAGTTCTGTGGGCATACCAAGTGCATGTAGAGTATAGACTAATGCTTAGTAGATTACACCCGTCTGATAATTAGCAGTGATGATTGTAACATACTCAATAACTGTCCCCCTCATGCGCCCGTGCACTTCTGTGGGCATACCAAGCGCAAATAGAGTATAGACTTCTGCTTAGTAGATTACACCCGGCTGAACATTGGCAGTGATGATTGTAACATACTCAATAACTGTCCCCCTTTTGCACCTGCACACTTCTGTGAGCACACCAAGCGCAGGTTGAGTATAGGCTTGTGCCTAGTAGACCCCACCCGTCTGATCAGTGGCAGTGATGATTGCAACATACTCAATAAGTGTCCCCCTTTTGAGCCCCTGCAGTTCTGTGAGCACACCAAGCGCGTGTGGAGTATAGACTTCTGTCGAGTAGACCCCACCCGTCTGATCAGTGGCAGTGACGATGGAGGTGTGAAGGTCTGGAGTCTGAATCAGCAAAACAGTGCGATCACCATCACGACCAAGGCGAATGTGTGCTCCGTCCAGTTCAACCCTGAAGCATCGCATCTCATCGCATTTGGCTCGGCCAACCACCGGACGTATATGTACGATCTGCGGTACACTGCCCAGGCGGTACATGTCCTGACAGGTAAGTGTCGCATTGTAGTGTGATGGATCAGCATCACCACCACTCTTAAGGCGAATGTGTGCTCTGCATAGTTCAACCCTGAAGCTTCTCACCTCATCGCATTTGGCTTGGCCAACCACCAGACGTACATGTACGATCTGCGGTACACTGCCCAGGCGGTACGCGTCCTGCCAGGTAGGCGTAGCATTGTAGTTTTATGTATCTCCGAACATTTTGTGTACGATGCACGCTACACTGCCCAGGCAGTGCACAACCTGACAGGTAGGTGTAGCATTGTAATGTGATGGATCACCGAACGTGTATGTACGCTATGTGTTACACTGCCCAGGCGGTACACGTCCTGACATGTAGGTGTAGCATTGTAGTGTGATGGGTAACCGAACGTTTGTGTACGCTATGCGTTACACTGCCCAGGCGGTACATGTCATGACAGGTAGGCATAGCATTGTAGTGTCATGTATCACCGAACGTTTTTGTACGATGCATGCTACACTGCTCAGGCACCCAACTACTTAACTAACTTCCTTGCTAACTAAATAACTAACTTCCTAGCTAACTCACTAATTTACTATCTAACTAAATAAATAAAGACAGAAAGAAATGCCTCTAGCCTCCCCTAACTAACATCCAACTCAATCCCCAATCCAACCTCTTACCCCAATCCACCAATCCCCAACACACCATCCCGATCCACCAATCCCCAACACACCAATCGTCAACCCCAATCCACCAGTGCAATACAACAATTCAAAACAATGCACAACCCCAATCTACCAATCCACCAATCCAATCTCTAACCCCAATCCATCAATCATCAATCCTCAACCCACCAATCCACCAATCCACTAGTCCACCAGTCCACCACCCCAATCCACCAATGCACAACAATGCACAACCCCAACCCAACAATCGTCAATCCCAATCCACCAATGCACCACCCCAATCCAGGTCATCAAAAAGCAGTTGCTTTTGTGCGCTACATGTCGGGAGACCAACTTGTAACCGCCTCAACCGACAACACTGTCAAAATGTGGTGCCTAGGAGGTACGGTCTCAGCACCCCCCCACTCGCAGGGCTCTGACACGGGCCAAGATCCAGCTAGCGACAGCAGCGGCGCTCTAATGCCCTTCTACCACCAGGGACGCTCTCTGGCCCCCCCCTCGCAGCGAGAGGGGGGCGCTGCCCCCCACTGTTGTATGACGTACACAGGTCACACGAATGAGAGGAATTTTGTGGGTCTGAGTGTGACCTCTGAGGGCAACATCGCATGCGGAAGTGAGAACAATACGGTGTACTGCTATTACAAGGTAGGCGACTGAGACAATATATATATATATATATATATATAAAGAAATCATGGTCGTGGTGGTCGCGGTGGTCGTGGTGGTCGTGGTGGTGTCATCATCGCGTGCCCACGTGCGAAGTGTAACCGACTTGCAACCGACTTTTCGTTCACCCAACTAGCAACTCCCCGCCTAGCGGAATTTTCAAACACCAAAACTGCAGATTCGCTAAGCTAAGCGCGCGCGCTCATAGCAAGTCCACAATTGCCTCCGATACTATGACGGCAAGACATTTATAATCAGAAGATCCTCTCCTCGGAGGTCACCAGCCGACCCTCATATGGCTTGGCATGGCGCTCGGAATAATAGCTTTCAGTTCTTCACGGATTATGCGACCATGATGCATGGCAACGGTCATAATAGACAGGAGGGCCCGCAAAAACGCCAGCCAGCGCTCAAAGCGAGCTTGCCAGAGCAAGGAAGACAGGGAAATAGCCAGCAAGCGTCGACGTGATGCCCGCGCTGCCCGATCCGAGGAGCTACGTCATGCTGGTAATCTCGCAAGGAGTCAGGAACGAGCTACCGTGCCTGAGGAGGAACACGAACCTGGTAACCAATCCAGGCGCTAAGACGATGCTGCCCAGCCTGAGGAATTATGCCAGGATCATTATCAAGCCAGACCTTCATATTGTGATGCTTTTTTTCTCCGTCTGCGAGCGTTGCCACCATTCATCTCACGCATGCGCAATTTTGCCATGCCATCGCATCACATTCGTAGTGATTGGCATCCAGTTGCGATTAATTACCTTTGTTCAGATCGCCATGGCCATTACGTCCCCCTGGACACTCTCGCGCTTGCCACGATCATCCCATCTTTGCAAGCTCTTATCGTTGTATAGAATATGAAGTACGTTGCTGCGATTTTTGCTGTTCTGAGTTGATCGAGTCTCGACTGGGGCACTGTACGAGAAGACGAAGCTGCAGGTTTGTAGCCATGCAATTGCACCGGTCCGGTGTTCTCGGGGCGATCGGAATCTGAGCGACTGAGCGCTCGCAATGTTGGTAGGTTCAAAGCACAGCGGTTCCCTCTTTCTGCACGATTGAATCCCACAGGGTGAAGTGAAGGGTACGAGGTAGGGAGAAAAAGATTGTGTGTGCGTGTTGGTGGTTGGGGGAAGGGAGGGTGGTGGTGGGTAAGGTGAGAGAAAGAGAGTGCGTGTGGATGGGGTGGGTGAGGGGTAGGGAGAGGTCGGAATGGGGGGGAGGGGGGGATGGTATGTGTGTATGACAGGGTGGGAGGCCACACCTGAAGCAGAAGGGGAATAGGTAGGGAGAAGAAGTGTGTGTGCGGGGGGGGGGGGGGGGGGGGGGGGGGGGGGGAGAGGCAGGGGAGCGTCAAGCAAGGGCTGAGATGGCTGATTTCTTGACTTGTGTAAGGGAGGGGGGGGGGGGGGGGGGGGGGGGGGGGGAGCATACAAGGGCGTTACCCGTTATGTAACCCAAACCAGACTAGGACCCATGGCCTGGGTGGGGGGGTGGCCACCGGCCACACGGGCTACCGTACTAGTATATATATATATATATATATATATATATATATATATATATATGTTTTTATTTCTATTTATACGAGGGAGGGTTCAACGAAAAATATTTTTTACGGCATCTTCGATATGGAAAGAGAACCGCAAGCACATGTCGGCGGCTGAGACAAAAACGCCATACCTTTTTATGTGATACTCCGTGATACTGCTGATTTACTAGGTAGGCGGTTTATAGTTTGTAATGCTTTCTGCAGGAGTGAGAACAAAACGGTGTACTGCTACTCCAAGGTTGGTGGCTGATACAAGAAACAAATCTATATTATCAATATCTTTTTATTTATATTTATTTATTTCAAATTTTGCTATTGTATTTTTCTATGCCTCATGATATCAGACCCTAAGTCAGCTAAGACATAAGATGCAAGATATACCTTGTTGTGTGATACTGTCCGTTTGCAATATCACAATAGTTTCAAACCAGCTACTACTGGAGGCTGGGACAACACCACAAATCTGTGTGTCTATAATGTCAGACCCTTTAGCATAAGACATTAGATGCTTGCTATATATTTTTATGTGATACTCCCGATTTGCATATCCCAATGGTTGCAAACCAGCTCAGGGTACTTCTAAGCGCTCGCGGCAGCCCGGTGCCTTTTTTAGCCCCTTGGGTTTTTCAGCCCCCTGTGAGCGCAGCGCGCAGTTTTGCGCTTTTTGCACTAAAAAGCGCTGACCAATTTGACGTGTGTGCGCTTTAAGCGCTGACCAATTTGACAAAATGTAGTACCCTGAACCAGCTACGACAAGAAAGGAGGCTGCGACAACAACACAAATATGTGTTTGTATGATATCAGACCCTATCGCATTAGACATGAGATGCATGGTATACCTTCTTATGTAATAGTGCTGATTTGCAGTATCGTATTAGTGGCAAACCAGCTGCTACACGGAAGGTGGCTGAGACGACAACAAAGATCTATGTTTGTATGATATCAGACCCGATCAGATGAGGCATTAGATGCATGAAATACCTTTTTATGTGGTACTGCCGATTTGCATTATAACATTACGGTAGTTGCAAACCAGCTACTAATGTGATACTGCAAATCGGCAAACCAAACCAGCCATGCCCAACCAAATCCAAACCAACACCAAACCAACACCATGCCATGCCCAACCAGCATCAGCACAAACACCAAAAACCCCAACCAAAACCAACCAACCAACCAACCAACAAACAAACTCAGGCCATGCCCAGCCCTGTGGCCTCCTTTCACTGCACCACAGCTTATCAAAAAGGCAAAACTAAACCCAAAGCCAAACCCAAACCAAATACAGACCCAAACCTAACCCAACCAACCCCAGGCTATGCCCAGCCCCGTGGCCTCCTTTCACTGCTCCACTGCCAACGCATGTGGTATGTTGATGCAAGATGAGGTGGAGCAAACGCGCGCCACTACTGCAAGCCAGTTTGTGTCCACCGTCAGTTGGTCTAGGAACGGGCAATATCTATTGGCGGCAAACTCAGTAGGCGCCATCAAGATCTTGTCGCTTGTGTGATGTCAGAATCGGCTGAGCGCGGAGTAGGTGCCATGGTCAGTTGGCACAAACAAGCAGTAGACGTCATGATCACTTGGCACCATTAAGGTCTCGTCACTTGTGTGAGGATCACAATCAGCAGGGACGAAGTAGGTGCCATGGTCAGTAGGTGCCAGCAAGCAGTAGGCGCTATGATCAGTTGGTGCATCAAGGTCTCGTCACTCGTGTGAGGATCACAATCAGCAGGGACGAAGTAGGTGCCATGGTCAGTAGGTGCCAGCAAGCAGTAGGCGCTATGATCAGTTGGTGCATCAAGGTCTCGTCACTTGTGTGAGGATCACAATCAGCAGGGACGAAGTAGGTGCCATGGTCAGTAGGTGCCAGCAAGCAGTAGGCGCTATGATCAGTTGGTGCCATCAAGCTATTGTCACTTGTGTGATGTCACAATCAGCGGAGCGCGAAGCGTGCATCCCGGGGGGTTGAGGGGGAATTTCTGACTCGTAAAGCCGGACCCATGCGTCGCCATGCGTCGCCTCATGCAGCGACCCATGCATCGACAGAATGGCGACGCGTCGCACAAAACAAACAGTGCATGTGGTGTGCTGATGCAAGATGCAGGACGGCTGATTATGTGTTACGGTGTGTGTGTGCAGGGGGGGGGGGGGGGGGGGGGGGGGGGGGTATGCATGTGTGTGTTGTTTGGGTGTGTGTTGATGTGTGAGTGGGTGAGTGTGTGGATGTCCGTTGGTCTAGGAATGGAGAGTTTCTTTGGGCTGCTAATTCAGTAGGAGCCATCTTGCTATTGTCACTAGTCCGGTGTCACTAGTCTGGTGGTGCCCCTCTTGTATGTGCTCCCCTCCTTCCTCCTATAAAAGTGCATATTACCTGCTTCTCATAGGTTGTCTTTTCAGATACGAGCAGCAGCTTCTGGGCAGCTCCCTGAGCCCCCCTTGTAGCCCCTCCTTCCTTCTGTCAAAGTGCATTATTTCCTGCTTATCATAGCTTGCATTTTCAGCTAGGAGCAGCAGCTTCTGGGCAGCTCCCTAAGCCAGCCATAGGGCTTGGCCTCAAGATTTCGACAGTGCTGGAAAGATGATTCTCTCAGCTTCCAGTTGCTCTACCTTGCTATAGGTTTGTCTGGGTAGCTAGCCAGGGGAACTGTCTAGAAGCTGCTGCTCGTAGCTGAAAAGAAAAGCTGTGAAAATTATTAGTCTTGTTCTGTCGGGAACTCCTAGGCTTCAGGAGCTCTTATAAGATGCTAATACAGCAGGACATCTTATAAGATGCTAATACAGCACTCGTGTCTGTGTAGTTCACCACTCTAACAATAATGCCTGTCCCGTGAGGGGTAGGGGGTTCGATTCCCCTCAGAAGTTCACCACTCTGACATGTTCCAGCCACCTTGACCAACAGTGTTTTTTATTTGTGCGACCGGTCGCATATTGTGTCGCGCGGTCGCCACCCCGTGCGACCCTCAGGTGTGCGGAATTCGGGCGAAACGGGCCCTTGGTCGCCACGATTGCGACCCTCAGGTCAGCGATTTGTGCCCTGGGTCGCACGTGATGTTCCCGCCGAGCGCTTCGCGCTCTACAGACGGTGCTACCGCACCGTCCCAGAATGAGCCTGTGGTCGCCAATTGTGGCTACCAAATTGGCCTGAAGATTTCTGAAATAAAAAACACTGTTGACCAAGTACTTATAACAGGACGGGATCATTCTCTGTTAGGGGCGGTCAGCTAGTGAGGCCTGCCCACTTTCTCCCATTCCAAGCTTGTATGTATGTTACAGTCCAGGGGGTAGCCAATTTATGTACAGGTATATACAGCAGCAGGCTATAGTGTATACAGAAGCCAATTGGTATACAGCAGCAGGCTATAGTGTAAACAAGCCAATTGGTATACAGCAACAGGCTATAGTGTCTACAAAATCCAATCGGTATACAGCAGCAGGCTGTAGTGTAAACAAGCCAATTGGTATACAGCAGCAGGCTATAGTATATCAAGTATATCAAGTATAGTACATTATATACTAAATCAAGTACTATACTATATCAAGTATCATATATTATATATATGATATCAAGTATACCAAGTATAGTATAGTATATCCTGTACGCAGTAAATCAAGTATATCCAGGAGCAGTTCTTAGTTTTTTGCTGCCACCTTGACAAAAACAGTGGAGAAAAGGTGGGGTACTTATATTTTCAAGTAGGACAGAAACCAAGGTGCCAACTCAGGCCTACATACTTCATCCCATTCCAAGCATGTATGTTGTTACAGTCCAGGGGGTAGCCCATTTTTTAAGCGGGTATATCCAGCTGGCATATCCAGCAGCAGGCTAAAAGTAAGTATATATGCAGCAGTTGTTATTTATTCCGGCCACCTTGACCATAGCCTTTATATAGCCTAGAGTTGGCTGCTCACCGTCTTCCAATTCTGAGTTCCAAGTTTATAAAGGGAGAGTTCAAGGTACTCAAAATAATATGTTAGCGCTATAAGTGTCATGTTGTCAAGCTATGTATATAGCCTACATACATCATAATTGACACTTATTGTCGTCAAGCACGGGGGTAGTGGTGAATGTTCGTTTGGTTGAGGGTCGGTATCTCCCACTGACCCTAAGTCCACCTACTCATTTGTAGGAGTGGCGTCGCCATTCGAACTGAATCCTCGGTGTCGCTGGTTTGTGTAGGGAGGCCCACCTCCTGGGGTGAAAATCATTTTATAACTAAAAATTATGTTGTCCATCGAAATGGTGCTGAAAACGTTGTCTATAAACATTGATATAAGTATACGCTTCTTGTTTCAAGCAAAATGTTGTCTAGTGAAATGGTATTGAGAAATTGAAATTGAAACTGTTACATCCGTGTAATACAGTTACTCACAGGACGTGATGTTAAGGACACCACAGCATAAGCCGGAGCTAGCTATAGTCACCGTGTGCTGAGGATGTTGTTAACCAAAAAACTTGTTAAGCGAAATGGTGCTGAAAATGTTGAACTTGAACTTGGTTGAAAATGTTGTTCACCCAGATACCAGTAGATAACAATTTACGATTTGTGTGGTCGACTGAGCAGTGAGCACTCCTATTTGGGAAACGAAGATGTCCGATTCAATGAAACCAAGTCTATCTAACCAAATATCGTTGTATTTATAAGATCGTTCTCCTCAGGCCGACTGTCAGATGTGATAGATCCATCCTAACTTGAACACGAACTTGGTTATATAGCCCCAGCCAGTATTTGGCTGCTCGCCGTCTTCAGCAGTAAAAACATTATTACCAGGAAAATGTAAACGCGAACAAAACACTTTTTTCTTTTCATTTTTCGTTTTACCCATCCCAACCGAACATGCGTCGCTCTATTTATATTTGAACTTGAACTTGGTTACATAGCTCCAGCCAGCAATTTGGCTGCTCGCCGTCTTTGCCAATTAACACACATTTACCAGGAAAATGTATAAAACAATCATTTATTACTTGGACTTATTTTTATATTATACAGGTAGGTAATTGAAATTGAAATTGAAATTGTTACATCCGTGTAATAATGTTACTCACAGGACGTGGAGTTAAGGACACCATAGCGTAAGCCGGAGCTAGCTATAGTCACCGTAGGGCCACCTCAGTAAAAAAAATCACCACCGATGCCTGACCGGCAGGCACCGTAGCCACATGCCAGTGCAGCTTACTACGCAGGTATGTAACTTTAATATTTCTTCCTTTTTCGAAATTTCTTCTTCTTCTGAACGAGAATCAAATCAATACAACAAAATAATCGTTCCTATAAAAATACTCGATCAAATATCTTCATACCTTCATGGATAAATAGAGGAAGATTCGCTCGACCTTCTACTCTTATCTGGATCGCACATCAGGTGATGTACAGAAATCATTTTACTCTCAGATTCGGAAATCAGGTTCTGATACTTTCTTCTCGAACTCAGTAAAGTTTTGTCCGTACATTCAAAGATGACATGCTTTCTTTCCTGATGAGGTCTTTCCTGATAAGTAGATTTCAGCTGCAACTGATCAGATGGTAGCTACAACGCTGCCACTATTACTGGCCCAAATACCGGACACGTGCACTTCAAGTCTGCAAACCTGACCTTTTCAAATTCGAACTTCCAGCTGCTTGCGCATGCTGGGCAGCATGGTGCGCACGAGGGAAATGCCCATCCCAGGGACCCCTTGCCCATCCCGTCTATCATACCGTACTTGAACTGTCTGTGTTGCTCGACATTTTGACCATGAAAGTCAACGATTAGGTGTCGCGGCCGCAACTGAAGTAGGGTACCCTGGTTTGCAGTACATATGTACTTTGGGGGGTATGTACACATTCAGATTGCGGAGCTGCTACTGCGGACACGATTCGACTGAAGCTCGTGACACCGAGGGAACCCATTGGTCTGATTAAGTTTAGAAGGCCAACCGAAAAAATGCATCCCTCGAGCTGAGAGCAGCATGCAAAGGGAGCTGGTAAAAAATGCCCAAAGTAAAAATTACCCCCCTCTCCTTGCATGTTTAGTCCAGGGGTAGCCAAACAGGCTGAAGGGACTTGCCCAAGCTTAAAAAAAGCACTGGTTAACTGAACCTCTAACAAATCGTGAATGACGGGGGTCCGGATTACGTGCCATGCAGATAATTTAACTGAAAGGTTCCCGTCACATTTATAAGGGTTTAACCAAGTCTCTAGGAGTTTCACCCCGGGTATCCCGCTCCCTACACAAACCAGCGGCACCGAGGATTCATTTCGAATGGTGTGATCACTCCCACATAAGAGTAGGCGCCCTTAGGGTCGGCGGTAGATACCGACCCACATGGATTATTTTGTAACTGAGGATGGCACTAGGGCACTGTGTCTGCCAGCTAAATGGACACTGCCTCTGCCAGCTAAAGGGGCACTGCGTGTTTATTTGTTGCAGCCCAGTGGGTAGCGAATAAGGCAAACTAAAGGAACTTGCCCAACCTAAAATAATCAAGACGATTCTCGACCAGGGTAGTTCAAAACGTTCCTGAGTAGGGACCGGCATATCATAGGTTGTTGACCAAAGGCGAGTATGATACCATATGATATAATACAAATCGCATCATATGATGTTGTACATAAATGGTAATTTTGGCCTAGACAGACTGCTGGCATCATATGATTTCATTTGATGACATGATATCATATGATATCATAATGCCCTTCCCTACTTCTTGCTGACCCAAGGTTCTAGCCATGCCACCTTAATGACTGGAATGAGCTTTATCGGTACTTGTCTATGTTCATGTCCCCGTCCCTGAGCAGCTGCATTTCCCCGTTCAGCTACATGTTCCTGTACAGCTGCTTCAACCCCTCATTGCTAACCCCATGGTAGCAGCTATGCCACCCTGATGACTGGAAGGAGCTTTGTCGGTACTCGTCGTTGTCGATGTCCATGTACAGCTACACCAACATCTCATTGCTAACCCAAGGTACTAGCTATGTCACCCTGATGACTGGAAGGAGCTTCATCGGTACTCGTCATTGTCGATGTCCATGTACAGCTACACCAACATCTCATTGCTAACCCAAGGTACTAGCTATGCCACCCTGATGACTGGAAGGAGCTTTATCGGTACTCGTCGTTGTCGATGTCCATGTACAGCTGCGCAAATCCCTCATTGCTAACCCAAGGTACTAGCTATGCCACCCTGATGACTGGAAGGAGCTTTGTTAGTACTTGCCGTTGTCCATGTCCATGTACAGCTGCGCCAACCCCTCATTGCTAACCCGAGGTACTAGCTATGCCACCCTGATGACTGGAAGGAGCTTTGTTAGTACTTGCCGTTGTCCATGTCCATGTACAGCTGCGCCAACCCCTCATTGCTAACCCGAGGTACTAGCTATGCCACCCTGATGACTGGAAGGAGCTTTGTTAGTACTTGCCGTTGTCCATGTCCATGTACAGCTGCGCCAACCCCTCATTGCTAACCCAAGGTACTAGCTATGCCACCCTGATGACTGGAAGGAGCTTTGTTAGTACTTGCCGTTGTCCATGTCCATGTACAGCTACGCCAACCCCTCATTGCTAACCCGAGGTACTAGCTATGCCACCCTGATGACTGGAAGGAGCTTTGTTAGTACTTGCCGTTGTCCATGTCCATGTACAGCTACATGATCATGTACAGCTGCTTCAACCCCTCATTGCTAACCCAAGGTACTAGCTATGCCGCCCTGATGATTGGAAGGAGCTTTATCGGTACTCGCATTTGTCATTGCCCCTGTACAGCTACATGAACATGTACAACTGCTTCAACCTCTTCATGTATTGTCCTTGGAACAAAGCTATACCGGTGCGTACCCATCTCCACGCACTCAGACGCCTGCCCAAGGTGATGCTAACGCAGCCAGGGCCAGCAGATAATTTAATCCCCCACAACCTTGATACAGGGAGCTCTAGCGGTACTTGTCTGTGTACATCTCCGCGTACAGCTGCTTCAACCTCTCATGTATTGTCTATGGAATAATCTATAGCGATGCATGTCCATTTCCATGCACTCAGACGCATACCCAAGGTAATGGACACAGAGTTGCAATCCACTAGCTCATAGCTTTTCTTTTCAGCTACGAGCAGTAGCTTCTTGGCAGCTCCTTGAGCCAGCCACCGAGCTAAAACCAAGCATTTCAGCAGTTTTGGAAAGCATAATGTTGTTGCTCGTTGATTGCCCGTAGCTGTAAATAAATGTCCTAGGCGCGTCGCAAGCGACGCCGAAATTTGACGGAGAGTGGGTTAAAAAATGTCAGCGAGGTTCGAGCTGTCTGAGATTTGGAAGGGTGGAGAGTGGGTTTACGAGGCCCAGGGTTGGAACGTGATGGACAAACATTCAAACATGCAAACAATCGGACAAAGCGGTGACCCTGGAGGATCCCGCCCCCCAGAAGGGGGGCTCCGCCAAAAAGCTATGCACCAGCTACTCCACTCTCCCACAACTTTGATAAAGGGAGCCCTAGCAGTACTTGTATGTGTTCATGTTCCTTTACAGCTACATGACAATGTGCAACTGCTTCAACCTCTCATGTATTGTCCATGTCCAGGGTGGAGAGTGGGTGTACGAGACCCAGGGTTGGAACATGACGGACACACATACATACATTCTGACAAAGCGGTGACCCTGGGGGCTCCCCCCCCCCCCCCCCCCTAGAAGGGAGGGCTCCGCCAAAAAAGCTATGCACCAGCTACTTCACTCTCCCACAACTCTGATCAAGGGAGCTCTAGCAGTACGTGTCTGAGTTCATGTTCCTATACATGACAATGTAAAACTGCTTCGATCTCTTATGTTTTGTCCATGGAACCCACTTTGATGATAACGCCTGGTGGGGCCTGGTATTAAGGGAGCCCCGTCTTGCAGCGGTAGAGAACGGGCTGCTACTTCACCTGGGCAAAGCTACCATGGCGGTTGACAGCGACCGCGGACACTTAAGCACACCCATCAAACCCGTCACCTTCTTCGTTCAAGGAGCCCAACCATCGAGCCATTCGTTGAAACGTGGATATGGAATCCAAGGTAACGGCCAAAGAGTTGCAATGCACCAGCTACTTCACTCTCCATTGGAATCTCTCAGAACAACGTGCTCATCAAAAAGTGCATCAGCTGGACTGAGTTAAGCTACCTGCTTGACGACAGAGCAGACACCTTCAATGAATTCAACACAGTACCTACTCAAGGCAAAATGGTACCCCTAGGGAGGCCAGCAGCAGCGGGGGGAGCCTGTGCAGGGGAAAGCTGGTGTCAGCATGGACCCTATCACCCTCAACACTGCTAAAGAGAGCTCTAGCAGTACCCTATGGAGGCCAGCAGCCCAGCAACAGGGGGGGGAGCCGGTGCAGGTGAAAGCTGGTGTCAGCATGGACCCTATCACCCTCAACACTGCTAAAGGGAGCTGTACCTGTACCCTACGGAGGCCAGCAGCCCAGCAACAGGGGGGGGAGCAGGTGCAGGGGAAAGCTGGTGTCAGCATGGACCCTATCACCCTCAACCCTGCTAAAGGTAGCACTAGCAGTACCCTATGGAGGCCAGCAGCCCAGCAGCAGGGGGGGGGAGCCGGTGCAGGGGAAAGCTTGTGTCAGCATGGACCCTATCACCCTCGACCCTGCTAAAAGGAGCTCTAGCAGTACCTGTTTGTGTACATCTCCATGTACAGCTACATGACCATGTACAACTGCTTCAACCTCTCATGTCTTGTCTATTGAACATACTCTAGCGGTGTCTGTCTGTGTACATTTCCATTTGCAGCTGCTGCAACCTCTCATGTATTGTCTATTGAACATGCTCTAGCGGTACTTGTATGTGTACATCCCCGTGTACAGCTACATGACCATGTACTGCTGCTTCAAGCTCTCATGTATTGCTTACCGTGCTGAACAAGCTCTAACGGAACTTGTCTGTGTACATCTCTGTGTACAGCTGCTTCAACCTCTCATTGCATCTATCTATCCATCCATCCATATTATATTCATCCATCCATATTGTCTACCGTACTGAACAAGCTCTAACAGAACTTGCACGTGTACATCTCCGTGTACAGCAGCCTCAACCTCTAATTGCTGGCTCCCAGGTACCAGCTGAGTCCAATGACAAACTGGACGTTAGTACCATACAAATTGCCCCACGCACTTAGACGCCTCCCGGAAGTTGCAGCCACGCAGCCTCTGCCCACCAGCATTTTCACGCTCTCACGAGCTTGATACAGGGGGCTTTAGCGGAACTTGTCTGTGTACATCTCTGTGTATAGCTGCCTCAACCTCTCATTGCTGGCTCCTAGGTACCAGCTGAGCCCAATGACGAACTGGACGAAAGTACCGTACACATTGCCCCACGCGCTCAGACGCCTTCCAGAAGTGGCAGCCACGCAGCCTCTGCCTACCAGCATTTTCACTCTCCCACGACCTTGATACAACGCATGAGCTGCAGAGCCTTTGGGAGGTCCGGAGCTATTCATCTTGAGGCAAAGGTCTCCGTCCTCCATGATGGCGAGTTGATTGTTGTAGCCATCGACGCCGTGAAAGTCATCCTTTCGACAGCACATGACTTGGTCTCCAAAAAGCAGGCGGAATCCCGATATATACCTACACAAATGTGACAAGAAACGTTGTTTGAAGCAGTAAGATTATTGATGGTGATTAAATTAGAATCGCAAATAGCTGACGGAATTCTGGTCTATGCCTAAACAAATGGTGCAAGAAACGATGTTTGAAGAAGTAAGATTATTGCTGGTGATTACAGTATCATCGCAAATAGCAGGCGGAATTCTGACACGTACCCGTAAACTTTTCCCAACTTTATTTCCCCCCTCTTTTTGTATGAAATTTCCACAATTCCAACTCCCATCTGAATCGGACACCGTATCGAAGGTGCGGTCCGAAATCTGTCTTTCTGCCCCCCCCCCCCCCCCCCCCCCCCCCTCCCCCCCCTGCACGTACCTAAATAAATGTGGCAAGAGTCGTAAAGTTAGATGATCTGCATATCCCGAAATCTGCCCCCTATCGTTCACAATTTGTTGGGGTTCAGTTCACCAGCGCTTGTTTTTTTGAATCCCGATAAATTCCGTCAGGTACCTTTTGGTATTTAAAGTAGTGAGATTATTGCTGGTGATTAAATTAGAATCGCAAATAGCAGGCGGAATCCTGACAGAATCTAAGTAAACGTGACGAGAATAGTTAAGTTAAATGATCTGCGTAGCATGAACTCTGAGCCACTGTCGTTTACAATTTGTTAGGGTTCAGTTCACCAGTGCTTGTTTGTTTTCATTCTGTAAAATCCTGTCACGTAACCATTGTTATTTGAAGTATTAAGATTATTTATGGTGATTAAGTTAGAATCTCAAAATTAAATAATCACCAAGACCCAAGTCAGGGCAGAGTTTTTTGGGGAAGTCCCCTCTTCAAGGGAGCGGGAGCCCCCAGGGTTACCCATTTGTCCGTCTGTGTGTACGACTGACCGACCGTCTGACCGAGACGAAGCCTGACACGTCAGCCAACGGTCTCTTAAATAACTCGCTTCCGTTGCCACCTGTCGCTCCGTCGCGAACACCCTCCGCCAAATTTTAGCGTTGCATGCGACGCTGCATAGAACTTGTTTTCCCCTTCCTATTAAGATCGCTACCTGAGACCTCGTTTTGGCCGAAATGTTTGCTACCCGAGTCCCTTTAGCCTGGTTGGCTACCCCTGGAATGTAAAAATATGCATCCAAGATACATTTAGATAAATACATGCATATGTACATACATATATATCAGATCTCTATATATACATACATACATACATGCATACATACACAAGGAGCATTTATATATATAGATACATACATACGTACCGCAAGGGCTCGATGAGGATTGGTAAGTAGTACGTCTTGATGAAATGGTGGAAGGACATGAACCAGAGACGCTTGCCGGGGTTTTCAATTGACAAAGTAAAAGCCATGAGGACAGTCCTCGGGTTGGACAACTCGTGCTTCACGTGGGAGACCAACTTGGGAGGGGGTTGAGTGTCTGCATGGAGGAAGACGAGAATCTCTCCACTAGCAGCTTCAGCCCCCACATTCATCTGGTTGGCTCGGCCTCGAGGCCCCTGGATCACCTGGATGGTAAGATCAATAAATACATAAATAAATAAATACATTATACATAAATAAATAAATAAATCAACAAATAAATACATGAACGCATAAATAGTATGTCTAATTATGAGGCGCGAGGTCGAGGGTGGCAGCCTTTTTGCTTGAAGTGGGGCCAACCAACAATGGATGGCAGGAAGATATTGGAAAAAATATATTTTGATGTTGGATCAAATATATCTTGATAAGAAAATGCTATGATTTTAATTGTTGATGTTAACTGATTTGAATTGACTTGTTAATTTATATTGTGGATGTTACTGCCAAAGACGTCAAGCAGACAAATTGATGGCTGGAGCCATGCAACCAAAATCAAGTCCAAGATCAAGTTATCAATGGTTGTATGAAGGGATTGGATCAGGCATATTTTGACAAGTACAATGGTTTGATTGTTGATGTTACAGTCGGAGAAGAGGAGTAGCCTTGACAGGCTGGAGTGTAACCTAGTTCAAGTTAGAGTTAGAGTTTGAGTTAAAAGAGAACCTGACTGGCACCACTCCAAGTTCAAGATCAAGTTATCAATGGTTGTACAAAAAGATTGGATCAGACATATTGAGATAAGTTCAATGGCTGGAATGTTGATGTTACCGTCGGAGAAGAGTCTGTTAGAGCAGCCTTGACATGCTGGAGTGTAACCCAGTTCAAGTTCAAGTTATAGTTTGAGTTAAAAGAGAACCTGACTGGCACTACTCCAAGTTCAAGATCGAGTTTGAGTTAACGGAGAACCTGACTGGCACAACTCCAAGTTCAAGTTAGCGTTTGAGTTAACGGAGAACCTGACTGGCACAACTCCAAGTTCAAGTTAGCGTTTGAGTTAACGGAGAACCTGACTGGCACAACTCCAAGTTCAAGTTAGCGTTTGAGTTAACGGAGAACCTGACTGGCACAACTCCAAGTTCAAGTTAGCGTTTGAGTTAACGGATAACCTGACTGGCACAACTCCAAGTTCAAGTTAGAGTTTGAGTTAACGGAGAACCTGACTGGCACAACTCCAAGTTCAAGATCGAGTTGTAAATGGTTGTATGATGAGATTTGATCAGGCACATTGTGATAATGACAATGGCTGGAATGTTGATGTTACAGTTGAAGAATGTGAGCAGCCTTGACAGGCTGGAGTGTAACCAAGTTCAAGTTAGAGTTTGAGTCAAAAGAGAACCTGACTGGCACAACTCCAAGTTGATGTTCAAAGAGAAAGCCCAGTTAATTGTTTTAGCAATTCAGCAGATGATTTGGACAACGATCTTTCAAAACAGGTTGTAGATGGTACTTCGTACCTCCAATTTGGCCTGGAAATCCGAGAATTATGAGATTTCTGGGAGAATGGTTAATCGTACTTTTTGCGTGGTGTGGTACTATTCAAGCTAGCCTTAGCTAACCTGCTCGTGGCCATGAGATCAATTCAACGAAACCTAACCAAGTTCAAATTCAAATTCAAAGAGCACCTGACTGGCGCCTGCCTCCTTGGAACGCCCCACAGTTTTATCTGAGGAATTTGCATCAACCACAATCACTTCATGCACTGCTACTGGCCCTTATATCAATCAATCAATCAAACCAAACTTAACGAAGTTCAAATTTAAATTCAAAGAGCACCTGACTGGCGCCTGCATCCTTGGCACGCTCTGCAGTCCAATATTAGGAATTTACATCCTCCACAATGACCTCTGTGGGTATGAGATCAATCAAAACAAACACAACCCAGCCAAGTCCAAGTTCAAGTTCAAATTCAAAGAGCACCTGACTGGCGCCAGTCTCCTTGGTACGATCCACAGTTTTATCCGAGGAATTCGCACCGACCACAATGACTTCATGCACTGCTACTGGCCCTAATATCAATAAATCAAAGCAAAACTAACCAAGTTCAAATTCAAATTCAATTACCTGACTGGCTCCTGCCTCCGTGGCACACTCCACAGTTTTATCCGAGGAATTTGCATCGACCACAATGATCTCATGAACTGCTAGTGGTCCTGAGAGCTTGAGCAGCCACCTGATTGTGTCTCCAACAGCCTTTTCCTCATTGAGACAGGGGATAACAACGGACACCCTCCATGCCGAGGTTTCCAACCGTTTCAGGCGTCGGTTGTGCCTGAGATCAACTAGGGCCGAGCCGACTGTGACAAGCGGAACATAAGCACAAGCCGCAACGCCACATATTTTAAGCATCCTTCCCATCCTGGGCTTCCGAGTGTAGCAGGGAGGCGGTTAGCGGCTGTTATGGTTACGCTGGCCTGTTGATGGTTGAAGGGGCTGAAAGCAGGGGCAAGCCTGTTGTTGCTGATCTAGTTTAGATATGGGCTTGCAGTGTTGCTGGTGCTGTGTAAGTGGTCTCGCCTGGCAGTGGGAGGAACTCCCGCAGCGGCTGCTGGAGTAATGCAGGCCTGTTGTTGGTTGTGGTTGCTTTATTTAAGATTTATGGGCATGCTGTGTTGTTGGACTTTGCACGGGGGACAAGCTTGTTGTTGTTGCTGTGGTTTAGATATGGGCGTGCAGTATTGCTGGGGCTGAAGGTAGGGGGCAAGCCTGTTGTTGCTGATAACACCACATCTAACAACTGAACAGAAACCTACCTGGTTGGTGGTGATCACTGGGGAGGCAGTGATGCTGATTTAGTTGATGGGAGGTGGACTGGGGCTGGGTGATGCTGAAAGGTCAGTTTGGGGTGGGCTGAATCCTGATGTCAGGTTTCTGCGATGCTTGCGAGCGAGCGAGAGAAAGAAAGATAATGGTGGAGGCGTACGCAGGGCGTGGGTCGGTAAATCGAAATCGAAACCTCGACCAGTCAAGTGAAATCGATGAAGACAGCTTTACGGACGTGCCCGGACGTGCCCAGGCCAATCAAATGTCCCGACCATATCTTATTTCTCAAGGCCCTTTCCCTGGTATTGAGGGTCAGTTATGTTCGGTTGTCCTGTCCAGGGGGGGGCCTGGTCCGTTCCACTCCTGGGTCCACCTTCGAAACTGAGAGGCTGTAAAATTGCCTAGGTGGAAGTGGGGAGATCAAGAGTCGTCGAGTTCCCATTCGTCCACTTAAGGTTACCCGAATATCACAGAATCTGCATTCGGCACTTCCGCTGCAGCACCAGACGCGCGGATGAGGCTACTACATCCACCAGACGCGCCGAACAGGCTACTATGCTTCTCTGATCTACTCTGCTTATGTGATGCTACCATATCACCAGGCTGTCGCTGTCGCCTGCACCTGTCGTACTTATCAACGGATTATCAACCAACTATAGCCTCATCCCGAGGCATATCTCAACCGAATTCGAGCCGCATCTAACAACTGAACGGATTGTCAACCAACCCTGAGCTAAGCCCATGCTATATCCCAACTGAATATAAACCGACGTTTAGTATAGGCCTCGCCCGCGCCCGGGGGCCTCGCCGGCTGGACGCGAGAAATATATGGACGGGCCCACAGCCGGCCACAGCCCACAGCGGGTCCATACCAACCTCGGCTGTCGCAAACTCCACGTTAGAGATAAGATTCCTTCCTAGTTCTCTTGCATCCAATTGCTCTTCCTTAAAAAAACGATTTCGGGCATTCCGCCATAGAGTGGGTGTCGTCCCAAGTCATGGCTAGCCTCAATAATTCCGTGGTCAAGGGATATCCTGCCTCGCAGCGAAATGCCATAGTCTCTACCTGGCGCCCGGTTGCTATCTCACGCACGTCGATAATTGTCTCTACTGCGCTGCAGCCAAACAGGTAGGGAGTAGAAGGTTTCGTCGCCACTGCCACTCCAGCTTGGACCTACTGCTGCAACTACCTCCAACTCAGCTGCCAATCAATTTGCAACGGGCAATAGCGAAGTGTACAAGATTTCGCGATTTTACGTGGCCCGTCTACTACAGGCTCATTTCCGGTACCGCTGAAGCGGGCCACTGAAAAAAACCTTGCCCACTGTTATTGGCACCTCTAGCCTACCACCTCTCGAACTCCGCAGCCCCTTATGTTGTTTTCAGAGCGTGCGTGTAATCCACAAGCTCGGTTTGATAAGGATTGGTCGGGTTACAGAAAAAGCATCCTGACAATCGCATACGCACACGTCCCATGGCACGTTCTTACCACTACCTTGCCAATTGATCTCCTGCGCAACCTCTCCAATTGCTTTCAGGGCGCATGGCGCTGCGTCTTCCTTCGCCCCCAGTCAAGGGGTAAGTTTCAGGGCATGGGCAGTATCAGTGGTTACTTGCCCCCTCAGCCACCCACACTTCTTAGTGCGCACAATTTCGCAAGATAAAAGGAACCAGAGGTGGATGCATTGATTCTCCATGTAATACATAGCATAACTTTAGCATGATTTTTTGCCTGGCTGCCTTCTCAGTATGGCTCCCGCGGCCGGGTTGGTCTCGCCCGTTGCTCTAATTGTCGCCATAGCCACCTCCTTACTTTTGCTTTCAAGCAATTGAGGCAATATGCTTGCATGCGAAGCTTCGGAACCCTTACAGCTTAGTTTTCTTCGTTTCTTCCCCACCTAGTCTCTCAATATTAGCTCCCCTCCTTGGCCCATGCCTGGCATGAAGCCGATATGCTACAATTGCCTCCCACCCCAACCTGCAGCCATGTTCTCCAACATCCTTACCGTAATTTGCTGTTTATCTGAGGTCTATCTGCTTACTCACACTTCATTACCTGTCACTGCATTTCCAGAACCAGAAAAAAGGCGACTCCTTCAACAGCCTTATAATCGGCGCTGATGGTGGTCAGATCCAAATCAACGAGGACTCATCCCATAGCAACCAAGTGCGATTGGAATCCCTCAAGAACAACGCACTGATCAAAAAGTGTCTCAGCTGGACTGAGTTAAGCTACTTGCTTGAGGACAGGGCAGACACCTTCAATGAATTCAATGTAGTAGCAGCTCTAGGCAAGATGGTATCCCTTCGGAGGTCAGACGCCCAGCATCAGAGGGGGGATCCGGCGCAGGGGAAATCTAGTGTCAGCATGGACCCTATCACCCAGCCCGAGGACATGTGGTTGTTAGATCAGTTACTGCAGATGGCGGATGGCTGCCTGCATCAGCTGAATTCCAGGAGTATTGCCAACCTTATGACAACCTTGTGCAAGCTAGGCACCCCGGAGTGTGTGTCCCTCATGCGCCAGGTCATGCCACATGCGCTGGTTATGATGCCCTGGTTCGAGCCACAGCACCTCTCCAATCTGATGTGGGGCGTGGCCAGAATGGGGGTTGAACCTGGGGATGAATGGCTTGAGTCGTTCTTGGCAGCTACAGAGATTTCCATGGAGGTGGGTCATGTACTACTTGAATTCTATTTGTATCCAGAACCCGTCCAGAATGTAATAAATTGACAATCCCGGGAGTAATTAAAGCTATTTGATAGTACAAAAGTTATATTTCAAAAATATTTATTATAGGTCAATAAACTGCAAGATGTACATGGGGTGGACAATGCGCTTTAATGATACAATCCCCGCAAACAAGTCCTATGCAGCATCGCAAGCTACGCAAAAAATTGGCGGAGGGTGTTGGCAACGGGACGACAGGTGGCAACGATGGAGCTGTCTAAAGCCAGTTAGTTATGAGTCAGTTAACTGACTTGTCTGGCTTCTTCTTAGTAGTCGATCGATCAATCAGACGGACACAGTGGTGAATCTGGGGGCACCCGCCCCCCAGGAGGGGGGGGCTCTGCCTAAAACCTTGCCACTTCAATATTTATGTTGGCTCTGTGAACTGATCACTTCGGTATTCATTTTGGCTTCAAGGACTGTTGTGTGACATGCCAGCTGGCCACTGCTGGGTCTGATAAGGGTGCAGTGTATCTGGTTTGCTAAGGTTATTTTCTCACAGCTTCAGGCTTCACAACCTGTGTAAATGTCTGAAAATTGTTATGACAGATTTCAGAAATATCCGCTAATCAACAGATCCACGGAACAGAGCCCCCGCGATAATGGTACATTACATCTCATGATATGTTGCAGTGTTGGGTGTTGATTGTTTTTTCATTGTTTAGGGTTTAGGGTTTTAGCTCCTTGATTGTTTGTTCATTGTTTGTTCAGTTCACCGTCACTACCAACTGATACATGTTGCATGTAGACGCAAAATGTGTTCACTTAGGGTGTAAGGTGCGGACTGGTGTTGACTTGAGTAGCATAGTGTATTGTGTGGTGCGATGCGCTGTTATTACTAGCTTGGTAGCAGAAGTCTGATTGATGATGATGTTGATAATGATAATGATGGTTGCATTTTTCCTGGTGCTCTACTGGACTCTAAATGTGCCTGCAGCCTGCCGGAGTCAAGGGGGACTTATGAACATCTCGCAACATTTGTGTACCGAACTGTGTAGTGAAAATTGCCAACCATTGCCAACAATTTTTTATTCAGGGCTTCACCCCCCAAGGTCTCTCTAATGTCATGTGGGGCCTAGCCCGTATTGGCGTGGCCCCAGATGGAGAGTGGATGAGCGCATACGTGAGTCAGCTCCGCCACCGTCTGCATGACTTCACCCCCGTGGACGTGGCCGAGACCATGTACGCAGTGGCTAGTCTGGACATCAACGTGGACTCCTACCTCCCAGGTAAGCGGAAGGTGGCCCCCAATTACATAAACCCTAAACCCACCTAGACCCTAAACCCTTAAAACCCTAAATCCTAAACCTTTGAATCAAAACCTTAACCGGTAAACCCTAAAAACTAAAAACTAAACCCCCTGAACCCCATAAACTGAAGTGGGGGCTAACTTCCCCCAACCTACCTCCCAGGCCTCATGTGCGCTCTCCAGCAGCAGCTGCTTCGCCCCGCCGCAAGGTCCTCCTCCCCCCTGTCCGCCATCTCCCTCTCATCACCGCGGCAATTGCAGGCAGCCCATGGAATCATCACCAGCAGCAGCAGCACAGCACCGCGCAGGGGGGGAGCATCTGACCTAGAGTTGGGCCCCCAAGCCCTAGCCAACGCAATGTGGGCCCTAGCCCACCTGTCAGTCACCCCTTCAAAGGCCTGGATGGAAAAAATATGGGAGGAAGTAGACAAGCACCTGCGCGAGTTCGACCCCCATGCGCTGTCCTCCCTGCTCTGGGCCGCTGCCAAACTGGGACAGCTCCCACCACCCCAACTGATGTTATCCATCTACCACTACTCCGCACGAAGGCTGAAAGAATTCCAGCCTCAGTCTCTCTCCAACTTTGTTTGGGCCCTCGCGACCTTAAGCGCAATCCAGCCGCCTCGCTGGATGCCTGCCAGCCTGCCCTCAGTGGGCGCAGGTGACACGGAGGACTCCTTTGCCCCCTCTACCTCGTCCGCAGCCCACGGAGCAGCTAGCGCCAGCAGGACAAGACAGCAGCGAGGCGGTCGAGGTAGCAGCAGTAGTAGTAGTGATACATCCCCCATGATGAAGCCAAGCAAGGAGTGGATGGATGTGTTTCTGGAGGTGGTCAGCTCTCGATTGGCTGAGTTCAATGGGCAGAATGTGTCGAACGTGATGTGGTCCCTGGTGCAGCTGAAGGTTACCCCGGAGCCCCAGTGGGCCGCCAATCTGGTAAGTCTATTGGCTGGATTGGGGGCTGGTGTGGTTGGTGGCGGGGGTAACGTTGGGGTTAGTGAGGTTGGTGGGCCGCCAGTCTGGTAAGCCAGTTGGCTGAATTGGGGGCTGGTGTGGTTGGTGGATGCGGTAACGTTGGGGTTAGAGAGGTTGGTGGGCAGCCAGTCTGGTAAGCCAGTTGGCTGGATTGGGGGCGGGGGTGGTTGGTGGAGGGGGTAACGTTGGGGTTAGTGAGGTACGTGGGCAGCCAGTCTGATTATTCTGTTTGCTGAATTGGGGGCTGGTGTGGTTGGTGGATGCGGTAACGTTGGGGTTAGTGAGGTTGGTGGGCAGCCAGTCTGGTAATTCTGTTGGCTGAATTGGGGGCTGGTGTGGTTGGCGGATGCGGTAACGTTGGGGTTAGTGAGGTTGGTGGGCTGCCAGTCTGGTAAGCCAGTTGGCTGGATTGGGGGCTGGTGGGGTTGGATGAGTTTAATGGATCATTTGTTGAACGTGATGTGGCCCCCAGTGCAGTTGATGTTAACACCGGACCCCAGTGGACCACCAATCTGGTACGTGAGTTGGCTGTATTGAGGGTTGTTGGGGTCAGTGAGGAGGGCGGAGGGGATAACCCCCTGTACAACAAGCTAAACCCCCTGCGGCCACACTGTAGGTCTACCACCTTCAAGCCTGCCACACAAGCATGGTCCCTTGCTTGTTTTTTATAAACTGCCTTTCCTGGTGTCAGGTTGGGCAAGTCCCTTCAACCTATTTGGCTACCCCTGGACTGTAAAAATACATACAACAAGCTACCCCCCCTGCTGCCACACTGTAGGTCTACCACCTTCAAGCCTGCCACACAAGCATGGTCCCTCAGCACGTCTCCACTGTAATGTGGTCCCTTGCCAAAATGGGCTTCAGCCTTAACAAGGAGGCCTCCGCCCTCCTGGAGGGCCTAGTTCGAGTGCAGCTACTCAAGGAGGGCCTAGCCCAAGACATGAGGTCCATGGGCTCTGCAGGGTTGCCTGATTTGGAGCCTACTGCTGGCGCCCTTTGTTTTAGCTCACAGGAGCTCAGCAACATCATATACGCTTTTGCAAAGTTCAAGCACACGCCAGCTAGTGACGTGATGGATGGGCTGCTGTTACGCATGCGCGTGCACATGAGGACGGCAGCTTCTGGAAAGCTTCCCCACCAGCAGCAGCAGCACCAGTGGGGGTCGACTGGAGAGGCGGGGGCTGCAGCTGGGAGCATGCCAGACCATGGCTATGCCAACTACGCAGCCGTTGGTGGGGGTGCCAACTACACCGGCGTTGGCGGGACCACAATGCAGGCCCAGGGCCTTGCGAACAGCATATGGGCATTGTCAGTGCTCCGTGTGCAGCCCTCCCAGGAATGGTTTGGGGATTTCTGGTCTGCATGCTCTGCTCTGCTCCCCACCTTCAACGCCAAGGACCTGGCGCAAACAGTCTACTCCATGGCTCGCCTCGGCTGGTACCCTGGCTGTGACTTGCAGGCGTGTGAGTCTGAAGCTGAGCTGTCCTGTGATCCTACGGAGCCTAGGGAGCCTGCTGACAGGCTCACCCTAGCCGACAGGCTGGCAGCTCGCGGTTTCGGACCCAACAGCCACAAAGCCCTGGCCCCACTAGTCCCGCCCCTCATGCCCCCAGCCCTGAGGGAGGGGGCTGCGCCCCCCCAGGAGGGCAAAGAGGAGCCCCCAAGTGGTCGAGATGACTCCTGGGCCCGACCCCTTCTTGCAGCTGCCATACAACTCCTACCTGTTTGCAATCCTCAGGATTTTTCCAACCTAGCATGGGGCCTGGCCCAACTAGGCATCCGTCCAGGTCAGCAGTGGTTGAATCAGCTGGCCTTCCACCTGTCGCGCAATGCTGAGACATGCCCCGGCGGGGACCTCGCCATCACTACATGGGCCCTGGGCAAGATGCAGTACAAGCCGGCTGCGTCCAGCATGCTCACTGTGGAGACTGCGTTGTACCGCCGCATGCCCACTCTCAAGCCCAGGGAATTAGCCGCTACCATCTGGGCCTTCAAAGCAATGGAATACCAGCTCCATGCAGAATGGTTGGAGACCTACGCCAACAATTGCTACATGCTGGCCGGCAAGTTCAGCCAGCAGGACTGGGCGGTGGTGGTGTACTCCCTCGCTGCGATGGTGGAGAGGGACCCAAGTGCATCTTTCTATGTTGAAGATCTGCTTATCCTGCCACAGGTAAGAGCCAGGATTTCCCCCCACCCCGCTATATATAGAGATCGCTACTTTTGACCCCGTTTGGCCCTAATGCTGCTATAACCCCCCTAAATCTAAGGCCTAGAAAGCTATTCAAAGCTATAAAAACGCTGTCCCGGGAGGAGGCTTAGAACCATTAAGCTAGAAAAATCCGCTTTCGGGTTTGAAAAAGCGTCCTTCTACGTTGAAGATCTGCTTATCCTGCCACAGGTAAGAGCCTGGGATTTTCCCCCCGCTATGTAAAGAGATTGCTACTTTTGACCCGGTTTGGCCCTAATTGATACAGAACCCAAACCTGTGGCCCTAAATGGCCCCTCAAATATGTAAAAAGCTATTATGCCCCCGGAGGAGGCCTAAAACCATAAAGCTAGAAGAAAAACGCTTTCGGATTTGAAAACAACATCCCTAGTAGGAGCGATAAGAGTACAAGATAAGTCATATCAGAAAACGGTCAGAACACAACATATAACACATTTTAAATTAATACTCCCTCCTAAAAATCCAAATGCGATGTAATACAACAGTACAAGATGACTCAGACCTTTATCCACCTGGACTTAAAACACTGGCATACATTAAATTATAAAGCTAATACTGGCGAATACCAAGTTCAGTCAATATTGACACCCACCCTTCAGCGCTGAGGATCTGCTCATGCTGCCTCCTTGTCTAAATTTCATGTGAATAAACTCTGAATTAAGAAGATTCCTGTGAATAAACTCCAAATTTGCTCCTTTTCTCCTTCTCAGCTGGAAAGCAAGATCGCCACCTGTGTCTAAACTTTGAATAAAGAAGATTCCTGTATATAAACTCGAAATCCGCTCCTTTTCTCCTCCTCAGCTGGAAAGCAAGATCGCCACCTTCGAGGCGTCCGAGCTAGCCATGATCATGTTTGCTTGCGGCATGCTCGGCACCAAGTCAGGTCGCCTTCTAAGCCGCCTACTCAGCAGCTGCCGAGCACATATATCTGACTTCTCAGCCCTTCAGCTCAGTGGCATCATGTGCGCATGTGCGAAGCTGAAGCACGTGCCTGGCCCGGATTTCATGGCTGCGTGGTTTGTGGAGGTCGAGATGAAAATGCCCATCCTCTCTAGCTCCGTGATGGCCTGCAGCTTGTGGGCGGTAGCAACCCTACGCGCAACCTCGGACACAGGACGATGGGTCAACTCAAAGGCTGAAACTGGTGCTGATGCTAGAGCTAGTGCTCCTGGCGCTAGTGTAGACGCTAGTAGTTCTGGTGGTGTCGGTGCTGGCGTCGGTTCTGCTGGTAGAGGCAACAGATATGGGCTGCAACTGTCCCCAGTGTGGATGCAGACTGTGTGTTTAGTCCTCCCCCAGCGCCTCCGGGCAATGTCTGTTCAGGAGCTTGCCATGACTGTGTGGGCCCTGGGTGAGTCTCACCACCCTATGTCCAAGTCCTTCTGTAAAACTCTGGATGAGGGTGTGAAAGCTTGCCTTCCCCTGTACGACGACTCCACCAAGAAGGCAATGAAATTGGCGATGAAGAGGGTGAAGCTGGCATGTAAGGGGGCTAGGGATGATGAGGACGCTACCAAGAGTTCATTGAAGAAGTCAGTGAAGAAGAAGGCGAAGCAAACCAAGCCTAAGGTGCTATTTAAGGCTGTCGCCGGTAAGGAAGGTCGCTCAAAGAAGAAGAAGAGGGCACAAACCAAGCCCCAGCTACTATGTAAGGCTGCTGCTGGTAAGGAAGGTAGCTCGAAGAAGAAGAAGACTCAAGCCAAGCCTCGGCTATTTTTTAAGGCTGTTGCTGGTGAGGAAAGTAGCTGACAGAAGAAGAAGGCACAAGCCAAGCCTCAGCTACAAGCCTAGCCTTAGCTACAAGCCAAGCCTCAGCTACAGGCTCCTGCTGCCGTCAGTGTTTGAGCAGCTACATGAATAACTAGGGATTGTCCAGGTGATGAACTTGGATAGGTGATGATTTATAGATGGTGGCAGCCGTAGAGAGAGAGAGAGAGAGAGAGAGAGAGAGAGAGAGAGACAGGGAGAGAGGCACAGAGAGAGAGAAAGAGATTTACACGGTGGACCAGCCTGAGGCTGGACTATTGCTAGTTTGCAATTGAGTGAATAACGAGGGTGGCTGGGAGATCAAATACCCAGCCGTGGCACTGTGTATCGGGTAACATACTAGGTCCCGGATTCACATATTAGTAGATTTGACAACAGGGATTAGCGTAGATGCGTGTTAGTTAAAATAGACCAGGTTTGCTTAGGTGTGTGCTCCCAGTGCCCAAAGAAGGCCAAAGATGCAGGAGCATAAACACGCCTTAGTTGTATCAGACCAGGTGTGCTCAGGTCATAGTTATCTTTTCTTAGGTGTGTGCATCCAGTGCTCAGGTCATAGTTTTGTTTTCTTAGGTGTGTGCTCAGGTCATAGTATTCTTTGCTTAGGTGTTTGCTTCCAGTTCCCAAAGAAGGGAGGAGCATACACACGTCTAAGTTGTATCAGCCAAAGATGCAGGAGCATACACACGTTGTATCAGACCAGGTGTACTCAGGTCATAATTTTCTTTCCAGCTGCGAGCAGCAGCTTCCTGAGCCAGCCACTGTGCTATACCCAAATATGTCAGCACTTGGGACACCTGACTGTATCAGCTTCAAGGTGCACTAGGTCGCGTTAGGTTTAGCTGAATAGCAAGTCAGGGGAGGTGCCTAGAAGCTGCTGCTTGTAGCTGAAAGAGATATTCAATGGCTTGGGTATGTGGTAGAAGTTGCAGGAGGCGTGTGGCTGTGCATTGTGTGCTGTACAAGAAATAAATAAATCGTTACGCCTTGCCACAGGGTGTTAAGTTGAAGCAACCTTCCCGATTGCTTGCACTAGGGAAGTTTATTGTGGGTTTTGCTTTGGCAGACCGCTACTGGGCCTGAGCCCGGACTGCCGCGCGACAGCACAGAGGAAAGTTCTCGGCCTCTTTCAAGGCGGCAGGTCGGAAAGCGTGAACCTAGCAACAGGTTTCGAACCCCCGACCTGTCATTCACTGCTGATACTACTGTACCAACCAAGCCTTAGCTCTGTTATTGTGCGCTACAATGTTACCAAGTAGTAAAGTGTTCATACTGTATGAGCGTATGATATTAGCCAAGTTCTGGGTTCTGGGAATCTGCTCTTGTATATGTGTATGGTAGGAACCATGTGCGTTGATCAGGTTGTTCAAAGCCTTCGAGAGTTTAGTGGCCTCCTCCCCCCCCCCCCCCCCCCCCCCCCCCCAGAAAAAATGTGTGTAAACATGCACGACCCTGTCAAAAAGTGTGTGAAAACCTGTGAAAACAGGGGAAACGCGCACTTCAATCAAAATTTGACAACATGTGTACAAATATGTGTGGTTACACGCACATCCCAGTGAAAGTGTGTGTGTTCACACGCGGACCTGTACGTGTTGAACTACCATGTTTGTTGATCCACTTGCTGGTGGAATTGAAGTTGTTACATGGTTTTGGCGGTGCCCCCTCTTCTAGGGGGCGGGAGCCACCAGGGTCACCTAGTTGTCCGTGCGTTTGACAGTCTGACCGAGACGATGCCTGACACGTCAGCCAACAGCCTTGCAACTATCTCGCTTCCATTGCCACCTGTCGCTCTGTTGCGAGCACTCTCGGCCAAATTTTAGCGACGCTTGCGACGCTGCATAGGACTTGTTCAGCCAACTCTGGGCTGGTGACCATCTTCCAATTCCAAGTCCCCCTGAGTGATACCCACAGTGGCTAGATCAGAAAGCTGTCTAGAAGCTGCTATGAAAAGCGGGGGGAAAAGGCACTAAGTCTAAGCAAATAGATAGCAAATTGGCAACCCTCGTTGCATAGGGTGGCGTGACAGGCATGAGGTGTGTGCACGTATCATATCATTATTTACATACGAGGGGTGATATTGGTTGTTCTTGAACTTTAACTTGGTCACATGGGTCCAGCTTGCAATTTGGCTGTTTGCCGTCTTCTTGGTTGTTCGAGGTTGGAAATTACCTTCAGCCTATTTGTCTACCTCTATACTGTAACATTCATTAAGGATGATTGATGCCCTCTGATCTCAATTGACCCTACACTCCTGCTTCACATGCACATGGATTACATACCGGTATGTCACACGTGTGTACTTGAACTTGAACTAACGTGTGTACATGGGTTATGGACCGGGATATTACACGTGTGCGACAAATCTGTCAAGCCTCTGAATCATACAGAAAAGGAACAACTTGTCAAGAACGACAACTAGTCATGTACTCCAACCTATCCCCAACATTCCTACAATCCCTGAAATAGATTCAGTAAGTCATCATCAATACACATTCCGTGCGTAGCATACCAGGGTATGCTTAATCATATCGCATCATGCACAATTTAATACTTTCAACTGTGGTGTCAGCATTTTGTTTTAGGGGTCTCCAAGAAAACATAGGGGTCTCCAAGAAAACATAGGGGTCTCCAAGAAAACATAGGGGTCTCCAAGAAAACATAGGGGTCTCCAAGAAAACATAGGGGTCTCCAAGAAAACATAGGGGTCTCCAAGAAAACATAGGGGTCTCCAAGAAAACATAGGGGTCTCCAAGAAAACATAGGGGTCTCCAAGAAAAACATAGGGGTCTCCAAGAAAACATAGGGGTCTCCAAGAAAACATAGGGTCTCCAAGAAAACATAGGGGTCTCCCAAGAAAACATAGGGGTCTCCAAGAAAACATAGGGGTCTCCAAGAAAACATAGGGGTCTCCAAGAACATAGGGGTCTCCAAGAAAACATAGGGGTCTCCAAGAAAACATAGGGGTCTCCAAGAAAACATAGGGGTCTCCAAGAAAAACATAGGGGTCTCCAAGAAAAACATAGGGGTCTCCAAGAAAACATAGGGGTCTCCAAGAAAACATAGGGGTCTCCAAGAAAACATAGGGGTCTCCAAGAAAACATAGGGGTCCTCCAAGAAAACATAGGGGTCTCCAAGAAAACATAAGGGGTCTCCAAGAAAACATAGGGGTCTCCAAGAAAACATAGGGGTCTCCAAGAAAACATAGGGGTCTCCAAGAAAACATAGGGGTCTCCAAGAAAACATAGGGGTCTCCAGAAAACATAGGGGCTCAAAGAAACATAGGGGTCTCCAAGAAACATAGGGGTCTCCAAGAAAACATAGGGGTCTCCAAGAAAACATAGGGGTCTCCAAGAAAACATAGGGGTCTCCAGAAAACATAGGGGTCTCCAAGAAAACATAGGGGTCTCCAAGAAAACATAGGGGTCTCCAAGAAAACATAGGGGTCTCCAAGAAAACATAGGGGTCTCCAAGAAAACATAGGGGTCTCCAAGAAAACATAGGGGTCTCCAAGAAACATAGGGTCTCCAAGAAAACATAGGGGTCTCCAAGAAAACATGGGGTCTCCAAGAAAACATAGGGGTCTCCAAGAAAACATAGGGGTCTCCAAGAAAACATAGGGGTCCTCCAAGAAAACATAGGGGTCAAAAGGTCTCCAAGAAAACATAGGGTCTCCAAGAAAACATAGGGGTCTCCAAGAAAACATAGGGGTCTCCAAGAAACATAGGGGTCTCCAAGAAAACATAGGGGTCTCCAAGAAAACATAGGGGTCTCCAAGAAAACATAGGGGTCTCCAAGAAAACATAGGGGTCTCCAAGAAAACATAGGGGTCTCCAAGAAAACATAGGGGTCTCCAAGAAAACATAGGGGTCTCCAAGAAAACATAGGGGTCTCCAAGAAAACATAGGGGTCTCCAAGAAAACATAGGGGTCTCCAAGAAAACATAGGGGTCTCCAAGAAAACATAGGGGTCTCCAAGAAAACATAGGGGTCTCCAGAAAACATAGGGGTCTCCAAGAAAACATAGGGGTCTCCAAGAAAACATAGGGGTCTCCAAGAAAACATAGGGGTCTCCAAGAAAACATAGGGGTCTCCAAGAAAACATAGGGGTCTCCAAGAAAACATAGGGGTCTCCAAGAAAACATAGGGGTCTCCAAGAAAACATAGGGGTCTCCAAGAAAACATAGGGGTCTCCAAGAAAACATAGGGGTCTCCAAGAAAACATAGGGGTCTCCAAGAAAACATAGGGGTCTCCAAGAAAACATAGGGGTCTCCAAGAAAACATAGGGGTCTCCAAGAAAACATAGGGGTCTCCAAGAAAACATAGGGGTCTCCAAGAAAACATAGGGGTCTCCAAGAAAACATAGGTCCCCAAGAAACATAGGTGGCTCCAAGAAAACATAGGGGTCCTCCAAGAAACAATAGGGGTCTCCAAGAAAACATAGGTCTTCCGAAGAAAACATAGGGGTCTCAAGAAACTAGTGGTCTCAAGAAAACATAGGGTCTCCCAAGAAAACATAGGGGTCTCCAAGAAAACTAGGGGTCGTCCAAGAAAACATAGGGGTCTCCGAAAACATAGGGGTTCCAAGAAAACATAGGGGTCTCCCAAGAAAACTAGGGTCTCCAAGAAAACTAGGGTCTCCAAGAAAACTCGGGTCTCCAGAAAAATAGGGGTCTCAGAAAACATAGGGGTCTCCAGAAAAAACATAGGGGTCTCCAGAAAACAGAGGGTCTCCAAGAAACATAGGGTCTCCAAGAAAACATAGGGGTCTCCAAGAAAACATAGGGGTCTCCAAGAAAACATAGGGGTCTCCAAGAAAACATAGGGGTCTCCAAGAAAACATAGGGGTCTCCAAGAAAACATAGGGGTCTCCAAGAAAAACATGGGGTCTCCAGAAACATAGTGGGCTCCAAGAAAACATAAGGGGTCTCCCAGAAAACATAGGGGTCGCCAAGAAAACATAAGGGGTCTCAAGAAACATAGGGGTCTCCAAAAACATAGGGGTCTCAAAAAAATAGTGGTCTCCAAAAAACATAGGTCTCCCAAGAAAACGAGGGGTCTCCAAAAAACATAAGGGGTCCTCCAGAAAAACATAGGGTCTCAAGAAACATAGGGTCCTCCAAGAAACATGCATTTTTTGCACCTGGTGACATGATACATACATGTGTTCGTCCAAGCATCTACTTTCAGACACACTCAACACACACATACACATACACAATAAATGCCCTCATCACACCTGTATTCTGTGTTGGTGCAACCTCTCCCGGCATGGCCTCGACCTCAGCCCGAGCAATGTCACTAAGGCAGGACCTAGCCATCAAAGTAGGAGTTAATAAGGAAGAGGGGGCTCGTGGTCCTACTCCCACGAACTCGACGACCAGAGATGGTGGTGGTGCTTTGGTATAACGTTAGTTTATGGTGGGAGGTGTGTAGAGACTCGCATGGCTATTCTAGCAGGGTTCAAATGAGTACGACAAAGTTTGCCTGAACACGGACAGCGCAGGCGCTTGCGATTTAGTACGGTAACTTCCGCTCATTCCTGTGTGCCCACTGTGCCGTTGCTTTAATCAACCACTCAACCACCAGTCAAACAAAGTAACTCAAGGACTCAGTAGTCTGTACATGTGTGCTGTCTGGCTTAGGAAGTTAGGCCTACTCTGATGCATGGGTCACTTTCAGAGTTATGACTGGGCGACTTCCACCAGGTGAGGGCAGGCCAAAATCCAGGCCAGAAAAAACTTGCTAACTGCTGAGTCCTTTACTACGTGCCAGCTGCGGGTTTCATTCTTTATGGCAACGCCTATCAGCCTTCTTATGCTGCCATATAATTGTATAATTGAATGATCACTGTAGCACGAACTTAGGGCCCCCGTCGGTAAAACGATTGTTTGGGGTAATGGGGTTCAGTTCATCAGTGTTTTTTCTTTTTAAGCCCTTCCTACACGGTTGGGCAAGTCCCTTTAGCCTATTTGGCCTACCCCTGGACTGTAAGATACACAGGCATACATATATACATGCATACATTTGAATGGTTAGATCAATACACTGTGAGCAGTGATTCGTGAGCCTAATACAAAATGAGTGAATCCTGGAATGCTCCTGTTGATAAACCTTCGCCCAAACTGAAATGGAAAGACAACTATGCCCAGATTTATGCGCACACAATTAAGTGTGACCCAGACGTTAACCGATTACTTGACGATGCACTCCATAGCTCATCTATGGAAGATTCAGAGAAGGGGATTGCTAGTGCTATTGAACTAGCCATAAGCAAATGCACACCATGTCACAAACCTGTAGCTAAACGTAAGCACGGGCCCGTGAACGCATGGTATGATGATGAATGCAATCGTGCTAGACAGGCAGCAAGCCAAGCAGAACATCAACATGGCTCTAGCTCTGACTTGGCTGGTTCTATGCACAAGGAGTACAAGAGGATTCTCAGAAGAAAGAAGAGGAAGTGGCTAGAAACACACATGGAGAATTGAAATTGAAATTGAAATTGTTACATCCGTGTAGAACCGTTACTCACAGGACGTGAAGTTAAGGACACCATAGCGTAAGCCGGAGCTAGCTATAGTCACCGTAGGACCATCTCAGTAAAAAGAATTACCACCGATGCCTGGACAACAGGCACCGTAGCCCCATCATGCCAGTGCAGCTTACTACGGGGGTTTTTCACCCCGGTTGGGAAGCACCGGCACAATACAGCCGGTAAGACAAAACCTGAGAGGGGGGACGGTCTGTGTGCTAGTCCCCGGGTATCGACCCGGGGTGTGTTTCCATAAAGCGTCTGCACTGTAAAATACTCTGGAAACTAGTAATGGTGTGAGAATGGACTGTGTCCGCCAGTTTGAGGGCACAGGATCTCTGAAGTCCAAGAGTGGTCATAGAAGTCAAAAAAGAGGTAGGAATAGTACCAGTTGTACCAACGGTAATAACTTCATAGTGAACAAGGTATCCAGCCGATCGAAGGCCATTGACTAATTCAACATGTTGGGCATGTTTAGTAATCAACTTAGTAGCGTGATTAGTATCAGAGCAGTATCCAAGCTCAAGAACCCAGAGTTCTTTATCAGACATACAGGTAGGAGAGTCTATGTCAGGTAGGACGGCAAGATCAGGTCTCATCCTCTTCCAATCCGCTACAGTAATAGTGAAGGGGCGTAACCAGTCAGGGAGACGTTTGCCCAGGATCCCCCTGGGGAGGTCCTCTTCCTTGCCAGCGTCCATGATCATTCTGCGAGATCCCAGGGCTCCTGTGCAAATGGCCTTGTGGATGAGTCGCACTGCTCTGTCTCTTTATGTAGAGCCCCTTGAAAGTCCGGTGTGTGCAACCCGCCAGGATGTGGCCCGCTCCGTCCTCACAGGTGTGGCAGATGGGGCATAGGGAGTTCGTGGGTGGGTGAGTGCTGGTAATATAAGGGAGTTTCCAGCGGAATGCAAGTTTACGGTTCCACTGTCTACCCCAGCGGGCTTTAAGGATGTGGAATTTAGTTTTATGCTGGATAAGGGTTGAGGTCCAAAATTTGTTACTTGCTTGAGGAAGTTGGTGGGGGGTGTTTTCAGCCCAGGTGGTTGCATAAATCCCTTTAAGGGGGTGTTGACCAAGGTGGCAGCTAGTGGGTAGGTTAGAGGTGATACCTTGTGTAAGGTTAGGTGCTAAAATTCTTGGGGGGATATCTCCCATGGGTGTACGAGGAGGTTGAACTGTAGGCCAGTAAACATTGTGGCGGGGGATTTCCCCAGTGTTATCAGTAAAATTAGTTGAGGTAGGGTGCTCAGCTGCCTTGCGTGCCAGAGTGTCTGCTCTGTCATTTCCAAGGATACCTGTGTGGGAACGGACTTTACAAAGGGTGGTGTGTGAGCCATGCAGGATGCGTTGAATGAGGTGTTTTTGAATTGATTGCAGTAATTCAGTATGAATGGAACGGGTTGTTGTGGTGGGGTCATGAATCATTTGTTTAATCAGTTGAAGAGAGCAGAGGCTGTCTGTATGAAGGGTAAGAGATTTGTCATAGTCAATGTTGAGAAGGGCTTGGTGGATGGCTACCAGTTCTGCCCGGTTGTTAGTTTTGGTGGCCCCTATTCCCCCAGGGTTGATGGTGTAGCTTTGTCCTGCAGCCGGGACATATACTGCAGCACCTATTTTGCTAGGATGCCCTGGTTTACCTTTTATTAGGCTACCATCTGTGTAGACCTGGAGGCCAGAGGAGGGGGTAGCAAGGTAAAAACAGGGGTGGGTAATGGTAAGAGGAGAGGGGGGAGGGTGTTGGTGGAGTATAGGTTGCCAGGGATTTTTGGCAAGAGATTTAAGTTTCCGAGGGTAGGTGATGACAATATCAGTGAAAGTAAGGGTGGAAGGTGGTGTGATAGTAGAGGGCTCCCAGGATGAGGAGAGGCTTTGCATGTAGTATGTCCATTGGTCAATAAAGTCTGGGAGTTTAGGAAAGTAAGTCTCTTGGCTGTGAGGGTTGCATATAAGGATGAGGTGTAATTTTTGAGTGGAGGGTGGGGTGTGAGATTTGCTGCCAAGCCATATTTCAGAGGTAGTATAAAATTCAGACTGTGGTCTAGAGTCAATGTAGTGGATCCAGGAGTGGTGGAGGAGAGTTTTGTAAGGGGCAGCAAGGTCATCAGGGAGGAGCATCAGGGTGCAGGTAGGGCTGAGAGTATTTTCAGCATGGTCAGCACTGGCTAGAGCCCACCTTAGAGCTTGGTTTGCTTGTGTGGTGGAATTGGGAATGTCCACCAGTGAGCCCCCAGTCCAGATGGTAAGAAAGGGGTCTTGGTTGGAGCCAAAGAGCTGGTCAGCAGGGCTGGTAGAAGAGAAGCTGGTGAGGCTTTGGTCGTAGCTAAGAGGATTGGAGGTACGATGGTGAGTAATGCCCAGAGCAGCTGCTGCTTGGTAGAGGAAGGGAGACAGAATGTTAGTGGCAGCAGGAGCAGCTCTGTATATGGTGAAGAGGGCAGCTAGGTCAGTGTGGTATGTTCCTCCTTGGGTCAGTTGGTTCCATTTGGTTGGGTAGTGATTTTTAAAGTGGTCATAGTTTTGTTTAAGAGAGGTGAGCCTGTCGTTGGGAATGTGCCCAAGACAGTGACCTGTGGGGTTATAAAGATATGAAACGTTGGTATGAGTGTGTGTGGATTGGCAATCCAGAGTAGTGAGGATGCCTGTTTGTATAATGTAGGCTGAGGGTGGTTGAATGTCCCAGTCTGGGTGTCTGTCGTGTGTGTCAATTTTCAGAAGTTTGTGAACAAGGTTGTGGTTGTCAGCATTACATCCTGGGGAGGTGGCCCATTGGCCTTGTTGCTGGAGGTTAGTGAGGTGGGTGTCCTTCCTGGGATTGAGGTATGTGGTTATCGGAGGAGTGGTTTTAAAGGTGTGGGTTAATTGGTCATATGTTGGTTGTCCTACCAGTTCAACAAGGTGAGCCGCATGGTGAGATTGAGGCTTCCAGTGTATGGTGGAGGTAGTGGGGGTGAGAGGTGTGCAATGGTGGATGCTGTATCCCATGCGTGTGTAGGAGTTGATATGGTCGTTGTGCATGATGGTTGGGGCCCATTGGACGTGGACAACGGTGGTGGTGGCAAGTTTGTCGTTGTTGTAAGAGCGCTTGCCCCGCCAGCTCGTAATGTGCAGGGCTCTGTACTGAGATCCGTAAGTAAAGTGAAGCAGGCGCGCCGGTGGTGCAGGTGCGCTGCTGGCTGGGAATGTCATGGCCTCGCGGATCCTGTTAGGGTGCGAGGTGGAGGTTATTTTATATGCGCGGTAGAATTTGGAGGAGGAGGAGTGTCGGATCCAGGATTTGCACAAGTAGTGGCGCGCTGACCAGGTGGCGTCACTGTTGGGGCAGCCCCATGCTTGGTGCGCGTGACTGCCTGCGATCTGCGTGGGCCACGCCCACCATTGGTTTCCTTCCAGGTCCCCAGTGGGGTCCGCCTCGTAGTCTGCATCAGTAACGGAGGCGTGAGGTTGGTAGCGCTGGGTAAGTGGGGTGGAGTATTCGATAGGAGCAGGAAATTTAACGTTGTCTGTCGTGTTCTGCGAAATTGCGTAGCCAGGCGCAAGTTGCCTGTGGGAGAGGGGGAGTGGGTCAGAGTGAATTGGAGGAGTGACGGTTTGGAAGGAGGAGAGGTGTGCGGTGAGGCGGTTCAGGGATCGTTTGTGGTGTTTAGTAATTTTGTGTGAAGTAATAAGAGAGAGGTCTGTAGTGCTGATAAGATGAGTTCCCATGGGGGTGACCAGGTCGTGGTATGAGTAGATGTCCAGGTCGTGAAAAGGAGTCATTAGTGAGACAGGGATTGCCTGTGGTGGAAGAGGGAGAGAGTGTATGTTAAGTTTGTCAAGGAGTTCTGTGTCATTCCAAGAAATTATTATGTCAGATTTTTTAATAATTTCCAGCTGGCGGGCTAGGGACACATATTTAAGTTGCTTGCTGGAGAGAGAGAGAGGATCTAGAGTGGTCATGGTGGAGGTTGATTTGTCAAGAAGAGCCCTGGTGAGAATTCCCAACACATGGAGAACCTTCATACGAATCTTCGGCATAATCCGAAAAGTTTTTGGAAAGACGTGCGTGAGCCTAACAAGGCCACTACGGCAGATATCACAATTCATGATTGGACTGATTATTTTGCAGACCTCTTAGATGTGCAAGTAGGTATTGATCCAAGTCTGGATGCTAGGGACTTTGTCCCTCAAGCTGATGGACCTCAGATAGAGGCCGCACCAACGTGGTTATGTCAAGACTTTACCACCCAAGAGGTGTTTTCTGTTCTCCAATCCCTACGGAAAAACTCCTCCCCCGGGGTAGATGGTATCCCTGCAGAATGGTACAGATTTGCTTCCCATGAGGCCAACTCCCGATTTGTACAAGCTATGACTAACCTGTTTAATCTCATCTGGAAGACCTCTTACCCTAGCCAATGGGCTGCAGCTGCCTTGGTACCCGTACCCAAATCCAAAGGCAGTGTTTATGACAAGGACAACTATCGAGGTCTTGCGGTGAGCAACTCCATAGGAAAGATCTTCTCCCTTTGCATGCTACGTAGACTAGACGATTGGTCAGAAGAATTCAACCTCAGAGCCGCTGGCCAATATGGATTTAGAAGTGGTAGGGGTACTGCGGATGCATCATTCATTCGTAACCATATTGTAGATAAATATAGAGAGAAGAAAAAACCACTCTTTGTGGCCTTCGTCGATTTCAAGAAGGCTTATGATTGGGTCAACAGAGACTTGCTATGGGATTGCTTAGCAAGGCTAGGAGTAAAAGACCCCTATCTTAGTATTCTGAAGTCCATGTATAATCATGTCGTTTTCAAAGTTCGCCCACATGGGGACATTGGATCCTCCTTTCCATCCCTTGTAGGAGTTAAACAAGGAGACCCCCTATCCCCACTCCTATTCGGTCTGTTCATTGATATAATTGAATCGTTCCTCCAATCCAAGCTCCCAAATGTAGGGGCTGAGCTTAGGGGAAAGATTCTGCAATTGTTACTTCATGCTGATGACCTAGCTATAATGGCAGAATCCCCGGCAGATATGCAAGCGATGCTTGACTGCCTGAGAGATTTCTGCGAGGCTACTAAGATGGCTGTGAATATAAAGAAAACTGAGATTGTCGTTTTCAACAAGCAATTCTGTGATGAGGCCCGTATGGATCCTGATTACAAATTTGTCTATGATGGAGCACAGCTTTCTACAAAGTTATCTTTTATCTACCTGGGATCCCTCTTTGTGGATGGTGACTCAAGCAATCGTGCAAAAGCTGCTTTTTCTAGGATGCTCGCTAAGGCCCAAAAGGCTCACCACATGCTCCGTAGGCGATGCCATACTATGGAGATATACAATATTGATATTCTCGCCCACCTGTTTGATTCTCTTGTACGACCTATCCTGAATTTTGGATGTGAGGTGTGGGCTCCTTCTATTCTGAACAACACACTTATCTCAAATGACCATGCTTGTGAGAAATGGCATAGAGGTATACTTAAACAAATGTTGGGTGTTTGCCAATCTACTACATCTAATATTATCATGGAAGAGCTGGGTAGAACCCCGTTGTGTTTTGCTTGGCTTAAACAAGCTTTGCGCTTCTGGAACAAGACCATATATAAAGAACCTGAGGATCTCATTATAATGGCTCTTGAGGATTCTTTTGATTCCAACACTGGCTGGTTTCATGACTTACGTTGTGCTCTCCACAAACTAGGATCCAGTAAAAACCTCAACATTTTGGAGGCTGTCGATGTCGAAGGTATTATGTCTGAAGTCTTTGAGTCATGGAGGTTTAAGTACCCAAGTGACACCAATGCAGTCAGAGACATCCCTGATGAGAGAAGGGTTGGCTTTAAACGCCTCCGATACCAGAAATGGTTCGCAGCCAACAGCAATGATGAGAATGGCTTGATTCCCTTTACATCTGCCTTACATAAGCAGGATCAGATTCGTTCTATAGCACAGTTTAGAATAGGTTCCCATTGGCTGAACACAGAAAGAATGAGGGTGGTGGATAGAGCACACATCCCTCGTTCAATGAGACACTGTCAAATGTGTGGGTTCCAAAAACCTGAGGATGAAATGCATATGTTTGAGTGCCCTTTTTATAATGATATCCGCCTCCGCTACCAGAAGCTGTTTACAGATATTTATAGGCATGTCCATGAGGATACCGACTTAACCGTATGGAATGTGGAATTCTGCGATTCCACATTCAGAACCTTTATGAATGGAAATGGCACTAAGACTTTCTGGAGCAACCTAGCCGACTATCTTTCTACTTGTAGAAGAGCAAGACAGGAAGCCCTGGACTGCTTAGTGGCACCGTAATTTATTATCCCTTTTTTTCTTTTCTTCTTGTGACTTCTCATTTGTTAGCTTCTTACCTCCGCCACTGTAAGTGGTTGAGATCTGGGTCCGGCTCTAGGGGGTTTAATACCTACGCCACCAAAATGGTGGTTGGGAGCTTGGTTTGTTTGTCCTCGACACACCCCTGATGTAATGGGGTTTTTTGCTTTGTGGGTGCTTTTTCTTTGTGTTTAAAGCAATGAGTCTCATACACCCTCGCGGTGTCAAGTAGACTTTAACATGTAATGTAATGTAATGTAATGTAATGTTGATAAGATCTTTCCTGGTCGTCTGCTGCCCATGGTGTACCAGCTCACATAGCATACTTACATACATACTCTAGGGTAGCACTTCAAACCTGTCAATGCTAGGGGGCGAATTTGAATTCCAAACTTCTAATTACAGCTTTTCAAAGCTCGTACTATTACCTTCATGTTACGGGTTTATTCGGCCTCAAGGACTGTGTATGTATATTGCAGTCCAGGGGTAGGCAAAGTAGGCTCAAGGGACCTGCCCAACCGTGATAGGAAGGGCTTAAACAGACAAAGCACTGATAAACTGAAGCCCAAACGTTTTACCGACGAGGGACCTGAGTTCGTGGCTTCTTGCTACAGTGATCATTTAATTCTACAAAAACTGCGGCCTCCAGGACTACTGTTATAGTGCGACTAATACGTCGCCTCTAGAGTGGCGAAGAGCACACAGGTATGAGATCCTACTGGGCTCAGTACCGCCTGCTGCCTACGTGCCGATGCCAACTATGGCCACGTGCCTTACCATGCAGTACCTTATGTACTGCCTGCCGCCACCTTTGATCTCCTCTATAGTTCAAGCCTCCATGCTTGACAGTTATCTTCACTCATTGTAACGAGCATACCGAGTAGTGTCTGCAGTCTATGCTACCTGTCAGCGTGAACTACTAGGACACGAGTGCCTTATTGGTATCTGATCAGATGTCGTAAGAGCCCTCGTAGCCTAGCTGTTGTGACACTACCGACTACAAAAACTACCGGTACACATAGCCAGGTCTAACTACTTGTATGGCATAACTGTAACTATCTATTTGTGCCATACAATGTACTGTGGCGCAAGAGACCCGGCTTCTTGTAGGGAACGGCAATATGATATCATAGAATATCATGTAATCGTATGATGCCGGCAGTCTGACTAGGCTAAAGTTACAATTAAGATACAATATCATATGATGCAGTTTGTATGATATCATGTGATATCATGCTCGCCTTTGGTCAACATCATAGGATATGCCGGTCCCTGGCTACTTGTGATACCGATCGCCAAAGGTCTATCACTAATCTGTATCTGGAACAACTGCACTACATGTAGGAATCGGCAAATCATATGATACTGACCAAAGGTCAGTATGATATCATACAAATAACATCGTTTGATATTGTATGCAAATTGTAACTTTAGCCTAGTCAGACTGCCGGCATCATATGGTATCGTATGATGACATACTTGAAATCATATGAAATCATATTGCTGTTACCTAACTACATGCATCACGAGCCTTTCCCCCCGGATTTTCACACTGCCCCCTAGCAACACAGGCTCCTGGTCGATTCGACAGTGGACCAGCTCTGCCATGCCCTTCTCTGTGATGGTGATGCAGCCATTGTTGTATGCATTCAAAGTGGCACGTTGCACCGGTGGTGCCTCTGTCTCATTCTTGCTTGCTGCAATCTTGCTTGCTTGCCGCCATATTGCCTGTCAAATTTTGAGGATAAATTGGAAGCCCCCTCCAGGATGTTGTGGAGCGGGTTTGTCTTGGGTCAACAATGGCCTGTTGATGGCAACGTTTTGTAATGATCCCACTGCAAAAGTACTTAGAAGCGATGGTGATGCAAACCATGTGTATGTGTGGAGTGTTAACAGTCCAGAGGTAGCCAAATAGGCGAAAGGGACTATATAATGTATGCATAGCCCATTTTGTACCCCATGCTGTATGCATCACAAGCTTTTTTCGTGCTAAGCGCCACAAATTGAGCGACTTGGTTCGACCCCAATGCGACGCGCTGCCCCCCGGACCCCATGGAGTACGGAGCCTGCGGGGTTTGGGCCCCAAACTTTGGGGGGGCATGTCTGACTAGTTTAGCCGGACCCATGCATCGCCATGCAGCGGCAGAATGGCGACGCGTCGCACAAAAAAACAGTGCAGCCCACACTGTACACATCGCAAGCTTGTTTCCCGGATTTTCACACTGCCCCCTAGCAACACAGGCTCCTGGTCGATTCAACAGTTAACCAGCTCCGCCATAGCTTTTTCTGTGATGGTGATGCAGCCATTGTTGCATGCATTGAGCGTACACTCCGTAAAGTGGCAAGTGGCACCGGTGGTGGCCATGAGAGCCTCTGCCTGGTTCCCAGTGCACACACACTTCAAAGCGATGGTGTGACTTCCCTTCAGAGAGATCCCACTCACAGCATTGCAATTGAATTCAGAGCCTGAGACGCGGACCTGGCCACCCTCGACCACCAACAAGCCGCTTTTGCAGTTGTTACTGAACGTACTGCTCTCACACGTCACACTGGCGTCTGTGCCTGCGACTCTTGCACCATGCTTCGTGTTCTTCACTATGGCCACGTCCACTAGGATGGCTTCAGTGGCCGCGACCGGCCCGGCCTTGGCACTTGCGGCCTGGACAAGCAAGCCAGACAACCCGTTGTTGGTCAGTTCACAGGAAGTGAGCTCGACGTGAGCAGACTCCAAGACAGCCACCCCACACTCGATATTCTCATAAAACTTAGAGCCGGTAGCCTGAGTCTTGGTGCCGCTGCCCTCCAGGGTCGACCCGTTGCCCTTGTTGCCCGTTACCTTGCAGGACAGCAACTGGCAGGAGGTATGAGCTTGCACCTGGGTACGGGAGGGGGTAGGTTAGGGTAGGGGGTAGGGTAGGGGAGGTGGTAGGGTAGGTTTAGGTGAGGGGAGTGGGGGAAGGTCGGTGAGTATGGCAGGGCAGGTGGTAGGGGTAGGTGGTAGGGGTACGTGCGGGGGTAGGGTAGGTGGTAGGGTAGGGGTAGGTGACTGGGTGGGGGGGGGGATGGTGAATGTGGTAGGGCGGGTGGTAGGGGTAGGTGGTAGGGGTACGTGAGGTGGTAGGGAAGGGGTAGGTGAGTGGGGGGGAAGGTGAATGTAGGGGGTAGATGGTAGGGTAGGGGTAGGCGAGGGGGCGGGAAAGGTCTGCCCATGCACGTGGCCCGCATCCCTACCCTTACCCTTAACCTCAAAGGATTCAGTGGTGCCGCAGGAGGTGGAAAATATGAAATTCTTTGTAAGTGAGTAATGTGATTGGTTATTTATGATTGCTCAACGAACACATCGTAGATGCCATTTTAGGATCCCGTTATAAAAGTTCTTATGCCTTTTTAAAACCTAAAGAATTGCTATAGGTAGTCGCCTGGTAGGTTTACGACCAACTTCCAAGGACGAGTCCAATGGTAGCAACAACGACGGCTTTGTTTGGAATACTATGTAAAATAGATAAGACTTGTAGGACATACCATTCAGGTCTGGGTGGTCAGGACCAGGGTACTACAAAGCGCGCACGGCAGCGCGATTTCGCGCACACTTTTTGAGCCCCACTGCGCGTTTCACGCAGTTTTTTGAACTCCCTGTGACACAGCGCGCAGTTTATGCGCTTTTTGCACTAAAAAGCGCTGACCATTTTGACAAAATGTAGTACCCTGACTCAGGACCCTTACCTGAGGTGCTCCCTCCTTATTGCCCGTAGAGAAGGGGGTCTGGCTTACATCTGTGTTCTTTCCAGCAACATAGAAGGGGGACTTGACTGCATTGGACATATATTGGGGCACAGTGGAGGTAGGCTGTCCCGCATCCCTATCTGCACAGCTCACATAGAAGTACCCAGAAGAGGAGCCGGAGAGGGTGTTGCTGTTGTTGTTGTTGCTGGTGGTGCCGGTGTTGTTGTTGCTGGTGTTGTTGTTGTTGGTTTTGTTGCTGGTGATGGTGATGGTGTTGCTGTTGTTGTTCTTGGTGTTGCTGGTGGTGTTGTTGTTGGTGATGTTGCTGGTAGTGCTGGTGTTGGTGGTGCTGGTGCTGGTGTTGGCCTTTGAGTCAACCAGTTGTTGCTGTACTTTCGTGCCAACCAGCCAGACTCGGTGCGTCGGTCACTCTCTGGGACGCCCACATTCTTGTCCTTACCCTTAACCAAGGAGGATTCAGAGGTACTGAAAAGGAAACTGCTCCCCAAACGAACTATCCAGCTAGACTGAGTGGGTCGATTACTCATGAGCAAACCACCAGAGGCGTTGCCTGCCACCTGTGGTGTGGGTTGGCGCGGGTTGGTGTTTGGCTTTTGGAGTTGGGTTGGGTTGGTGTATGGGGATCGGGTCGGGTTGAGTTGAGTTGGGTTGGCGTGGGATGGGTTGAGTTGGGTTGGGTTGAGTTGGGTTGGAGAGGGTCGGTGTTTGGGGTTGGGTTGGTGTGGGTTGGGTTGAGTTGGTTTGGAGTGGGTAGGTGTTTGGAGGTTGGGTTCGTGTGTGTTTTGTGTGTGTGTGTGAAGGGGGGTGGTGGTGGTGTGGGGGGGGGTGTGTGGGTGGGGGGGAGGGTCCCTTGTTCATTGAAGTCGAATACATATAACCAACTAACCAAACCATGCAAGTCACTAAGTGACTCAATGAGTAAACAAATCAATAATAATAATGAATGAATGAACGAATGAATGAACGAATGAACGCATGAATACATGAATGAATGAATGAATGAATGAATGAATGAATGAATGAATGAATGAATGAATGAATGAATGAATGAATGAATGAATGAATGAATGAATACATGAATACATGAATACAAAATGAATAAACAATCCCCTCTCTACATGCACCACCCTCACCTTACAATCGTCCAGCAACCCCGTGGCCCCCTCAGAAAAGGCCACGCCATTTCCCTTGTTGCCCCCCCTATTGCATCGGGGCCACGCCATATTCCTTGTTGCCCACTACATTGCACCACCCTCACCTTACAATCATCCAGCGTCCCCGTGGCCCTCTCAGAAAAGGCCACGCCATATCCCTTGTTGCCCACCAAATTGCATCGGGTGAGCTTCACAGAGGACTTAGCTGACAGGCTTCTCCCCACTGCCTGCGCTCCAAGTAGGGGGAAGCTGGTCAGCACTTAGCTGGTCAGCACTCAGCTGGTCAGCACTTGGGTTTAGATTATGTGAAGTTTAGATTGTGTATGGGTAAGGTTTAGGTGGTGTAGGTTTTAGGTGGTTCACGTGTTTAGCATTTAGTGTTTAGGTATAGGTGGTGTAGGAAAATAAGTGCTGACCAGCTAAGAGCGGACGAGCTTCCCCCTACCTGTGCTCCACAGCCATCGTTCTTCACCAGGTTGCTGTACGTACACACGATGGATCCTCCCTTCAGGGCAGCGACTCCTGCCCTCTTGCAGCCTTGAACTCCACAGCCGTTTGCGATGATGCTGCTGCCCGTGCCCACGGCAAGGACCCCCGTGCCTCCGGAGATACCGGTGATGGTGCAGTTGTCTAGAGTAGCACTTGAGCCTTCTTCCACACACAGAGCGTAGGTGGCCGCTGCAGTGGGACAAAGAAGAGTTCATATTGAGATGCCGTGAAGTGATGCGAAACCAACCAGATAGGGTGAAGTGAAAGGAAGCTAAGGGTGCCAAGGAGAGAGTGTCGGTGGCTGTTGCGGTGGGGCAAAGAGGAGAACGGATAGAAGTAGCATGAAGTAGTGCGTAAGATAATTCATGGGGGAGTGAAAGAAAGCTAAGGGTGTCAATGAAAGAGCGTAGGTGGCCGCAGTGTTGGGGCAAAGAGGAGGACGGATATAGATGGCATGAAGTGCAGCACAGCAGTACATGATTCATAACAAGGATGGATATATATGGGTTGAATTACAGTACAGCAGTGCATGAGTCATAACAAGGATGGATGTAGATGGCATGAAGTACAGTACAGCAGTACATGAGTCATGACAAGGACGGATGTAGATGGCATGAAGTACAGTACAGCAGTACACGAGTAATAACAAGGATGGATATGGATGGCATGAAGTGATGCATAACAAAATTAATGGGGTGAAGTGAAGTGAAAGCTAAAGATGTATGAGAGGGTGTGGCAGGAAGCAACGGTGGGGTTAAGAGACAGACGAATAGAGATATCCCAGGGTGCTGTGAACAAAAAAGTTATATCTGGATAAACAGATTAATAATAAAATAAATAAATAAATAGATACATAGATAGGGTGAAGTGAAAGTAAGCTAGAGATGTGCCAATCACATACCTCAAGACTTAGTAACCTCGTTTTTGGCGGAGCTTCCCCTTCTGGGTGGCGGGAGCCCCCAGTGTTAACCATTTGTCCGTTCCTTCGTTCGTTCGTTCGATCGATCGACCGAACGATCGACCGCCCATCCACTCTTCCACCCACCCACCCACCCATCCATCCTTCCATCCATCCATCCATCCATCCATCCATCCATCCATCCATCCATCCATCCATCCATCCATCCATCCATCCATCCATCCACCCACCCACCCACCCATCCATCCTTCCATCCATCCATCCATCCATCCATCCATCCATCCATCCATCCATCCATCCATCCATCCATCCATCCATCCATCCATCCATCCATCCATCCATCCATCCATCCATCTGACCGCGATGAAGCCTGACACGTCAGCCAACGGTCTCGTAACTAACTCGCTTCCGTTGCCACCTGTCGCTCCGTCGCGATTACTCTCCGCCATTTTTAGCGTCAAAGGCGACGCTGCATATAACTTGTTTGTGTGCGTTGTGCCCCCATTTTGTCACTGCATGGAGACACATGGGTCCGGTGTGAGGTTTCCTAAACTAGTCAGAAATGCCCCCAGGTTTCGCGCTTAACGCTCCGCAGGCAGCGCATCACACTGGGATTAGACTGAGTTGCACAATTTTCAACGCGTTACAGACCCTGATGGTGCCTTGAATAAAAAACAGCCTCTTTCGATATACATTGGTCTAGTGGTAGACCAAATCACTTTGAGGATGAAGAGTCGGGGTTCGATTCCCCCTTCGGTCGCTCTTGGCGTTGCAGGTCTTTGTCAACCGCGATGGTAGCTTGTCCAGTTGAGGTAGAAGACCGCTCCCTACCCGCGCACGACGGGTTCCCTTAACACCACGCCCCACCAGGCGTTGTCATAACCTTTTTCGAATCAAACACCTGATGACTAGTCTTCTTGTGTGCATTCCTCTAGTGTGCAGTCCTTACCTGGGACCCCTTTTTGGGCAAACCGTCCGCTACCCTGAGACTCCCCTGGGCTGGCCCTGCAGGGGGGCCCTTCGGGCCACCTACCCAGATCGCTACCAGGATCGCAACCTTGAAAGACACTACATCCCTGATGGCTACCAGAAGACGCCCTTTCTCGAACGTAAAAAAGCTCTGGGGTGCATCTTCAGATAACAAATGTAACAACTGATGGCGCCTTATATCTATATCACACACCTGATGACTTGTCCTCTATTTTGCAGTCCGTAAACTTAATGCCGCTTGCTCGTGTCAGTTTAACCAGACCATTGACCTTCTCTTTGTCCTTGTCCTTGCTAAGCCTGGCTCGAGTGGCAATGGATTGTAGAGTCAGGCCCTGGCCCACCACCGCGATTTTATGCAGACACACACCCTGGCCGCTAATGATGAGCTGCTCTCCCTTCTGTAGCTCAATGGTTCCGTTCTTGAGGACGGCGCCATCCAAGTTGATGGTCAGGGAGCCATTCTTCATAGCGCCGGACTTGGTGGTGGATCTGAGGGTTATTTTGAATTTGATTTGGATTGTTACATGTTTTTGAAGGTTGATGGTCAGCACTGGCTAGAGCCCACCTTAGAGCTTGGTTTGCTTGTGTGGTGGAATTGGGAATGTCCACCAGTGAGCCCCCAGTCCAGATGGTAAGAAAGGGGTCTTGGTTGGAGCCAAAGAGCTGGTCAGCAGGGCTGGTAGAAGAGAAGCTGGTGAGGCTTTGGTCGTAGCTAAGAGGATTGGAGGTACGATGGTGAGTAATGCCCAGAGCAGCTGCTGCTTGGTAGAGGAAGGGAGACAGAATGTTAGTGGCAGCAGGAGCAGCTCTGTATATGGTGAGGAGGGCAGCTAGGTCAGTGTGGTATGTTCCTCCTTTGGTCAGTTGGTTCCATTTGGTTGGGTAGTGATTTTTAAAGTGGTCATAGTTTTGTTTAAGAGAGGTGAGCCTGTCGTTGGGAATGTGCCCAAGACAGTGACCTGTGGGGTTATAAAGATATGAAACGTTGGTATGTGTGTGTGTGGATTGGCAATCCAGAGTAGTGAGGATGCCTGTTTGTATAATGTAGGCTGAGGGTAGTTGAATGTCCCAGTCTGGGTGTCTGTCGTGTGTGTCAATTTTCAGAAGTTTGTGAACAAGGTTGTGGTTGTCAGCATTACATCCTGGGGAGGTGGCCCATTGGCCTTGTTGCTGGAGGTTAGTGAGGTGGGTGTCCTTCCTGGGATTGAGGTATGTGGTTATCGGAGGAGTGGTTTTAAAGGTGTGGGTTAATTGGTCATATGTTGGTTGTCCTACCAGTTCAACAAGGTGAGCCGCATGGTGAGATTGAGGCTTCCAGTGTATGGTGGAGGTAGTGGGGGTGAGAGGTGTGCAATGGTGGATGCTGTATCCCTTGCGTGTGTAGGAGTTGATATGGTCGTTGTGCATGATGGTTGGGGCCCATTGGACGTGGACAACGGTGGTGGTGGCAAGTTTGTCGTTGTTGTAAGAGCGCTTGCCCCGCCAGCTCGTAATGTGCAGGGCTCTGTACTGAGATCCGTAAGTAAGGTGAAGCAGGCGCGCCGGTGGTGCAGGTGCGCTGCTGGCTGGGAATGTCATGGCCTCGCGGATCCTGTTAGGGTGCGAGGTGGAGGTTATTTTATATGCGCGGTAGAATTTGGAGGAGGAGGAGTGTCGGATCCAGGATTTGCACAAGTAGTGGCGCGCTGACCAGGTGGCGTCACTGTTGGGGCAGCCCCATGCTTGGTGCGCGTGACTGCCTGCGATCTGCGTGGGCCACGCCCACCATTGGTTTCCTTCCAGGTCCCCAGTGGGGTCCGCCTCGTAGTCTGCATCAGTAACGGAGGCGTGAGGTTGGTAGCGCTGGGTAAGTGGGGTGGAGGATTCGATAGGAGCAGGAAATTTAACGTTGTCTGTCGTGTTCTGCGAAATTGCGTAGCCAGGCGCAAGTTGCCTGTGGGAGAGGGGGAGTGGGTCAGAGTGAGTTGGAGGAGTGACGGTTTGGAAGGAGGAGAGGTGTGCGGTGAGGCGGTTCAGGGATCGTTTGTGGTGTTTAGTAATTTTGTGTGAAGTAATAAGAGAGAGGTCTGTAGTGCTGATAAGATGAGTTCCCATGGGGGTGACCAGGTCGTGGTATGAGTAGATGTCCAGGTCGTGAAAAGGAGTCATTAGTGAGACAGGGATTGCCTGTGGTGGAAGAGGGAGAGAGTGTATGTTAAGTTTGTCAAGGAGTTCTGTGTCATTCCAAGAAATTATTATGTCAGATTTTTTAATAATTTCCAGCTGGCGGGCTAGGGACATATATTTAAGTTGCTTGCTGGAGAGAGAGAGAGGATCTAGAGTGGTCATGGTGGAGGTTGATTTGTCAAGAAGAGCCCTGGTGAGAATTCCCAACACATGGAGAACCTTCATACGAATCTTCGGCATAATCCGAAAAGTTTTTGGAAAGACGTGCGTGAGCCTAACAAGGCCATTACGGCAGATATCACAATTCATGATTGGACTGATTATTTTGCAGACCTCTTAGATGTGCAAGTAGGTATTGATCCAAGTCTGGATGCTAGGGACTTTGTCCCTCAAGCTGATGGACCTCAGATAGAGGCCGCACCAACGTGGTTATGTCAAGACTTTACCACCCAAGAGGTGTTTTCTGTTCTCCAATCCCTACGGAAAAACTCCTCCCCCGGGGTAGATGGTATCCCTGCAGAATGGTACAGATTTGCTTCCCATGAGGCCAACTCCCGATTTGTACAAGCTATGACTAACCTGTTTAATCTCATCTGGAAGACCCTAGCCAATGGGCTGCAGCTGCCTTGGTACCCGTACCCAAATCCAAAGGCAGTGTTTATGACAAGGACAACTATCGAGGTCTTGCGGTGAGCAACTCCATAGGAAAGATCTTCTCCCTTTGCATGCTACGTAGACTAGAAGATTGGTCAGAAGAATTCAACCTCAGAGCCGCTGGCCAATATGGATTTAGAAGTGGTAGGGGTACTGCGGATGCATCATTCATTCTTAACCATATTGTAGATAAATATAGAGAGAAGAAAAAACCACTCTTTGTGGCCTTTGTCGATTTCAAGAAGGCTTATGATTGGGTCAACAGAGACTTGCTATGGGATTGCTTAGCAAGGCTAGGAGTAAAAGACCCCTATCTTAGTATTCTGAAGTCCATGTATAATCATGTCGTTTTCAACGTTCGCCCACATGGGGACATTGGATCCTCCTTTCCATCCCTTGTAGGAGTTAAACAAGGAGACCCCCTGTCCCCATTCCTATTCGGTCTGTTCATTGATATAATTGAATCGTTCCTCCAATCCAAGCTCCCAAATGTAGGGGCTGAGCTTAGGGGAAAGATTCTGCAATTGTTACTTTATGCTGATGACCTAGCTATAATGGCAGAATCCCCGGCAGATGTGCAAGCGATGCTTGACTGCCTGAGAGATTTCTGCGAGGCTACTAAGATGGACCACCAACAAGCCGCTTTTGCAGTTGTTACTGAACGTACTGCTCTCACACGTCACACTGGCGTCTGTGCCTGCGACTCTTGCACCATGCTTCGTGTTCTTCACTATGGCCACGTCCACTAGGATGGCTTCAGTGGCCGCGACCGGCCCGGCCTTGGCACTTGCGGCCTGGACAAGCAAGCCAGACAACCCGTTGTTGGTCAGTTCACAGGAAGTGAGCTCGACGTGAGCAGACTCCAAGACAGCCACCCCACACTCGATATTCTCATAAAACTTAGAGCCGGTAGCCTGAGTCTTGGTGCCGCTGCCCTCCAGGGTCGACCCGTTGCCCTTGTTGCCCGTTACCTTGCAGGACAGCAACTGGCAGGAGGTATGAGCTTGCACCTGGGTACGGGAGGGGGTAGGTTAGGGTAGGGGGTAGGGTAGGGGAGGTGGTAGGGTAGGTTTAGGTGAGGGGAGTGGGGGAAGGTCGGTGAGTATGGCAGGGCAGGTGGTAGGGGTAGGTGGTAGGGGTACGTGCGGGGGTAGGGTAGGTGGTAGGGTAGGGGTAGGTGACTGGGTGGGGGGGGGGATGGTGAATGTGGTAGGGCGGGTGGTAGGGGTAGGTGGTAGGGGTACGTGAGGTGGTAGGGAAGGGGTAGGTGAGTGGGGGGGAAGGTGAATGTAGGGGGTAGATGGTAGGGTAGGGGTAGGCGAGGGGGCGGGAAAGGTCTGCCCATGCACGTGGCCCGCATCCCTACCCTTACCCTTAACCTCAAAGGATTCAGTGGTGCCGCAGGAGGTGGAAAATATGAAATTCTTTGTAAGTGAGTAATGTGATTGGTTATTTATGATTGCTCAACGAACACATCGTAGATGCCATTTTAGGATCCCGTTATAAAAGTTATTATGCCTTTTTAAAACCTAAAGAATTGCTATAGGTAGTCGCCTGGTAGGTTTACGACCAACTTCCAAGGACGAGTCCAATGGTAGCAACAACGACGGCTTTGTTTGGAATACTATGTAAAATAGATAAGACTTGTAGGACATACCATTCAGGTCTGGGTGGTCAGGACCAGGGTACTACAAAGCGCGCACGGCAGCGCGATTTCGCGCACACTTTTTGAGCCCCACTGCGCGTTTCACGCAGTTTTTTGAACTCCCTGTGACACAGCGCGCAGTTTATGCGCTTTTTGCACTAAAAAGCGCTGACCATTTTGACAAAATGTAGTACCCTGACTCAGGACCCTTACCTGAGGTGCTCCCTCCTTATTGCCCGTAGAGAAGGGGGTCTGGCTTACATCTGTGTTCTTTCCAGCAACATAGAAGGGGGACTTGACTGCATTGGACATATATTGGGGCACAGTGGAGGTAGGCTGTCCCGCATCCCTATCTGCACAGCTCACATAGAAGTACCCAGAAGAGGAGCCGGAGAGGGTGTTGCTGTTGTTGTTGTTGCTGGTGGTGCCGGTGTTGTTGTTGCTGGTGTTGTTGTTGTTGATTTTGTTGCTGGTGATGGTGATGGTGTTGCTGTTGTTGTTCCTGGTGTTGCTGGTGGTGTTGTTGTTGGTGATGTTGCTGGTAGTGCTGGTGTTGGTGTTGGTGGTGCTGGTGTTGGCCTTTGAGTCAACCAGTTGTTGCTGTACTTTCGTGCCAACCAGCCAGACTCGGTGCGTCGGTCACTCTCTGGGCCGCCCACATCCTTGTCCTTACCCTTAACCAAGGAGGATTCAGAGGTACTGAAAAGGAAACTGCTCCCCAAACGAACTATCCAGCTAGACTGAGTGGGTCGATTACTCATGAGCAAACCACCAGAGGCGTTGCCTGCCACCTGTGGTGTGGGTTGGCGCGGGTTGGTGTTTGGCTTTTGGAGTTGGGTTGGGTTGGTGTATGGGGATCGGGTCGGGTTGAGTTGAGTTGGGTTGGCGTGGGATGGGTTGAGTTGGGTTGGGTTGAGTTGGGTTGGAGAGGGTCGGTGTTTGGGGTTGGGTTGGTGTGGGTTGGGTTGAGTTGGTTTGGAGTGGGTAGGTGTTTGGAGGTTGGGTTCGTGTGTGTTTTGTGTGTGTGTGTGAAGGGGGGTGGTGGTGGTGTGGGGGGGGGGTGTGTGGGTGGGGGGGGAGGGTCCCTTGTTCATTTAAGTCGAATACATATAACCAACTAACCAAACCATGCAAGTCACTAAGTGACTCAATGAGTAAACAAATCAATAATAATAATGAATGAATGAACGAATGAACGAATGAACGCATGAATACATGAATGAATGAATGAATGAATGAATGAATGAATGAATGAATGAATGAATGAATGAATGAATACATGAATACATGAATACAAAATGAATAAACAATCCCCTCTCTACATGCACCACCCTCACCTTACAATCGTCCAGCAACCCCGTGGCCCCCTCAGAAAAGGCCACGCCATTTCCCTTGTTGCCCCCCCTATTGCATCGGGGCCACGCCATATTCCTTGTTGCCCACTACATTGCACCACCCTCACCTTACAATCATCCAGCGTCCCCGTGGCCCCCTCAGAAAAGGCCACGCAATATCCCTTGTTGCCCACCAAATTGCATCGGGTGAGCTTCACAGAGGACTTAGCTGACAGGCTTCTCCCCACTGCCTGCGCTCCAAGTAGGGGGAAGCTGGTCAGCACTTAGCTGGTCAGCACTCAGCTGGTCAGCACTTGGGTTTAGATTATGTGAAGTTTAGATTGTGTATGGGTAAGGTTTAGGTGGTGTAGGTTTTAGGTGGTTCACGTGTTTAGCATTTAGTGTTTAGGTATAGGTGGTGTAGGAAAATAAGTGCTGACCAGCTAAGAGCGGACGAGCTTCCCCCTACCTGTGCTCCACAGCCATCGTTCTTCACCAGGTTGCTGTACGTACACACGATGGATCCTCCCTTCAGGGCAGCGACTCCTGCCCTCTTGCAGCCTTGAACTCCACAGCCGTTTGCGATGATGCTGCTGCCCGTGCCCACGGCAAGGACCCCAGTGCCTCCGGAGATACCGGTGATGGTGCAGTTGTCTAGAGTAGCACTTGAGCCTTCTTCCACACACAGAGCGTAGGTGGCCGCTGCAGTGGGACAAAGAAGAGTTCATATTGAGATGCCGTGAAGTGATGCGAAACCAACCAGATAGGGTGAAGTGAAAGGAAGCTAAGGGTGCCAAGGAGAGAGTGTCGGTGGCTGTTGCGGTGGGGCAAAGAGGAGAACGGATAGAAGTAGCATGAAGTAGTGCGTAAGATAATTCATGGGGGAGTGAAAGAAAGCTAAGGGTGTCAATGAAAGAGCGTAGGTGGCCGCAGTGTTGGGGCAAAGAGGAGGACGGATATAGATGGCATGAAGTGCAGCACAGCAGTACATGATTCATAACAAGGATGGATATATATGGGTTGAATTACAGTACAGCAGTGCATGAGTCATAACAAGGATGGATGTAGATGGCATGAAGTACAGTACAGCAGTACATGAGTCATGACAAGGACGGATGTAGATGGCATGAAGTACAGTACAGCAGTACACGAGTAATAACAAGGATGGATATGGATGGCATGAAGTGATGCATAACAAAATTAATGGGGTGAAGTGAAGTGAAGCTAAAGATGTATGAGAGGGTGTGGCAGGAAGCAACGGTGGGGTTAAGAGACAGACGAATAGAGATATCCCAGGGTGCTGTGAACAAAAAAGTTATATCTGGATAAACAGATTAATAATAAAATAAATAAATAAATAGATACATAGATAGGGTGAAGTGAAAGTAAGCTAGAGATGTGCCAATCACATACCTCAAGACTTAGTAACCTCGTTTTTGGCGGAGCTTCCCCTTCTGGGTGCGGGAGCCCCCAGTGTTAACCATTTGTCCGTTCCTTCGTTCGTTCGTTCGATCAATCGACCGAACGATCGACCGCCCATCCACTCTTCCACCCACCCACCCACCCATCCATCCTTCCATCCATCCATCCATCCATCCATCCATCCATCCATCCATCCATCCATCCATCCATCCATCCATCCATCCATCCACCCACCCACCCACCCATCCATCCTTCCATCATCCATCCATCCATCCATCCATCCATCCATCCATCACCATCCATCCATCCATCCATCCATCCATCCATCCATCCATCCATCCATCCATCCATCCATCCATCCATCCATCCATCCATCCATCCATCCATCATCCATCCATCCATCCATCCATCCATCCATCCATCCATCTGACCGCGATGAAGCCTGACACGTCAGCCAACGGTCTCGTAACTAACTCGCTTCCGTTGCCACCTGTCGCTCCGTCGCGATTACTCTCCGCCATTTTTAGCGTCAAAGGCGACGCTGCATATAACTTGTTTGTGTGCGTTGTGCCCCCATTTTGTCACTGCATGGAGACACATGGGTCCGGTGTGAGGTTTCCTAACTAGTCAGAAATGCCCCCAGGTTTCGCGCTTAACGCTCCGCAGGCAGCGCATCACACTGGGATTAGACTGAGTTGCACAATTTTCAACGCGTTACACACCCTGATGGTGCCTTGAATAAAAAACAGCCTCTTTCGATATACATTGGTCTAGTGGTAGACCAAATCACTTGAGGATGAAGAGTCGGGGTTCGATTCCCCCTTCGGTCGCTCTTGGCGTTGCAGGTCTTTGTCAACCGCGATGGTAGCTTGTCCAGTTGAGGTAGAAGACCGCTCCCTACCCGCGCACGACGGGTTCCCTTAACACCACGCCCCACCAGGCGTTATCATAACCTTTTTCGAATCAAACACCTGATGACTAGTCTTCTTGTGTGCATTCCTCTAGTGTGCAGTCCTTACCTGGGACCCCTTTTTGGGCAAACCGTCCGCTACCCTGAGACTCCCCTGGGCTGGCCCTGCAGGGGGGCCCTTCGGGCCACCTACCCAGATCGCTACCAGGATCGCAACCTTGAAAGACACTACATCCCTGATGGCTACCAGAAGACGCCCTTTCTCGAACGTAAAAAAGCTCTGGGGTGCATCTTCAGATAACAAATGTAACAACTGATGGCGCCTTATATCTATATCACACACCTGATGACTTGTCCTCTATTTTGCAGTCCGTAAACTTAATGCCGCTTGCTCGTGTCAGTTTAACCAGACCATTGACCTTCTCTTTGTCCTTGTCCTTGCTAAGCCTGGCTCGAGTGGCAATGGATTGTAGAGTCAGGCCCTGGCCCACCACCGCGATTTTATGCAGACACACACCCTGGCCGCTAATGATGACTGCTCTCCCTTCTGTAGCTCAATGGTTCCGTTCTTGAGGACGGCGCCATCCAAGTTGATGGTCAGGGAGCCATTCTTCATAGCGCCGGACTTGGTGGTGGATCTGAGGGTTATTTTGAATTTGATTTGGATTGTTACATGTTTTTGAAGGTTGATGGTCAGCACTGGCTAGAGCCCACCTTAGAGCTTGGTTTGCTTGTGTGGTGGAATTGGGAATGTCCACCAGTGAGCCCCCAGTCCAGATGGTAGAAAGGGGTCTTGGTTGGAGCCAAAGAGCTGGTCAGCAGGGCTGGTAGAAGAGAAGGCTGGTGAGGCTTTGGTCGTAGCTAAGAGGATTGGAGGTACGATGGTGAGTAATGCCCGCAGCAGCTGCTGCTTGGTAGAGGAGGGAGACAGAAGTTAGTGCAGCAGGAGCAGCTCTGTAATATGGTGAGAGGGTAGGGAGCGTTTTTGTGTGTGGATTTGCATTGTGGTGTTGATGTGTTGGGTGGTGTGAGGGAGGTGTTGAGTGATTGTTGTTTGTGTTTTAGTGTGAGGTGGTGATTGAGCCGAGTGTGTTGTAGGGGAGCGGGGGTGGGGCCGGTTTGAGGGGCGGTTTTCAGGGATCGGTTTTTTGGGTGTTTTAGTTTGTTTTAGGTAGTTTTTATTTTTGTTTGTATTGTTTAGTTTTGTTTCTCAGGTTTGGTTCAGTGTTCCCGGGTTTTTGGTTTTTGCAGGTTGGGGGGTAAGGGTGTGGATTGTGTTTTTGGTGTGATGAGAGTTGATGAAGGAATTGGAGGGGTGAGGCGGGGGTTTGGTTTTCGGTGGGGTCAGGGTTGTTTGTTTCGGTCGGTTGCTTTGGCGGTGTTTGTGCGGGGATGTTGAGGCTTGTGAGGTGTGTGAGGAGGTGTGTGAGGTGAGGCGGTTTGTTGTTTTCCTGGGTTCGGGGGGTGGTTGGGTTCAGGGCGGTTCAGGGGGGTGGTTGCTGGTTAAGGGATCGTTTGTGGGGTTAGTTGTTTTGTGGTTTTTTTAGTAATTTTTGTTGGGTGTGAAGGAATAAGAGAGAGAAAGCAGGTCCTGTTTTGGTAGTGCTGTGGTAAGATTGATGTTTTTGTGAATTAAGATTAGTTAGTGCTGAGAGAGGTAGTTTTTGTTTGGTATTCTTTTTGGAGTCTCTGTTTCTTTTGGTTTGTGCGGATTATGATGACGAGGTTAAGGGTGAAGTTACCTCATGGGGAGTTGTTTGTGTGTTGTGGTGTGGTGGTTTGGATGTTTGTGACCAGGTGTTCCGGTTGGTGGTGGGGGGGTCGTGTCGTGGGTCGGGTTGGGTGGGGGGTGTGTGTGTGGCGTGTGAGTTGGGGGTGTGACCAGAGGGGGGGCGGGTATGGGGTCTAATGAGTTTATTAATAAGTGGTTATAGGGGGGTGGTGTGCGGTGACCAGGGGGTGGGGTAGGTGGTTTGTCTAGGCCGCTGGGTAAGTGGGGTGGAGGATTCGATAGGAGCAGGAAATTTAACGTTGTCTGTCGTGTTCTGCGAAATTGCGTAGCCAGGCGCAGTTGCCTGTGGGAGAGGGGAGTGGGTCAGAGTGAGTTGGAGGAGTGACGGTTTGAAGGAGGAGAGGTGTGCGGTGAGGCGGTTCAGGGATCGTTGTGGTGTGTAGTAATTTTTGTGAAGTAATAAGAGAGGGGTCTGTAGTGCTGATAAGATGAGTTCCCATGGGGGTGACCAGGTCGTGGTATGAGTAGATGTCCAGGTCGTTGAAAAGGAGTCATTAGTGAGACAGGGATTTGCCTGTGGTGGAAGAGGAGAGAGAGTGTATGTTAAGGTTTGTCAAGGAGTTCTGTGTCATTCCAAGAAATTATTATGTCAGATTTTTTAATAATTTCCAGCTGGCGGGCTAGGGACATATATTTAAGTTGCTTGCTGGAGAGAGAGAGAGGATCTAGAGTGGTCATGGTGGAGGTTGATTTGTCAAGAAGAGCCCTGGTGAGAATTCCCAACACATGGAGAACCTTCATACGAATCTTCGGCATAATCCGAAAAGTTTTTGGAAAGACGTGCGTGAGCCTAACAAGGCCACTACGGCAGATATCACAATTCATGATTGGACTGATTATTTTGCAGACCTCTTAGATGTGCAAGTAGGTATTGATCCAAGTCTGGATGCTAGGGACTTTGTCCCTCAAGCTGATGGACCTCAGATAGAGGCCGCACCAACGTGGTTATGTCAAGACTTTACCACCCAAGAGGTGTTTTCTGTTCTCCAATCCCTACGGAAAAACTCCTCCCCCGGGGTAGATGGTATCCCTGCAGAATGGTACAGATTTGCTTCCCATGAGGCCAACTCCCGATTTGTACAAGCTATGACTAACCTGTTTAATCTCATCTGGAAGACCTCTTACCCTAGCCAATGGGCTGCAGCTGCCTTGGTACCCGTACCCAAATCCAAAGGCAGTGTTTTATGACAAGGACAACTATCGAGGTCTTGCGGTGAGCAACTCCATAGGAAAGATCTTCTCCCTTTGCATGCTACGTAGACTAGAAGATTGGTCAGAAGAATTCAACCTCAGAGCCGCTGGCCAATATGGATTTAGAAGTGGTAGGGGTACTGCGGATGCATCATTCATTCTTAACCATATTGTAGATAAATATAGAGAGAAGAAAAAACCACTCTTTGTGGCCTTTGTCGATTTCAAGAAGGCTTATGATTGGGTCAACAGAGACTTGCTATGGGATTGCTTAGCAAGGCTAGGAGTAAAAGACCCCTATCTTAGTATTCTGAAGTCCATGTATAATCATGTCGTTTTCAACGTTCGCCCACATGGGGACATTGGATCCTCCTTTCCATCCCTTGTAGGAGTTAAACAAGGAGACCCCCTGTCCCCATTCCTATTCGGTCTGTTCATTGATATAATTGAATCGTTCCTCCAATCCAAGCTCCCAAATGTAGGGGCTGAGCTTAGGGGAAAGATTCTGCAATTGTTACTTTATGCTGATGACCTAGCTATAATGGCAGAATCCCCGGCAGATGTGCAAGCGATGCTTGACTGCCTGAGAGATTTCTGCGAGGCTACTAAGATGGACCACCAACAAGCCGCTTTTGCAGTTGTTACTGAACGTACTGCTCTCACACGTCACACTGGCGTCTGTGCCTGCGACTCTTGCACCATGCTTCGTGTTCTTCACTATGGCCACGTCCACTAGGATGGCTTCAGTGGCCGCGACCGGCCCGGCCTTGGCACTTGCGGCCTGGACAAGCAAGCCAGACAACCCGTTGTTGGTCAGTTCACAGGAAGTGAGCTCGACGTGAGCAGACTCCAAGACAGCCACCCCACACTCGATATTCTCATAAAACTTAGAGCCGGTAGCCTGAGTCTTGGTGCCGCTGCCCTCCAGGGTCGACCCGTTGCCCTTGTTGCCCGTTACCTTGCAGGACAGCAACTGGCAGGAGGTATGAGCTTGCATTTGGGTACGGGAGGGGGTAGGTTAGGGTAGGGGGTAGGGTAGGGGAGGTGGTAGGGTAGGTTTAGGTGAGGGGAGTGGGGGAAGGTCGGTGAGTATGGCAGGGCAGGTGGTAGGGGTAGGTGGTAGGGGTACGTGCGGGGGTAGGGTAGGTGGTAGGGTAGGGGTAGGTGACTGGGTGGGGGGGGGGATGGTGAATGTGGTAGGGCGGGTGGTAGGGGTAGGTGGTAGGGGTACGTGAGGTGGTAGGGAAGGGGTAGGTGAGTGGGGGGGAAGGTGAATGTAGGGGGTAGATGGTAGGGTAGGGGTAGGCGAGGGGGCGGGAAAGGTCTGCCCATGCACGTGGCCCGCATCCCTACCCTTACCCTTAACCTCAAAGGATTCAGTGGTGCCGCAGGAGGTGGAAAATATGAAATTCTTTGTAAGTGAGTAATGTGATTGGTTATTTATGATTGCTCAACGAACACATCGTAGATGCCATTTTAGGATCCCGTTATAAAAGTTATTATGCCTTTTTAAAACCTAAAGAATTGCTATAGGTAGTCGCCTGGTAGGTTTACGACCAACTTCCAAGGACGAGTCCAATGGTAGCAACAACGACGGCTTTGTTTGGAATACTATGTAAAATAGATAAGACTTGTAGGACATACCATTCAGGTCTGGGTGGTCAGGACCAGGGTACTACAAAGCGCGCACGGCAGCGCGATTTCGCGCACACTTTTTGAGCCCCACTGCGCGTTTCACGCAGTTTTTTGAACTCCCTGTGACACAGCGCGCAGTTTATGCGCTTTTTGCACTAAAAAGCGCTGACCATTTTGACAAAATGTAGTACCCTGACTCAGGACCCTTACCTGAGGTGCTCCCTCCTTATTGCCCGTAGAGAAGGGGGTCTGGCTTACATCTGTGTTCTTTCCAGCAACATAGAAGGGGGACTTGACTGCATTGGACATATATTGGGGCACAGTGGAGGTAGGCTGTCCCGCATCCCTATCTGCACAGCTCACATAGAAGTACCCAGAAGAGGAGCCGGAGAGGGTGTTGCTGTTGTTGTTGTTGCTGGTGGTGCCGGTGTTGTTGTTGCTGGTGTTGTTGTTGTTGATTTTGTTGCTGGTGATGGTGATGGTGTTGCTGTTGTTGTTCCTGGTGTTGCTGGTGGTGTTGTTGTTGGTGATGTTGCTGGTAGTGCTGGTGTTGGTGTTGGTGGTGCTGGTGTTGGCCTTTGAGTCAACCAGTTGTTGCTGTACTTTCGTGCCAACCAGCCAGACTCGGTGCGTCGGTCACTCTCTGGGCCGCCCACATCCTTGTCCTTACCCTTAACCAAGGAGGATTCAGAGGTACTGAAAAGGAAACTGCTCCCCAAACGAACTATCCAGCTAGACTGAGTGGGTCGATTACTCATGAGCAAACCACCAGAGGCGTTGCCTGCCACCTGTGGTGTGGGTTGGCGCGGGTTGGTGTTTGGCTTTTGGAGTTGGGTTGGGTTGGTGTATGGGGATCGGGTCGGGTTGAGTTGAGTTGGGTTGGCGTGGGATGGGTTGAGTTGGGTTGGGTTGAGTTGGGTTGGAGAGGGTCGGTGTTTGGGGTTGGGTTGGTGTGGGTTGGGTTGAGTTGGTTTGGAGTGGGTAGGTGTTTGGAGGTTGGGTTCGTGTGTGTTTTGTGTGTGTGTGTGAAGGGGGGTGGTGGTGGTGTGGGGGGGGGTGTGTGGGTGGGGGGGAGGGTCCCTTGTTCATTTAAGTCGAATACATATAACCAACTAACCAAACCATGCAAGTCACTAAGTGACTCAATGAGTAAACAAATCAATAATAATAATGAATGAATGAACGAATGAACGAATGAACGCATGAATACATGAATGAATGAATGAATGAATGAATGAATGAATGAATGAATGAATGAATGAATGAATGAATACATGAATACATGAATACAAAATGAATAAACAATCCCCTCTCTACATGCACCACCCTCACCTTACAATCGTCCAGCAACCCCGTGGCCCCCTCAGAAAAGGCCACGCCATTTCCCTTGTTGCCCCCCCTATTGCATCGGGGCCACGCCATATTCCTTGTTGCCCACTACATTGCACCACCCTCACCTTACAATCATCCAGCGTCCCCGTGGCCCCCTCAGAAAAGGCCACGCAATATCCCTTGTTGCCCACCAAATTGCATCGGGTGAGCTTCACAGAGGACTTAGCTGACAGGCTTCTCCCCACTGCCTGCGCTCCAAGTAGGGGGAAGCTGGTCAGCACTTAGCTGGTCAGCACTCAGCTGGTCAGCACTTGGGTTTAGATTATGTGAAGTTTAGATTGTGTATGGGTAAGGTTTAGGTGGTGTAGGTTTTAGGTGGTTCACGTGTTTAGCATTTAGTGTTTAGGTATAGGTGGTGTAGGAAAATAAGTGCTGACCAGCTAAGAGCGGACGAGCTTCCCCCTACCTGTGCTCCACAGCCATCGTTCTTCACCAGGTTGCTGTACGTACACACGATGGATCCTCCCTTCAGGGCAGCGACTCCTGCCCTCTTGCAGCCTTGAACTCCACAGCCGTTTGCGATGATGCTGCTGCCCGTGCCCACGGCAAGGACCCCAGTGCCTCCGGAGATACCGGTGATGGTGCAGTTGTCTAGAGTAGCACTTGAGCCTTCTTCCACACACAGAGCGTAGGTGGCCGCTGCAGTGGGACAAAGAAGAGTTCATATTGAGATGCCGTGAAGTGATGCGAAACCAACCAGATAGGGTGAAGTGAAAGGAAGCTAAGGGTGCCAAGGAGAGAGTGTCGGTGGCTGTTGCGGTGGGGCAAAGAGGAGAACGGATAGAAGTAGCATGAAGTAGTGCGTAAGATAATTCATGGGGGAGTGAAAGAAAGCTAAGGGTGTCAATGAAAGAGCGTAGGTGGCCGCAGTGTTGGGGCAAAGAGGAGGACGGATATAGATGGCATGAAGTGCAGCACAGCAGTACATGATTCATAACAAGGATGGATATATATGGGTTGAATTACAGTACAGCAGTGCATGAGTCATAACAAGGATGGATGTAGATGGCATGAAGTACAGTACAGCAGTACATGAGTCATGACAAGGACGGATGTAGATGGCATGAAGTACAGTACAGCAGTACACGAGTAATAACAAGGATGGATATGGATGGCATGAAGTGATGCATAACAAAATTAATGGGGTGAAGTGAAGTGAAAGCTAAAGATGTATGAGAGGGTGTGGCAGGAAGCAACGGTGGGGTTAAGAGACAGACGAATAGAGATATCCCAGGGTGCTGTGAACAAAAAAGTTATATCTGGATAAACAGATTAATAATAAAATAAATAAATAAATAGATACATAGATAGGGTGAAGTGAAAGTAAGCTAGAGATGTGCCAATCACATACCTCAAGACTTAGTAACCTCGTTTTTGGCGGAGCTTCCCCTTCTGGGTGGCGGGAGCCCCCAGTGTTAACCATTTGTCCGTTCCTTCGTTCGTTCGTTCGATCAATCGACCGAACGATCGACCGCCCATCCACTCTTCCACCCACCCACCCACCCATCCATCCTTCCATCCATCCATCCATCCATCCATCCATCCATCCATCCATCCATCCATCCATCCATCCATCCATCCATCCATCCACCCACCCACCCACCCATCCATCCTTCCATCCATCCATCCATCCATCCATCCATCCATCCATCCATCCATCCATCCATCCATCCATCCATCCATCCATCCATCCATCCATCCATCCATCCATCCATCCATCCATCCATCCATCCATCCATCCATCCATCCATCCATCCATCCATCCATCCATCCATCCATCCATCCATCCATCCATCCATCTGACCGCGATGAAGCCTGACACGTCAGCCAACGGTCTCGTAACTAACTCGCTTCCGTTGCCACCTGTCGCTCCGTCGCGATTACTCTCCGCCATTTTTAGCGTCAAAGGCGACGCTGCATATAACTTGTTTGTGTGCGTTGTGCCCCCATTTTGTCACTGCATGGAGACACATGGGTCCGGTGTGAGGTTTCCTAAACTAGTCAGAAATGCCCCCAGGTTTCGCGCTTAACGCTCCGCAGGCAGCGCATCACACTGGGATTAGACTGAGTTGCACAATTTTCAAGGCGTTACACACCCTGATGGTGCCTTGAATAAAAAACAGCCTCTTTCGATATACATTGGTCTAGTGGTAGACCAAATCACTTTGAGGATGAAGAGTCGGGGTTCGATTCCCCCTTCGGTCGCTCTTGGCGTTGCAGGTCTTTGTCAACCGCGATGGTAGCTTGTCCAGTTGAGGTAGAAGACCGCTCCCTACCCGCGCACGACGGGTTCCCTTAACACCACGCCCCACCAGGCGTTATCATAACCTTTTTCGAATCAAACACCTGATGACTAGTCTTCTTGTGTGCATTCCTCTAGTGTGCAGTCCTTACCTGGGACCCCTTTTTGGGCAAACCGTCCGCTACCCTGAGACTCCCCTGGGCTGGCCCTGCAGGGGGGCCCTTCGGGCCACCTACCCAGATCGCTACCAGGATCGCAACCTTGAAAGACACTACATCCCTGATGGCTACCAGAAGACGCCCTTTCTCGAACGTAAAAAAGCTCTGGGGTGCATCTTCAGATAACAAATGTAACAACTGATGGCGCCTTATATCTATATCACACACCTGATGACTTGTCCTCTATTTTGCAGTCCGTAAACTTAATGCCGCTTGCTCGTGTCAGTTTAACCAGACCATTGACCTTCTCTTTGTCCTTGTCCTTGCTAAGCCTGGCTCGAGTGGCAATGGATTGTAGAGTCAGGCCCTGGCCCACCACCGCGATTTTATGCAGACACACACCCTGGCCGCTAATGATGAGCTGCTCTCCCTTCTGTAGCTCAATGGTTCCGTTCTTGAGGACGGCGCCATCCAAGTTGATGGTCAGGGAGCCATTCTTCATAGCGCCGGACTTGGTGGTGGATCTGAGGGTTATTTTGAATTTGATTTGGATTGTTACATGTTTTTGAAGGTTGATGGTCAGCACTGGCTAGAGCCCACCTTAGAGCTTGGTTTGCTTGTGTGGTGGAATTGGGAATGTCCACCAGTGAGCCCCCAGTCCAGATGGTAAGAAAGGGGTCTTGGTTGGAGCCAAAGAGCTGGTCAGCAGGGCTGGTAGAAGAGAAGCTGGTGAGGCTTTGGTCGTAGCTAAGAGGATTGGAGGTACGATGGTGAGTAATGCCCAGAGCAGCTGCTGCTTGGTAGAGGAAGGGAGACAGAATGTTAGTGGCAGCAGGAGCAGCTCTGTATATGGTGAAGAGGGCAGCTAGGTCAGTGTGGTATGTTCCTCCTTTGGTCAGTTGGTTCCATTTGGTTGGGTAGTGAAAGTGGTCATAGTTTTGTTTAAGAGAGGTGAGCCTGTCGTTGGGAATGTGCCCAAGACAGTGACCTGTGGGGTTATAAAGATATGAAACGTTGGTATGTGTGTGTGTGGATTGGCAATCCAGAGTAGTGAGGATGCCTGTTTGTATAATGTAGGCTGAGGGTGGTTGAATGTCCCAGTCTGGGTGTCTGTCGTGTGTGTCAATTTTCAGAAGTTTGTGAACAAGGTTGTGGTTGTCAGCATTACATCCTGGGGAGGTGGCCCATTGGCCTTGTTGCTGGAGGTTAGTGAGGTGGGTGTCCTTCCTGGGATTGAGGTATGTGGTTATCGGAGGAGTGGTTTTAAAGGTGTGGGTTAATTGGTCATATGTTGGTTGTCCTACCAGTTCAACAAGGTGAGCCGCATGGTGAGATTGAGGCTTCCAGTGTATGGTGGAGGTAGTGGGGGTGAGAGGTGTGCAATGGTGGATGCTGTATCCCATGCGTGTGTAGGAGTTGATATGGTCGTTGTGCATGATGGTTGGGGCCCATTGGACGTGGACAACGGTGGTGGTGGCAAGTTTGTCGTTGTTGTAAGAGCGCTTGCCCCGCCAGCTCGTAATGTGCAGGGCTCTGTACTGAGATCCGTAAGTAAGGTGAAGCAGGCGCGCCGGTGGTGCAGGTGCGCTGCTGGCTGGGAATGTCATGGCCTCGCGGATCCTGTTAGGGTGCGAGGTGGAGGTTATTTTATATGCGCGGTAGAATTTGGAGGAGGAGGAGTGTCGGATCCAGGATTTGCACAAGTAGTGGCGCGCTGACCAGGTGGCGTCACTGTTGGGGCAGCCCCATGCTTGGTGCGCGTGACTGCCTGCGATCTGCGTGGGCCACGCCCACCATTGGTTTCCTTCCAGGTCCCCAGTGGGGTCCGCCTCGTAGTCTGCATCAGTAACGGAGGCGTGAGGTTGGTAGCGCTGGGTAAGTGGGGTGGAGGATTCGATAGGAGCAGGAAATTTAACGTTGTCTGTCGTGTTCTGCGAAATTGCGTAGCCAGGCGCAAGTTGCCTGTGGGAGAGGGGGAGTGGGTCAGAGTGAGTTGGAGGAGTGACGGTTTGGAAGGAGGAGAGGTGTGCGGTGAGGCGGTTCAGGGATCGTTTGTGGTGTTTAGTAATTTTGTGTGAAGTAATAAGAGAGAGGTCTGTAGTGCTGATAAGATGAGTTCCCATGGGGGTGACCAGGTCGTGGTATGAGTAGATGTCCAGGTCGTGAAAAGGAGTCATTAGTGAGACAGGGATTGCCTGTGGTGGAAGAGGGAGAGAGTGTATGTTAAGTTTGTCAAGGAGTTCTGTGTCATTCCAAGAAATTATTATGTCAGATTTTTTAATAATTTCCAGCTGGCGGGCTAGGGACATATATTTAAGTTGCTTGCTGGAGAGAGAGAGAGGATCTAGAGTGGTCATGGTGGAGGTTGATTTGTCAAGAAGAGCCCTGGTGAGAATTCCCAACACATGGAGAACCTTCATACGAATCTTCGGCATAATCCGAAAAGTTTTTGGAAAGACGTGCGTGAGCCTAACAAGGCCACTACGGCAGATATCACAATTCATGATTGGACTGATTATTTTGCAGACCTCTTAGATGTGCAAGTAGGTATTGATCCAAGTCTGGATGCTAGGGACTTTGTCCCTCAAGCTGATGGACCTCAGATAGAGGCCGCACCAACGTGGTTATGTCAAGACTTTACCACCCAAGAGGTGTTTTCTGTTCTCCAATCCCTACGGAAAAACTCCTCCCCCGGGGTAGATGGTATCCCTGCAGAATGGTACAGATTTGCTTCCCATGAGGCCAACTCCCGATTTGTACAAGCTATGACTAACCTGTTTAATCTCATCTGGAAGACCTCTTACCCTAGCCAATGGGCTGCAGCTGCCTTGGTACCCGTACCCAAATCCAAAGGCAGTGTTTATGACAAGGACAACTATCGAGGTCTTGCGGTGAGCAACTCCATAGGAAAGATCTTCTCCCTTTGCATGCTACGTAGACTAGACGATTGGTCAGAAGAATTCAACCTCAGAGCCGCTGGCCAATATGGATTTAGAAGTGGTAGGGGTACTGCGGATGCATCATTCGTTCTTAACCATATTGTAGATAAATATAGAGAGAAGAAAAAACCACTCTTTGTGGCCTTTGTCGATTTCAAGAAGGCTTATGATTGGGTCAACAGAGACTTGCTATGGGATTGCTTAGCAAGGCTAGGAGTAAAAGACCCCTATCTTAGTATTCTGAAGTCCATGTATAATCATGTCGTTTTCAAAGTTCGCCCACATGGGGACATTGGATCCTCCTTTCCATCCCTTGTAGGAGTTAAACAAGGAGACCCCCTATCCCCACTCCTATTCGGTCTGTTCATTGATATAATTGAATCGTTCCTCCAATCCAAGCTCCCAAATGTAGGGGCTGAGCTTAGGGGAAAGATTCTGCAATTGTTACTTTATGCTGATGACCTAGCTATAATGGCAGAATCCCCGGCAGATATGCAAGCGATGCTTGACTGCCTGAGAGATTTCTGCGAGGCTACTAAGATGGCTGTGAATATAAAGAAAACTGAGATTGTCGTTTTCAACAAGCAATTCTGTGATGAGGCCTGTATGGATCCTGATTACAAATTTGTCTATGATGGAGCACAGCTTTCTACAAAGTTATCTTTTATCTACCTGGGATCCCTCTTTGTGGATGGTGACTCAAGCAATCGTGCAAAAGCTGCTTTTTCTAGGATGCTCGCTAAGGCCCAAAAGGCTCACCACATGCTCCGTAGGCGATGCCATACTATGGAGATATACAATATTGATATTCTCGCCCACCTGTTTGATTCTCTTGTACGACCTATCCTGAATTTTGGATGTGAGGTGTGGGCTCCTTCTATTCTGAACAACACACTTATCTCAAATGACCATGCTTGTGAGAAATGGCATAGAGGTATACTTAAACAAATGTTGGGTGTTTGCCAATCTACTACATCTAATATTATCATGGAAGAGCTGGGTAGAACCCCGTTGTGTTTTGCTTGGCTTAAACAAGCTTTGCGCTTCTGGAACAAGACCATATATAAAGAACCTGAGGATCTCATTATAATGGCTCTTGAGGAATCTTTTGATTCCAACACTGGCTGGTTTCATGACTTACGTTGTGCTCTCCACAAACTAGGATCCAGTAAAAACCTCAACATTTTGGAGGCTGTCGATGTCGAAGGTATTATGTCTGAAGTCTTTGAGTCATGGAGGTTTAAGTACCCAAGTGACACCAATGCAGTCAGAGACATCCCTGATGAGAGAAGGGTTGGCTTTAAACGCCTCCGATACCAGAAATGGTTCGCAGCCAACAGCAATGATGAGAATGGCTTGATTCCCTTTACATCTGCCTTACATAAGCAGGATCAGATTCGTTCTATAGCACAGTTTAGAATAGGTTCCCATTGGCTGAACACAGAAAGAATGAGGGTGGTGGATAGAGCACACATCCCTCGTTCAATGAGACACTGTCAAATGTGTGGGTTCCAAAAACCTGAGGATGAAATGCATATGTTTGAGTGCCCTTTTTATAATGATATCCGCCTCCGCTACCAGAAGCTGTTTACAGATATTTATAGGCATGTCCATGAGGATACCGACTTAACCGTATGGAATGTGGAATTCTGCGATTCCACATTCAGAACCTTTATGAATGGAAATGGCACTAAGACTTTCTGGAGCAACCTAGCCGACTATCTTTCTACTTGTAGAAGAGCAAGACAGGAAGCCCTGGACTGCTTAGTGGCACCGTAATTTATTATCCCTTTTTTTCTTTTCTTCTTGTGACTTCTCATTTGTTAGCTTCTTACCTCCGCCACTGTAAGTGGTTGAGATCTGGGTCCGGCTCTAGGGGGTTTAATACCTACGCCACCAAAATGGTGGTTGGGAGCTTGGTTTGTTTGTCCTCGACACACCCTGATGTAATGGGGTTTTTTGCTTTGTGGGTGCTTTTTCTTTGTGTTTAAAGCAATGAGTCTCATACACCCTCGCGGTGTCAAGTAGACTTTAACATGTAATGTAATGTAATGTAATGTAATGTTGATAAGATCTTTCCTGGTCGTCTGCTGCCCATGGTGTACCAGCTCACATAGCATACTTACATACATACTCTAGGGTAGCACTTCAAACCTGTCAATGCTAGGGGGCGAATTTGAATTCCAAACTTCTAATTACAGCTTTTCAAAGCTCGTACTATTACCTTCATGTTACGGGTTTATTCGGCCTCAAGGACTGTGTATGTATATTGCAGTCCAGGGGTAGGCAAAGTAGGCTCAAGGGACCTGCCCAACCGTGATAGGAAGGGCTTAAACAGACAAAGCACTGATAAACTGAAGCCCAAACGTTTTACCGACGAGGGACCTGAGTTCGTGGCTTCTTGCTACAGTGATCATTTAATTCTACAAAAACTGCGGCCTCCAGGACTACTGTTATAGTGCGACTAATACGTCGCCTCTAGAGTGGCGAAGAGCACACAGGTATGAGATCCTACTGGGCTCAGTACCGCCTGCTGCCTACGTGCCGATGCCAACTATGGCCACGTGCCTTACCATGCAGTACCTTATGTACTGCCTGCCGCCACCTTTGATCTCCTCTATAGTTCAAGCCTCCATGCTTGACAGTTATCTTCACTCATTGTAACGAGCATACCGAGTAGTGTCTGCAGTCTATGCTACCTGTCAGCGTGAACTACTAGGACACGAGTGCCTTATTGGTATCTGATCAGAGTGTTAACAGTCCAGAGGTAGCCAAATAGGCGAAAGGGACTATATAATGTATGCATAGCCCATTTTGTACCCCATGCTGTATGCATCACAAGCTTTTTTCGTGCTAAGCGCCACAAATTGAGCGACTTGGTTCGACCCCAATGCGACGCGCTGCCCCCCGGACCCCGTGGAGTACGGAGCCTGCGGGGTTTGGGCCCCAAACTTTGGGGGGGCATGTCTGACTAGTTTAGCCGGACCCATGCATCGCCATGCAGCGGCAGAATGGCGACGCGTCGCACAAAAAAACAGTGCAGCCCACACTGTACACATCACAAGCTTGTTTCCCGGATTTTCACACTGCCCCCTAGCAACACAGGCTCCTGGTCGATTCGACAGTTTAACCAGCTCCGCCATAGCTTTTTCTGTGATGGTGATGCAGCCATTGTTGCATGCACTGAGCGTACACTCCGTAAAGTGGCAAGTGGCAACCGGTGGTGGCCATGAGAGCCTCTGCCTGGTTCCCAGTGCACACACACTTCAAAGCGATGGTGTGACTTCCCTTCAGAGAGATCCCACTCACAGCATTGCAATTGAATTCAGAGCCTGAGACGCGGACCTGGCCACCCTCGACCACCAACAAGCCGCTTTTGCAGTTGTTACTGAACGTACTGCTCTCACACGTCACACTGGCGTCTGTGCCTGCGACTCTTGCACCATGCTTCGTGTTCTTCACTATGGCCACGTCCACTAGGATGGCTTCAGTGGCCGCGACCGGCCCGGCCTTGGCACTTGCGGCCTGGACAAGCAAGCCAGACAACCCGTTGTTGGTCAGTTCACAGGAAGTGAGCTCGACGTGAGCAGACTCCAAGACAGCCACCCCACACTCGATATTCTCATAAAACTTAGAGCCGGTAGCCTGAGTCTTGGTGCCGCTGCCCTCCAGGGTCGACCCGTTGCCCTTGTTGCCCGTTACCTTGCAGGACAGCAACTGGCAGGAGGTATGAGCTTGCACCTGGTACGGGAGGGGGTAGGTTAGGGTAGGGGGTAGGGTAGGGGAGGTGGTAGGGTAGGTTTAGGTGAGGGGAGTGGGGGAAGGTCGGTGAGTATGGCAGGGCAGGTGGTAGGGTAGGTGGTAGGGGTACGTGCGGGGGTAGGGTAGGTGGTAGGGTAGGGGTAGGTGACTGGTGGGGGGGGGGAATGGTGAATGTGGTAGGGGCGGGTGGTAGGGGTAGGTGGTAGGGGTACGTGAGGTGGTAGGGAAGGGGTAGGTGAGTGGGGGGGGAAGGTGAATGTAGGGGGTAGATGGTAGGGTAGGGTTAGGCGAGGGGGCGGAAAGGTCTGCCCCATGCACGTGGCCCCGCATCCCTACCCTTACCCTTAACCTCAAAGGATTCAGTGGTGCCGCAGGAGGTGGAAAATATGAAATTCTTTGTAAGTGAGTAATGTGATTGGTTATTTATGATTGCTCCAACGAACACATCGTAGATGCCATTTAGGATCCCGTTATAAAAGTTCTTATGCCTTTTTAAAACCTAAAGAATTGGCTATAGGTATCGCTTGGTAGGTTTACGACCAACTTCCAAGGACGAGTCCAATGGTAGCAACAAACGACGGCTTTGTTTGGAATACTATGTAAATATATAGACTTGTATGACATACCATTGGTCTGGTGGGCAGTACCCGGGTACTGCCCGCCGCGCACGGCATCGCGATTTCGCGCAACTTTTTGGGAGCCCCACTGCCGTTTTCACAATCCTCACGCAGTTTGTTGAACCCCATGTGACACCAGCGCGCCATTTATGCAGCTTTTGCACTAAAAAGCGCGGACCATTTTGACAAATGCTAGTACCCGCTCCTGACGCAGGACCCTTACCTGAGGTGCTCCTCCTTATTGCCCGGGTAGACAGAATAGGTCTGGCTTACATCTTTGTTCTTTCCAGCAACATAGAAGGGGATTGACTGCATTGGACTCTATTGGGCGCACATGGGGTAGGCTGGCCCGCATCCATATCTGCAAGCCACATAGAATTAACACCGAAGAGAGCCGGAGAAGGGGTTATGCTTGTTTGTTGTTGTTGCGGCTGTGGTGCCGGTGTGTTGTTGCTTGGGGTTTTGGTTGTTTTGATTTTCTGGGTTGCTGGTGATGGTGATGATGGTGTTGCTGTATGTGGTTTCCGGTGTGCTGGTGCTGTTCTGTTGTTGGGAGGTTGGCTTGGTAGGTGCTGTGGTGCGGTGCTGTTCCTGGTGTTGGCCGTTGAGTCGCGCCAGGTAGGTTGCTAGTCCTTTCGTGCAACAGCCCGACTCTGCGTCGTCACGCTCTGGGGGCCTCCCACTCCTTGTCCTACCTTAACCAAGGAGGACATTCCGGTCTGATGGAAACCGCGCCCCTAAACGCAACTATCCAGCGAGACTGGAGGGGTCGATTACTCATCGAGCAAACCACCAGAGGCGTTTGCTGCCACTGTGGTGTGGGGTGGCGCGGGTTGGTGTTTGCTTTTGGGAGTTGGGTTGGTTGGGTGTTAGGGATCCGGGTCGGGTTGAGTTGAGTTGGGTGCGTGTGATGGTTTGCGTTGGTTTTTGGTTGAGCTGGGTTGGAGAGGGCGTGTTTGGGGTTGGGTTGGTGTGGGGTTTTGGGATTGAGTTGTTTGAGTGGGTAGGTGTTTGGAGTGTTGGTTCGTTGTGTCGCTGTGTGTGTGTGTGTGAAGGGGGTGGGTGGTGGTGTGAGGGGGTGTGTGGGTTGGGGGGGATGGTCCCCTTGTTCATTTAAGTCGAATACATACTCACCAACTAACGCACCGCATGCAACACTAAGTGGCACTCATGTAGTAACCAATCAAATAATAATACAGTGAATGAATGAACGAATGAACGAATGAACGCATGAATACATGAATGAATGAATGAATGAATGAATGAATGAACGAATGAATGAATGAATGAATACATGAATACATGAATACAAAATGAATAAACAATCCCCTCTCTACATGCACCACCCTCACCTTACAATCGTCCAGCAACCCCGTGGCCCCCTCAGAAAGGCCACGCCATTTCCCTTGTTGCCCCCCCTATTGCATCGGGGCCACGCCATATTCCTTGTTGCCCACTACATTGCACCACCCTCACCTTACAATCATCCAGCGTCCCCTGGCCCCCCTCAGAAAAGGCCACGCCATATCCCTTGTTGCCCACCAAATTGCATCGGGTGAGCTTCACAGAGGACTTAGCTGACAGGCTTCTCCCCACTGCCTGCGCTCCAAGTAGGGGGAAGCTGGTCAGCACTTAGCTGGTCAGCACTCAGCTGGTCAGCACTTGGGTTTAGATTATGTGAAGTTTAGATTGTGTATGGGTAAGGTTTAGTGGTGTAGGTTTTAGGTGGTTCACGTGTTTAGCATTAGTGTTTAGGTATAGGTGGTGTAGGAAAATAAGTGCTGACCAGCTAAGAGCGGACGAGCTTCCCCCTACCTGTGCTCCACAGCCATCGTTCTTCACCAGGTTGCTGTACGTACACACGATGGATCCTCCCTTCAGGGCAGCGACTCCTGCCCTCTTGCAAGCCTTGAACTCCACAGCCGTTTGCGATGATGCTGGCTGCCCGTGCCCACGGCAAGGACCCCAGTGCCTCCGGAGATACCGGTGATGGTGCAGTTGTCTAGAGTAGCACTTGAGCCTTCTTCCACACACAGAGCGTAGGTGGCCGCTGCAGTGGGACAAAGAAGAGTTTCATATTGAGATGCCGTGAATGATGCGAAACCAACCAGATAGGGTGAAGTGAAAGGAAGCTAAGGGTGCCAAGGAGAGAGTGTCGGTGGCTGTTTGCGGTGGGGCAAAGAGGAGAACGGATAGAAGTAGCATGAAGTAGTGCGTAAGATAATTCATGGGGGAGTGAAAGAAAGCTAAGGGTGTCAATGAAGAGCGTAGGTGGCCGCAGTGTTGGGGCAAAGAGGAGGACGGATATAGATGGCATGAAGTGCAGCACAGCAGTACATGATTCATAACAAGGATGGATATATATGGTTGAATTACAGTACAGCAGTGCATGAGTCATAACAAGGATGGATGTAGATGGCATGAAGTACAGTACAGCAGTACATGAGTCATGACAAGGACGGATGTAGATGGCATGAAGTACAGTACAGCAGTACACGAGTAATAACAAGGATGGATATGGATGGCATGAAGTATGCATAACAAAATTATGGGGTGAAGTGAATGAAAGCTAAAGATGTATGAGAGGGGTGTGGCAGGAAGCACGGTGGGGTTAAGAGACAGACGAATAGAATATCCCAGGGTGCTGTGAACAAAAAAAGTTTATAATCTGGATAAACATATTAATAATAAAATAAATAAAGAAATAGATACATAGATAGGGTGAAGTGAAAAGTAAGCTAGAGATGTGCCATCACATACCTCAAGACTTAGTAACCTCGTTTTTGGCGGAGCTTCCCCTTCTGGGTGGCGGGAGCCCCCAGTGTAACCCATTGTGTCCGTTCCTTCGTTCGTTTCGTTCGATCAAGTCTACCCGAACGATCGACCGCCCATCCACCTTCCACCGCACCCACCCCCACCCATTCCATCCTTCCATCCATCCATCCATCCATCCAATCCATCCATCCATCCATCCATCCAGCCATCCATCCATCCATCCATCCATCATCCATCCCACCCACCCACCATCCATCCTCCATCCATCCTCCACCATCCATCCATCCATCCATCCATCCATCCATCCATCCATTCCCTCCTCCTCCATCATCCTCCTCCCTCCATCCATCCATCCATCCATCCATCCATTACATATCCATCCATCATCCATCCATCCCTCCATCCTCCATCCATCCCATCCATGCAATCCCTCCATCCTCCCTTCCATCTGGACCTGCGAGGAAGCCTAAGGCGCCAGCGGCCGTCGTACAACGCGCTTCCGATTGCCACCTGTCGCTCCCTCCGTCGCGGTTCTGCTCCTCTCCGCCGCCATTTTTAAGCGTCCAAGGCGACGCGGCATATAACAACTTGTGTGGGGTCGGTGTGCCCCCATTTTTGTCATGCATGGGACCCATGGGTCGCGGTGTGAGTATCCTAAACTAAGTCGAATCCCCCAGGTTTCCGCGCTTACACGCTCCGCAGCACGCATCACACTGGGATTAGACTGAGGTTCCAATTTTCAGGCGTGACCCACCCTGCTGGTGTGCCTTGAATAAAAAACAGCCTCTTTCGATATACATTGGTCTAGTGGTAGACCAAATCACTTTGAGGATGAAGAGTCGGGGTTCGATTCCCCCTTCGGTCGCTCTTGGCGTTGCAGGTCTTGTCAACCGCGATTGGTAGCTTGTCCAGTTGAGGTAGAAGACCGCTCCCTACCCGCGCACGACGGGTTTCCCTTAACACCACGCCCCACCAGGCGTTATCATAACCTTTTTCGAATCAAACACCTGATGACTAGTCTTCTTGTGTGCATTCCTCTAGTGTGCAGTCCTTACCTGGGACCCCTTTTTGGGCAAACCGTCCGCTACCCTGAGACTCCCCTGGGCTGGCCCTGCAGGGGGGCCCCTTCGGGCCACCTACCCAGATCGCTACCAGGATCGCAACCTTGAAAGACACTACATCCCTGATGGCTACCAGAAGACGCCTTTCTCGAACGTAAAAAGCTCTGGGGTGCATCTTCAGATAACAAATGTAACAACTGATGGCGCCTTATATCTATATCACACACCTGATGACTTGTCCTCTATTTTGCAGTCCGTAAACTTAATGCCGCTTGCTCGTGTCAGTTTAACCAGACCATTGACCTTCTCTTTGTCCTTGTCCTTGCTAAGCCTGGCTCGAGTGGCAATGGATTGTAGAGTCAGGCCCTGGCCCACCACCGCGATTTTATGCAGACACACACCCTGGCCGCTAATGATGAGCTGCTCTCCCCTTCTGTAGCTCAATGGTTCCGTTCTTGAGGACGGCGCCATCCAAGTTGATGGTCAGGGAGCCATTCTTCATAGCGCCGGACTTGGTGGTGGATCTGAGGGTTATTTTGAATTTGATTTGGATTGTTACATGTTTTTGAAGGTTGATGGTCAGCACTGGCTAGAGCCCACCTTAGAGCTTGGTTTGCTTGTGTGGTGGAATTGGGAATGTCCACCAGTGAGCCCCCAGTCCAGATGGTAGAAAGGGGTCTTGGTTGGAGCCAAAGAGCTGGTCAGCAGGGCTGGTAGAAGAGAAGCTGGTGAGGCTTTGGTCGTAGCTAAGAGGATTGGAGGTACGATGGTGAGTAATGCCCAGAGCAGCTGCTGCTTGGTAGAGGAAGGGAGACAGAATGTTAGTGGCAGCAGGAGCAGCTCTGTATATGGTGAAGAGGGCAGCTAGGTCAGTGTGGTATGTTCCTCCTTTGGTCAGTTGGTTCCATTTGGTTGGGTAGTGATAAGTGGTCATAGTTTTGTTTAAGAGAGGTGAGCCTGTCGTTGGGAATGTGCCCAAGACAGTGACCTGTGGGGTTATAAAGATATGAAACGTTGGTATGTGTGTGTGTGGATTGGCAATCCAGAGTAGTGAGGATGCCTGTTTGTATAATGTAGGCTGAGGGTGGTTGAATGTCCCAGTCTGGGTGTCTGTCGTGTGTGTCAATTTTCAGAAGTTTGTGAACAAGGTTGTGGTTGTCAGCATTACATCCTGGGGAGGTGGCCCATTGGCCTTGTTGCTGGAGGTTAGTGAGGTGGGTGTCCTTCCTGGGATTGAGGTATGTGGTTATCGGAGGAGTGGTTTAAAGGTGTGGTTAATTGGTCATATGTTGGTTGTCCTACCAGTTCAACAAGGTGAGCCGCATGGTGAGATTGAGGCTTCCAGTGTATGGTGGAGGTAGTGGGGGTGAGAGGTGTGCAATGGTGGATGCTGTATCCCATGCGTGCGTAGGAGTTGATATGGTCGTTGTGCATGATGATTGGGGCCCATTGGACGTGGACAACGGTGGTGGTGGCAAGTTTGTCGTTGTTGTAAGAGCGCTTGCCCCGCCAGCTCGTAATGTGCAGGGCTCTGTACTGAGATTCGTAAGTAAGGTGAAGCAGGCGCGCCGGTGGTGCAGGTGCGCTGCTGGCTGGGAATGTCATGGCCTCGCGGATCCTGTTAGGGTGCGAGGTGGAGGTTATTTTATATGCGCGGTAGAATTTGGAGGAGGAGGAGTGTCGGATCCAGGATTTGCACAAGTAGTGGCGCGCTGACCAGGTGGCGTCACTGTTGGGGCAGCCCATGCTTGGTGCGCGTGACTGCCTGCGATCTGCGTGGGCCACGCCCACCATTGGTTTCCTTCCAGGTCCCCAGTGGGGTCCGCCTCGTAGTCTGCATCAGTAACGGAGGCGTGAGGTTGGTAGCGCTGGGTAAGTGGGGTGGAGGATTCGATAGGAGCAGGAAATTTAACGTTGTCTGTCGTGTTCTGCGAAATTGCGTAGCCAGGCGCAAGTTGCCTGTGGGAGAGGGGGAGTGGGTCAGAGTGAGTTGGAGGAGTGACGGTTTGGAAGGAGGAGAGGTGTGCGGTGAGGCGGTTCAGGGATCGTTTGTGGTGTTTAGTAATTTTGTGTGAAGTAATAAGAGAGAGGTCTGTAGTGCTGATAAGATGAGTTCCCATGGGGGTGACCAGGTCGTGGTATGAGTAGATGTCCAGGTCGTGAAAAGGAGTCATTAGTGAGACAGGGATTGCCTGTGGTGGAAGAGGGAGAGAGTGTATGTTAAGTTTGTCAAGGAGTTCTGTGTCATTCCAAGAAATTATTATGTCAGATTTTTTAATAATTTCCAGCTGGCGGGCTAGGGACATATATTTAAGTTGCTTGCTGGAGAGAGAGAGAGGATCTAGAGTGGTCATGGTGGAGGTTGATTTGTCAAGAAGAGCCCTGGTGAGAATTCCCAACACATGGAGAACCTTCATACGAATCTTCGGCATAATCCGAAAAGTTTTTGGAAAGACGTGCGTGAGCCTAACAAGGCCACTACGGCAGATATCACAATTCATGATTGGACTGATTATTTTGCAGACCTCTTAGATGTGCAAGTAGGTATTGATCCAAGTCTGGATGCTAGGGACTTTGTCCCTCAAGCTGATGGACCTCAGATAGAGGCCGCACCAACGTGGTTATGTCAAGACTTTACCACCCAAGAGGTGTTTTCTGTTCTCCAATCCCTACGGGAAAACTCCTCCCCCGGGGTAGATGGTATCCCTGCAGAATGGTACAGATTTGCTTCCCATGAGGCCAACTCCCGATTTGTACAAGCTATGACTAACCTGTTTAATCTCATCTGGAAGACCTCTTACCCTAGCCAATGGGCTGCAGCTGCCTTGGTACCCGTACCCAAATCCAAAGGCAGTGTTTATGACAAGGACAACTATCGAGGTCTTGCGGTGAGCAACTCCATAGGAAAGATCTTCTCCCTTTGCATGCTACGTAGACTAGACGATTGGTCAGAAGAATTCAACCTCAGAGCCGCTGGCCAATATGGATTTAGAAGTGGTAGGGTACTGCGGATGCATCATTCATTCTTAACCATATTGTAGATAAATATAGAGAGAAGAAAAAACCACTCTTTGTGGCCTTTGTCGATTTCAAGAAGGCTTATGATTGGGTCAACAGAGACTTGCTATGGGATTGCTTAGCAAGGCTAGGAGTAAAAGACCCCTATCTTAGTATTCTGAAGTCCATGTATAATCATGTCGTTTTCAAAGTTCGCCCACATGGGGACATTGGATCCTCCTTTCCATCCCTTGTAGGAGTTAAACAAGGAGACCCCCTATCCCCACTCCTATTCGGTCTGTTCATTGATATAATTGAATCGTTCCTCCAATCCAAGCTTCCAAATGTAGGGGCTGAGCTTAGGGGAAAGATTCTGCAATTGTTACTTTATGCTGATGACCTAGCTATAATGGCAGAATCCCCGGCAGATATGCAAGCGATGCTTGACTGCCTGAGAGATTTCTGCGAGGCTACTAAGATGGCTGTGAATATAAAGAAAACTGAGATTGTCGTTTCAACAAGCATTCTGTGATGAGGCCTGTATGGATCCTGATTACAAATTTGTCTATGATGGAGCACAGCTTTCTACAAAGTTATCTTTTATCTACCTGGGATCCCTCTTTGTGGATGGTGACTCAAGCAATCGTGCAAAAGCTGCTTTTTCTAGGATGCTCGCTAAGGCCCAAAAGGCTCACCACATGCTCCGTAGGCGATGCCATACTATGGAGATATACAATATTGATATTCTCGCCCACCTGTTTGATTCTCTTGTACGACCTATCCTGAATTTTGGATGTGAGGTGTGGGCTCCTTCTATTCTGAACAACACACTTATCTCAAATGACCATGCTTGTGAGAAATGGCATAGAGGTATACTTAAACAAATGTTGGGTGTTTGCCAATCTACTACATCTAATATTATCATGGAAGAGCTGGGTAGAACCCCGTTGTGTTTTGCTTGGCTTAAACAAGCTTTGCGCTTCTGGAACAAGACCATATATAAAGAACCTGAGGATCTCATTATAATGGCTCTTGAGGAATCTTTTGATTCCAACACTGGCTGGTTTCATGACTTACGTTGTGCTCTCCACAAACTAGGATCCAGTAAAAACCTCAACATTTTGGAGGCTGTCGATGTCGAAGGTATTATGTCTGAAGTCTTTGAGTCATGGAGGTTTAAGTACCCAAGTGACACCAATGCAGTCAGAGACATCCCTGATGAGAGAAGGGTTGGCTTTAAACGCCTCCGATACCAGAAATGGTTCGCAGCCAACAGCAATGATGAGAATGGCTTGATTCCCTTTACATCTGCCTTACATAAGCAGGATCAGATTCGTTCTATAGCACAGTTTAGAATAGGTTCCCATTGGCTGAACACAGAAAGAATGAGGGTGGTGGATAGAGCACACATCCCTCGTTCAATGAGACACTGTCAAATGTGTGGGTTCCAAAAACCTGAGGATGAAATGCATATGTTTGAGTGCCCTTTTTATAATGATATCCGCCTCCGCTACCAGAAGCTGTTTACAGATATTTATAGGCATGTCCATGAGGATACCGACTTAACCGCATGGAATGTGGAATTCTGCGATTCCACATTCAGAACCTTTATGAATGGAAATGGCACTAAGACTTTCTGGAGCAACCTAGCCGACTATCTTTCTACTTGTAGAAGAGCAAGACAGGAAGCCCTGGACTGCTTAGTGGCACCGTAATTTATTATCCCTTTTTTTCTTTTCTTCTTGTGACTTCTCATTTGTTAGCTTCTTACCTCCGCCACTGTAAGTGGTTGAGATCTGGGTCCGGCTCTAGGGGGTTTAATACCTACGCCACCAAAATGGTGGTTGGGAGCTTGGTTTGTTTGTCCTCGACACACCCCTGATGTAATGGGGTTTTTTGCTTTGTGGGTGCTTTTTCTTTGTGTTTAAAGCAATGAGTCTCATACACCCTCGCGGTGTCAAGTAGACTTTAACATGTAATGTAATGTAATGTAATGTAATGTAATGTAATGTTGATAAGATCTTTCCTGGTCGTCTGCTGCCCATGGTGTACCAGCTCACATAGCATACTTACATACATACTCTAGGGTAGCACTTCAAACCTGTCAATGCTAGGGGGCGAATTTGAATTCCAAACTTCTAATTACAGCTTTTCAAAGCTCGTACTATTACCTTCATGTTACGGGTTTATTCGGCCTCAAGGACTGTGTATGTATATTGCAGTCCAGGGGTAGGCAAAGTAGGCTCAAGGGACCTGCCCAACCGTGATAGGAAGGGCTTAAACAGACAAAGCACTGATAAACTGAAGCCCAAACGTTTTTACCGACGAGGGACCTGAGTTCGTGGCTTCTTGCTACAGTGATCATTTAATTCTACAAAAACTGCGGCCTCCAGGACTACTGTTATAGTGCGACTAATACGTCGCCTCTAGAGTGGCGAAGAGCACACAGGTATGAGATCCTACTGGGCTCAGTACCGCCTGCTGCCTACGTGCCGATGCCAACTATGGCCACGTGCCTTACCATGCAGTACCTTATGTACTGCCTGCCGCCACCTTTGATCTCCTCTATAGTTCAAGCCTCCATGCTTGACAGTTATCTTCACTCATTGTAACGAGCATACCGAGTAGTGTCTGCAGTCTATGCTACCTGTCAGCGTGAACTACTAGGACACGAGTGCCTTATTGGTATCTGATCAGATGTCGTAAGAGCCCTCGTAGCCTAGCTGTTGTGACACTACCGACTACAAAAACTACCGGTACACATAGCCAGGTCTAACTACTTGTATGGCATAACTGTAACTATCTATTTGTGCCATACAATGTACTGTGGCGCAAGAGACCCGGCTTCTTGTAGGGAACGGCAATATGATATCATAGAATATCATGTAATCGTATGATGCCGGCAGTCTGACTAGGCTAAAGTTACAATTAAGATACAATATCATATGATGCAGTTTGTATGATATCATGTGATATCATGCTCGCCTTTGGTCAACATCATAGGATATGCCGGTCCCTGGCTACTTGTGATACCGATCGCCAAAGGTCTATCACTAATCTGTATCTGGAACAACTGCACTACATGTAGGAATCGGCAAATCATATGATACTGACCAAAGGTCAGTATGATATCATACAAATAACATCGTTTGATATTGTATGCAAATTGTAACTTTAGCCTAGTCAGACTGCCGGCATCATATGGTATCGTATGATGACATACTTGAAATCATATGAAATCATATTGCTGTTACCTAACTACATGCATCACGAGCCTTTCCCCCCGGATTTTCACACTGCCCCCTAGCAACACAGGCTCCTGGTCGATTCGACAGTGGACCAGCTCTGCCATGCCCTTCTCTGTGATGGTGATGCAGCCATTGTTGTATGCATTCAAAGTGGCACGTTGCACCGGTGGTGCCTCTGTCTCATTCTTGCTTGCTGCAATCTTGCTTGCTTGCCGCCATATTGCCTGTCAAATTTTGAGGATAAATTGGAAGCCCCCTCCAGGATGTTGTGGAGCGGGTTTGTCTTGGGTCAACAATGGCCTGTTGATGGCAACGTTTTGTAATGATCCCATTGCAAAAGTACTTAGAAGCGATGGTGATGCAAACCATGTGTATGTGTGGAGTGTTAACAGTCCAGAGGTAGCCAAATAGGCGAAAGGGACTATATAATGTATGCATAGCCCATTTTGTACCCCATGCTGTATGCATCACAAGCTTTTTTCGTGCTAAGCGCCACAAATTGAGCGACTTGGTTCGACCCCAATGCGACGCGCTGCCCCCCGGACCCCGTGGAGTACGGAGCCTGCGGGGTTTGGGCCCCAAACTTTGGGGGGGCATGTCTGACTAGTTTAGCCGGACCCATGCATCGCCATGCAGCGGCAGAATGGCGACGCGTCGCACAAAAAAACAGTGCAGCCCACACTGTACACATCACAAGCTTGTTTCCCGGATTTTCACACTGCCCCCTAGCAACACAGGCTCCTGGTCGATTCGACAGTTAACCAGCTCCGCCATAGCTTTTTCTGTGATGGTGATGCAGCCATTGTTGCATGCATTGAGCGTACACTCCGTAAAGTGGCAAGTGGCACCGGTGGTGGCCATGAGAGCCTCTGCCTGGTTCCCAGTGCACACACACTTCAAAGCGATGGTGTGACTTCCCTTCAGAGAGATCCCACTCACAGCATTGCAATTGAATTCAGAGCCTGAGACGCGGACCTGGCCACCCTCGACCACCAACAAGCCGCTTTTGCAGTTGTTACTGAACGTACTGCTCTCACACGTCACACTGGCGTCTGTGCCTGCGACTCTTGCACCATGCTTCGTGTTCTTCACTATGGCCACGTCCACTAGGATGGCTTCAGTGGCCGCGACCGGCCCGGCCTTGGCACTTGCGGCCTGGACAAGCAAGCCAGACAACCCGTTGTTGGTCAGTTCACAGGAAGTGAGCTCGACGTGAGCAGACTCCAAGACAGCCACCCCACACTCGATATTCTCATAAAACTTAGAGCCGGTAGCCTGAGTCTTGGTGCCGCTGCCCTCCAGGGTCGACCCGTTGCCCTTGTTGCCCGTTACCTTGCAGGACAGCAACTGGCAGGAGGTATGAGCTTGCACCTGGGTACGGGAGGGGGTAGGTTTGGGTAGGGGGTAGGGTAGGGGAGGTGGTAGGGTAGGTTTAGGTGAGGGGAGTGGGGGAAGGTCGGTGAGTATGGCAGGGCAGGTGGTAGGGGTAGGTGGTAGGGGTACGTGCGGGGGTAGGGTAGGTGGTAGGGTAGGGGTAGGTGACTGGGTGGGGGGGGGGATGGTGAATGTGGTAGGGCGGGTGGTAGGGGTAGGTGGTAGGGGTACGTGAGGTGGTAGGGAAGGGGTAGGTGAGTGGGGGGGGAAGGTGAATGTAGGGGGTAGATGGTAGGGTAGGGGTAGGCGAGGGGGCGGGAAAGGTCTGCCCATGCACGTGGCCCGCATCCCTACCCTTACCCTTAACCTCAAAGGATTCAGTGGTGCCGCAGGAGGTGGAAAATATGAAATTCTTTGTAAGTGAGTAATGTGATTGGTTATTTATGATTGCTCAACGAACACATCGTAGATGCCATTTTAGGATCCCGTTATAAAAGTTCTTATGCCTTTTTAAAACCTAAAGAATTGCTATAGGTAGTCGCCTGGTAGGTTTACGACCAACTTCCAAGGACGAGTCCAATGGTAGCAACAACGACGGCTTTGTTTGGAATACTATGTAAAATAGATAAGACTTGTAGGACATACCATTCAGGTCTGGGTGGTCAGGACCAGGGTACTACAAAGCGCGCACGGCAGCGCGATTTCGCGCACACTTTTTGAGCCCCACTGCGCGTTTCACGCAGTTTTTTGAACTCCCTGTGACACAGCGCGCAGTTTATGCGCTTTTTGCACTAAAAAGCGCTGACCATTTTGACAAAATGTAGTACCCTGACTCAGGACCCTTACCTGAGGTGCTCCCTCCTTATTGCCCGTAGAGAAGGGGGTCTGGCTTACATCTGTGTTCTTTCCAGCAACATAGAAGGGGGACTTGACTGCATTGGACATATATTGGGGCACAGTGGAGGTAGGCTGTCCCGCATCCCTATCTGCACAGCTCACATAGAAGTACCCAGAAGAGGAGCCGGAGAGGGTGTTGCTGTTGTTGTTGTTGCTGGTGGTGCCGGTGTTGTTGTTGCTGGTGTTGTTGTTGTTGATTTTGTTGCTGGTGATGGTGATGGTGTTGATGTTGTTGTTCCTGGTGTTGCTGGTGGTGTTGTTGTTGGTGATGTTGCTGGTAGTGCTGGTGTTGGTGGTGCTGGTGCTGGTGTTGGCCTTTGAGTCAACCAGTTGTTGCTGTACTTTCGTGCCAACCAGCCAGACTCGGTGCGTCGGTCACTCTCTGGGCCGCCCACATCCTTGTCCTTACCCTTAACCAAGGAGGATTCAGAGGTACTGAAAAGGAAACTGCTCCCAAAACGAACTATCCAGCTAGACTGAGTGGGTCGATTACTCATGAGCAAACCACCAGAGGCGTTGCCTGCCACCTGTGGTTCGGGTTGGCGCGGGTTGGTGTTTGGCTTTTGGAGTTGGGTTGGGTTGGTGTATGGGGATCGGGTCGGGTTGAGTTGAGTTGGGTTGGCGTGGGATGGGTTGAGTTGGGTTGGGTTGAGTTGGGTTGGAGAGGGTCGGTGTTTGGGGTTGGGTTGGTGTGGGTTGGGTTGAGTTGGTTTGGAGTGGGTAGGTGTTTGGAGGTTGGGTTCGTGTGTGTTTTGTGTGTGTGTGTGAAGGGGGGTGGTGGTGGTGTGGGGGGGGGTGTGTGGGTGGGGGGGAGGGTCCCTTGTTCATTGAAGTCGAATACATATAACCAACTAACCAAACCATGCAAGTCACTAAGTGACTCAATGAGTAAACAAATCAATAATAATAATGAATGAATGAACGAATGAACGAATGAACGCATGAATGAATGAATGAATGAATGAATGAATGAATGATGAATGAATGAATGAATGAATGAATGAATGAATGAATACATGAATACATGAATACAAAATGAATAAACAATCCCCTCTCTACATGCACCACCCTCACCTTACAATCGTCCAGCAACCCCGTGGCCCCCTCAGAAAAGGCCACGCCATTTCCCTTGTTGCCCCCCCTATTGCATCGGGGCCACGCCATATTCCTTGTTGCCCACTACATTGCACCACCCTCACCTTACAATCATCCAGCGTCCCCGTGGCCCCCTCAGAAAAGGCCACGCAATATCCCTTGTTGCCCACCAAATTGCATCGGGTGAGCTTCACAGAGGACTTAGCTGACAGGCTTCTCCCCACTGCCTGCGCTCCAAGTAGGGGGAAGCTGGTCAGCACTTAGCTGGTCAGCACTCAGCTGGTCAGCACTTGGGTTTAGATTATGTGAAGTTTAGATTGTGTATGGGTAAGGTTTAGGTGGTGTAGGTTTTAGGTGGTTCACGTGTTTAGCATTTAGTGTTTAGGTATAGGTGGTGTAGGAAAATAAGTGCTGACCAGCTAAGAGCGGACGAGCTTCCCCCTACCTGTGCTCCACAGCCATCGTTCTTCACCAGGTTGCTGTACGTACACACGATGGATCCTCCCTTCAGGGCAGCGACTCCTGCCCTCTTGCAGCCTTGAACTCCACAGCCGTTTGCGATGATGCTGCTGCCCGTGCCCACGGCAAGGACCCCAGTGCCTCCGGAGATACCGGTGATGGTGCAGTTGTCTAGAGTAGCACTTGAGCCTTCTTCCACACACAGAGCGTAGGTGGCCGCTGCAGTGGGACAAAGAAGAGTTCATATTGAGATGCCGTGAAGTGATGCGAAACCGACCAGATAGGGTGAAGTGAAAGGAAGCTAAGGGTGCCAAGGAGAGAGTGTCGGTGGCTGTTGCGGTGGGGCAAAGAGGAGAACGGATAGAAGTAGCATGAAGTAGTGCGTAAGATAATTCATGGGGGAGTGAAAGAAAGCTAAGGGTGTCAATGAAAGAGCGTAGGTGGCCGCAGTGTTGGGGCAAAGAGGAGGACGGATATAGATGGCATGAAGTGCAGCACAGCAGTACATGATTCATAACAAGGATGGATATATATGGGTTGAATTACAGTACAGCAGTGCATGAGTCATAACAAGGATGGATGTAGATGGCATGAAGTACAGTACAGCAGTACATGAGTCATGACAAGGACGGATGTAGATGGCATGAAGTACAGTACAGCAGTACACGAGTAATAACAAGGATGGATATGGATGGCATGAAGTGATGCATAACAAAATTAATGGGGTGAAGTGAAGTGAAAGCTAAAGATGTATGAGAGGGTGTGGCAGGAAGCAACGGTGGGGTTAAGAGACAGACGAATAGAGATATCCCAGGGTGCTGTGAACAAAAAAGTTATATCTGGATAAACAGATTAATAATAAAATAAATAAATAAATAGATACATAGATAGGGTGAAGTGAAAGTAAGCTAGAGATGTGCCAATCACATACCTCAAGACTTAGTAACCTCGTTTTTGGCAGAGCTTCCCCTTCTGGGTGGCGGGAGCCCCCAGTGTTAACCATTTGTCCGTTCCTTCGTTCGTTCGTTCGATCGATCGACCGAACGATCGACCGCCCATCCACTCTTCCACCCACCCACCCACCCATCCATCCTTCCATCCATCCATCCATCCATCCATCCATCCATCCATCCATCCATCCACCCACCCACCCACCCATCCTTCCATCCATCCATCCATCCATCCATCCATCCATCCATCCATCCATCCATCCATCCATCCATCCATCTGACCGCGATGAAGCCTGACACGTCAGCCAACGGTCTCGTAACTAACTCGCTTCTGTTGCCACCTGTCGCTCCGTCGCGATTACTCTCCGCCATTTTTAGCGTCAAAGGCGACGCTGCATATAACTTGTTTGTGTGCGTTGTGCCCCCATTTTGTCACTGCATGGAGACACATGGGTCCGGTGTGAGGTTTCCTAAACTAGTCAGAAATGCCCCCAGGTTTCGCGCTTAACGCTCCGCAGGCAGCGCATCACACTGGGATTAGACTGAGTTGCACAATTTTCAACGCGTTACACACCCTGATGGTGCCTTGAATAAAAAACAGCCTCTTTCGATATACATTGGTCTAGTGGTAGACCAAATCACTTTGAGGATGAAGAGTCGGGGTTCGATTCCCCCTTCGGTCGCTCTTGGCGTTGCAGGTCTTTGTCAACCGCGATGGTAGCTTGTCCAGTTGAGGTAGAAGACCGCTCCCTACCCGCGCACGACGGGTTCCCTTAACACAACGCCCCACCAGGCGTTATCATAACCTTTTTCGAATCAAACACCTGATGACTAGTCTTCTTGTGTGCATTCCTCTAGTGTGCAGTCCTTACCTGGGACCCCTTTTTGGGCAAACCGTCCGCTACCCTGAGACTCCCCTGGGCTGGCCCTGCAGGGGGGCCCTTCGGGCCACCTACCCAGATCGCTACCAGGATCGCAACCTTGAAAGACACTACATCCCTGATGGCTACCAGAAGACGCCCTTTCTCGAACGTAAAAAAGCTCTGGGGTGCATCTTCAGATAACAAATGTAACAACTGATGGCGCCTTATATCTATATCACACACCTGATGACTTGTCCTCTATTTTGCAGTCCGTAAACTTAATGCCGCTTGCTCGTGTCAGTTTAACCAGACCATTGACCTTCTCTTTGTCCTTGTCCTTGCTAAGCCTGGCTCGAGTGGCAATGGATTGTAGAGTCAGGCCCTGGCCCACCACCGCGATTTTATGCAGACACACACCCTGGCCGCTAATGATGAGCTGCTCTCCCTTCTGTAGCTCAATGGTTCCGTTCTTGAGGACGGCGCCATCCAAGTTGATGGTCAGGGAGCCATTCTTCATAGCGCCGGACTTGGTGGTGGATCTGAGGGTTATTTTGAATTTGATTTGGATTGTTACATGTTTTTGAAGGTTGATGGTCAGCGAGCCATTCTTCACAGCTCCGGACTTGGTGGTGGATTTGAGGGTTATTTTGAATTTGATTTGGATTGTTACATGTTTTTGAAGGTTGATGGTCAGCGAGCCATTCTTCACAGCTCCGGACTTGGTGGTGGATCTGAGGGTTATTTTGAATTTGAATTTGAATTGTTACATGTGTTTTATTGTTGATGGTCAGCGAGCCATTCTTCACAGCTGCGGACTTGGTGGTGGATCTGAGGGTTATTTTGAATTTGAATTTGAATTGTTACATGTGTTTTATTGTCGATGGTCAGCGAGCCGTTCTTCATTACTCCGGACTTGGTGGTGGACCTGAGGGTTATTTTGAATTGATACATGTTTTTGAAGGTTGATGGTCATCGAGCCGTAAAGGCGTTATTCAAACCTCTGGATTTGGCGGTGGACCTGAGGGTTATTTTGAATTTGAATTTGAATTGTTACATGTTTTTAGGGTCCATGGTCAGCGAGCCGTTCTTTATAGCTCCGGACTTGGTGGTGGATCTGAGGGTTATTTTGAATTTGAATCTGAATTGTTACATGTTATTAATTGTTGATGGTCAGCGAGCCGTTCTTCATAGCTCCGGACTTGGTGGTGGACCTGAGGGCTATTTTTCTATTTGAATTTTAATGGTTACCTGGTTTTGAAGGTTGATGGTCAGCGAGGCGTCCTTCATACCTCCGGATTTGGTGGTGGACCTGAGGGTTATTTGAATTTGAATTGTAACATGTTTTTTCAGCCAACTCTGGGCTGCTCACCATCTTCCAATTGTGCCCCCCCCCCCCCCCCCCCCCCCCCCCCCCCCCCCCCGGGCGATACCCACGGAAACCAGGCATCACAGTGTACTCAGTGGACTAGAGCACTAAGTGGATTATACAGTTTAAAGACTTGTCCAGGTCCAGAGGTGGGGAGAGAAGTTAGGCACGGAGGGCTGGGGCCCTAAGCACCTGACAGGCGTCAAATCGAAGGCACACACCAACCACCAACCCAACCCAACCCCTAACACACACCAACCACCAATCCAACCCAACCCCCAACACACACCAACCACCAAACCACCCCCCAAACCACCTACCCCACCCAGATTTGGCCATCCAGTACCTTAGGGTTATGCCACCCAGCTCGAAGGTGCTCCCTCGAACCACAGAGGCCATCAAAGTAGCCAAGTCCTCAAATGTCTCTTCCACATTGAGTACATGCCACATCTTGTTGGCAATGAGGGATTTGTACTCCCTCCCCAGGCTGCGGAGGTCGTTGGGGTCAAGCTCCGCGTTGCTGATGGTGTTGCTGAATGTGTTGGTGCCCGTGTTGTTGATGGTGTTGCTGATGGGGCTGCTGATGGTGCTTCTGATGGTGTTGCTGATGGGGTTGCTGATGGTGCCTCTGATGGTGTTGGGGTCGGTGCTGTTGATGGTGTTGCTGATGGTGTTGCTGATTGTGGGGGCGCTTGAGGCGGTGAGAAGGAAATAGGAGGGAGGGAAGAGGGTCATTCTCTCATGATGGTCATCGTTATCGCTGTTCTCGTCCTCAGAAAGCTTCAATGCAAAAGAGGCCACCTGCCATGGTGTTGGTGATGGTGATGTTGGTGTAGGTGATGTTGGTGTTTGTGTTGGTAATGTTTGTGTTGGTGATGTTGGTGTTGGTGTTGGTGATGTTGGTGTCGGTGATGTTGGTGTTGGTGATGTTGGTGATGATGGTGATGTTGGTGTTGGCGTTGGTGATGTTGGTGTTGGTGTTGTTGGTTTTGGTGTTGGTGATGTTGGTGTTTGTGTCGGTAATGTTGGTGTTGGTGATGTTGGTGTTGGTGTTGGTGATGTTGGTGTCGGTGATGTTGGTGTTGGTGATGTTAGTGATGATAGTGATGTTGGTGTTGGCGTTGGTGATGTTGGTGTTGGTGATGGTGATGTTGGTGATGTTGGTGTTGTTGTGATGGTGATGATGGTGATGTTGGTGATGTTGGTGATGTTGGTGATGTTGGTGTTGGTGTTGGTGTTGGTGATGTTGGTGATGTTGGTGATGTTGGTGTTGGTGATGTTGGTGTTGGTGATGTTGGTGTTGGTGATGTTGGTGTTGGTGATGTTGGTGTTGGTGATGTCGGTGTTGGTGATGTTGGTGTTGGTGATGTTGGTGCTGGTGATGTTGGTGTTGGTGATATTAGTGATGTTGGTGATGTTGGTGTTGGTGTTGGTGATGTTGGTGTTGGTGATGTTGGTGTTGGTTATGTTGGTGTTGGTTATGATAGTGATGTTGGTGTTGATGATAGTGATGTTGGTGTTGATGAAAGTGATGTTGGTGATGTTGGTGATGTTGATGATGTTGGTGATGATAGTGATGTTGGTGTTGGTGATGTTGGTGATGGTGATGATAGTGATGTTGGTGTTGATGATAGTGATGTTGGTGATGTTGATGATGTTGGTGATGATAGTGATGTTGGTGATGATTGTGATGTTGGTGATGATAGTGATGTTGGTGTCGGTGATATTTTTGGTGTTGGTGTTGGTGATGTTGTTAATGGTGGTGTTGGTGATGCTGATGATGTTGATGACGTTGGTGTTGTTGATGTTGGTGTTGGTGCTGGTGATGTTGATGATGTTGATGATGTAGGTGATGCTGTTGTTGTTGATGGTGTTGAGGGTGTTGTTGGTGATATTGTTGTTGGTGATGTTGGTGATGTGGGTGTTGGTGTTGGTGATGTTGGTGTTGGTGATGTTGGTAATGATGGTGGTGTTGATGTTGCTATTGATGCTGGTGATGTTGTTGATTTTGTTGGTGTTGTTGGTGATGTTGATGATGATGTGAAATGATGCGACCGGCCGCATAAAAAATGCAGAATGCAGAACTTAATTGACTAGCCAGTATCACAGGCAGTACCACGTACCTCGCCCACATGCATGCCTGTTGCTGAAAAATCGGCGTACGAATCATCGGCATGCTCCAGTTCTTTCAGTTCTCGCTGAGATAACCTCTCCTCCTGTGCAACATAAATTGAAATTGAAATTGTTACAACCGTCACGTGTAATGCAGTCACTCACAGGACGTAATTAAGGACACCACCACATAGGCCGGAGCTAGCTGTAGTCACCGTAGGACCTCCTCATTAAAAATATCTACGGTGCCACGGGCAAAATTTATGCATAAATAAACAACAAAGCGTGAGGTTGAGGGGGCCAGCCCCAGGTATTTTTAGAGTGCGATTCAGCGGAAACAGCGATTTTTAGACATTTCCATTTTGGCCTGGTGCAGAGGATGAAACCGGACCAACAATAGCACCACAATCTCTGGTTTGGGAACAAGATCTGGCCAACAACAGCACCACGTGATTCTAGTTTTAAAGGATTTTCATTCCTTAAAAATAAACCTGCCCAGCCCTTTTGCTAGCACAGAGCCAGCCAGGCTGCCAGGATACCTCCTAACATACTCGCCAGGGCTTTTGTTTTGGGGCCAAACATCCACTCCTGCATTTTTTATTTATAGCTTTTGCAACCTGCAACCTGAATTTTTGCAACCTGCAACCTGCATGTTTGCAACCTGCGTTTTTGCAACCATCAACTCCTGCATTTTTCACTTTCCATCATGGGTCCATGTGTGTGTGTGTTTGCGTGTGTTTGTGTGTGTGTGTGTGTGTGTGTGTGTGCATGAGCCTGCTCAAGAATCATACATTTGCCTGTATGCATATCCTACATTTGCTTGTACACATATCCTACATTTGCCTGTCCAAGTACCCTAAATAAAGCCATGATCAAATGCGCCATTCTCCAGACCACATCTGTCTCTTACCGCCTGTCTGATGATCTCACTGTCCACCATCCCCATGACGAGGTTCAGATCGTTAACGGCTCCATTAAGCTTAGACTCCATGTACATGATGTCCCTTTCTATAAGTATAGAAGCGGCGTGTACCAATATTTTCTTGTAACCTTTCACGTTCCACTTGGAGGTCAGGTTCAGGACTTCCTGGAGCACGTTGGTGCACATCCGCAAAGTGTCGCTGAAGGTGGAGGCAGCGGTGGACCTGGCGTTCCTGTTGTAGAGAATGGAGCAGAAAGGGTTTTGTAAGAGCTCGCCTCGCATTATGAGATGTCCCCTTGCAGGACCATGGAAGCAGCGGTGGACCTGGCGTTCCTGTTGTAGAGAAAGGAGCAGCAAGGGTTGTGTGACAGGTCGCCTTGCATCATGAGCTGGCCCCTTGCATGACCATGGAAGCAGCGGTGGACAAGGCGTTCCTGTTGTCTGGAAAGGTGCAGAAAAGGTTTTGTGACAGGTCGCATTATGAGATGTCCCCTTGCAGGACCATGGAAGCAGCGTTGGACCTGGCGTTCCTGTTGTATGGAAAGGAGCAGAAAGGGTTTTGTGAGAGCTCGCATCACAAATGTGTGTTAAGGTGTTTTTAGGTATTTTTTGTATTTCTAGCCTCATGACGTATTTTTTTGTTGAATGAGGAGGGGCAGGAAGGTGAAAAGTTGCATTGTGACTGATTGTGAGGTACTTTTAATGGTTTTAATGTATTTTTGTAAGAGCTCGCATCGTGATGTATTTATGTTTTATGAGGCGCAGGAAGTTTTTTTGAAAAGTGACATCATGAGGTGTGTTTACAGTGGTTTAAGGTATTTTTGTGAGAGCTCTCATCATGTCGTTTTTTCTGTTTTATGAGGAGGAGCAGGAACGTTTGTACGAAAAGTCGCATCATGACTTATTTCCAGGTTTTTAATGTATTTCCGGGGGTCTGGGATGTATTTTGGTCAAAGCTCATGAAAAAGCTTATGAAAAGTTCCATGATGAGGTGTTTTTTGTTATTTTTCTGTTGTTTGAGGTGCAGAACGGGTGTCGAGAGAACTCACATCATGACAGCGTCATATTTATATTTAAACGTATATTATAGCGTGAATCTTGCAGTCCAGGGCAGGCTTTTATTAAAGGGGCTACTTGTAGTCTCACAAGTGCTACATTACACACCTTGGTCATTTTTTAGGGATACGTTAAAACCTTTGGTAATTGCTTTGAGGGTAAAAAAGGCTGATAGTAGCACTCACCCCAAAGGCTGATAGTAGCACTCACCCCAAAGGCTATTCTATTATATTCTGTTCTGCTCTTTTCTGTTATATTCTACTCTATTCTATTATATTCCGTTATATTCTATTATTTCCATTCTATTCGATTCTATTCCATTCCATTCCATTATTTCCAATATGTTTCATTCCAATCCATTCCATTCTATTATATTCCAATATATGCGATTATATTCGATTCCATTCCATTACATTCCATAATATTATATTCCATTACATTCCCTTCCATTATATTTCATTCCATTCCATTATATTATATTATATTCTTTTATATTGTATTCTTCTAGTAGCACTCACCCCGAGGGCTATTCTGGGTGGCCAAATCGGCTCCATGGACCTGACCAGCCTTGAACAATCAAGATGAACTAGATCACCTGCTAGGCTCACACAGTCACAAACAGGCAAACACACAATCACTTACACAAACCCACTGCCACTACCACCACCACAATCACCACCACCAAGGGCAGATGCACTGGATCGCCCGCTGAGCACACTCACACACACATAGGCACACACACTCACTTGCACAAACCCACCACCAACAACAACAAGGGCAGATGCACTGGATCACCCGCTGGGCTCACACACTCACTTAGGCACAAACACACTCACTTACACAAACCCACCACCACCACCAAGGCAAGATCAACTGGATCACCAGCTGGGCCGGCCTGCTGGAAGGATTGTCTCATCAAAAGATTGGAAATCACAAAACAAAACGTTAGATGAATAAATTAATATGGTAGATTGAATCTTTTTTTTTTT
>JACBWV010000610.1:78915578-78993164 GCA_013435795.1 Chlamydomonas sp. ICE-L
CACCTCCCCATGGACAACACCCCCCCCCTCCCCCCACCCCCATTGGCCAACTGTTTGGCTTTAGGACCCCACTGCTAACACCCAACCTTGGTACGGGGGAGGAGGGAAACACACACCTCACCAGCAAGAACCCTGAGAGGCCCACAGGCGGTTCGATGGGCAATAGGAAGTGCCTACGCTCACACCCTGAATTCCCGCGTGCACCATTCTCTTGGTCCCACAAAAACCCACATATGCCCATAACGCCCTCCTAAATCACCCATGGGCTATGGAACTAGCCACTCTGCCTCCCAAGGCCAAACCCCTCACCCCCTCCCTAATCTGGACGGGGGGAGAAGGGAAGAGGAAGAAAACTCAACCCTACCAAGAGACACAGAGGAACCTACAAACTCATTGCCATCTCAAACCCAGCTGGCCATGCCAAGTACCTCCACAACCCACCCACCACATGGGCCCAAACCATGAGGGACATGGGGGCCACTTCCCATCCCACGCCAGGTCCCCCCCCCCTCCCAACGGGCCCCTACCACACCTACCCAAGGCACTTACTCCCCCTTAAGACCTGGCACAACAACCCCACCCCATGCGATAGACCCACACCATAACACCCCCCGTGACTCCCGTGCACAATGCTATCCTACAAGCACCAGGCTCGCTTCCGAAACAGATGGAAGTGCCATCAGAGACAAAGCCGGCGTCTCGCCTAGGGGCAGGGCGTATAATCCCCCAGGGCCGCTGCACGTTGCCTCGCATAAGGACCATGGCGGGAACACAGGGGCATCACTGCCGACATAATCGCGCCGAACTCGTGGCAATCAAACAAAGCACTCATACACTCCGAAATAGATTGAAGAACTCACCATCCTACTCCGACAGCTTGTATGTTCCTTGCAGCTTATTAACCTGCAATTTACCATCCAGGCAGGACCCGGGGGGGAAAACCACACCGCGACCTCCTGCAAGACATTCGCCATCCACATTATCAACAGACACAAACGATGCTGACAACACACGGGCTTAAGGTCCGATATCACTCAGGAATCATAGGGATGGACGAGGCAGGACAACGCTCGGCGAAAGACGCGACGACGGAACAAGTAATTGGGCCAGTTAAACAGGGGGGGAACATGCGACCTCAATATGAATTGGCCGTCTGTTTTTTTTTTGTTTTTTGTTCCAGCCCCCCAAATCTATTAATGGGGACCAGCCCCCCCGGCACCCGGCCAACAATCTCACCAAGGGTATCAAGGCTAACCTCCCCACCCCCCATGCACACCGGGCATGCCAACACCACGGGCATATACTCCTCCATGTGGGAGCAAGCCAACCCCTTCCTCCTCCCTCAGGCTAGTAATCGTTTCTGGCAATCCACCGACATGAAATGGTGGCAAAAAATACAAATCCACAAGGCTCGGTGGGGACGCTTATGGACTAGGAAATTGGCGTACAGATACAAACGCCCCTATGGTACTAGCACTAGCCCCCCCTCTGTGATAAACTTGCCCTCATCTTTGTCGCAAAGCACAGGACGGAGCGGGCCAATTCTTGCTGGGTTGTGCAGCCACCTGTCTTCAAGGAATGATATAACAGACAAATAAGGCGGTTCCAAATCATCCAAAAGGCAGAGCCAAAGGAGCTCTGGGGGCTCTCCCATGTAATGGATGCAGGCATTGTGAAGCGAACTCCGACCATTCCCACAAGACACCCAACACACCCCAACCCCCCGATCTTCCCCAGCCACATGGGATAAATAACAGGCCTGATTCGTCCTCCTCATTGACGCGAATCCAAACCAAGAAAGCCTACCTAGTTGAAAACTGGGCTACTGCTCAGGACACTAACCACCAAAATCAAATCCAGAAAGACGTTCAGCATAAGGAGCTCCAATGTATCCTCAACAACAAGGATTCCTTGTACACTACCTAGGTCTTCACAATAGTTACACGGTTACCATACCAATCACAACTATTACCCATATCTCCACCTTAGGGATCGTCTTGCGAAACACGTAGACAAACTCATCTCTAAAGCGGCACAGAGAACTGCCGCCTCCGGTACCGCATTCTGGCCACACGTCGCAATGAAGGAGTCCCTCCCGCCCTGGAGGTGACACTTCTATGTCTGCCATGATGACTTTCCCGCTGCGCGTACGGGAGGGTCCATAAACACCACGCCCTCCAGGCGTTGTTATCTTTTTTTTTTTTTATGGTTTTTTATGAAGTCATATGATGAAGTCAGCAGGTATGTATGAAGTCAGTATGTATGAAGTCAGCAGGTATGTATAAGGTCAGTATGTATAAGTCAGCAGGGAGAAGGTATGATGAAGTCAGTATGGGTATGGAAGTCAGCAGGTATGTATGAATCAGTATGTATGAAAGTCAGCAGGGTAGTATGAAGTCAGATGTAGGAAGTCAGAAGGTTATGTATATGGAAGTCATAGTATGAAGTCGCAGGTCTGTATTGAAAGTCAGTATGTATGAAGTCCAGCAGGTATGTAATGAAAGTCAGTATGTATGAAGTCAGCGGTATGTTGAATGTCAGTAGTATGTATGAAGTAAGCAGGTATGTATGAAGTCAGTATGTATGAAGTCAGCAGGATGTATGAAGTCAGAGTTAGTTGAAGTCAGCAGGTATTGTATGAAGTCAGTAGTATGAATAGTCAGCAGGTAGTATGAACAGTCAGTATGTAATGAAGTCAGCAGGTATGTATGAAGTCAGTCTGTATGAAGTCAGCAGGGATGTATGAAAGTCAGTGATGTATGACGTCAGCAGGTATGTATTTTGAAGTCGTATGTATGAAGTCAGCAGGTATGTCATGAAGGTCAGAGGTATGAGTCAGCAGTATGTATGAGTCAAGTATGTATGAAGTCAGCAGGGATGTATGAAGTCAGTATGTAAGAAGTCAGGCAGGTATGATGAAGTCAGTAGTATGAAGTCAGCAGGGTAGGTTGAAGTCAGTATGTATGAAATCAGCAGGTATGTATGAAGAGTCAGTATGTATGAAGTCAGCAGGTATGTACGAAGTCAGTATGTATGAAAGTCAGCCAGGTATGTATGAAGTCAGGATGTATGACGTCAGCAGGTATGTATGAAGTCAAGTATGTATGAATTCAGCCAGGTATGTATGAAAGTCAGTAGTATGAAGTCAGCAGGTCTGTAGAAGGTCAGTATGTATGAAGTCAGCAGGTATGTATGAAGTCAGTATGTATGAAGTCAGCAGGTATGTATGAAGTCAGTATGTATGAAGTCAGCAGGTATGTATGAAGTCAGTATGTATGAAGTCAGCAGGTATGTATGAAGTCAGTATGTATGAAGTCAGCAGGTATGTATGAAGTCAGTATGTATGAAGTCAGCAGGTATGTATGAAGTCAGTATGTATGAAGTCAGCAGGTGTATGTACGGAATGTCAGTATGTTATGAAGTCAGAGCAGGTATGTATGAAGGCAGTATGTATGAAGTCAGCAGGTGGGTATGTATGAAGTCAGTAGTTGAAGTCAGCAGGGTTATGTATGAAGTTCAGTATGTATGAAGTCACAGGTATGTATGAAGTCAGTATGTATGAAGTCAGAAGGATGTATGAAGTCAGTATGATGAAAGTCAGCAGGTATGTATTGAAGTCAGTATGTATGAAGTCAGCAGGTATGTATGAAGGTCGTATGTATTGAAGTCAGCAGTATGTATGAAAGTCCGTATGTATGACAAGTCAGCAGGATGTATGAAGGCAAGTATGTATGAAGTCAGCCAAGATGTCTGAAGTCAAGTATGTATGAAGTCAAGCAGGTATGTATGAAGTAGTATGATGAAGTCCAGCAGGTATGTATGAAGTCAGATGTATGAAGTCACGCAGGTATGTATGAAGTCAGTAGTATGAAGTAGAGGTATGTATGAAGTCAGTATGTTGAAGTCGCAGGTAGGTATGAAGTCAGGATGGAGGAACGTCAGCAGGTATGTATGAAGTCAGTAGTAGTATGAAGTCAGCAGGTTAATGTATGAAGCAGTATGGTATGAAAGTAGCAGGTTATGTATGAAGTCGTATGTATAAAGTCAGCAGGTATGTATGAAGTCAGGATTGTATGAAGTCAGAGTATGTATGAATGAAGTCAGTATGGATGAAGTCAGCAGGTATGTATGAGTCGATGTATGAAGTCAGCAGGTAGGTATGAAGTCAGTATGTATGAAGTCAAGCAGGCTATGTATGAAGTCAGTATGTATGGAAGTCAGCAGGGTATGTATGAAGCAGTATGTATGAAGTCAGCAGGTTATGGATGAAGTCAGTATGTATGAAGTCAGCGCAGAGCAGGTAGTTATGAAGTCAGTATGTATGACAGTCAGCAGGTATGTATGAAGTCAGTATGTATGAAGTCAGCAGGGTATGTATGGAAGTCAGTATGTATGGAAGTCAGCAGAAGGTGTATGAAGTCAGTATGTATGAAGTCCGAGGGATGTACGAAGTAAGTAGGTATGAAGTCAGCAGGATGTATGAAGTCAGTAGTATTGAATCAGCAGGTATGTATGAATTCAGTAGTAGAAAGTCAGCAGGATGTATGAAAGTCAGTATGTATGAAGTCAGCAGGTATGTATGAAGCAGTAAGTATGACGTCAGAGGTATGTATGAAGTCAGTAGTATGAAGTCAGCAGGTAGTATGAAGTCAGTATGTATGAAGTTCAGCAGGTACGTATGAAGTCAGTATGTATGAAGTCAGCAGGTATATATGAAAAGTCTGGAGTATGAAGTCAGCAGGTATGTATGAAGTCAGTATGTATGAAGTCAGCAGGTTATGTATGAAGTCAGTAGTATGTATGAAAGTCAGCAGGTAGTTTTATTTGAAGTCAGTATGTTTAAGTCAGCAGGTATGTATGGAGTCAGTATGTATGAAATGTCAGCAGGTATGTATGAAGTCAGAGGATGTATGAAGTAAGCAGGTATGTATGAAAGTCAGTATGTATGAGTCAGCAGGTATGTATGGAAGTCCAGTATGTATGAAGTCAGCAGGTATGTAGGAAGTCAGTTATGTATGAAGAGCAGGGATGTATGAGTCAGTATGATGAAGTCAGCAGGTATGTACGAAGTCAGTATGTATGAAGTAAGAAGGTATGTATGAAGTCAGTATGTATGAAGTCAGCAGGTATGTATGAAAGTCAGTATGATGAAGTCAGGCAGGTATGTATTGAAGTCAAGTAGTATGAAGTCGAGGTTAGTAGGAAGTCAGTATGTATGAAGTCAGCAGGTATGTATGAAGTCAGTATGTATGAAGTCAGCAGGTATGTATGAAGTCAGTATGTATGAAGTCAGCAGGTATGTATGAAGTCAGTATGTATGAAGTCAGCAGGTATGTATGAAGTCAGTATGTATGAAGTCAGCAGGTGATGTGAAGTCAGTATGTATGAAGTCAGAAGGTATATATGAAGTCAGTAGTATGAAGTCAGCAGGTAAGGTATGATGAAGTCAGTATGTATGAAGTCAGCAGGTATGTATGAAAGCAGTATGTATGAAGGCTCACGCAGGTATGTATGAAGTCAGTATGTATGAAGCAGCAGGAGATGTATGACGTCAGTATGTATGAAAGGGGTTTTTTTTCAAAAAAAAAAAAAGGGCAGGTATGTATGAAGTCAGAATGTATGAAGTCAGCAGGATGTATGAAGTCCGTATGATGAAGTCAGCAGGAAGTATGAAGTCAGTATGTATGAAGTCAGCCAGGTATGTATGAAGTCGTATGTATGCAGTCAGCAGGCATGATATGAAGTAAGTATGTATAAGTCAAGCAGGTATGTATGAAGTCAGTATGTAGAGTCAGCAGGTATGTAGGAAGTCATGTAGGTATGAAGTCAGCAGGGATGTATGAATCAGTATGTATGAACGTCAGCAGGTATGTATGAAAGTCAGTATGTATGAAGTAAGCAGGTATGCTATGCCCAGTCAGTATGTATGAAGTCAGCAGGTATGTATGAAGTCAGTATGTATGAAGTCAGCAGGTATGTATGAAGTCAGTATGTATGAAGTCAGCAGGTATGTATGAAGTCAGTATGTATGAAGTCAGACAGTATTGAATAGTGCAGGGGTCCCTAGCAAGGAGGAGATGGCAAGGGCAGTGGCAAGAAAGGCAGACAAACAGTGCTAAGGTTGCAATCGAACAGCAATCCTATATATAATAGTCCGTTGTCAGTGACGGGTACAGCCCTTTTGGCTTAGCCACTTGGGGCTTTGGTTCCATATCTTGCTAACCTGTCGCCCAGGTGGCCACGGGGGCACCGTCAGTACCACGGGGCTCAATGCTAGTGCAGATAATATTACATCATGTTTCTTCTCACATTTATTAATGCAGAAAGAGCCAAGTCTGCTGGACGGGCTATGTCTGCGGGAAAACAGCGAGAAAGTAATGAAGTAATGATAACGCCTGGTGGGCTGTGGTATTAAGCGAGCCCTGTCTTACGGAGGTAGAGAACGGGCTGCTACTTTACCTGGAAAGTTAGTAGTTTAGCCAAACCCATGAGTTGCCATACCATGATGGAGTGGCGATGCAGTGGCGATGTGTTGTCGTAAAACAAATCACTGTCTGCTGGGCGGGTAAGTCTGCGCGCAAACAGTGACCTAAGTGCCGACCAATTTCGTGATCAATGGGTACAGACCCTGTTTCAAAATTGCCGACCAATTTGAAACAGGAAGGACCAAGGTCGGCACTTAATCACTTAAGTCCAAGGTCGGCACTTAATCAGGAAGGACCAAGGTCGGCACTTAATCACTTAAGTCCAAGGTCGGCACTTAATCAGGAAGGACCAAGGTCGGCACTTAATCACTTAAGTCCAAGGTCGGCACTTAATCAGGAAGGACCGATTCAAATTGGTCGGCACTTAAGTGATTAAGTGCCGACCTGAATTGCCGACCAATTTGAAAATTCGACCAATGTCGTGATCAATGGGTACAGACCCTGTTTAAATTGGTGGTTGGCCCCAGTGAAAGAAAACGAGCTGGCCCCCTCAACCTGACGCCTCGTAATAAGGCGTACTATTTATTTATGTATTTACTTAAATGCAGGCGCGCGGTACTCCAAGTTTGTATTTAAATGTTCATTACATGTTTCATGTTTGCATCAAGCTCTGGCTATATGGTATTACATCACATCACATTACATTACATTACATTACATTACATTACATTACATTACATTACATTACATTACATTACATTACATTACATTTCATGTTCAATTCTACTTGACATTACGAGGGTGTTTGAGACTCTGTGCTTTAAACAAAAAGAAGAAGCACCCACAAAGCAAAAAAAACCATCACATCAGTATAGTATTACCTAGCATCAGACGGGTCTGCGGTTAGAGCTTTGGCCAGGTTCACACAATTTCAGACTTGCCGCTTTGGACGAGGAAGAGAACTTCCCTCCGTGCTGTTGCGCGTAAGTCCAAGCTCAGGCGCAGATGGTCTGCGGAAAAAAATAAACCCAACATGGTAGCCATTCTCCAGTATGAACACATGCATGCAAACGGGAGGGTTCCCCCAATCTCACGTCCTGTGGCAGCTCATACTAATTTTCAATTCTCAATTTTCAATTTCAAATCGAAGTGCAGATAACTTAACATTATGATTCGTCCAACATTAATTAATTAATTCATTCATTCATCAATTATTAATTATTCATGCATTATCAGTGCAAGCAAACTGGAATGTTCCTTCAAACTCACGGCCCGTAACGTGTAACATTGTTTGTTTGGTAAAATGCAAGAAGGTCTAAAGAAACTTGCTCAACCATGAAAGGAGGGGCTATAACTGATGAACTGACCATTCCCCCCCCCCCCCCCCCTAATTATGCAGGAAGGGCCAAGTCGGCAGGGCGAGCTAAGTCTGCAGGCAAACAGCGACCTAAATCCAGAGGGAAAACCCCTAGCAAGGGGCGTAAAGGGTCGAAGAAGAAGAAGGCTGTGGTGGCGGTGCCCCAAAACGAGATTCGGTTCGCGGTGCCTCCCACTCCCTTCTCCCCTTCGCTGCCTTTCAGTTAGAGCAAATGGCCGGAGCACACCCAGAAGCTGATGCGTGGGGTGGTTGATAAGAACCCTGCAGGTGAGGGGAGAGAAGTTGAGGGTGTTGAGGGTGGTTGAGGGTGCTTGAAAATAGCCCTGCAGGTGAGGGGAGGGAAGTTGATAGTGGTTGAGAGTGGTTGAAAAGAACCCTGCAGGTGAGGGGAGGGACGTTGAGGGTGTTTGAGGGGTTTTACTGTCTTGCTGTTGTTTGGTAATTTAAATGTATTTTTGTATTTTAACTGTCTTGCTGTTTTTTTGTCATTTAAATGCATTTTTGTATTTGTACTGTCTTACTGTTTTTTAATCATGCAATGTATGTATTTGTACAGTCCAGGGGTAGCCAAATCGGCTGAAGGGCCTTGCTAGACCTTTAAGAAAATGAAAGGCTTTATCTGTAAAAACAAGCACTCGTGAACTGAACCCCAACAAAGCATAAACGACCTGGGCCTGGAGTTCATGCTATGCAGACAATTTAAATTTAAAATTTAACCTATGCCAAATAATTCATTATCACATAATGCAATCACCAATTTCACCCAATTTAATCACCAAAACCACCAATGCCAAATAATTCATTATCTCAAAATGTAATCACCAATTTCACCCAATTTAATCACCAACATCACCAATGCCAAATAATTCGCTTTATCAAAATGTAATCACCGATTTCACCAATTTAAAATAATTTAAAATAACCAACTCCAGCACCGCACCAAGACAAGCTCCATCTGTCTGTCCATGCCCTCCCCCCCCCCTCTCCCTCCCCCCCACCCCACACACACACATTCATACACACACACACCTCCCTCTCCCCCTTCCCCCCCCCCCACCCCCACCACACACACACCACACACACACACTCTCCCTGCAAGGTTTTATTGAGTTTGCCGCACAGTCCGAGACCGCATCCTACCAAGAGGCTGCTGAACGTGGGCGACACATCCTAAGCCGTACCGTTGAATTGCCCACAGATGCCCAGGAGGATAAAGCCCTTCGGGGTTCAGTCCAAGAGTTGCGGCATAGGTGAATATTTGAATATTTGAATTTTTGAATTTCCCACAGACGCCTAGGAGGATAAAGCCCTTCGGGGGTCAGTCCGAGAGTTGTGGCATAGGTGAATGTTTGAATATTTGAATTGCCCACAGATGCCCAGGAGGATAAGGCTCTAAGGGGGTCAGTCATAATTGCGGCATAGGTGAATATTTGAATATTTGAATTGTCCACAGATGCCCAGGAGGATAAGGCCCTAAGGGGGTCAGTCATAATTGCGGCATATGTGAATATTTGAATATTTGAATATTTGAATTGCCCACAGATGCCCAGGAGGATAAGGCACTTCGGGGGTCAGTCATAATTGCTGCATATGTGAATATTTGACTATTTGAGTTGCGGCTTGGGTGAATGTTTTCCCTCATTAATATTTGTAGTGGTTGTTGTTGATGTGTTGTTTGGGTATCGTTTATCTCTTGTTTGGTTGTTACTTGGTTGTTACTTGGGTGTAAGTTGAATGTTGTTTGGGTGTTCTTTGGGTGTTGTTAACCTCTTGTTTGGGTCTTATTCGGGAGTTGTTTGTGTTTTATTTAGGAGTTGTAAGGGTGTTATTTGGGAGTTGTTTGGGAGTAATTTGATAATTATTTGGGTTTGGTTTACCTCATGTTTGGGTGTCAATTCGGGAGTTGTTCAGGTGTTATTTGGGCATTATTTGGAAGTAATTCGGGTGTTATTTGGGTGTTGTTTGATGTCTTGTTTGGATTTCATTTGGGGGTTGTTTGTTTAATGTTCGGGTGTTGTTTATCTCTAGTTCGGGTTTTATTTGGGAGTTGTTCGTTTATTGTTCGGGTGTTGTTTATGTCTTGTTCGGTTTTATTTGGGAGTTGTTCGTTTATTGTTCGGGTGTTGTTTATGTCTTGTTCGGTTTTATTTGGGAGTTGTTTGTTTATTGTTCGGGTGTTGTTTATGTCTTGTTCGGGTTTTATTTGGGAGTTTGTTTTTTGTTCGGGTGTTGTTTATGTCTTGTTCGGGTTTTATTTGGGAGTTGTTTGTTTATTGTTCGGGTGTTGTTTAGGTGCTTGTTAGGTTGTATTGGGAGTTTGTTGTGTTGTTCGGGTGTTGTTTATGTCTTGTTCGGGTTTTTCTTTTTTTTTTATTTCTTTTTCTGCTTGTTTTATTTTTGATTGTTTTTTTTTCTTTTCGTTTAATTTTTTTTTCTTTCTTTTTCTTTTTTTATTTTTTATTTTTTTTTGTTTATTTTCTTTGTGTTGTTTAGTCTTTTTCGTGTTTTTTTTGGGGTTTGTTTTTTGTTCGGGGTGGTGTGTTTATGTCTGTTCGGGTTTTAATTTGGGAGTTGTTGTGTTTATTGTTCGCGCTTGTTGTTTATGTCTGTTCGGGGTTTTATTTGGGAATTTTGTTTTTTGTTTCGTTGTGGGGTGTTTTTTATTTCTTGTTTTCTTTTTTATTTTTTTTATTTTTTTTTTTTATTTTTTCTTGGTTTTTTTTTATTTCTTTTTCTTTGGTTTTTATTTTGGAGTTTGTTTTTTTTTGTTCGGGGGTGTTTAGCTTGTCGGGTTTTATTTGGGAGTTTGTTTTTTGTTCGGGTATTGTTTATGTCTTGTTCGGGTTTTATTCAGGAGTTGTTTGTCTATTGTTCGGGTCTTGTTTATCTCTTGTTCGGATTTTATTTGGGAGTTGTTTGTTTATTGTTGGGTCGTGTTTAAGATTGACCAAGTCCCTTCAGCCCAGATGCTTCCCCCTGACTGTAACATGCACACATACACTAGATGAATGCAGGCTCATAGCAATGTTATGGCCCCCACGCCACTGCCTCGGCCACCCCCCCCCCCCCACCCATCCACACCGCCCACCCTTCAAGTCCCCTTCCTCCCCCCCCCCTCCCGCTTGTCCCGCTTCCTCCCATCCCCCCACTCCCCCATCCCCCCCGCCCCTATCCCCCCATGCCCCCCATCCCCCCCTCCCCCACCCACCCATCCTCCACCCCCCCTCCCCCACCTCCCTCCTCCCCCTCCTCCCCCATCCTTCAGCGCCCTTTCCTTCAAGTTCCCTGGCCCAGCTGCAAGACTATGTCCCGCCCCTCCACATGCCCTGTGCTGGATGGGAAATCCCGCTCCTCTTTAGGGCAACCTTGACCTTCCCCCTCACCCCTTCCTTCCTCCCCCCCTCACCCCTCCTCCCTCCCCCTCCCCCTCCCCCTCCCCTTCCCTCCCCTCCCTCCTCCCCCTTCCCCCCATCACCCGTCCCTCTCACCCCCTCCCCCAATCCCCCCCCTTCCCCATCCCCCGTCCCCCCCTCCCCCCTCCCCCAATCCCCCCCCCCCCCCCCCCCCCCCCTCCCCTCCCTCCTCCCCCCCTCCCCGATCCCCCATCCTCCAGGCGCCCTTTCCTACGAGTTCCCTGGCCCAGCCGCAAGACTCTGTCCCGCCCCTCCACATGCCCTGTGCTGGATGGAAAATCCAGCTCCTCTTAAGGCAAATTTGTCCTTCCCCCCTCCCCCCTTCCCCCCGCCCCTTCTCCCGCCCCTCCACATGCCCTGTGCTGGACGGGAAATCCCGCTTCACTTTAGCCAACCTTGACCTTCCCCCCCTCCCCCCTCCCCCCCCTCCCCCATCTCCCCATCCCCCATCCCCCTTCCCCTCCTCCCCCATCCTCCAGGCGCCCTTTCCTACAAGTTCCCTGGCCCAGCCGCGAGACTCTGTCCCGACCCTCCACATGCCCTGTGCTGGATGGGAAATCCAGCTCCTCTTTAGGCAGCCTTGACTCTGCACTTGTGAGGAGTTCCCCTCGCTCTTCTTGGACGGATACGGCCGCGGAAACCTTTGGCGTGTTTGCACCTCGCGCACTGGAATGCGATTCCAGATCACTGCACGACTCCCACAAGGTGTGTATGCGTTTTTGTTTTTATGCAGTGCTATGCCAGATGGGTGTAAACTAAACCCTTAACACTAAAACACTGAACCCTATAAACCTAAACACTAAACCTCATAAACCTAAACACTAAACCCACATGCTGCTGTAGTGCTGCGTCACACGTTATTGTAGTGCTGTGCCAGACAGGGGTATACCACATGCTGCTGTAGTGCTGTGTTGAACAGTCTAGCCGGTTAAGGCGTAGCCAAATAGGCTCAATAGCCTGGCTCACCCTCAAAATTGGGAAGGGCTGTAGACAAAACGAGCGCTGGTGAATTGAGCCTCAACAAATTGTAAACGACGGGGGCCCAGAGTTCGAGCTATGCAGATGATTTAACCCCAATTTAAAAGACACGAATCATGACTATAATAAATACAGGTTAACACCAGGATTTCAGTAGCAGAAGCAGCTCAGGAATTTCTTTTTCCGCTATATATAGCGATCGCTAGTTTTGACCCCGTTTTAGCGAAAATATCACTGTAAAAAAAGTGAAAAAACAGTTTTTTTTGTTGCCCTGAATGCCCCTTAAAAGCTACAAAAAACTTTAAAAAGCTATGGAAAGCACTAAAACGCTGTCTCTGGAGGAGGCCTACAACCATAAAGCTAGGAAAAAACCACTTTCAGATTTGAAAAAAATTTACTGAAGCAGCTCATGTTGGTGGTTGGCTCCAATGCAAACAAACGGGCTGGCCCGCTCAACCACACGCCTCATAATAAGGCTAAATATTTATTTATTGAATACAGATTTACACCAAGCAGCTCATGTTTGTGGTTGGCCCCAGTGCAAGCAACGGACTGACCCACTCAAAGTCACGCCTCACAATAATGAGTAATATGTATTTATTGAATACAGATTACCACCAAGCAGCTCATGTCGGTGGTTGGCCCCAGCGTAAGCAAACGGGTTGGCCCGCTTAATGTCACGCCTCATAATAAGGCTTCATATTTATTTATCGAGTACAGATTTACGCCAAGAAGCTCATGTTTGTCTGATGGAGCACAACTATTATAATACTATTAAAATACAGCTTACGTTCATCACCCGTATAATATAAACTACAGCTTACGTTCATCACCAGTATACTATATACTACGTACAGGTTTACACTAAGCAACTAATACATGACTGGGGGTGCATTACTATATATACAACCGTATTTATTATATTATTATTATTGAAGAGGTTTAAATCGTCATTATTATAATTCTACTAAATATAGGCTTACACCAAGCACCTCATGTTTGTCCGGTGGCGCACAACTATTACAATACTATTATTATAATACAGCTTAAAATCATCACAATTATATTGTATACTCAATACAGGCTTACACCAAGCACCTCATGTTTGACTGATGGCGCACAACTATTACAATACTATTATTATAATACAGCTTAAAATCATCACAATTATATTTTACACTCAATACAGGCTTACACCAAGCACCTCATGTTTGACTGATGGCGCACAACTATTACAATACTATTATTATAATACAGCTTAAAATCATCACAATTATAATGTATACTCAATACAGGCTCACACCAAACAGCTCATGTTTGACTGATGACGCACAACTATTATCATACTATTACAATACAGGTTAAAATCATCACCATTCTATTTTTTACTGAATACAGGCTGACACCAAACAGCTCATGCCTGACTGGCAGTGCATAAATAGTATAATACTCTTAGAATAAAGCTTACATTAATCACCATTATATTTTTTACTAAATACAGGATTACACCAAGCAACTCATATTTGACTGGCGGCGCACAAACATCAGTGTTTCTTTTTTCGACGGGGTCTAAAAAGTTGAAATACTAATGAAGGGGAGGGGGGAGGGGGGGGAGGGGGGACCCCGACCCCATGAAATCAACTTCAAGTTCGCTCATCTGACAGCAAATGATCTCCTCTTTCACATTAATCAGTAAAACATGACCCCATAACATCAGTGTTTCTTTTTTTGACGACGCGTCGCCATTCCGTCGAATGCTTCACACCCCGGACGCCCCGATATCAGCAAGGGCTGCCCCACGACCCCCCCAGGCTCCGCGCTTCGCGCTCTGCCATGCGATGGCTACGCAACTATCCTGAAATCAGGGTTTAGTAGCCCAAGTAGCTACTCAACCAGGACTACAGAAATCTGAAATAAAAAACACTGACAAACATATATACTAACTACTATTCTAATACAGCTTACAATCATCAGCATTATCATGTATTTATTGAATACATATTTATTCTAAGCAGCTCATGTTTGTCTGCTGGCGCACCAGTATAACATAACTATTATTGTTTGTCCTGGGTTGCCGGGTATTACCGGCCCAAAATGTTAATCGAGGCGCAGGGTACTACCCGTAATACCCGCCCAGGACAAACATTATAATACAGCTTACAATCATCACCATTATAATTTATTCCAAATACAGGCTTACAGCAAACAGCTCATGTTTGACTGGCGGTGCACAACTATATATATTATAATTAGATTATAATACAGCTTACAATCACCACCATTCTATATTTTACTAAATACAGGTTTACACAAAGCAACTCATGTTTGATTGGCTGCGCATATTTGCATAACTATATATATACACTATTATAATACAGCTTACAATCATAACCATTATAATTTAGACTAAATATAGGCTTACACCAAGCGGCTCATGTTTGTCTGGTGTTGCATAACTATATGTACTATATAATAGCATCATCACCATTATAATATATTCTAAATACAGGTTTACGCAAAGCAACTCATGTTTGACTGGCGGCGTATAACTATGTATATTATAATACTACTTTAATACTATTATAATACAGCTTACAATCATCACCATTATAATTTATACTAAATACAGGTTTACACCAAGCAACTCATGTTTGACTGGCGGCGCATAACGTCAAAGGAGCGCTTCCGAAAGATGATCTTTCAAAACGACCCACATGTGAGCAAGGGCAAGATGAGCTTGGATAAGGTAAGCTTCCGAAAGATGATTTTTCAAAACGACCCACTAGTGAGCAAGGGCAAGATGATCTTTCAAAACGACCCACTAGTGAGCAAGGGCAAGATGAGCTTGGATAAGGTAAGCCACTTTATGTTTTGCCCCCCCTCCCCAAGGGGGCGTGAGCCCCCAAAACAAAAATTGAAGCCCGACATGTCAGCCAACGGTCGTGTAACTAACTCACTTCGGTCAGCTCCATCGTAGCAGTAGGGAAAGATGAGCTTGGATAAGGTAGGCCAGTCTATTGTTTCGCTTTAGCCCCCTCTGGACCCCCCAGGGTCCCGGGGCTGAAGCCCCAATTCCTGCCCGTGTCTCTCTCTCTCTCTCTCTCTCTCTCTCTCTCTCTCTCTCTCTCTCTCTCTCTCTCTCTCTGTCTCTCAAGCTGTTTGAACGATCCCAGGCACCTCCGCATTCAAAAACTTGGCTTATAGTTGGAGTGTGCATGATTATAGTTATCAGCAGACGAGCTTGGATAAGGTAGCCCAGTTAATGTTATCATATGAGCTTCGTCGCACTGGCGTCCCACTGAGTCGCTCAATGTGCAATGTGTCACACACAAAAAACACTGGGTTAGGCCCAGGGTAGGCCGGCAGTTTTTTTGTGTGCGATGCGTCGCTAATTGAGCGACTCTGTGTGATCCCAGTGCGAAGCTCAAGTAAACAAGATATGACATATACATATGTATACCTATCACCTCTCCAATGATATTGCACTCATCATTAGAAGTACATGTACTTCTGTTGATTGATTATGCATTCTTCACTGCTCAAACGATATGACACCCAACACAATCAGTGCCTCATTTCAAGCGCTGCATTATACCTGTGCTTGTTTAGGCAATGGAAGCGTAGTACGCTGTACTGGAGCAGTTCAAAGTGGAGCTGCATGCCATATTTGTCCACTACCCATCAACCTCTGAACCAGGGTACTACTAAGCGTGCGCGGATGATGTCATACTTGCCTTTTGGTCAACATTATATGATATGCCGGTCCTTACATATGACTCGTATGGTATTCCTTATTGTATAATGGGAGGCACTTGCCACCCATTGTCACCCATGATACAATAGGTTGACAAGAGTGTTTCATTTTGAGCTGCCATTTCCTTCAATGCAACTTGATTTACTGGACAGTTTTTTAGGGAATTTGAGGTTTACAGTTTCATTAATACAATGGGCACTTGTAACATGTTGTTACATGTTAATTTGTTACATGGTTCTTCAGCCAACTTTGGACTACTCATCGTTTGCCAATTCTAAGTCCCCCCGTGCGATTTGAAATGGAAGTAATAAAGAAGGCCAATCAAATCATTCAAATGAGTATATTGACATCTAAATGTATAGTACAGTCTAGGGAGTAGCCAATTAGGCTGAAGGGACCTGCTCAACCTCAAATACGGTAATCAAGATACATTAACATAAATAGCAAATTACCTAGCTCCAAGTTTGGGCTCGCCAAGAAGTGTCCTCATATGCATAATGTGTACGGTATAGCAGCACATGTTGTGCCGATGCCCAATGGGTATCGGCACCACATGGACCACGTGCACCATGCATCCATATGGTCCAGTTTTAAACCAATCTAAGTCGAAGTTTATGGCGACCATGAACGGAACTATAAGGGTCTAATATCGGTATACATCTCGTTTGCTAATGGCGTTTCCTCGTAGCTTACGTCTTAAATTTCCGAGTAGATATCTGAAAATGGTAACAATCGAGAAAACAGAAACATCCACAAAAGCGAGGAACCCAAGGAAGGGTGCATCCGCCAATAAAGGGTCCAATATACCCGAGTGACCGTAGGGAAATGAGGGATTGTACCTCCATTTCGATCCGCGGGACGGGTTTGAAGTGGTCGTGCTACGCAAGCATGTAATGTTAACCGTGGGGCGTCGGACATCCCTATCCTATCCATATAGTCTCAGATCGGGACCTTGGACGGACCCCTATAATCAGCCGCGCGACCTTCCGCGCGGCAATACCTCATCTCAAACTAAACGGATCAGAGGGTACGGATAAAGTCTAACTACTACTCGAATCTACCAGATCTGCCCGCACTGCGCTACATGCGCGAATAGTGGTGTAACACCCAACCGCGTGCCTCCGCTCAAACCGCAACTAATGCCACCAACCTCCGAGTGCCAGAACTCGACGAAAACTGGGATGCGCAAACTACGAAACTTTTTCCACGTTTTCATGAAACCGTTTCCCCCCCCGCACTACAACTTGATAGAGCACGTTGTACTTTCTGGGGCGAAAATAAACCCCAATCCATTTTGACAATAACCGACGGCTATTTTGTCCAGATATCACGCTCGCCTGCATCGGTTCTGTAACGTCTCCAGCATCTTTCTTTTCACTTGTAATCTGATTTAGATCCAGTAATCGAAATGAGCGCAATCGGAGCATTGGCAATCGGCGCTTTTGGAGCCGCTGCGGGAGTCGCAGTCTATGAGGGAATTAACAAGGTACCACCTCCATACATCCATAATTCAAGCTCATTCGATAGCCGGTATCCCCACCCCTGCCCCTTTCTCCTCATCCCGGGGCTTACACATTAGTCTGAGTAGAGAATAAATGGAACAGCTGTCATGCTGCAGGATTTCAGCTGTATGAGCCCAGTAACTCAATCAGGGTAGCACATGGTCCAGTTTCGCACTTGCGCTACCACCGCAACTGCGCCTGTGCTTTAACGCATTTCATTCTGTCTGAATTTTGCTGCCGCCTGTTACGCCATGCCCGCAACCCGGCCAAGTGCCCTGCATTCCGTCCGCAGATCGCCCCCTTGCCGTTTTCCCCCCACCTCGGGCTGCCGAACATGATTCCCTTAGCGCTTCGGCGATGCATGTTTCTACATGTCCCCGCCCCTCCCCCAACAAATCATTCCCGTTTCCACCTCGGCTTCCTGGATCTCATCTAACCAGGGGCTGGTGTTGGAAGAGTCCTGCCCCCGTGGCTCCTTTCAATGGTGCCAGATCTGACCTGTACAAGTTTGCCTAGTTTCTGTATGTGCTGATTGTTACTGGTGCAGGATGATTTCTAGTAGTATTTTTAGTAGGCCTAGTTATATGAAATGATTGGCAAGTTCTCATGGCAGGTTTGAAACAAAATCGACGCATGTGTCCTGGGTTATCAATGCTGTGATCTAGAGCATGTCTTCCATCTCTGACACACGCCCTTGAAGCCAAATCAGAACTCCCTAATTTGTGTAGCCTTCAGATGACTGGTGAACCGTAACAGATATCCAAAATTGGCATCGTAGCCCTAGCAGGTTTGAGAACTAATGATGTGCCCTGGGATCAAGGGCCAAAGCGGATAGCCTGGGAAATACTTCAGTATAGGTTCAAATGCTGACATCTCCCTATCTGCATGATAGATTTGGAAACTCTGCCATGTCTCAGAAAGCAATGCACAGAAATTACAGATCAAGAGAGCGCTATATTTCCACTCCCTTGGCTTTTTATTAAGTAAATTAGTATGCCTTATTATGAGGCTTATGGTTGAGGGGGGCAGCCCGCTTGCTTTCGCTGGGGCCAACCACCAATTGGCTTTTTATTCTTGCATCTTTGTATTTGTTCTCCTGGCATTTCCGCTAGTGCATAGCTTTAATTTTCAGATACGAGCAGCAGCTTCTAATTAGTTTCCCAGAGCGACCCCCAAACATGAATGCACAGTGCTATGATCATAGGGACCTGCAGACATATCATATGATGTTGACCAAAGACGAGTATGACATGACATGATATTGTATATAAATGGTGGCTGTTGCCTAGTCAGACTGCCGGCATCCTATGACATCATATGATTACATGCTATCGTATGATATCACATTGCCGTTCCCTAGACATATGTCAGCCTGAGGACATAACTGACTGATACGATTTGTTCTCCCTTGCAGTGCTCCCCTAGACATATGACAGCCTAAGGCCAGACCTGAATGATACAATTTGTCCTTCCTTGCAGTTCTTCCCTGGCAAGCTGCCCGTCGTCCGCCGCAAGACTCGCATCGCCAAGAACCTTTCAGAATGCATCGGTAGGTCTTCAGAAAGGATCAAAAGATGTTCAGAATGAATTTCAGAGTGCATCGGTAGGACTTCAGAAAGGATCAGAAGATCTTCAGAATGAATTTCTGAGTGCATCGGTAGGTCTTCAGAATGGATCATAAGATTTTCAGAATAAGCTTCAGAGTGCATCGCCAAGAACCTTTCAGAATGCTTAGGTAGGTCTTCAGAAAGGATCATATGATCTACAGAATGGATCAAAAGATCGTCAGAAGACATTTCAGAGTGCATCGCGAAGAACCTTTCAGAGTGCATCGGTAGGTCTTCAGAACGGATCACAAGATCTTGAGGATAGATCATAACTTGAACTTGAACTTGGTTACATCTCTTCAGAGAGCAATTTGGCTGCTCGCCCTCTTCAGCAGTATTTTGTTTTTACCAGGACAACGTGAGCGCGAACAAATCACTTTTTTCTCCACTTCTTCTGAACGATAAAAAACAGTAAAAAAAATTAACCATACCTATTATATTATGGATCATACGAATACTTTCTTTTGCAAGGTTCTATGGCCGGCAATTTGGCGTCTAACTGTCTGCAGAATACAATACTTCCCTCTGTGCGATAACCACAGAAACCAGGGTTCAAACTCAGACCGATTATAGATACGTCCAAGTCTCTACGCTGATAGTTTAACGACTTGTCAAGATCGGATCACAAATCACGGACTCTGATCAGGATTTGGAGAAAGGGCTCCTGAAAAAGAAATCACGGATCGTATTCAGGCGGTGGAAAAAGTGCTCCTATGTTGTGCAACGGATGAATATGTTGCTCTGGGATGAAGGACCTAACCAATAAACCGAAGAGGCACACTATGACCTGCACTGTCGAGCATTAGCACAGCATTAATAGATCTTCAATCCACTCTAAATTAAGGGCGTCTGGAGGCGCGTCCCGAATGAAATGATTCGAATTCTTAATTCAATGTATTTGAATTAATTTAATTGAATTGTATTTAATGTTGTGTTATTTTAATTCGATTTATTCCTTTCCATTTTATTTAATTAACGTGATTTGGATGCATGTAATTGCTTTAAATTGTATCAATTCGAATAGGATAAAAATTGAAGGGCGCCTGGAGGCTTTAAATTAATTGTATCCCAATGAATCGAATGATGATTTAGCATTGTTAACTATAAAGTGACGAAACAGATAGTTTTTGAAGGTTTGTTGATTTTTAAGCAGTATTAAACGTTTCTGTAATGTTATGAAATGCGTTTATGTAGATAGCCTTTTTTAGAATTTGATGCAAGAAAAATGAGGCCAATCAGGTGTTTGGTTGATTTTACGGAATGTGTACAAGGTATTGCATGTTTCGGCCCAGCCCAGGCGTGAACGGTATGTCCCGTCCTCCTGAACGGCTTTTTGGCCAGCGGCAGGTGGCGTGGCTTGCCCCTGCCCCCGCCCGGTGGCCCCCGCCCCCGCCCCTGCCCCCGCCCCCGCCCGGTGGCCCCCGCCCCTGCCCCACGTATGGCCATGAGGTGGGGTCCGTGGGCTAATAATACTACAAGTGCCCTAGGGGAATGTTTCGTCCTTTGTGATGCTTACATGTTTCGCCTCGAATTTTTGACGACAATTCTGCTCCCAAACCTATATGTATGCACATGTTTAAGTGGTTCAACTTTGAAATGTAAGCTCAAAACACCCTGAAATCATATTATTAACTGTTAATTGTACCTATTTGGCCCAACCTGAGCTCCTTTTCGTAAATTGCGATGCTCACATGTGCTCTGGTCAGAAGTTGTCCGGTATAAATAAGTCTTATAATTCATCAAAAATATAGAATGTTCAACTTTTTTATGTTTTCAATAAAACCTGAAAATTTGGTTTGTGACACACGGACTAACGGACGGACGGACATTTTAATGGGGCTAATCCCTCTTCAAAAAATCTGGAGATTTTTTTCATTTGGGTAAAATCCTTCCTCCCCCCCCCCCCCCCCCCCCCCCCCCCATCCCCCCACCCACACAAACACTCACCCACCCACACATCGCCCCCACACACCCACACCCACCTCCCCACACCCCACACCCCACCACCACCACCACCACCATGTACCCTCTCTTGCTGTCCAGGTAACACACCCCTTGTGTACTTGAACCGCATGTCCGAGGGTACCGGCGCCACCATTGCTGCCAAGGTTGAGATGATGGAGCCTTGCAGCAGTGTGAAGGACCGCATTGCTCTTTCAATGATTGAAGATTTGGAGGCATCTGGAAAGATCTTTCCTGGAAAGGTGAAGCTTATTCATAGCAATTGAGGGGATGATTTGGGAGTTGGTATTTCGAAAAATGTCTGACTTTGAATTTTGCATCTCAAATTATCCCTGAAATCTGAGAATTCTGGAAAGATTGGCTTGAGAACAAGTACAATGTCTGACCTCTGAAACCAATTCATCCCCTGAATTTGCTGTACTGGTAGAACGTCTATGTTTTGTTGAGCTTTGCCCTGTCAGTGATTGGGGATTTATGGGCAGCTGGGATGACCACCCCTGGAAAGGTGATGCTTGTTTACAGCAGTTGTGGGGATGATTTGGGAGTTGGGTATTCGAAAAATGTAGGACTTCGGCCTTTGTATCTCAAATTAGCCCTGAAATTTGAGAATTCTGGGAGAATTCTGGGAAATTTTGCTATCAAGCAAGTACACAATCTGAACTCTGAACCCAATTCATCCCCTGAATTGCTATAATGGTGGATATCAGAACGTCTACGTTTTATTCAACATTGTTCTGTCAATGATTGAGAACTTGGAGGCATCTGGAAAGATATACCCTGGAAAGATATACCCTGGAAAGCTGGTAAACCAGATTTACGCTGGAAACGTCCTTAACAAGTTTCAAATTTAAAAAATGCATTTTGACAAGTCCTAGCCGCGTCGCAAGCGACGCAGAAAATTGGCTCAGAGTGGGTTATGAATTGGCGGTGACGGTCGAGCTGTCCAAGGTTTGGAAGGGTGGAGAGCGGGTTTACCAGGCCCAGGGTTGGAACGAGTCGGACAGGCAGACACTTGGACAAAGCGGTGACCCTGGGGGCTCCTCCCCCTTCTGGGGGGACTCCGCCAAAAAATCTAACACGTTCCTAAGAAACTTGATTTGACTAACTTGTGTAATGGTTGATATCAGAACATCTCTGTTATGTAGGGACATAAACATGAACTTAGTAACATAGCTTCAGCCAGCAATTTGGCAGCTCACCGACTCTGGCTGTACACATAAATGTACCAGGACAATGCAAACGTGAACATTGTTTTTACACGGAGAGTTCAGTGGTAGGGTTGGGGAATGGTGAATGAGTAGGGAACGGCAGTAGGTTATAACCTGATATCATGTATTCATGTGATGCCGGCAGTCTGATTAGGCTGATGTTGCCATTTATATACAATATCATATGGTGCAGTTGTATGATATCATATGATATGCCGGCCCCTGCCTGTTACCTGTTTTCAAAGTTCCTGTCACCTGTTACCTGTTCTCAAAGAAAACACTGACCGCTGGTCCTCCACTCCTCCTTTTCTGCAAATGCCATCGCCAATCTAATCCATCTGTCACCTGTCATCAATGTTCTCAAACACTCACTAGTAGTCCTGGACCCCTCCCTCCTCCCTCCCCCTGTCCTCTCCTCCCCCCCCCCCCCCCGTCCTCTCCCTTCTTCCCTCCCTCCCTCCCTCACACTCACTCACTCACTCACTCACTCACTCACTCACTCACTCACTCCTGCTCCCTTCCTCTCTTGCCGGAGCAGAGCGTCTTGGTTGAGCCCACCTCTGGTAACACTGGTATCGCCCTGGCAGCTGTTGCCGCAATGAAGGGCTACAAGTGTGTCATCGTCATGCCTGCATCCATGTCAGTGGAGCGATGCATGCTGATCATGTAAGTGGCATGCACTGTTTCATTTTTGGCTGAGCCTCCCTTTCTTGGGGGTAAGAGCCCCCAGAGTCATCCCGTTGTCCGATTGTTTGTTTGTTTGTCCGTCACGTTCCAACCCTGGGCCTTCCTGGCCCCTGGTCCTGTCGTAAACCCTGGCTTCGATTCGCTGCACTTGATTCCGGTGCCGCCTGCCTCTCCAATTGCCAACACACCAACCGATAGCCGCCAATATTTCTGTTCACTTGCAAACGCGCCTAGAACTTGTTGGGCTACTACGCGTATTAGCCCCCCCCCCCCCCCCCCCCCCCCCCCCCCTTCTACTCCCGTATCTCTTCTACATCTTATCTTCTTCCACCCCCTGATCTTATCCCCTCCCCCCCTTCTACCCCCGTATCTTCTTCTACATCCTGTCTCCCCCACACACAACACAGCTCTCCTCCCCCACACACCACCCCCCTTTTACCTCCTTATCTTCTTCTCCATCTTATCTTCTTCCACCTGCCCTTCAGTGCTTTGGGTGCTGAGCTCATTCTGACCGACCCACTCCTTGGATCAAGGGTGGTATTGCCAAGGCTGAGGAGGTGGTGGCTGCCAGGCCAGACCACATCATTGTTGGACAGTTCGAGAACCCTGCCAACCCCAAGGTAAGTATGTATATATATATATATATATATATATATATATATATATATATATATATATATATATGATTTACACCATGGGCAGCAGACGTCTAGACCAGGTCTTATCACACCAGGATTCACTCATTTGTGTTAGGCTCACATTGCATTGCTCACCGTGTATTGTTCTGCCTACTCATCAGGGACAGTTGCTTGCGGCACTGCACGGTACACAGTTCACTGTTGTGGGTTTCTTCCCTCGGTTTAGGCCACCCAGGGATTTCCCCCCCGGCTATATATAGCTATCGCGCTTCAGCGAAATTATCGCTATACAAAAAACAAGTTTGTTTTGCCCTAAATGGCCCCTAAAAGCTACAGAAAGCTATAAAAAGCTATGAAGAGCACCAAAACGCTGTCCCTGGAGGAGGCCTAAAATCATTAAGCTAGGAAAAAAACACTTCAAGATTTGAAAAAAAAAACTGAGGCCATCCCATGGGAATGTGGTTGGCTCCGCGTGTTAGTCTAGTCCCCTGAACCTATTGCTTCCAATTTGACACCTCTTTTAGTAGCTAACCTACCTACTCTTGCGTGAGCTTATATCTCGATGCCACACACCTTGTAACCTGTTTCACGTTCGAGGACCTTCCTTTCAAGATCTTGTACTGTGGTCGCCTTGAGTGGTTGGTTCTGTTTGCATTTGAAACTTCCGACCTGAAGCCACGCCACCTTCCGTCACCTTGAGTCCTTGGTTGGTTCTGTTCGCATTTGAAACTTCCAACCTGAAGCCACGCCACCTTCCATCACCTTGAGTCCTTGGTTGGTTCTGTTTGTATTTGAAACTTCCGACCTGAAGCCACGCCACCTTCCATCACCTTGAGTCCTTGGTTGGTTCTGTTTGCATTTGAAACTTCCGGCCTGAGGCCACGCCACCTTCCATCACCTTGAGTCCTTGGTTGGTTCTGTTTGCATTTGAAACTTCCGGCCTGAGGCCACGCCACCTTCCATCACCTTGAGTCCTTGGTTGGTTCTGTTTGCTTTTGAAACTTCCGACCTGAAGCCACGCCACCTTCCATCACCTTGAGTCCTTGGTTGGTTCTGTTTGCTTTTGAAACTTCCGACCTGAAGCCACGCCACCTTCCATCACCTTGAGTCCTTGGTTGGTTCTGTTTGCTTTTGAAACTTCCGACCTGAAGCCACGCCACCTTCCATCACCTTGAGTCCTTGGTTGGTTCTGTTTCCATTTGAAACTTCCGACCTGAAGCCACGCCACCTTCCATCACCTTGAGTCCTTGGTTGGTTCTGTTTGCATTTGAAACTTCCGACCTGAAGCCACGCCACCTTCCATCACCTTGAGCCCTTGGTTGGTTCTGTTTGCATTTGAAACTTCCGACCTGAAGCCACGCCACCTTCCATCACCTTGAGTCCATGGTTGGTTCTGTTTGCATTTGAAATTTCCGACCTGAGGCCACGCCACCTTCCATCACCTTGAGCCCTTGGTTGGTTCTGTTTGCATTTGAACGTGCATGGTGTTTGCATGATGCCTCGGCATCAACTCAAGGACGCGTGGGGCATTATCTTTGACGCCGTTGTCTGTTGGTGAACCAGTACCCTACGCCTGCAGACAACACAACCAGGCCTCATTGATATGTGCACCTTGGGCTCATACCTGCTTTGTGCATTCTGCTTGTTGCACTGCCTGATATTGCCTGCAAACTTGACACTCACAAGTCAATTTACTCAGAATTGGCTCTATGGAAGTTGAATGGAATAGCTTAGTGTGGAAGAGGATCTCTAGACCTTTCAGATGAGCTATCTGAATCACAATTATTTATAGGGTATGTCCCTTGTGCCATGTGGATGGACCACAGCTTAGTTATGTAGCACATTTCACCAGATACAACTTGAAATTGAAATTGGTGCACTTTTGGTGGCATTTTGTGACACCACACTTTTTAAAGATTGTAGAGCCCCTTGCTTCGCTCCATATGACTTTGATCAACTTATCTAGATCTCATTAAAGCTACCCCAAGCCACCCAAGCAAGTGCCCCAACGCCAAGCCAAGCCAACCCACCCCAAGCCACCCAATCAAGTGCCCCAACGCCAAGCCAAGCCAAGCCAAGCCACCCCAAGCCACCCAATCAAGTGCCCCAAAGCCAAGCTAAGCCAGGCCACCCCAAGCCAAATTCTATAGCCCCTTGCTTACTTGCTTTGCTCCATATGACGTCAATCAACTTTGATCAACTTATCTAGATGTCATTAAACTGGAAAAGTCCTGAGCAGCGTCGCAAGCGACGCGGAAAATTGGCGGAGATTGTTGGCAACGGTAAGACAGGTGGCAACCAACTGGAGCTGACCAAAGCAATTTAGTTATGAGACAGTTGACTGACGAGTCAGGCTTCAGTTTTTCGGTGGGTCAGATGGTCGGATCTACAAACGGACAACGGGTTTAATTTGGGGGCTCTTGCCTCCCAGAAGGGGGGGCTCCGCCCAAAAACATGTGCCTAACAGCGTCTTTAATTCATATATAACTGAACCCCCAGGCTCACAGCTGACCCCTGCATACCCCAGGCTCACAACTGGCCCCGAGATCCACAATTACCATTGTGGCACTTGATCCTTTCTTGACATCCCTACCCCAGGCTCACTATGAAACGACCCACAAACACCACCACCACCAGGCTGGACCCCCCCTACGCACCAGACCCCCCACCCCACCCCCAAACCACATCGTGACCTCCCTACCCTAGGCTCACTATGAGAGAACTGGCCCCGAGATCTATGGAGCCACCGGTGGCAAGGTTGACATCTTTATCAGCGGTGTCGGCACTGGCGGTACCATCTCCGGCGTCGGAAAGTACTTAAGGGAGAAGTGCTCTGGAGTGAAGGTACGTGATCAGCTACTTTTTTAATTTTAAAAGCTACATTTTAATTGTTTACATTTTAATTGTACTGTTTGCTCTGTACTCAACAACAATGTTCTTCTCCACCAGCCATGCTAAATTGTTATGCCAGATTTAGATTGAACGACATGGTTGTATTTTGTACCATTGGAAAGTACTTGAGGGAGAAGTGCACTGGAGTGAAGGTACACAATCAGCTACTTTTTAATTTTTAAGATTTTTTTAATTTTAATTTTAATTTTAATTTTTTACATTAAACTTTAAAAGCTAAATTTTATTTTTTGCATGTTAGCTCTATTTTTTTACATATAATTTAAAAAGCTACCTTGCAATTGTAAAGAAAACAATGATGTTCACGTCCCATGCTGTCCACTTGAGGCGCTTCTGATCAGCCCTACATCGGAGCTGGGTGTAGTTGTCGGAGTCTTATTTTTATGAGGTTTGAAAGAGGTTCTGATCAGCCCTACATTGGGGCTGGGTGTAGTTGATGAAGTCTTCTTTTTCATGAGTATTGAAAGTGAATCGTGACGATTTGAACGATTTTGAAATATTTTCCAACCTTGAATAATAAAAAAGCAAAAGAAGGTGCAACTGGTGAAATAGGTCGAGAAAATGTGGTATGGATAATCAAAATCAAAGCAACAATCACGAACCCCCGCCATCCCTTGCTGACCTGCACACACACACAAGGCGTTGCCCCTGTCCATCACAATCCATAGACAATGCTGATCGATAATTAATTTGAATACATAAATCAATGCTGATAGATGTCTATTTTTAATAAATAAATCAATGCTGATAGAGAACTAATTTTAATGAATAAATAAATGCTGATAGATAACTAATTTGAATAAATAAATCAATGCTGAGAGATAACTAATTTGAATAAATAAATCAATGCTGAGAGATAACTAATTTGAATAAATAAATAAATGCTGAGAGATAACTAATGTTAATAAATACATAAATGCTGATAGAGAACTAATCTGAATAAATAAATAAATGCTGATAGATAACTACTTTGAATATATCTAGAAATAAATGCTGATAAAGAACTAATCTGAATATAAAAAGAAATAAATGCTGATAGATAAATAATGTGAAAAATAAGTAAATGCTGATAGATAATTAATTGGAATTATAAATAAATGCTGATAGAAAACTAATTTGAATAATAAATAAATGGTACGCCTTGTTAAACGGTGTGTGGTTGAGGGGGGCAGCCCCTTTGCTTGCACTTTTGACAACCACCAAAACTAACTTGAACTTATGTCTGCCTTTCTTTTTTGCAGATTACTGCAGTTGAGCCAACCGAGTCCCCAGTTCTCCACCTCCACACACACACACACACACACCACCACCACCCATACCCCTCAAAAGAAAAAACAAACCTCCACCCATACCCCTCCACACCCCAACAAGCACCAGCACCAGCACCACCTATACCCCCCCCCACCCCCACCCCCCTTACCCACCCATACCCCTCCACACCCCAACAAGCACCAGCACCAGCACCACCTATACCCCCCCCCCCCCCCCCCCCCCACCCCCACTCACCCCCACCCACCCCACCCCACCCATACCCCTCCACACCCCAACAAGCACCAGCACCACCTATACCCCACCCCCACGCACCCACCCACCCATACCCCTCCACACCCCAACAAGCACCAGCACCACCTATACCCCACCCCCACCCACCCCACCCACCCATACCCCTCCCCACCCCAACAAGCACCAGCACCACCTATACCCACCCCCACCCAGCCACCCACCCATACCCCTCCACACACCAACAAGCACCAGCACACCTATACCCCACCCCCACCAACCCACCCACCCATACCCCTCCACACCCCAACAAGCACAGCCACCACCTATACCCCACCCCCCACCCACCCCCCATACCCCCTCCACACCCAACAAGCACCAGCACCACCTATACCCCACCCCCACCCACCCACCCACCCACCCATGACCCCTCCACACACCAACAAGCACCAGCACCACCTATACCCCCCCCCCCCCCCCCCCCCCCCCACCCCCCACACACACACATCCCATACCTTCCACACACCAACAAGCACCAGCATCACTATACCCCCCCCACCTACCCCACCCCCACCCCCCCACCCCCCCACCCCCCACACACCCCCCCACCTCCCCACCCATACCCCCCCCCACCCACCCCACACACACAACCCACCCACCCATACCCCCCCACACAGATTATTGCAGTAGAGCCAACCGAGTCCCCAGTCCTCTCAGGCGGCAAGGTATGTATGTAGGCATGCATGCATGTGTACAAATGGAGATGGCTGGTGGCCAGCACAGTATCTCTTTTGCTCGGTTGCTTGGTGGGTTCCTTGGTGGTTCCTTGGTGGGTTCCTTGCGTGTGCTTGGTGGGCATGTATGTATGTATGTATGTATGAATGTATGTTACAGTCCAGGGGTAGGCCAAATATGCTAAAGGGACTTGGTCAACCGTGATAGGAAGGGCTTCAAAGAAAAGGCATTGATGAACTGAAGGCATGCATGCTTGGTGAATTCTGCTAGTTGCACTGCCTGATCTTGCCTGCAACTTGACACTTAGATGTATGTTGGCATTTTGTGTCCTTCCTATTTATAAGTTTGTGTATGTATGCATGTCCTGTGCTGTTCTTCCCATTTATAAGTTTGTGTATATATGCATGTTCTGTTTTGTCCTTACTTTTTCCAAGTTCATGAATGTATGCATGATCTGTTCTGTTATGTTCTGTTCTTCCTATGCCTAAGTTTGGGTATGTATGCATGTCCTGTTCCGCTCTGTTCTGTTCTTCCTATTTCCAAGTTTATGTATGTTTGCATGTCCTGTTCCGTTCTGTTCTTCCCATTTCCAAGTTTATGTGTGTATGCATGTCCTGTTCTATTCCTTCTATTTCCAAGTTTATGTATGTAAGCATGTCCTGTACTCATTCTATTTCCAGGTTTATGTATGTATGCATGTCATGTACTCTTTCTATTTCCAGGTTTATGTCTGTATGCATGTCCTGTACTCTTTCTAATTCCAGGTTTATGTACGTATGCATGTCCTGTACTCTTTCTATTTCCAGGTTTATGTATGTATGCATGTCCTGTACTCTTTCTATTTCCAGTTTTATGTATGTATGCATTCAGATGACTTGACTCAGATACCTTGCAGGCCGCTTCACATTTTCCTTAATACATATTTAAATTTGGGCAAGCCCAATAGCCCCAAGGGACTTAGGAAAATCAGCGATAGCAGGCTTCATCATTGACATACTTGAGTTTGCACAAGTTAAGGGGCCTGCTTGCTGGGCATAACGACACTGCAATAGAGGCCCAGCGCATCTTCAAATGGGGCCCCTTTCGGTAGGTGTGCAGTAACTATTTTAGGGTCTGAGCTTTCCCAAAGTGCTTGTTCTTTGGAGGTGTTCCTTGTTCCCAAGTGGGGAGCTGGATCCTTCCTCACTGGGACTACGGCCTCCAGGCCTTCAAGAGTATAAAAGACAGGGGAAAGGTGTAGGAGGAGAAGGACCATGTACAAGGCAGCAGGCTGTGCTAAAGGGGGAGAGGTACACAGGGCTATCAAAGGCTAGAGGCAAAGTTCAGCTTAACTGTCAAGTCTGGAACTAAATAAGCCTTGATGGCGTCTGACTTCCAACGTCCCTGGGTCCTGATGGTCTCTAGATCAGCCCCGTTAGCCCAGGCTGCTACTACACCTCCACGTCTGAGGCTGTGCATGGCAAACCTAGCTAGAAAAAGAACTGGCTGAGAGAGTGTGAAACCAAGGTGAGAAAAGACTGAAGGCGAGAGGACAAAGACTGACCTGAAAGGGGTGGGGAGAAAGAGAAGCTAGGGGAATCTGGGCTCCAAGCTGTTACTACGAACTGCTGGTGACACTACCCAAGGGAAAAACTGAAACTCGAAATACCAAACTCAAAGGCAAACAGATCACTACTTCCAACTATCCAAAGCGACCTATTACTAGCCATGCTGCTTCTTTAGTACAATGGTCCTCCATGTTGGGCTGCAGGGTTTTCAGCTCCAACATGGCCTCCAAACACTTAAAGAAAAAAGGATAAGGGCTTGAAAGCCTTGTTTGCCTGAAAAGCACTCTCTTGGCACCCTGGAAAACCCTGATGGCTTGGGGCATCTGGGCAACCACTCTAGAGTTCAGGGTGTGGAGCTCCAGACCCTTGGACCTGTGCCAGCCAATTCTGAAAATTGTGGTGGTGATGGTGGCAGGTTTGAAGTGAACCGCCTCCCGAACCAAGTAAATTTCTCAATGGTGCACGAATTCCTTGGGGCCATATGGGAGCGCCTTCTGCTCACTAATCATTACACCTAAGCCGTGCACTCGAGGTAACTCTTCAAGGCACTTGCATAAGTGTCTTGTGAGCTTACCGCCTGGGTAGAACCTTCCAGCATCACTAATCTCCTGGCACTTTCATGGGCCCTGGAGCTGGTGATGTGGTGGATACTCTCCTGGGGTGTGCCGGCTGTGCACAAAAAAATACCACGGGGCATAGTAATCCTACACATACCTACGCACTTGGGATGGGTGTGCTTGGTGCACGAGGTGCACCCCAACATCCACCCCTCGTGGCGCTGGCAGAAGGTACATTTTTGTGAGACAGAGGGGGGGGGGGGGGGGATTTAGTGAGCAAGTCTGATCACAAGCGTGGTGAAGGGTGACTCCTAAAGCAAGGTGCATCTGGCCACTGTGGGACCATTGCTGTGCATAATGTGTCAGTGAGTGTGGCTACCCAGGCTGCAAATTAGAGATCCAAAGTGGGTTTTATTGCATCAAAAAGGAAAGTTGTCCCGAGAAACACTTGTCCTATGAGTAGTTGCCTAAGTACTTAAATGGGGTGCTGAAAGGAAAACCAGTACTTGCTTCCCTCATGTTTCAAGTACCAATCTGTTGCATTAAGCAATCAAAGGTGGCTGGTGGGTTGTTGAGTCTGGTAAAAAAACAATATCATATAACGGTTGCTGGTGCTGCTTGATACCCCTCTATCGGGTGCATCTGCCTGGCCCAGTTCCCCTTTTACATGTTTTACCTTGACATTGAACCCAACTCAAGGCTTATAAGTGCACTATGGGTCAGAGCTTCCTTGATGTCTGGTATCTTGGAGCCCCCCTAGTTCACTGCTGAGACAACATGGTCGTCATGCAGGCTCTGAGTTCCATGATACCTCTGTGTACATGCTGCAAGTGTGCAAACCAGGAAGGAAAAACAAACCTTTCTGGCCAGCATGCTTACATGTATTCCCACTGATTCATGCAATTCCAAAGCCAGGATCCTGTCCCTTAGGACCTTAGGTCACTGGTGGTGCCATGGTCCTAAGGAAGTTTGGCTGGATGGTGTGCTTGGCATGAGTGGGTGTGACAGGGTAGAGGGCATCAAACAGGATGCTGGATGTGCAAAGTTCCCATGGTGTGACCTTGGAGGCACAGACTATTAGGCACTCAAATTCTCTCCTCCAGAGCGTGCCCCCCCCCCCCCTCCCTTGACTGTATGGTCTTCTGGTCTCTGATCGGTGCACCTGGCTTTATGGGCTGGGAGGTCCAGCTTCAAAAGTGGTGCATCTATGAAGAGCCCCGGGCCCTCCAGTCTGGTAGTGGGGATGGGTCACTCTCATTATTGGGGGAGTGAATTCTAGATCTAGTGGTTCTGCCTCCTGGTACAAAGCCTAGGCAGTGCATCAACGATCAGAAAGCAGGAGCAACGAGCTAGAGCATCAAGCATCGCACTCATGCGATCTAAAGCAGCAAGCAAGCAGTTCGAGCAGTGCGATCTGGTTCCAACTGGTGCAATCTAGCAGCAAAAGGTGCGATCGTGAAAAGGGGCAGAGAAAGCCACGATCTGGCGAAAACAAAACTCTGTCCACAAGCGACAAAACGCGACCAGCGCCGGAGATGTCAGGTGTTCGGGCAGTAACGCGACAAACAGGATTCGGCAGGTAGGCAAGACGAGGTCCGTAGGTGCAACTGCTCTAGGCTAACCGGCAATTCGCGCATCCCGGTCGGACGGAGAAACCGCTAAACTGAGACGCGACTAGACACACGCTCTGGGGGAGGGTACTCACTTGAAGAAGAAAAGCAGCAAACATGACCCTCTCACCGACTTGTCATAACTGGGCCCCTGGGCTTCCGTCAGCTGGGCCGGTTGCTTCCCTGATCATCAGGGAGCGGTCCCTTCCGCCAGGGGAGGGGAAGAAAAAGGGGGGGGGGGGGAGGCTGCACAAAGGATTAGTGCGACCTTACAAGGGACTGAGAGATCGGAGGCCGAGTGGGCTCGAGTGCGCCTAGCAGGCTTACTCACCAAGCCGGCAGGAAATATCGACGAAACAAAAGAACGAGATCAGACTCAGGCAAGAGTGGGGAGTAGATGGCTTGGTTACGCAGATCGAACACGTTACTCTTAACGGGTGTCGCTCCTCCAGTGGAGATGCGCTGAGATGCGCCTCTGGTGGAGATGCCCAGACGATACATTTGGCACTAAGCCGAGCGCTTACAGAAAGTTAAGCAAAATGGTGCTACCTTCTGGAAGCGCTAGGATTAAATACCGGCGGGACTCTGTACGGCGGAATGATGTGCGGTTCACGGTACTTCCGGTTTCACCTTGGGGTTTAGTATTTGAAAATTCGTGTTGCGTCTGTGGTATCCGTGTCGGTCCTCAGAATACGTCATTTCTCACACTACGGTGTGGGAAATATGGCATGTCCTGTGCTCTTTCTATTTCCAAGTTTATGTATGTATGCATGTCCTGTACTCTTTCTATTTCCAAGTTTATGTATGTATGCATGTCCTGTACTCTTTCTATTCCAAGTTTATGTATGTATGCATGTCCTGTACTCTTTCTATTTCCAAGTTTATGTATGTATGCATGTCCTGTACTCTTTCTATTTCCAGGTTTATGTATGTATGCATGTCCTGTACTCTTTCTATTTCCAAGTTTATGTATGTATGCATGTCCTGTACTCTTTCTATTTCCAGGTTTATGTATGTATGCATGTCCTGTACTCTTTCTATTTCCAAGTTTATGTATGTATGCATATCCTGTACTCTTTCTATTTCCAAGTTTATGTATGTATGCATGTCCTGTACTCTTTCTATTTTCCAGGTTTATGTATGTATGCATTGTTATGTATGTATGCATGTCCTGTACTCTTTCTATTTCCAAGTTTATGTATGTATGCATGTCCTGTACTCTTTCTATTTCCAGGTTTATGTATGTATGCATGTCCTGTACTCTTTCTATTTCCAAGTGTATGCATGTAAGTCCTGTTATGTTCTGTTCTGTTCTTTCTATTTCCAAGTGTATGTATGTATGCATGTCCTGTTCTCACAAATACATACACCACACACACACACACATGTGTTCATTTGATGCTTGCAGCCTGGTTCCCACATGATCATGGGAATTGGTGCTGGAATGGTACCACCTATTCTGGACACCTCTATCTACGACGAGATCAAGACGGTAGGGCGATGTGAAGAGAACTTAAATAGAGAAAGTACAATCATCTGTCCCACAGTGTCCTAGTGGTTGTGTGCGTGTGTGTGTCTGGGTAGGGGGGGGGGGGATCATTCCAGAACCCAGTCACATTGTGTGCGTGTGTGTGTCTGGGTAGGGGGGGGGGGGGGGGGGGGGGGGATCATTCCAGAACCCAGTCACATTAAAATTGGAAATCAAACGTTTGGACACCACTATCTATATGATGAGATCAAGACGGTAGGGCATAGTGAAGAGACCTATGATGGAGAAAGTACAGTAACCCATCTAACTAAAATCTAGTGTGGGTGGGTGAGTGTGTGTGTGGGGGGGGTGAGGGGTGGGGGGGGGGGGGGGCTCCTCAATCCAATCAAAATTGAAATTGAAAATCATTTTTTTGGCACCTCTACGACGAGATCAGGACGGTGGGGCAAAGTGAAGGGAACTTAAATAGAGAAAGTCCAGTTACCCATCTAACTATGATCGAACTCAGCACCCCAAGACCTGATTCCTCACCACTGTCTTCTGGACCTGCTTTCCTTGCCACTGTATTCCTTCGCACTCCATGATCTAATTCCTCAGCACATCATTCCTCTACACTGTATTCCTCAGCACTCCATGATCTAAATCCTCAGCACTCCATGATCTAAATCCTCAGCACCCCAAGACCTGATTCCTCACCACTGTCTTCTGGACCTGCTTTCCTTGCCACTGTATTCCTTCACACTCCATGATCTAATTCCTCAGCACATCATTCCTCTACACTGTATTCCTCAGCACTCCATGATCTAAATCCTCAGCACCCCAAGACCTGATTCCTCACCACTCTCTTTTGGACCTGCTTTCCTTGCCACTGTATTCCTTCGCACTCCATGATCTAATTCCTCAGCACATCATTCCTCTACACTGTATTCCTCAGCACTCCATGATCTAAATCCTCAGCACCCCAAGACCTCATTCCTCACCACTGTCTTCTGGACCTGCTGTGCTTGCCACTGTATTCCTTAGCACTCCAAGATCTGATTCCTCACCTCTGTATTCTGGACCTGGTTTGCGGTGCAGGTGAACACCAAGCAAGCCATGGACACGGCTATCAGGCTCTGCAAAGAGGAGGGCTTGCTGGCTGGCATCTCCTCAGGTGAAACATGCATACTCTAGATCAGTATGTGCGTATGTATGTATGTGCGTATGTATGTATGTATGCATGTATGTATGTATGTATGTGCGTATGTATGTATGTATGTATGTATGTATACTCTAGACCAATATGTTTGCCTTAATTTATTTGTGTATGTATGTATTGTGATTATGCATGTGTGTATGCCTTCATGTATTGATTTGTTGTGATTATGCTTGTGTGTATGCCTTCATTGATTGATTTGTTGTGATTATGCTTGTATGTATGCATGTATGTATGCCGATATTGATTTAGTTATTGTGATTATGCTTGGGAGAGTAGACCACTCAAGTGCCGAAGTCCGTGTGTGTGTGCACGTCAGTGACATGGTTGGTCTTGGTGTCAGTGATTATGTTGTTTGTTTGTGTACATATGTGTTGATTTGTGTGTGTGTATGTGTGTGCGCCCCAGTGACAGGGTTGGTCTTGGTGTCAGTGATTATGTTGTTTGTGTGTTGATTTGTGTACGTATGCGTTGATTTGTGTGTGTGTGTTTCCCAGTGACAGGGTTAGTCTTGCTGTTAGTGGTGCTGTTGTTTGTTCGTTTATTTGTGAGCATGTGTTTGTGTGTGTGTGTGTGTTTATTTCAGTGCATGTGTTTATTTGTGTGCATGTGTGTGTTAGTGCAGGCAGATCTGTTGCTTTCTGTAAAATATGCGTAGGTCCTAAGTAGCCTTGGGCTAATACCAGACTGCAAAAGAGTACCCTCCTCCCCCCCCCCCCCCCCCCCCCCCCCCCCCCCCCCCCCCCCCTTCCCCCAAGTATAAAATTGTGTGCGCATATTGTAGCTACAACACTTTCTGACACCTCCAACCAAATCCCACTCCACACACCCCCACCCCGCCTTCCCCCTACCCCGCCCCACCCGGAGTTGCCATGCACGTTGCCTTGGAAGTTTCTAAGCAGGACCTCCCACCCCTCACACCTCCCACCACCACCACCACGACCCCCGCCTTCCACCCCCACCCCCACCCCCACCACCCCCACACACCTACCCCTGCGAGTAGGAGGTGCCATGCACGTTGCCTTGGAAGTTGCCAGGCAGCCTGAGAACAAGGGCAAGCTGATTGTGGTGATCCTGCCCTCATGCGCTGAGCGATACCTGAGCACGTGAGTCCAGATTGTGTATTCATTCATTGAATTGTCTATTCATGCATTGAATTGTTTATTCATTCATTGCATTGTTTATTCATTCATTGCACTGTTTATTCATTCATGGCATTTTTTATTCATTCATTGCATTGTTTATTCATTCATGGCATTGTTTATTCATGTATTGCATTGTTTATTCATTTGTTGCATTGTTTATTCATTCATGGCATTGTTTATTCATTTATTTATTCATTGCATTGTTGATTCATTTATTTATTCATTGCATTGTTGATTCATTCATTGCATTGTTTATTCATTCATGGCATTGTTTATTCATTTATTTATTCATTGCATTGTTGATTCATTCATTGCATTGTTTATTCATTAATTTATTTATTGCATTGTCTACTCATTCATGTATTACATTATCCATTCATTGGTGTTTGGACCCAGGGCAAGCGAACGGGCTTGTGCCCTTATCCGCACACCCCATCAGAAGGCGTGATATGTATTTGTGTATTAATTCATTAGTTATCTCTGACACATATCTCCATAGGTGCCAAATTATTGGCCTTTTGGGACAGACGGTTTTGACCCATGGACTCCAGTCCAGTGAAAACAAAAAAGTGCTACAAAGTTGCTTAACCACATTACCTCAACATATAAATACTTGGATTTGGGTATGCTCAGGGTTTGTGAACCAGATGAAGTAAAACCTTATATTTTTTTCACTATGGGGTTCCCTAATTCAGGACAGATTTTACACAAATGTGGGACGGAGCCAAACCCAGTAAATTTTTATTTTTTTGAAAATTGAATTAGGTAGGCCAGTTTTTCACATCTTCCCTTACAAGTCATTGTCACAGCAGGTTGTGGAAGATACTGTGCAGGCAGTACGGGCTGTACAAAGCCCAATATCACTGAGTATTTGCACGTTTTGGGCCAATTTAGGAGTCCCTAATTATGGTACAAGCTGCACAGCCGCAACAGCATCGTTTTGTGTCTTCGTCTCTACAGCAAAGGGTGCGGAATCACTTTTCGAAAAAAAATCAAATTTCAAATTTCAAATCCCACTTAAAAATAATATTCAAAAAACAAACTTTTTTTTCTTTTCTCATCAAACATCCACATCTGAAGTTAGATTTTGATATGGAAATTTTTCAGGTGTAGGCCGAAATGGCAGGTGGAATGCTGGTGTAGGCCGAAATGGCAGGTGGAATTGCTATTGCAGTTCACTCAGAAGCCGAGGCTAAAGCGCAGCCTCCGACCTTGCGGTAGGGGCTAGATATACCTTTCGTCCCGCGGAAACTTGATTCGCGATAGCTCGCGCGACCTCGGATTTGACGCGGATTGAATTTGTCCCAAAATATTTCGTACATCTCGTAGACTGCCAACTGCCTGCCGGCCTGGGCTGCTCGCGACCGAATGCCCATCGGAACAAAAAAATAGCTGCGCGTCTAGCTGAAACACTCAGGAGAAACGCTATCTACTCAGTATTCGATTCCGAGCATTTTGGGGTGTGTACGGCTCTGTCCCACACTTTTGACCCGAATTAGGGCGTTTTGGGGATTAGGCACCTATGGAGATAGGCGATTTTTCTTCTTCTTCCTGATTTATGTATTTATTTAATTACGTCTTCAACCATTGATTTATTTTTGACATAAGGCAAGCCTGTTATTTTCCTCTTTCCTAGTACATGCATACATACCGTATATACATACTTACTTACATACTTACTTACTTACTTACTTACTTACTTACTTACTTACTTACTTACTTACTTACTTACTTACTTACTTACTTACTTACTTACTTACTTACTTACTTACACATACATACAAACTTACACATACATAAAAACAAACAAACATGGTCTTGACATTCCTAACACTCTCGTTCCTCCCATATGCAGGCCCATGTTCACGGACATCAAGGCCGACTGCGAGAAGCAGATTGCGGCTGTGATGGCTGCCAGTGGCGCCAAAACTGCGGCTGCCAGTGGCGCGAAGTAAATACCTTTCTTTTCCGCTTCGAGCACCAGCTTCTAAGCAGCTCCTTGTGCCACCCACTTGTATTGGACCCCAAGATTCCAACAGTATTGGACGTATGATTTGGTCAGCTTCCAGATGCACTATGTTGCTATAGGTTTGGCTGGGGAGCTGCTGCTCGAAGCAGAAAATAAAAGCCACAACTTAAGCTTGGTTACATAGCTTCAGCCAGCAATTTGGCTGCTCGCCATCTTCCACAGTACATACATTTACCAGGAAACATGTAAACGTGAATAAATTGATTTTTTTCTTCCCTTTTTTTATTGCATTGTATTAGTGTGGTGACTGTGATGAAGACTCAAAGAAGAAGAATTGCTGCAAGGTTACATGCCGGCAATTCGGCTTCTAACCAGGGTCCTTCTGGGGGTCCCCCAGGTCTGCTGCCTGAGACGCAACGGACCCTTCCTTCTGGTCAACGGACCCATCCCACGTTGTGTCCTGCGACGCAACAGACCCTTATACATTGCGTCTGCGACAGAGGGTGTCCTCGGCGACCACCGATTGTTTAGGACACAGTGTTTTGTTTGAGTGGCAACGCCATTCGAACTGAATCCTCGGTGTCGCGGATTTGTGTTAGGAGACATACCTTGGCACCTCCTGGGGTGAAAATCCTTTCACAACCGGTCACAACTAAAAAAACCAATTAACCGTCTGCAGAAGACAACACTTCCGCCCTGACCGACAACCACGGGGATCAGGGATTGAACTCAGTCGGATTATAGACATGTCCAGGGAATGATTTGGAGGTTGGTTTATATACATTAGCAGATTATAGTAATTCAGGGAATGATTTGGAGGTTGTTTTTTCGAAAAATTTCGGACTTCAGACCTCAGCTTTGGGCCGGAATCTGGTAATTCTGGGGTTTTGGCCTGAGAACAAGCACGAAATCTGACCCCTGAACCCAATTCATCTTGAACTTGGTTTCATAGCTCCAGCCAGAAATTTGGCTATTCGGCAATCGGCAGTAAAAATAATTTTGCCTGGAAAAAATGCTAGCTAGGGACAGATCTGGTTACACGTTTCGGCATGTCTCCGGTAGAACCCATGTTACAATCTAATCAGAACTCAATAACTGATAGTTATATGTCAATTGATCTGCACAGCTAGCCAGGGGCCGGACTTCCGTGCTTTGTGAGTCCTGGAATGGGAAGAAGTACTTCAGACCTGTTTATACTAAGAAATAATGCTTGCAAAAATATAGTATTTAGGGAAGCACAAACTGCTACCCAGCTGACCGGATCTAACTCTTCTTCATAACACATGTTACACCTGATGAGAAGGCGTGAGGTTTATGGGGAAACCCCGTTCGCTTGCGCTGGGGCCAGCCACCAAATATAAAACTCATGTATGTACAAAGGAATACATTTGTAGGCTATGGAATTCGTGCTGATAAGAATGCTTGCTCGCTGTAATCTTGCTTGCTTGCTGCAGTATTGCCTTTATATTTCTGAGGAGTTGCTGGAAGACCCCTCCCAGATGTTGAATGACGGACTTGTCTTGGGCCAACAATGGCCTGTCGATGACAATGTAATGTGTGTATGTTGTCAAAGTCCAGGGGTAGCCAAATAGGCTAAAAAGACTTGCCCAATCATGATATCAGGAGGGGCTTAAACAACAACAACTATGATGAACTGCAGTGCAGTGCCTGTCGTGCTGCGTGCTCCATGCACTGCTTGCAGTACCTGATCAAGTTTACAAATCTCCCCCCCACACATACCGCACCACCAGGGTACTTCCAAGCGCGCGCTTTTGCGCGCTGCCTTTTCAAGCCCCACTGCGCGTTTCGCGCAATTTTTGGCAACCCCCTGTGGGCTCAGCAAGCATTTTTTGCGCTTTTTGCACTACCAAGCGCAGTTATTTGTTCAAGTGCGCTTAAACGATGGCCAATTTGGTAAATGGAAGTACCCTGAACTGCACCCCAAACAATCGTTTAAACGATGGGGGCCCTGAATTCGTGCTACAGTGATAATTCACGTGTGTTCATCAAGCTATAGTGTGGGCATAGTGGGATCAAATTCTCGTGCTCATTCATTCATGCCCCACATAATGTCGATAGCTTGCTTGACTCCGGCTTCTCACAGCCTGAGGACAGCTTTGTGTAGAGCAGCGAGAGAGTGGGCATCAAGCTAGAGTGTGGGCATAGTGGAATCGAATTCTCGTGCACATTCATTATGCCCCTATGATGTCGATAGCTTGCTACAATCCGGCTTCTCGCAGCTTGAGGACAGTTTTAAGTGGAGCAGCGAGAGAGTGGGCATCAAGCTAGAGTGTGGGCATAGTGGGATCAAATTCTCGTGCCCATTCATTCATGCCCCCCATAATGTCGATAGCTTGCTTCACTCGGCTTCTCGCAGCTTGAGGACAGCTTTACGTGGAGCAGCGAGAGAGTGGGCATCAAGCTAGAGTGTGGGCATAGTGGGATCAAATTCTCGTGCCCATTCATTCATGCCCCCCATAATGTCGATAGCTTGCTTCACTCCAGCTTCTCGCAGCTTGAGAACAGCTTTCTGCAGAGCAGCGAGAGTGTCGAAGTTGGCTGGCTGGTTGGTTGGTTGGTTGGTTGGTAAGTTAGTATTTTGGTGACAGGTTGTTTGGTGGGTTGTTTGGTTGGTTAGTAAGTTAATGTTTTGGTGATAGGTTGGTTGGTTAGTTGGTTAGTTGGTTAGTAAGTTAGTATTTTGGTGTCAGGTTGGTTGGTCGGGAAGTCAGCACTTTGGTAGAAAGGCTCCTTCACACAGCAGAGCAGCGGAAACATTTGAAATCAAATGAAGTGATCGTGTTTGATGTTAGATTGCTTGTTTGTCGGCACGCAATCCTGGCCCTAACTGGCCCCTGGTCCTGTCCTAAACCCTGGCTTCATATCGTAATATTTACACACATATCAGAGTGCCACCTAGCCTTCCATTTCATAAGCTGTGCTCCTATGTGGGCTTGATGGTGTAAGCCTAGTTCAATGTGAACATGTACAATACTAAAATACAGTTATATACTAGACCAACAGGCATTTAATGACTCCCTTAGATTGGCAACGCCCTAATCGGTTGACGCGCTTTCTGGTCATGATTTATTTTTCTGAGATTCCGACAGGCTTAACTAGCCAGCTTTGTTTTAGAGTTGATATGTGATGCCAATGAAATTAGCAACACGGCAATACCTCTTGGCCCATGTAATAGTCTTTTCTCCAGAAGTGTAACAAATACTCATACTTTTTAATACGTTTAGGGCTTAAACATATACCTTATATGCAGTTATATGGCTTCAAGAAATCTGAATATAAGCTTGCTTCCCAACCCTATTCAATTGAGATACAGCCAAGTGGACAGCCAAGGCGACAGTTATTGTCCCGGTCCTACATGTCAGTTATGGTCCCGGTCCTACCTATCAGTAATGGTCCTGATCCTACCTGTCAGTTATGGTCCCTGTCCTACCTGTCAGTTATGGTCCCGGTCCTACCTCTCAGTTATGGTCCTGGTCCGACCTGTCAGTTATGGTCCTGGTCCTACCTGTCAGTTATGGTCCCTGTCCTACCTGTCAGTAATGGTCCTGGTCCTACCTGTCAGTTATGGTCCCTGTCCTACCTGTCAGTTATGGTCCCTGTCCTACCTGTCAGTTATGGTCCCTGTCCTACCTGTCAGTTATGGTCCCTGTCCGACCTGTCAGTTATGGTCCCTGTCCTACCTATCAGTAATGGTCCTGGTCCTACCTGTCAGTTATGGTCCCTGTCCTACCTGTCAGTTATGGTCCCTGTCCTACCTGTCAGTTATGGTCCTGGTCCTACCTGTCAGTTATGGTCCTGGTCCTACCTGTCAGTTATGGTCCTTGTCCTACCTGTCAGTAATGGTCCTGGTCCTACCTGTCAGTTATGGTCCCTGTCCTACCTGTCAGTTATGGTCCCTGTCCGACCTGTCAGTTATGGTCCCTGTCCTACCTATCAGTTATGGTACAGGTCCTACCTGTCAGTTATGGTCCCTGTCCTACCTGTCAGTTATGGTCCCTGTCCTACCTGTCAGTTATGGTCCTGGTCCTACCTGTCAGTTATGGTCCTGGTCCTACCTGTCAGTTATGGTCCTTGTCCTACCTGTCAGTAATGGTCCTGGTCCTACCTGTCAGTTCTGGTCCCTGTCCTACCTGTCAGTTATGGTCCCTGTCCTACCTGTCAGTTATGGTCCTGGTCCTACCTGTCAGTTATGGTACAGGTCCTACCTGTCAGTTATGGTCCCTGTCCTACATGTCAGTTATGGTCCCGGTCCTACCCATCAGTAATGGTCCCTGTCCTACCTGTCAGTTATGGTCCCTGTCCTACCTGTCAGTTATGGTCCCTGTCCTACCTGTCAGTAATGGTCCTGGTCCTACCTCTGAGTTATGGTCCCGGTCCGACCTGTCAGTTATGGTCCCGGTCCTACCTCTCAGTTATGGTCCCGGTCCGACCTGTCAGTTATGGTCCCGGTCCTAACTGTCAGTTATGGTCCCTGTCCTACTTGTAAGTTATGGTCCTGGTCCTACATGTCAGTTATGGTCCCTGTCCTACCTGTCAGTTATGGTCCCTGTCCTACCTGTCAGTTATGGTCCTGGTCCTACCTATTAGTAATGGTCGTGGTCCTACCTGCCAATAATGGTCCCTGTCCTACCTGTCAGTTATGGTCCTGGTCCTACCTGTCAGTTATGGTCCTGGTCCTACCTACTAGTAATTGTCGTGGTCCTACCTGTCAGTTATGGTCCCTGTCCTACCTGTCAGTTATGGTCCCGGTCCTACCCATCAATAATGGTCCTGGTCCTACCTGTCAGTTATGGTCCCGGTCCTACCTATCAATAATGGTCCTGGTCCTACCTGTCAGTTATGGTCTCTATCCTACCTGTCGGTTATGGTCCCTGTCCTACCTGTCAGTTATGGTCCCAGTCCTACCTGTCAGTTATGGTCCCGGTCGGACCTGTCAGTTATGGTCCCTGTCCGACCTGTTAGTTATGGTCCCGGTCCGACCTGTGATGCGTTTCCCCTGCGCCACTAACCCAAATCGCTACCAGGAGCCCAACCTTGACATCAAAAACCTGATCGCTATCAGTTGGCCCGGGTTTGAACTAATTGAGGGTGATATTACCCTCAATTTAAATTGGGTGCCCTTTAAAAGCACTTACTGGAGGAGCTGCGATGCGATAAATACAATGATGAATACAGAAGTAGCAGTTAAAAAAGTAGGAATCATCATTACACCTAACCAACTGACAAGACCTGCTTTCTGGAACGAAAGCAAATCTCTCCCACCTGCGAAGCATTCCCTCTGCAACTCAAATCAATAGGTTCTCAAACCGTTATAGTTGCCTGTATGTATAACACCTATGGGAGGAAACCCTGCTCACCCTCGTCTCTTACCAGTGACGCATTCCCTCTACAGCTCAAATCAATAGGTTCTCAAAACGTTATAGTTGCCTGTATGTATAACACATTAGAGGAAACCCTTCCCACTCTCTTCTCTCACCTGTCATTGAAATTGAAATTTAAATTGTTACATCCGTGTAATGTAGTCACTCACAGGACGTGAAATTAAGGACACCACTGCGTTCTTACCTGTCATGCATTCCCTCTGCGGCACATGACAAAGACAGGAATGCTCTCTGCTGCTGCCTTGGCCTTATTTTAATGCCTGGCTGCAGCGAATTTGAATGCCTGCCTGGCCTTATTTGGATGCCTGGCAGCAGCGAATTTGAATGCCTTTGATTTTAAAAACCTTTTATTTTTAATAAATCTCTCTTGCCTGTGACGCATTCTCTCTGCGGCACATGACACAGACAGGAATGCTCTCTGCCCTGGCCTTATTTGAATGCCTGGCTGCAGAGAATTTGAATGCCTTTCATTTTAATGCCTGGCTGCAGTGAGTTGCAATGCCTTATAGTTTTAATGCCTGGCTGCAGCGAATTTGAATTCCTTTTATTTCAAATCCTTTTATTTGCAAAACATCTCTCTTACCTGTGATGCATTCCCTCTGCGGCACATGACGAAGACAGGAATGCTGTCTGCTGCTGCCTTGGCCTTAGACTGTGCAAGTGCGGCAGCTTCTGACATCGCTCCGTAGGCTGCTGCTGCTGCCACCTCTTGGTCCCCAGCTGCGTATGTGCCATGGTTAACAATGGCTTGTTTTTGTTTGTTTTTGATTGTTTGTTTGGGTTTGTTTTTGTTTGTTTTTGATTGTTTGTTTTTGTTTGTTTTTGATTGTTTGTTCTTATTTGTTTTTGATTGTTTGTTTTTGTTTGTTTTGGATTGTTTGTTTTTGTTTGTTTTTGTTTGTTTTTGATTGTTTGTTCTTGTTTGTTTTGGATTGTTTGTTTTGTTTGTTTTGGATTGTTTGTTTTTGTTTGTTTGTTTTGGATTGTTTGTTTTGGTTTGTTTTTGTTTATTTAGGATTGTTTGTTTTGTTTTGGTTTGCCATGGTAAACAATATTTTGTTTTGGATTGTTTGTTTTTGTTTGCTTTAGTTAGTTTGTTTTGGTTAGTTTTGGTTTGTATTAGCGGGAGTATAAAACAAAAAGGGGGGACACCTATCCCAAAAAAACCTGAGTTGGGCTGACCCCCCCCCCCCCCCCCCCCCCCCCCCCCCCCCCCCCCCCCCCCCCCCCCCCTTCAATCAAAATACCCTTTTGTTTAAACTTAGATATGGATTGTGGGGGTTTACAGTATGGCGCACATAATGGCATCCTCGGAATCCCCACACAGGGATTGTCTGATAGTCAAAATTCAGTTTTTCAACCCCATTCACCCAACAACCCACCCACCCAAGGGGTAGATACACATTGCATAAGGTCCAAAGTGGTGCCAATGGACTGCTCTTGCCAAGGCCTACTCATGGGTGGTCTCAGAATGTCATTTAGAGGTCTGAGTAAAAAGTTAGAAAACAACTGAGGAAGGCTGAACCAATTCACCCACCCACCTAAGGGGCATATACTTATTGCATTCACCCACCCAAGGGGTAGATACTTATTGTATAAGGTCCAAAGTGGTGCCAATTGACTGCCCTTAACAAGGCCTACTCAAGGGTGGTCTCAGAATGTCATTTGGAGGTCTGAATAAAAAGTTAGAAACAAACTGGAGGAGGGCTGACCCCCCCCCTAAATGAGGTGCTCAGAATGACCTGAAAAATGTCTCATAATATCGCAAAGATACGTGCGATTACAGCCCCATTATCAGAAAACATCAATCGGGAGAATGAATGTTTTGAAGGCAATGACACCTCCTGGTATAAGATTGTTTTTTTGTCGTACTGTGTGCAATGGTAAACATTTTATTTTACTTTTCTGGTTTGTTCTGGTTTGGGTTTGCATGGTTTTGGTTTGTTTGTTTTTTATTTTTGGTGTGTGTCGTGGTTGACAACAATTTGTTTTGGATTGCTTGTTGGTTTTTGTTTGTTTTGGATTGTTTGTTTTGGTTTGCTTGTTTTTGTTTTTATTTGTTTTCGTTTGAATTGGATTCTTTGTTTGGTTTGAAGTGTGCCATGGTAAACATTGGCTCGTATGTTTTTGCTTTGGGTTGGTTCGTTTTGTTTTGGTTGGGATGGGGTGGTTAGTTTGGATATTATTTTGGCTTGGGGACAGATGATCTTGGCTTGGCTTGGCTTAGGTTAGCTTATCTTGGCTCAGGTTAGCTTTTGGTCCAGATGATTGGCTCGGTTGGCTTGGCTTGGCTCTTTGGCTTGGATTAGCTGATCTTGGTACAGTGATCTTGCTTGGCTAGATTGGATTGGCTTATCTTGGCGGGGGTTTAGCTTATGGGGTACAGATGATGCTTGGCTCGCGCGGCTGGATTGGATTATTTGGCTTCGGGTTTATAGCTTATCTTGGTGGTACAGATATCTGGGCGAGCTTGGTTGTGGCTTACTTCTCTTGGCTGGGTTAGCATACTGGGTACCGATGATCTGGTTGCTTGGTCTTGGCTTTAGCTTCTCTGGCTTGGGTTAGCTTATTTGGGTACAGATGATCTGGTTGGCTTGGCTTAGTTCTCTTGGCTCGGGTGCTTATTTGGGTAAAGATTGATTTGGCTGGCAGGACTGGCTCAGCTTTCTGGCTGGGTGAGCGTATCTGGGTACAGATGATCTTGGTTGGCTTGGACTGGCTTGGCTTCTCTTGGCTGGGTAGCTTATCTTGGGTACAGATGATCTTGCTTGGCTAGGCTTGGATTAGCTTCTCTGTGGGTAGCCTTATCTTTCCGGGTACAGATGAATCTTGGCTCGGCTTGGCGTGGCTGGCTTCTCTGGTGGGTCAGCTATATTTGGGTACAGATGATCTTGGCTTGGCTTGGCTTGGATTGGCGTCTCTTGGATGGGTTAACGTTATCTTGGGGTCAGATGATCATTGGGTGGCTTGGCTTGCTTGGCTTAGCCTTTTTCGGCTTGGGTATAGCATCTTGGGATACAGATGTCTGGATTGGCTTGGCTTAGCTTCTCTGGCTTGGGTTAGCTTAGCTTGGGTACAGATTGATCTTGTGGCTCGGCTTGGCTTGGCTTAGCTTCTGTGGCTTAGTTATCTGGGTACAGATGATTTGGCTCGCTTGGCTTGGTTGGCTTCTCTTGGCTTGGGTTAGCTTATCTTGGGACCGAGATCTTGCTTGGATAGGCTTGGCTTAGCTTCTCTGGCTTGTTCAGCTTATCTGGGGTACGATGATCTTGGTGCTAGGCTTGGTTAGTTCTCTTGGTTGGGTTAGATTACTTGGGTACAGATGAATCTTGGCTTGGCTTGGCTGGCTGGCTTCTCTGGGCTTCTTGGGTTAGCTAATATGGGTCAGATGATCTTGGCTTGGCTAGGATTGGCTTTTAGCTTATCTTGGCTTGGGTTAGCTTATCTTGCGGTACAGATGATGAATCTTGCGATTGGCTTGGCTGGCTTGGTCGTTATTGGTTGGGTTAGCTATCTGGTTACAGATGATCTTTGGCTCGGTTGGCTTGGATTGGCTCTCTGGGGCTTGGGTTTGAGTTACTTGGGTAAAGATGATCTTGCTGGTTGGCTTGGCAAGCTTCTCTTGGCTTGGGTTAGCTTATCTGGGTACAGATGATCTGGTTGGCGTGGCTAGGCTTCTCTTGGCTTGGGTTAGCTATCTTGGGTACAGATGATTTGGCTTGGCTAGGATGGCTTTAGCTTCTTGGCTAGCTATCTGGGTAAGATGATCTTGGCTCGGCTTGGCGTGGATTGGCTTCTCTTGGCTCGGTTGCATCCTGGGTAAAAGATGATCTTGGCTGGCTAGGCTTTGGCTTAGTTAGCTTGGCTGGGTTTCGTTTTTTAGCTTATCTTGGGTACAGATGATCCGGCTCGGATTGGTTGCTTGGCTTCTTTGGCTGGGTTGCTGATATTGGGATACAGATGATCTTGGCTCGGCTTGGCTGGCTTGGCTTCCTTGGCTTGGGTTAACTATTTGGGGTTACAGATGTTTTGGCTTGGTTGTCCTGGCTTGGCTTCTTTGGTTGGGTTTAGCTTATGTGGGTACAGATGACTTTGGCTCGCTAAGGCTTGGATTCTCTTGGCTAGGGTTACCTTAATCTGGGTACAGATGATCTTGGCTTGGCTGGCTTGGCTTGGTTCTCTTGGATTGGGTGCTATTGGGTACAGATGATTGGCTTGGCGTGGCTTAGCTTCTTTGGCTTGGGTTAGCTTATGTGGGTACAGATGATCTTCTGGATAGGACTTCGGCTGGCTTGGCTTCTCTTCGTGGGTTTAGCTTATTGGGTACAGATGATATTGGGTGGCTAGGCTTGGCTAGATTCTCTTGGCTTGGGTTTAGTCTATCTGGGTAATAGATGATCTTGGCTCTGGGATAGGTTTGGCTTGACTTTCTTAGCTGGGTTGGCTTATTTGGGCTTGGGTTTAGCTTCTCTTGGGTACAGATTGATCTTGGCTGGCTTGGCTTGCTTAGCTTCTCTTGGCTTGGTTAGCTTATCTTGGGTTACAGATGATCTGGCTCGGCTTGGCTTAGCTTCTCTGCTGGGTTTTAGCTTATCTTGGGTCATATGATTCTTGGCTTGGCTTTGGCTTGGCTAGCTTCGCCTGGCTTGGGTTAGCTTATCTTGGGTACAGATGATCTTGGCTTGGCTTGGCTTGGCTTGGCTTCTCTTGGCTTGGGTTAGCTTATCTTGGGTACAGATGATCTTGCTTGGCTTGGCTTGGCTTAGCTTCTCTTGGCTTGGGTTAGCTTATCTTGGGTACAGATGAAAAAAAAAAAAATCTTGGCTCGCTTGCTTGGCTTGGCTTTTCTCCTTGGCTTGGGTTAGCTCTCTTGTGTCACAATGAATCTGGCTCGGCTTGTCTTGCTGGCTTATCTTGGCTTGGGTTAGCTTATTCTTGGGTACAGATGATCTTGGCTTGGCTAGGCTTGGCTTAGCTTCTCTTGGCTTGGGTTAGCTTATCTTGGGTACAGATGATCTTGGCTTGGCTTGGCTTAGCTTATCTTGGCTTGGGTTAGCTTATCTTGGGTACAGATGATCTTGGCTTGGCTAGGCTTGGCTTGGTTTCTCTAGGCTTGGGTTAGCTTATCTTGGGTACAGATGATCTTGGCTCGGCTTGGCTTGGCTTGGCTTCTCTTGGCTTGGGTTAGCTTATCTTGGGTACAGATGATCTTGGCTTGGCTAGGCTTGGCTTGGCTTCTCTTGGCTTGGGTTAGCTTATCTTGGGTACAGATGATCTTGGCTTGGCTAGGCTTGGCTTAGCTTCTCTTGGCTTGGGTTAGCTTATCTTGGGTACAGATGATCTTGGCTCGGCTTGGCTTGGCTTGGCTTCTCTTGGCTTGGGTTAGCTTATCTTGGGTACAGATGATGGCTCGCTTCGGCTTGGCTTGGCTTGGCTTATCTTGGCTTGGGTTAGCTTATCTTGGGTACAGATGATCTTGGCTCGGCTTGGCTTGGCTTGGCTTCTCTTGGCTTGGGTTAGCTTATCTTGGGTACAGATGATCTTGGCTTGGCTAGGCTCGGCTTAGCTTCTCTTGGCTTGGGTTAGCTTATCTTGGGTACAGATGATCTTGGCTCGGCTTGGCTTGGCTTGGCTTCTCTTGGCTTGGGTTAGCTTATCTTGGGTACAGATGATCTTGGCTTGGCTTGGCTTGGCTTAGCTTCTCTTGGCTTGGGTTAGCTTATCTTGGGTACAGATGATCTTGGCTTGGCTTGGCTTAGCTTCTCTTGGCTTGGGTTAGCTTATCTTGGGTACAGATGATCTTGGCTTGGCTAGGCTTGGCTTAGCTTCTCTTGGCTTAGCTTATCTTGGGTACAGATGATCTTGGCTCGGCTAGGCTTGGCTTCTCTTGGCTTGGGTTAGCTTATCTTGGGTACAGATGATCTTGGCTTGGCTAGGCTTGGCTTAGCTTCTCTTGGCTTGGGTTAGCTTATCTTGGGTACAGATGATCTTGGCTTGGCTTGGCTTGGCTTAGCTTCTCTTGGCTTGGGTTAGCTTATCTTGGGTACAGATGATCTTGGCTTGGCTTGGCTTGGCTTGGCTTCTCTTGGCTTGGGTTAGCTTATCTTGGGTACAGATGATCTTGGCTCGGCTTGGCTTGGCTTGGCTTATCTTGGCTTGGGTTAGCTTATCTTGGGTACAGATGATCTTGGCTCGGCTTGGCTTGGCGTGGCTTCTCTTGGCTTGGGTTAGCTTATCTTGGGTACATATGATCTTGGCTTGGCTTGGCTTGGCTTGGCTTGGCTTATCTTGGGTGCAGATGATCTTGGCTTGGCTTGGGTTAGCTAACTTTGGGTACAAATGAAATTGGCTTGGCTAGTTGATATGTGATGCCAATGAAATTAGCAGTGTCGCAATACCTTTTGACCCATGTAAAAGTCTTTTCTCCAGAAGTGAAACAAATGCCCATACGTTTGTATACCTACATCATTCATTCAAGCCCCTTTCAGTGTTGTACATTGGTCTAGTGGTAGACCAAATCCCTTGAGGAAGAAGAGTCAGGGTTCGATCCCCCCTTCGGTCGCTCTTGGCGTTGCAGGTCGTCGTCAACCGCGATGCTAGCTTGTCCAGTTGAGGTAGGAGACCGCTCCCCACCCGCGTACAACGGGCTCCCTTAACACCACGCCCCACCAGGCGTTACCATTACCTTTTTTATGTCATTCATTCGGCAAGTCACCAAATAGGAACAATCTCACCTGCAACGGCAGAGCCAGCTGCCGCCAACATGTCCTTGACCTCGTTCACTCGAGCCGGAAGTTGGTCAACTGGGATGTTGAGAGACTCTGGTAGGTGCACCAGGTCGAACTGCACCGAGGGACGCACATCAAGCAGTACGAAGGGCTGCCCATTGCTACGCAGTGTTTCGAACTTGGACTGAAGGGTACGAGGCAAGAGTGGAGGTGAGTTAGGAAAGAGGACGTACATCAAGCAGTACAAAGGGCTGCCCTTTTCTACACAGTGTTTCGAACTTGTACTAAAGGGTGTGAGGCAAGAGTGGAGGTGGGTAAGGACAGAGGACGTACATCAAGCAGTACAAAGGGCTGCCCTTTGCTACGCAGGGTTTTGAACTTGTACTGAAGGGTGTGAGGCAAGAGTGGAGGTGGGTTAGGACAGAGGATGCACATGATGTAAATTAAGGCCCAGCTTTGCCTTACAGGGTTTCAGACTTGGAGTGGAGGGCAGGAGGCAAGAGTGGAGGTGGGTTAGGATGGAGTGCACATGATGCGAATCAAGGCCAAGCTTTGGCTCATAGGGTTGAGGACTTGCTGTCTATTCTTCCAGGGGGGGGGATAAGGTCCAGCCCCCCCCAACCCATACCTCCACACCGCTCAACACCTAGCCCCCCCCCCATCTCCCCCCCCTCCGCACACACACACACCACTCACCACCCAGCCCACACAAACCCACATTAAAAGACTTGATGACCATCCTTCCAGAAGTGGGGATAAGTTCCAGTGACGCCCAACCCATACCTCCCCCCCCCCCCCCCCCCCCCCCCTCCCCTCCCCCCCACACACCTCATCCCAGCCCACACAAACCCACATTAGAAGACTTGATGTCCATCCTTCCAGGAGTGGGGATAAGTTCCAGTGACGCCCAACCCATACCTCCACACCGGTCAACACCCAGCCCCCCCCCCCCCCCCCCCCCCCACACACACACACACCACTCTCCACCCAGCCACACAAACCCTCCTTGAAAAAATTCACATCTGTTCTTTCAGGGGTGGGGATACGTTCCAGTGACACCCAACCCATACCTTCCCCCCCCACCACCACCACCACCACCACCACACACACCTCATCCCAGCCCACACAAACCCACATTAAAAGACTTGATGTCCATCCTTCCAGGGGTGGGGATGAGTTCCAGTGACACCCAACCCATACCTCCACACAGCTCACCACCCAGCCCCCCCCCCCCCCCCCCCACACACACACACACACCCCACACCCCACACACACACCCACGCACACACACACACACATTTCATCCCAGCACACACAAACCCACATTAAAAGACTCGATGTCCATCCTTCCAGGAGTGGGGATAAGTTCCAGTGACACCCAACCCATACCCCCCCCCCCCCCCCCCCCACACACACACACACCTCATCCCAGCCCCCACAAACCCACCTTAAAAGACTTGATGTCTCTCCTGTCAGGGGTGGGGATAAGGTCCAGTGACGCCCAACCCATACCTCCACACGTCTCACCACCCAGCACACTCCCCCCCCCCCCCCCCCCCCACACACACACACCTCATCCGAGCCCCCACAAACCCACCTTGAAAGACTTGATGTCTATTCTGTCAGAGGTGGGGATAAGGTCCAGTGACGCAGGCAGTTGACTTTGTCCGGTGAATCCGTAGTAGTCAAAGGATGCAATGCTGTCTGCGGTGATGGTGGGTGATTCGCTGCATGCCACACACAAAGGGTTGCGAGGGCGGAGCGAGAAGTTTGAGAATCTCCCTACGAACACGTGATAGTATGGGCAGTTTGTCAGACACAGGCTCCAGGAAATAGTAAAAAAAAAAAAAAAAAAAAAAAAAATATATATATATATATTTATATATACCGTAGTGACAGCAAAATTTAACGCTTCGAAAGATTTCACGGTCATTTTTAGGGGGTTTATTATAATTTCACGTTTTAAATTCACGTTTTTTTCCAGAGGGATATTTTGACGTTACACATTTCACGGTTCAAATTTTAATAAAATCCATTTACATGTTTCAACTTGAACATGTCACACTGATTCATTGCCTGTTCTTAACATTACAATACAGACTTGTGATAACATTGTGAACCGGTACTCATGAGTGTGGTATAGGCAGTAGTGTTCATACTATTACCATAGACCATGTACCGTTGTATCAGGGTACAAGGTTATAGGGTCTGCAAGTAGGGTAGTACTCTGCATCAACTCATTTAATCACATAATTTCCTGCTCAGTTAATTTGAGTTCTAGGACCTGCAACTCAGGCATCTCATAAACAAGAGCACACAGTGTTCATGTATTGCTCAGCTAGCTGCTCAGATATGAGTTCTAGGACCTGTAACTAAGGCATCTCATAAACAAGAGCACACAGTGTTCATGTATTGCTCATTTAAACCCTAATATCACCCTGAAACTCGATTTCACGGATTTTTCGTCGCCTAAAGTAGTATCCGCCTCGATTTCACGGTTGCTCCCGTGAAATTAAAGCGTTAAATTCTGCTGTCAGTACGGTATATAAATATATATACATATATATAATAAACCTTAATACGAGGCGTGAGGTAGTGCGGGCCAGCCTGTTCGCTTGCACTGGGGCCAACCATCAACCACCAGCATATGTATAATAGTACGTCTTATTACAAGGCGTGAGGTTGAAGGGAACAGCCTGTTTGCTTGCACTGGGGTCAACCACCACCACCTTGTAGGGACCGGCATATCATATGATGTTGACTGAAGACAAGTATGATATCATATGATATGCAAAGACCACAGAGGAAAAGGAAGAAAAAAAGAAGGAAAAAAACGATTTGTTCACGTTTACATTTTTCCAGGTATTGTTTTAATGACAAAGACGGCGAGCAGCCAAATTGTTGGCTGGAGCCATGCCACTGTAACCAAGTTCAAGTTCAAGTTCAAGTTTACCTGCCAATGCATCGAAGACCAACAATTTCCGGGTCAGGACATCTCCCTTCTGACTCAGCACCTTGATTGCCTCTAAGGCCTGGGTGCAGCAAGGTGGAGGTAGGTTTTATTATTTTAATTTTTAATTTGTATCATTATTTAATAATAGCAAGGTGGAGGCAGTTTGATGATTTTGGTGTTAGGTTGCCATATACCAAAAAAATACAAAGAAGAGAAGGTGGGAGCAGTTTGATTAGTTTAATTGAAAGGTAAGAAATCTAAAGTAATCACGGGGGAGGCAGTTTTAATGGTTTATTTCACTATTCTTTATTGTATTCTTAGGAGTGCAATACAACAGGTGAGGATGTAGGCAGGAGTACAACGTGGTTAAGACGTATGATCGTGTGGGATTCAATACAAGCGGTGAGGGGGGAGGAGGCAGTTAAGGGTGGGCATAATATATGAATTTATGGGATACAAAACCAAGGGGAGGGGGGAGGCAAAAGTTGGAAAGTGTTATGATATATAATGATGATCAGGGGGGTTGTGATGGCGCTGGAGCCAGGTGTTGTGTGATGGGCACTTTAAAAATAGTGCATGAGTCTGAGGGATGTGGTTAAACATAACAGCGGGGAGGGTGGAGGCATGGTAAAGAGTAATGAGATTATTATTATCTTTTTAATACAAGCAGGTGAGGATGTAGGCAAGTTTACGTGTTAATGATATTATTATTTATTTCAATACAAGCAGGTGAGGGTGGAGGCAAGTTTAAGTGTTCATGATATTATGATTTATTTTAATACAAGCAGGTGAGGGTGGAGGCAAGTTTAAGTGTTCATGATATTATGATTTATTTTAATACAAGCAGGTGAGGGTGGAGGCAAGTTTAAGTGTTCATGATATTATGATTTATTTTAATACAAGCAGGTGAGGGTGCCAGGGTGGAGGCAAGTTAAGTGTTTATGATATGATTTTTTATTTCAATAATCGCAGGTGAGGGTGCCAGAGCAGAGGCAAGTTTAAGTGTTTATGATATGATTATTCATTTAAAAACAAGCAGGTGATGGTGGAGGCAAGTTTAAGTGTTTATGATATTATTATATATATTATGGGTTTCGTAGAATTAAATTATCACCATAGAACAAACTCAGGGCCCCTGTCGGTGAAATGATCGTCCCTTCAGCCTATTTGGCCTACCCCTGGACTGCAACAACAACAACAATACACACAAAAAGACAAACAAAAATACACACATACATACAACATAACATACATACAATGCATACAACATGCACTGTACGCTGATGACTGAGGAGTAGGGATCTGAAATATGATATCATATGATATCATTTGATGCTGGCAGTCTGACTAGGCTAAGGTTACCACATATAGAAAATATCATACACGATGCACTTATGGAACGGAAATATGATATCATATGATGCCGGCAGTCTGACAATGCTAAAGTTACCATATATAGACAATATCATACAATGCAATTTGCATTATATCTTACTCGCCTTTGGTCAACACCATATGATGTGCCAGTCCCTAAAAAGGATCCCACATGTAGAGAGCCCATGATCCCAGGCTGAATACAACTGTACATACAACTGTACATACAACACTACATACAACACTACATACAACACACACTGACCGCTGATGACTTAGGATCCTACCAGCAGAGAGCCCATGATCCCAGGCTAAATACAACTGTACATACAACACACACTGTCCGCTGATGACTAAGGAGCCCACCCCAGAGAGCCCATGATCCCAGGCTAAATACAACTGTACATACAACAATACATTATACATACAACACACACTGCCCGCTGATGACTAAGGAGCCCACCCCAGAGAGCCCATGATCCCAGGCTAAATACAACACTACATACAACATACACTGTCCGCTGATGACTTAGGATCCTACCTGCAGAGAGCCCATGATCCCAGGCACCACCCCCAGCACTCCAGCATCAGCACATCGACTGCAGTTCTCAGGTGCTGGGGCCTCGGGAAATAGGCAGCGGTAGCATGGTCCTGGTACAGCACATTTCAGTGGGAGGAAGGATGGGGTTTAGGGTTTAGGGTTGTAAGGTTTAGGGTTTAGGTACAGTACATTTCAGTAGAAAGAAGGGTTATACAGTACAGTTTTAGTAGGAGGAAGGGTGATACAGTACATTTCAGAAGGATGAAGGGTGATACAGTACATTTCAGTAGGAGGAAGGGTGATACAGTACATTTCAGTAGGAGGAAGGGTGATACAGTACATTTCAGTAGGAGGAAGGGTGATACAGTACATTTTTAGCAGGAGGAAGGGTGATACAGTACATTTCAGTAGGAGGAAGGGTGATACAGTACATTTCATTAGGAGGAAGGGTGATACAGTACATTTCATTAGGAGGAAGGGTGATACAGTACGGTTTTAGTAGGAGGAAGGGTGATACCTTACATTTCAGTAGGGTGAAGGGCGATACAGTTCATTTCAGTAGGAGGAAGGGTGATACAGTACATTTCAGTAGGAGGAAGGGTGATACAGTACATTTTAGTAGGAGGAAGGGTGATACAGTACATTTCAGTAGAAGGTAGGGTAAGCAGTGGGAGCAGGTGTGAGTAAGGGACTAAGGGTGGGTGGGTGGGATCAGGGTGGGTGGGGTGGGGCCTGATGAGGGTATGTGTGTGTGTGTGTGTGGGGGGGGGGGGGGGGGTCGGTGGGACCAAGAAGGGGGAGGGGGGGGGGATGAAGATAGTTAGACTGTGATTCGAGCACCACTTCATTCATCCATCCACACATACATCGATATATCCTACCATCCATCCATTCATCCATCCATTCATCCATCCATATATCCACCCACTCACCCACCCATCCATGCATCAATATTTCCATCCACCCATCTATCCATCCATCCATCCATCTACCCACCCACCTATCCATCTATCCATTTACCTATCCAAACACCCATCTAAGTATCTACCTACATATCAATTCATCTATCCATCCATCCATCCATCTTTCCACCCACCCACCCAGCTATCCATCCATGTATCCATCCATCTCCACCCACCCACCCACCCACCCAGCTATCCATCCATCTATCCATCCATGTCCACCCACCCACCCATCCACCCACCCAGCTATCCATCCATCTATGCATCCATCTCCACCCACCCACCCAGCTATCCATCCAATCACAGAAGACAAGTGTTGGTGCGTCGAAGACAAGTTGTAGGTTGGTTCTTATTGGCAGGCTGAGGTTGAGGGTTCGAAGGGTTTCTATGGAGGTAGTGGTATACCGTCAACTGTCCATCACTGCCCACAGCAGCCGCAGACACAAGGGTTTAGGGTTGAAGGTTTAGAGTTTAGGGTGGGCCTCACCTTCCTGACCATAGTGGTATACCATCAACTGTCTATCAGTGCCCACAGTAGCTGCAGACTCTAGGGTTTCGGGGTTAAGGGTTTAGGGTTTAGGGTTTAGTCCATAGTGGTATACCGTCAACTGTCCATCCGTGCCCACAGCAGCTGCAGACTCTAGGGTTTAGGGTTTAGGGTTTGGTTTTTCAGGGTTTCAGGGTTAGGGTTCAGGGTGGGCCGCACCTTCCTGTCCATAGTGGTATACCGTCAACTGTCCATCAGTACCCACAGCAGCCGCAGACACTAAAGGCCGATTGGTTGCCACGCATGCATCGCTCACCAAATACCTGAGGACATACAGGTTTAGGGTTTACAGTTTAGGATTTCGGGTTTAGCAAGGGTTGCCACGCACCAAATACCCGAGGACAGACAGATTTAGAGTTTAGGATTTAGAATTTAGGATTTAGCAAGCGTTGCCACGCTCGCATCGGTCACCAAATACCTGAGGACAGACAGGTTTAGGGTTTTGGTTTTTGCAAGGGTTTGGCGTTTAACGCAAACTTCCTAGGCTACAGTACGTATTACCAAATACCTGAGGACAGACAGGTTTAGGGTTTTGTTTTTTGCAAGGGTTTGGCGTTTAACACAAACTTCCTAGGCAACAGTACGTATTACCAAATACCTGAGGACAGACAGGTTTAGGTTTTTGTTTTTTGCAAGGGTTTGGCGTTTAACACAAACTTCCTAGGCAAAAGTACGTATTACCAAATACCTGAGGACAGACAGGTTTAGATTTCAAGGTTTTTGCAAGGGTCTGGGGTTTGACCCAAACTTCCTGGGCATATGTACGTATTACCAGATACCAGAAGACAGGGGCATCAAATGCTCAAATATGGACAGAGCACGTGCCTTTTACCAAGTACCGGAGGACAGGAACATAATATGGTCAGCTCTAGCAAAAGTACGTATTTTTTACCAAATACCGAGGACGGACACATAATATGGTCAGCTCTAGAGAACGTACGTATCATTTACCAAATACAAGGGACAGGCACATAATACGGCCAGCTCTGGACAGAGCACTTGTCGTTTACCAAATACCGAGGACGGACACATAATATGGTTTGCTGTAGAGAACGCACTAATCATTTACCAAATACGAGGGACAGGCACAAAATATGGATGGAGCACTAATCGTTTACCAAATACGAGGGACAGGCACAAAATATGGATGGAGCACTAATCGTTTACCAAATGCGAGGGACAGGCACAAAATATGGATGGAGCACTAATCGTTTACCAAATGCGAGGGACAGGCACAGAATATGGATGGAGTACTAATCGTTTACCAAATGCAAGGGACAGGCACAAAATATGGATGGAGCACTAATCGTTTACCAAATGTGAGGGACAGGCACAGAATATGGATGGAGCACTAATCGTTTACCAAATGCAAGGGACAGGCACAAAATATGGATGGAGCACTAATCGTTTACCAAATGCAAGGGACAGGCACAAAATATGGATGGAGCACTAATCGTTTACCAAATGCGAGGGACAGGCACACAATATGGATGGAGCACTAATCGTTTACCAAATGCGAGGGACAGGCACAAAATATGGATGGAGCACTAATCGTTTACCAAATACGAGGGACAGGCACGCAATATGGATGGAGCACTAATCGTTTACCAAATGCGAGGGACAGGCACAAAATATGGATGAAGCACTAATCGTTTACCAAATACTAGGGACAGGCACACAATATGGATGGAGCACTAATCGTTTACCAAATACTAGGGACAGGCACACAATATGGATGGAGCACTAATCGTTTACCAAATACTAGGGACAGGCACACAATATGGATGGAGCACTAATCGTTTACCAAATACTAGGGACAGGCACACAATACGGATGGAGCACTAATCGTTTACCAAGTACAGGAAGACAGGGACACATGGGGTCAGCTGTAGAGAGCTTGCATCATGCGCTAAGTACATGTAAGTGAATGTGTAAGTCTAAGTCTAAGTGTAAGTGTAAGTGTATGTGTATGTATATGTGTATAAGAATGTGTAAGTGTATGTGAATGTGTATGATTATGTGAATGTATATATGTGTATGTGAATGTATATATGTGTATGTGAATTTATATCTGTATGTGAATGTATATCTGTACATGAATGTATATGTGTATGTGAATGTTTATCTGTATGTGAATGTATATCTGTGCGTGAATGTATATGTGTATGTGAATGTTTATCTGTATGTGAATGTATGTTCATATATATGTGAAAGTGTATGAGAATGCTTATCTGTATGCGCATGTATATGTGTATGTGAATGTGTGTGCATGTATATGTGGAAGTGTATGTGTATGTGAATGTGTGAGAGCAGACACGCACAATGTAACCACCAGTCAGCTAGGGCAGACATAGCCAAACCCGTAATTGCTCGCAAAGCATGGCAGCAGCCCGATGACTCACCTAGTTGGTGGGTTATCACTGCAGTCGAGAACTACGTCGTACTGTGACACAATCTCAACGGCATTGGCAGCAGTTAATCCCTCATCGTGCACCTGCAACCAGCATAATTACAGTTTTTCGTTTTGTTTTTTCTCAGCAGCTTCTAGACAGGTCCCTAAGTCAGTAAATACTCACTAACACAATGACCCTGCAACCAGCACGATTAGCAGATTTTTTATTTTCAGTTCAGAAAGTGGGTTACCTTGTAGCTTCATGGGTTTAGGCCTCCTGCAGGGACAGCGTCCTGGTAGATTTAGTGAGGTGGCCCAAAGGTTGATTAAGGATTTTCTTTTTGGCTTTTCTTAGTATCTTTCTTTTTGGCTTTTCTTAGTAGCTTTTTGGCTTTAAGTGGCTCAGGTAGTCCCTGACTCCCTGAGCCAGCCACTTTACTACACCCAAAGATTTCAGCAGCGCTAGACAGCTGATTGTGTCAGCTTCAGGGTGCACTAGGTTTTTTAAAGTTTGGCGGAATAGCCATCTAGGGGGAGGTGACTAGAAGCTGCAGCTTGTAGCCAAAAATAAAAGCTATAGCATGATAAGGATGTGAGGTGGGCTCATTCGTGGGGTGGTGTGGGGTGTGTGTGGAGGGGGAAAGTAGCTCGTGTACTGCACGTTGCATTTGGGGCATGAAGGGGTCTCAGTGTGTGCGAGGTGGGGGAGCTGCTCGTTTATCGCAACTTGCATTTTGAGCATTAAGGGGTCTGTGTGTGTGAGGTGGGGGGGTGGGGGGAAGTTGCTCGTGTACCGCTTGTTGCATTTGGGGGCATGAAGGGGTGTCTTTGTGTGGGAGGTAAGTGGGTGGGTGGGTGGGTGGGTGGGTGGGGAGCTGCTCGTGTACAGCTTGTTGCATTTGGGGCATGAAGGGGGTCTCTGTGTGTGCGAGGTGTGGGTGGGTGGGTGGGCTCATCCAGGTGTGTGTGGGAGGTGGGGGTGTGTGGGTGGGGGGAGTTGCTTGTGTACCGCTACTTGCATTTGGGGCATGAATGGCTCTCTGTGTGAGCGAGGTGGGTATGGGTGGGGGGGTAGATGGGCTCGTCTGGTGGAGGAAGTTGCTCGTTGAATTTGGGGCATGCAGAGGTCTTTGTGTGTGTGAGGTGGGTAAGGGGGGGAGGGGAGGTGGGGTGGGGTGGGGGGTAGATGGGCTCGTCCGGTGGAGGAAGTTGCTCGTTGAATTTGGGGCATGCAGAGGTCTTTGTGTGTGTGAGGTGGGTAAGGGGGGGAGGGAGGGGGGGGGGGGGGGGTAGATGGGCTCGTCCGGTGGAGGAAGTTGCGGGGTTGGGGTTGGGGTTGGGGGTGGGGTGGGGGGACAAATGAGATGCAGACACAAGGTACATTGATCTTGACACTACCATTGAGAGCTTCAGCATGATGAGCCCCATTGCTCAATTAAATATAGACAGTATGATGTCAAATGAGATTCAGACACCAGGCACCTTGATCTTGAGTAACCTTGACACTACCATTGAGAGCTTCAGTATGATGAGCCCCATTGCTCAATGAGATGTAGACAGTATAATGTTAAATGTGAAACAGACAATCTAAATATCAATGTTAAATGAGATACAGGCAATCTGAATATCAATGTTAAATGAGATACATACGATTTGAATATCCATGTTAAATGAGAGCTTCAGCATGATGAGTCCCATTGCTTAATGAGGTACAGGCAATCTGATTATCAATGTTAGATGAGATACATACAATATGAATATCCATGTTAAATGAGAGCTTCATCATGATGAGCCCCATTGCTCAATGAGTTACATACAATATGAATATCAATGTTAAATCAGATACAGACAGTACGCACCTTGATCTTGACACTACCATTGAGAGCTTCAGCAGCCACCTTGGCTGACTGAGTCTTGGGCTGCCCACATGAGCGCTCCGTGTGGATGATCTGGCGGTGAAGGTTGCTGCTTTCAACAACGTCGTTGTCAGCCAGCCCCAAGGTCCCTGTGCAATGGAGTGGGTTGGACAGGAGGGGACTGGGTGGATGACTGCTTCCAAACATCAGAACTGGCATGGTTGCATTTGCAAGTGCATCCACTTTTTCTTCTTTGAGCTTTGAGTAGCAGCTTCTTGGCAGCTCCCTTTCCCCGTCCATGGGCAAAAGATGAAGCTAGCTAGTGCATCTCGAAAGCAACATGATAGGCATTCCAATGCAGCTGCAAGCTATGGGCTTGGCCAAGTGACTGGCTAATGGAGCTAGTTGGAAGCTGCCATGCGCCACCCCAAAAGAAACAGTGAAATCATCCCATCCCGCTTCAGTGCAAATGATAACTGTTTCTTTTGGGGGCTACTTTATGGGCTACTTTGGGCTACTTTGGGGGGTACTTTATTCGCAGCTTCCTGCCAGCTCCATCAGCCAGCCACTGGGCCAATCCCGTAGCTTTCAGCTGCATTGCCCAAGGATGGGGGAAGGGAGCTACCTAGAAGCTGCTACTTGAAGCCCCAAAAAGAAACAGTGCTTGTTTTGTAAGTCACAAGGGCAGTTCCAAGCTAGTTCAACTGACCTATGCCTGCGTGGGCTGGTTGTATGTGCGAGTGATCTGAGTGTGCATGGGCAGGTCTATGTGTGTGCGAGTGGTCTGAGTTTGCATGGGCAGGTCTGTGTGTGTAAGTGATCTGAGTGCATGGGCAGGTCTACGTGTGTGAGAGTGTTTTGGAGCCTACATGAGCAAGTTTCCTTGCGCAGATAGATGTTTCTCCTGAGCTGCCATGGTGCGAGGCCGATATGGGTACTGTATCATGGTGTTGGAGTCATATAGCTGTGCTTGAATATCCCATGGCTTGAAGTGTGAATGAGACAGGTGCTAGTCTTACAGCTGTGCCTGTATACTCTGTATCTTGAGGTGTGAATGAGAGAGCAGAGTAATTATGCTTTCCTCACCTACACCCGCCGCAGCCAGGTACAAAGCAGCAGGGGAGCCCAGGCCCCCACAGCCCACAATAAGCACAGAGCCCCCGCACAGGCGTTCCTGGGCATTCAGGCCGAAGGAGGGCAGAAGCAGGTGCCTGCTATATCGCTCCACCTGCTGCTTGCTCAGAGAGTGGTTGGCCTCGAAGGTGGCTCGTTCAATATTTCCATTTTGCATGGAACCGATGGCCGCGCCATTTTCCATGGACCCGTTGGCGATGCCGTTGTCTAGGGTCCCGTTGGCAATGCCAGGGCTATGGTTGGGGACTGGATCAGAGGGAGGTGCAGTTTCTGCTGGCGCAACATTATCAGCAGCAGCTTTCAACGTTTCCAGCTGCGCCCGAAGACGTTCGAGCTCAGATCTGAGCTGTGCGTTTTCCGAATTTTGATCGTACTCGACAGGTGCGCTGCTCATTGGGAAATGTGAAGACTAAGGTTGAGGCGGGTTGCAGGTGCGGGGGTGGGGAGGACGCTATTGCGCTGGCAAAGGTAGAAAGCTTCTTATGTATTGGGAGGCAGCTAAGGTTGAAGTGCCGGGTGAGGTCGACGACAGGTGCTGGGGGATCCGCTGATCTGGCCTGGTCCAACCGTTGGACCGCGTTGGACTCCCGCTGGATCTGGCTGGGCCGCGTTGGACTCCCCCGTGGACCCCCGTTGGACTCCCCTCCAAGCCCGTTAACCTCCCGCTGGACACTGCCGTTCGACACGTGCAGGCACGTGCAGGGACCCCGAGGGACTCCCGTTAAACTATCGTCGGAATCCCGTCGGACCGCGTTAGATTCCTGTTCGAAACCTGTTGGAGTAGGTCGGAGTAGGTTGTTCGTTGAGAGAGGGTTTAGTGAGGGCCTTTAACACGTGGGTTGTCCAAGACGGGGCATGAAGACGGGTTATCGAAGACGACGGGTTATTTGCACCTAGCGCACGTAAGCCCACCACCCTCATACAACACAAGGCTCCCTCATCGCGTATAATTTAGCGCTTTGGCACAACCGGAAGCCGATAGATGCTACACCGCGTTTCTGGCTCCTGCACCAAGTCCAGAGCCATCCTGGGGCAGGTCAGTGATGAACATATCAGAGCATCACGTGGTGGCCAGCCTCAAAAGACAAAATCATGCAGTTAAATAAGCTTGCATGATGACTTGTAACCTTGCATGCTGATAGATAACCTTGGATGCTGACACTGTTTCTTTTTTTGGCTACGCATGGCAGCTTCCAGCAATTTCTTTTACCCAGCCGCTGTGTCAACCCCAAAGCTTGCAGCTGCATTGGAATGCGTACCATGTCGCTTTTGAGATGCACTAGCTAGCTTTATCTTCGGCCAAGGACAGGGTGGGGTGGGGTGAGCCTGAAAGCTGATATGACAGTCACTCCAATGCAGCTGGAAAAGAAGCTGCTACGCGTAGCCCCAAAAGGAAATAGTGTTTCCCGCCAACTATCTATCTGCCCCTAGACTGTAATGCACGCAAAATAAAAAAGCATGTCAGTCCCTATGGATTTGTAACTATCTGGCTGCCCCTGGACTGTAACGCGGTGGGGGGAAGTTACCCCCCACTTAAGTTTAGGGGGTTGTAGGGTATAGGGTTTAGTGGTTAAGGTTTTTATTCAAAGGTTGAGTATTTAGGTGGTTGTAGGGTTTAAGATTTAGGGTCTATGTGGGCTTAGGGTTTAGGTAAGTGGGGGCTAACTTCCCCCTACCATGTAAGGCATACAAAATAAAATAACATGTCAGTCTCTATGGATTTTGTACTGCACGCCCTTCTCACACCGAGTCTCACTCTCTGATGCTGATTAGGCTCTCCAGGCAAGAAGGCTGAGGTCGATGGGCGTCGCTAAAGCACAGGTGATTCCCTGTTTTTTTTTTGAGCTCCGCATGGCAGCTTCCAGCCAGCTCCATTAGCCAGCCACTGGGGCAATCCCACGGCCTCCAGATGCACTGGAATGCCCATCATGTCAGCTTTCAGACACACTAGCTGGCTTAAAGTTTGGCCCAAGGGTAGGAGGAAGGAGCTGCCTAAAAGCTGCTACGTGTTGTTAAAAAAAGAAACAAGGAGGTGATTCATGCCGCCTGATGATTTCTATTTTCCCAAACTAGTCGCTGTTTTTGTGTGCTTTTTCGTTGTAGCCCCTCCTGTCATGGTTAGGCAAGTCCTTTTAGCCTATTTGGCCTACATCTGGACTGTTACAGCACACAACATACATTTTTAATCATTCATCCCTATCTCTAGTCTCCTCTTACTGTTGATAACTCTTTTCGGAAATTTTAACTTAGATCCCTGCCCGTAAATAAGCTTTGATTTGTTACCCCCACCCACCCCACCCACCCCCACCCCCACCCACCCACCAACACCCCAAGGTGGATGAACGGCTCCTCCTTCAGCAGTGGAAGAAGACGATACCTGAACTGACAGGTACTGTATGCATCCTGGAAAAATAAATTAATAACGGATAATCAAATAACAACGAATAATCAAAAATTAAAAATAATTAAAAATAATGAAGAATTCAATTATTTCTTCATTAAATAAAATGAAGAAATAATTAAATAATTATCTTACATAAGAACGAACAATAAAAGAATAACGAATAATAAAATCATGACAACGAATAATAAATAATATCGGTAGTCTGCGGTAGTTAATGAGAAATGATAAATGAACGATTCAATAATAATTCATAGATAATAATACATATTTGAACTGAATGGTTAGTGTCACATGTGGTATTTTGTGTCAGTCAAATGGTAGCTCGAATCTGATGGAACCAGCCCATGCACTGTTTGTGAAAAACAGCCCATACACTGTTTGTTTGTGAAAATTCATATGCCTTGCCATGGGGCGTGAGTTTGAGGAACCTTCCCGTCCGCTTGCACTGGGGGATGTTCACTATGATGTTTTTTGTGTTTCGTAGACGGCTACTGCGCCTGAGCTCGGATCGCCGCGCCACCGCGGAGGGAAGATCTCAACCTCGTCCAAGGCGGCAGGTCTGAAATTTGGGAACCTGGCAAGGGCTCGAACTACAGACCTGTCAGGCTGATGGATTGTAATGAACCAACTAGCCCATGAACTGTTTTTATTGGCGGAGCCCCCCCTTCTGGGGGGCGGGAGCCCCCAGTGTTACCCATTTGTCCGTCCGACCATCCAACCATCCATCCATCTGACTGGATGAAGCCCGACACGTCAGCCAACGGCCTCGTAACCAACTCGCTTCCGTTGCCACCTGTCGCTCCCTCGCGATCACTCTCCGCCAAGTCTTAGCGACGCAGGCGAAGCTGCATCGAACTTGTTTTCGAATATTCATTGTATTAATAGAATCATATTAATGATTGATATTATCGGGGGGGCATCAAAACGTATGTGGGGAGGCTCAAGCTGTTAATCGTCTCCAATTTGGTCGTAGACCCCGAAACCGTTGTAAAAAGAAAAAAAAGTGCCTGAGGGCTGAGATTTTTTTTTTTTTTTTATATTCATTGTATTCATAGAATTATATTAATGATTGATATTATTTATTGTCTTTAGATAATTATACTGAACCAACCAGCCCATGCATTTTTTATTAACTATATTTATTGTATCCACTGTTTTCATTGCATTAACTTTTATTAATTGTATTTGTTGTATCCACCGTATTCATTGCATTTTTTTATTAATTGTATTTATTCTATCCACTGTATTCATTGCATGATTTTGTTTTTTATATTTATTGTATCCACTGTATTCATTGCATTCATCTTTATTAATTGTATTTATTGTATCTACTGTACTCATTGTATTAATTTTTATCAATTGTATTTATTGTGCCCACTGTATTCATTGCATTAATTTGTATTCATGGTATTCATAGTATTTTGAGTTTTTGACTACGTGCAACAGCTTGTGGCATGTCAGCCAACCTCTGGACTAAGCCCAGTGATTTCAATTTATTGCACATGGCAGTAGGGCTTTTCTTTTCAGCTTCTTAGAAAATTCTAGGCAGCTCCCTCACCCAGCCTCTGGACTAAGCCCAACGATTTCAATGTATTGCACATGGCAGCAGGGCTTTTCTTTTCAGCTTTTCTTAGTAAGTCCTAGGCAGCTCTCTCAGCCAGCCTCTGGACTAAGCCTAATGATTTCATTTTATTGCACATGGCAACTGGGCTTTTATTTCCAGCTTTTCTTAGCAGCTCCTGGGCAGCTTCCTCAGCCAGCCTCTGGCCCAAGCCCGGCATTTTCAATTTATTACACATATCAGCAGGGCTTTTATTTTTGGCCTTTTCTTAGTTCTTAGGCAGCTCCCTCAGCCAGCCTCTGGACTAAGCCCAACGATTTCAATTTATTGCACATGGCAGTAGGGCTATTCTTTTCGGCTTTTCCTAGCAGGTCCTAGGCAGATCCCTGAGCCAGTCTCTGGACTTATATCAGATTTCAGGAGTGCTGGAAAGCTGATTATGTCAGCTACCAGGCATAGCTTTTATTTTCATCTACAAGCAGCTAGGAGCTGCTAAGCAGTTTTTCTTTTCAGCTACGAGCAGGTAGGAGCTTCTAGGCAGCTTCTCTTTTCACCTACAAGCAGCTAGGAGCTTCTAGGCAGCTTTTATTTTCAGCTACGAGCAGCTAGGAGCTTCTAGGCAGCTTCTCTTTTCAGGTACGAGCAGGTCGGAGCTTCTAGGCAGACCCTCTTTTCAGCTACGAGTAAGTAGGAGCTTCTAGGCAGCTTCTATTTTCAGCTACAAGCACCTAAGAGCTTCTAGGCAGCTTCTCTGTCTAGCTATTCAGCCAAACATAATGAATCCTAGTGCACCTTGAAGCTTACACAGTCAGCTATCCAGAACTGCTGATAAACATTTAGGTGAAGCACAGTAGCTGGCTCAGGGAGCTGCTTAGAAGCCGCTGAGAAATGCCCTGATTGCCAGATGGGCCAAAATATCTAGTTGGGTAGTCTCAGTAGAGTGCTGCAATCCCTAGGCATATCTCAGTGGCTAGCTCAGAATTCACGACTCTCAGTGAGAGGGACAATCTCTGCTGTGATTGCTTGCCATGATGTCAACCTCGACCATGCCGCCGTATTGAAATTGAAATTGAAATTGTAGTCGCTTTGTAGTAGTCGCTCTGTAGTAGTCGCTTTGTAGTAGTCGCTTTGCATATTGTCAACCTCGACCATGCCGCCGTACTCAATTGTCATCTGTTGTAGATCACAATCGAGTACGGCGGCATGGTATAGCTTGACACATATCCCTGTGGCTAGCTCAGAATTCTCGATTCTCAGTGGGACAATCTCTGCTGTAGTCGCTTTGCATATTGTCAAGCTATACCATGCCGCCGTACTCGTTTGTCATCTGTTACAGATGACAATCGCGTGCGGTGGCATGGTACAGCTTGACACATATCCCAGTGGCTAGCTCAGAATTCTCGATTCTCAGTGGGAGGACGGGGGGGGGGGGGGAACTTCCTGACGGGGTCGAAAAAGTTGAAATATTTATGAAGGGGGGCTGGGGTAGAACCCGAACCCATGAAATTAACTGAAAGTTGGCTCATCTGACAGCAAATGATCATCTCTTTCACATTGCATCAGTAAACCCCCATACTACTGAGTAGAACCAGAGAAACCATAACATTTCAGCTTCCCATAGCCAACCCATAGCCAGCCAGTCAAGTTGAGTGGTCTCATTGGAGCAGAGGACTAAAATCAAGATCATGACGAGATAGTTCACTGAGCATATTGTATATCTCAAGAGTCGGCACTTTTGGATGGCAAGTCTACAACCTTCCCTTGAATCCTTGTGAGCCCCTCGAGCAGGATCCCTCGTCCAGCCTCATCCCGCATGGTCACGACCCCCCCCCCCCCCCCCCCCCCCCCTTTATGCAATGCATGACGATCGCGACAGTGCCAATGGACTCGCCTTCCCGATACGCTTCGATGTGTCCATGTCCGAAGTGTTGATGTACGCTTCAATGTGTCCATGTCCGATGTGTCGATGTACGCTTCCATGTGTCCATGAACGCTTTGATGTGTCCTAGTCCGAAGTGTCGATGTACGCTTCGATGTGACGATGTATGCTTCGATGTGTCCATGTACGCTTCGATGTGTCCATGTCCGAAGTGTCGATGTACGCTTCCATGAGTCCATGAACTCTTCAATTTGTCCATGTCCGATGTGTCGATGTACGCTTCGATGTGTCCATGTCCAAATTGTTGATGAACGCTTCGATGTGTCTATGTCCAAAGTGTCAATGTACGCATTGATGTGTCGATGCACGCTTTGAAAAAGTGGCAATTGCACACTTCGATGTGTCGTTGTCCAAAGTGAAACGAATCACTCAGTAAAAAGTTATAAATTCCTGGAAAAGTTGAAAAGGGTCTGGAGGGGGGAGGAGGACCCGGGGGAGGACCCCCAGAAAAGGTTCCACAGAATTTAATCTTCATAAAGACTTGCAATTTTAATGGCTTTTTGCATTCTCCTGCTCCCAATATTTCAGAATTTTCAGGGCAAATTTTCAAATTCAAGGCACGAACTTAAAAATACCAAGTGTTATGAAATCCCCAATCCAAAAACTGAATTGCTATGAATTAAAATATGACATGCTTGTATAAATATCAGATAATACTTTTTTGAACGGCCTTTATCAAAGCATTGGTTATTATTATTTATGTTATTACTGTGTTAATATTATAAATGTTACTTTCTGAATCGTTTTTATTTTAAAAAAATCATTAAATGCATCATGTTGATTTAAGACAACTTGATTTTCTGAATCATTTATATTTAAATGTTAATTTAATGGATCATGTTGGTTTAAAAAAACTTTATTTTCTGAAATGTTTTTATTTATCTCATATCTCGAGATACATGTTCATTAAATGCATCATGTTGGTTTTTTAAAACTTTATTTTCTGAATTTTTTTTATTTACAAGTTCATTAAATGTATCATGTTTGTGCACTTTGCAGGGGATACCTACAAGGGCCAGCATGGGAAGGTGGGCATCGTTGGTGGATGTAGAGAGTATACGGGAGCCCCCTATTTCGCAGCCATCTCAGCAACTAAGGTGGGCAGAGGTCCGAGTTCTTTCTTTTTACTTCAGGATTTTCACCCCAGAAAGTGGGACCCGTAGACAAAACAGCGTCCACTGAGGGACGGCAGTGGTCTAAGCATCTGGGATTTCTTGAAGGTTTTATATATCAGGGATTTTTTTTTCAAATCTGAAAGTGACTTTTTGCTAGCTTTTTGGTCCTCCTCCAAGAACAGCCTCCATATAGCTATTTCTGGGCGGCCCAAAGGGCTGCCCCAGGGGGCAGCGCCTTGAGCTGGGGGGGTGGGGGACTGGGGGGGGGGGAGGGGGGGGGGGGGGGGGGGGGGTCATGGGGTATCATACATGATACATCTTCGCATTTTTACAGCTTACTTGCTTCCTTTGAAAGTTATAACCTACTGAAAACATCCCTATAATCAGACGGAATTGCCTCAATAACAAGTCAGTTACTCAGTTTGTCAGAAACTTTGTCATCATCTAGTGACATACATGCATAGCACTGCTATGCTAGCGGATAAGTAGCTTAGGTGCAGCCTAGCTGAGCTACTTGCTGTATCTGCCGCGCCCAGTGGCAGCACCATGCCAGGCCTCCATAGCTTGGTCATATGGGAAGTCCTGCATTTTCCAGAAGCGTTGCAAATAGACCAGGCCACACACACTCGAAAGTAGTGTCGAAAGTAGAAGTGCATACATAGCATCTGACTTTCCATCGACCATCTTGTACGCCAGCACAAGCGAGCCACGGACGCCCCTCGAGCCAAGGCGCCTTTAGCTTCACTGTTCCTTGGTTAAGATACCGATCCTTGTAGCCACCAAGACTGAGACCTCTCTTCGCCTTCTTGGGAATGGGCGAGTCTGGATGTGAATCTGAAGGCGAGTCTTGAGGCGGCATGTTCGAGAACATCAAACACAACAGGATGGCCGAGCCATCAAGCTAGCTAATGAAGTACGGTTTGGGTTAAGGGGTCGAGGATTCGAGAACTTCGAGTCGAGATTGAATGAGGGAAATAAGCTGTGAAGTTGGTCGGAGCTATTCTTGGTGTCGAGGTGCACGAGGTTATTTATGGTGACCTGGCGACCTGCCAGCTAGGTCTTTCCAGGTTCAGGAATCAGAAGTACTGGAGTGTCGAACTGTCGAATCGGGTTCTCTGTAGCGATTTGTGTCGAATTGGGTTCTTTCTAGCGATTTGGGTCTGGGTGCAGGAATCTCAAATCGGATCTTATATAGCGATTTGCTCGCCCAAAACGGGGTCAAAACTAGCGATCGCTATATATAGCGGGAAAAAAAGCACTGATATATATATATATATATATGTATATATATATATATATCGAGTGCACAATTGAGTACCTTAGTGTTTTTAAAGGTGCTGCGTTAGAGTCTTTTGGGGCTGCCTTTAGACAGGGAGTTTTTCAAATCTGACAGTAGATTTTTTCTAGCTTCATGGTTTTAAGTGTTAGTAGCAGCAGGAGCAGCTCTGTATCTGGTGAAGAGGGCAGCTAAGTCAGTGTGGTATGTTCCTCCTTGGGTCAGTTGGTTCCATTTGGTAGGGTGGTGATTTTTGAAGTGGTCATAGTTTTGTTTGAGAGAGGTTAGTCTGTCGTTGGGAATGTGCCCAAGACAGTGACCAGTGGGGTTATAAAGATATGAAACGTTGGTGTGTGTGTGTACCCCTTTATGCACATTCCGCCTCCCTTGCACTCTGCCTCCCCCCTGTACCAACACCAACCAGCATGACCGCGAGCCTAACTGAGTAATAGGAATTTGTACAGGTCAGTCATGAAGAGGCGACCCTGCAAAACAGTTTTTTTTTCAAATCTGGAAGTTTTTATCCCCCTTCTAGCTTTATGGTCTTAGGCCTCTTCCAGGGTCAGCGTTTAAGTGCTTTTACAGCCTTTTGTAGCTTTTTTAGTGCCATTACACTTTTCTCTTTGCGTATAACGATAATTTTGATAAAACGGGGTCAAAACTAGCGATCGCTATACATAGCTGAAAAATTCCTGCGGCAAAACAACGTGTGAGTCAAGTGAGATATGAAGGATAAATAATGGGGGGAGCTGTCTTAGCTGGGGACAGAATATAAAAGAGTCCAAACCTCTGCCCCTCTCTCTTTCTCTTTCTCTGCCTCTCTGCCTTTCTCTGCCTTTCTCTCTCTCTCTCTCATCCTCTCTCTCCGTTCTCCTCTCGTCCTCGTCGTCCGAGTCTCTCGTCAATCGTCTCTCTCATCAAGGCGGGTTTCTCTCAGTCAGTCTCATCATCTCTCTATCTATTCTCGGGGTCTCTCTCTCTCTCAAGGGACCCTCCTCCAGGGTACGCGTCTGTATAGTCTAGTCTATAGCTTTTGTAAGGCCATATATAGCATACAAAAAGTATAACAATACTTAAGGGCTCAAAAAGAAGGGGTGCAACTAGCGATCGCTATCTGTAGCGGAAAACGATCCCTGCCTTTAGAGCCAAAAAGCTGCTAAGAGCTTAAGTTGGGTTGGGTTGGGTTGGGTTGGGTTGGGTTGGATTGGGTTGGGTTGGGTTGGGTTGGGTTGGGTTGGCCCAAAAGCTATAAAGAGCACCATGGTGCAATGCAAGGACACAATTTCCTTTTCTTTCAAAAAAGGCTGAGACTGAGGGCAATTTGTCATTACGTTGTCATAGGCACAGTCTGAGAAAGCGCACAGGGGGACAGCGCTTTCTGCGCTTTCTGAGAGTGAGTGAAAAGAGGAAAGCGCAGAGGTATTAAAACAACAACGCTAAAAGCGCAGTGGGGGTCAAAAAGTCAGCGCGCCAGCGCGCAAAAGCGCGCGCTTGGAAGTACCCTGGTAGGCAGGCCATAGTTGACCCAAGACAAGCTCGCTCCACAGCACCCGGAGAATTCTTCCAACCACTCTCCAAAGAAAATTACTTGATGAAGGACAATTTTTGATCCTTTTTCAAAATCGGAAGTAGTTATGCTTTGCCACAGGGTGTGAGGTTGAAGTAATCTTCCCGTTCGCTTGCACTGGGGAAGGTTACTGTGGATATTGCTTTCGCAGACTGCTGCTGACCCTGAGCCCGGGGGGTTCTTTCAACCACTCTCAAAAACAATCTTACAAAAAAGCCTGCTAAGTACTAGAGGGACGAAGGATCTAAGCACTGAGGGACAGAGGTGTAGCAGAATAGCCTGCTACTAGTCTAACTTGCCATCTCGATTATGCCTTTTCGATATGTCCCCTCTGTCTAGTTCTGTTTCAAGCGGAGGTCTAAGCTCTAGAGAGCCATCTCAGAAACTAATGCAGCTACTATGCAAGTCGTTGTCAACCGCGATGGTAGCTTGTCCAGTTGAGGTAGAAAACCGCTCTCTACCCGCGTACAACGGGCTCCCTTAACACCACGCCCCACCAGGTGTTATCATTACCTTTATCCTTCGGAGGTAATACTGCTATAAGATACCAAATCCCTGTTTCTTTTGGGGGCTGCTTCTAGTCAGCCCCATCAGCCAGACACTGCGTCAAGCCCATAGTTTCAGCCCCTGCATTGGAGTGACTGTCATATCAGCTTTCAGGCTCACTAGCTTGCTTCTGGTTGGGCCCAAGGGCGGATAAGGGGAGCTGCCTAGAAGCTGCTATGTGTAGCCCCAAAAAAGAAACAGGGATTTGGTATCTTATAGCAGTATTACCTCCGAAGGATAAAGGTAATGATAACACCTGGTGGGGCGTGGTGTTAAGGGAGCCCGTCGTACGCGGGTAGGGAGCGGTCTTCTACCTCAACTGGACAAGCTATCATCGCGGTTGACAACGACCTGCAACGCTAAGAGCGACCGTAGGGGGAATTGAACCCCTGACTCTTTGTCCTCAAAGTGACTTGGTCTACCACTAGACCAATATATATCACTGAAAGGGGCTATCTCCGAAGGATACAACAGAGCATCTCATGCTGGGTGAAATTAAAGCCTTGAGGAAGAAAATGATAACGCCTGTTGGGGCGTGGTATTAAGGGAGCCCTGTCTTACAGCGGTAGAAAACGGGCTGCTACTTTACCTGGCCAGTGCTACCACAGCGGTCGACAGCAGCCGCAAACACTAATGCGCACCCATAGTACTGTCCCTCAAAGTACTCTGCCCCCCCACCCCACACCCAACACAAACACCACACACCACCCCACACACACCACAGTCAGGCTGCACACACACACAAACCAACACCCAAAGCACACAACACACAGCCAGTCAATTCATACACACCACTCACACAGCCCACTCCACACACAACACTCACAACACATACAACACCACCGAGACCCCTAATACAACACCATCCGCACTATGATATTGGAGTGGACTGAGATGGTGGTCTTTTGTGCACAAGCTCAACGCACTGACCCACACAACCACACACCCTGCCCTCCGGAAGTAATCCCCTCAAAAAACTACGTCCCACCCCTTACACTTCCCTCCCACACACCCCCACACACAGCACTCTCGCATACACATAAACAAACAATCACCCCCCCCACAGCCCCCACCCCACCCCCCCCACACACACAAACACACACACACACAAATAACAATACAACCATATACCTATGCAGTTGGTGATGGAGTGGACATGAGATGGGTTGTTTGCACAAGCTCAACGCAACTGACCCACACAACCACACACACTGCGGTCCGGAAGTAATGCCCTCAAATACTACGTCCCACCCCTCTTACACTCCCCCCCCCCCCCCACCACCACACACACACCCACACACTTGCATACACATAACCCGCCCCCCCCCCCCCCCCCCCCATACACACACACTAACACACACACCCACCACAATACACCATACACCCACTATGCAGATTGGAGTTTACATCGATGACATGGGTGTTCTGCACAAGCTCAACGCACTGACCCATGCAAACCACACACGCCAAATACATACCCTCAAAATACTACCTCCCCCCCCCTTACACCTTCTCTTCCTCCCCCCAAAACCCCCCCCCCCCCCCCCCCACAGTGCACCCCAAATACAGTCTCTGTTTTGCTTCCTCGACACCCATACACCATACACCACATGTAGATTGGAAGTGGACCTGACATGGGTGTTTCTACACACTCTGCAGCTCCTATCATAAAAGGAATACAGCCCGACTCATTGTTTTCCGTTCTCCCTGAAATCAGACTTGTTTTCAGACCAGGTTAATGGTGGTTGTATTCTGCATGCAGTGCGAGCTCATGTCAGACCAGGTAATGGTGGTTGTTGACTGCATGCAGTACGAGCTCTTTTCAACGGTATGGTGGTTGTAACTGCATGCGTCGAGCAGTCAATTTTTGCCGACGCAGGTAATGTGGTTTGTATGTCTGCATGCAGTCGACTCATGTTTTCAGACCAGGTAATGGTGGTTTGTATGTCTGCATGCAATTGCGAGCTCATTTTCAGACCAGTGTAATGGTGTTGTATGACTGCATGCCGTTGCTCGAGCTCCTGTTTCAGACCAGGATGGTGTTGTATGGTCTGCCATGCAGTGCGAGCTCACGTTTGACAGACCAGTAATGGTGGTTGTGAGGACCTGCATGCATGGCGAGCTCATGTCAGACCAGGAATGGTGTTGTATTCCTGCATAGTCAGTCGAGCTCATGTTCAGACCAGGTATGGTGGTTGTTTACTTCATGCAGTGAAAGAGCTCAGGGTTTCAGGACCAGGTAATGGTGGTTGTATGTCTTCATGCAGTGTGCAGCTCATTTTCAGACCAGGTAAGTGGTGAGTTGTATTGTCTGCATGCAGTGCGAGCTCAATTTTTCAGACCAGGTAAATGGTGGTGTTGTAATGTCGGCATGCATGCGAGCTCATGTTGCAGACCAGTTAATGTGCGTTTTATGACTGCATACAGTTGCGGGCGTCACGTTTTCAAGAACCAGGTATGGTTGTTGAGCCTGCATGCAGTGCGAGCCTCATTTTTCAGACCAGGTAATGGTTGGTTGTATGAACTGCACTGCAGTGCGAGCCTCATTTTTCAGACTCAGGTATGTGTTGTATGACGCATGCAGGGTGCGAGCTCATGTTTCAGACCAGTAAGGTGGTTGTATAATACATGCATACCGTGCGAAGCTCATGTGTTTCAGACCAGGTAAGGTGGTTGTATGTCTGCATGCAGTGCGAGCTCATGTTTCATGAACCAGGTAATGGTGGTTGTATGTCTGCATGCAGTGCGGCTCATGTTTCGACGCAGTGTAATGGTGGTTGTCTCAATGCAGTAGCGAGGCCTACAATGTTTAGACAGGTATGGTGGTTGTATGGACTGCATGCATGCGGCTCATGTTTTCAACCCAGGTAATAGTGTTGATGTACTGCCTGCATGCGAGCTCATGTTTCAGACCGGTAATGTGGTTGTTATGACTGCATACGTGCGAGCTCATGTTTCAGACCAGGTATGGTGGTTGTATGTCTGCATGCAGTGCGAGCTCATTTTTCAGACCAGGTAAATGGTGGTTTGTATGTCTGTATGCAGGTCGGGCTCACGTTTCATAAGATACGCAGGTATGGTGGTTGTATGTCCTGCAATGCAGTGCGAGCTCAGGTTGTCAGACAGGTAATGGGTTGTATGACTGCATGCAGTGCGAGCTCATGTTTCAGACCAGGTAATGGTGGTTGTATGTCTGCATGCAGTGCGAGCTCATGTTTCAGACCAGGTAATGGTGGTTGTATGACTGCATGCAGTGCGAGCTCATGTTTCAGACCAGGTAATGGTGGTTGTATGTCTGCATGCAGTGCGAGCTCATGTTTCAAGACCAGGTATTGTGGTTGTAATGACTGCATACATGCGAGCTCAATGTTTCAGACCAGTAATGGTGGTTTTATGTCTGGCATGCAGTGCGAAGCCATGTTTTTCGCGCAGTAAATGGTGGTTGTTAGTCTGGCTGCAGGTGCTAGCGTCAATGTTTCAGACGCAGGTATGGTGGTTGTATGTCCATGCAGTGCGAGCTCAGTTTCAGACCGGAAATGGTGTTGTCTGTCTGCAAGGCAGTGCGAGCTATGTTTTCAACAGTTAATGTGGTTGTATGACTGCATACATACATTGCGCGCTCATGTTTCAGACCAGGTTAATGGTGGTTGTGATGACTGCAATCAGTGGCGAGCTCATGTTTCAGACCAGGGTAGGTGGGGTTGTATTTCTGCAAATGCGTGCGAGCTCATGTTTCAGACCAGGTAATGGTGGTTGTATGCTGCATACAGTGCGAGCTCATGTTTCAAGACCATTGTAATGGTGGTTTTATGACTGCATGCAGTGCGAGCTCAATGTTTCAGACCATGTAATGGTGGTTTATTGTTGTCCTCGATGCAGTGCTGAGCGTCATGTTTCAGCCAGGTAATGGTTGGTTGGTATGTTGCATGAGTGCAGAGCTCATGTTCATACCAGGAAATGTGGTTGTATTTCTGCATGGCAGTGCGAGCTCAATGTTTCAGACCAAGGTTAAAGGTGGTTGTATGTCTGGCATCAGTGACGAAGCTCATGTTTCATACACCGTGTAAGGGTGGTTGTATGTTCCCGCATGCGTGCGATCGTCATGTTTCAGCCAGGTAAATGGTGTTTATGTCTGCAATGCAGTGCGAGCTCATGTTTCACAGACCAGGTAATGTGGTTGTATGACTGCAACAGTGCGGCTCATGTTTTCGACCAGGTAATGGTGGTGTATGTCTGCATGCGTGCGAGCTCATGTTTTCAGACCAGGTATGGTGGTTGTATGAACTGCATACAGTGCGGGCTCACGTTTCAGACCAGGTAATGGTGGTTGTAGTCTGCATGCAGTTCGAGGCCTCAGTTTCAGACGCATGTAATGGTGGTTGTATGACTGCATGTCAGTGCAAGCTCCATGTTCGACCAGGTAATGGTGGTTGTATGACTGCATGAGTGCGAGCTCATGTTTCAGACCAGGTACTGGGGGGTTGTATGACGCATACAGTGCGAGCTCATGTTTCAACCAGGTAATTGTGGTTGATCTGTCTGCATGCAGTGCGAGCTCATGTTTCAGACCAGTCATGGTGGTTGTTCTCTGCTGCAGGTGCGAGCTCATGTTTCATAACCAGTATGTGGTTGTATGCTGGCATGCGTGCGAGCGTCATGTTTCAGACCAGAGAGTATGGTGGTTGTATGACTGCATGCAGTGCGAGCTCATGTTTCAGACCAGGTAATGGTGGTTGTATGTCTGCATGCAGTGCGAGCTCATGTTTCAGACCAGGTAATGGTGGTTGTATGACTGCATGCAGTGCGAGCTCATGTTTCAGACCAGGTAATGGTGGTTGTATGTCTGCATGCAGTGCGAGCTCATGTTTCAGACCAGGTAATTGTGGTTGTATGACTGCATACATGCGAGCGCATGTTCAAGACACAGGTAAAATGGTGGTTGTATGTCCTGCATGCAGTGGCGAGCTCAGTTTCACAGACATGAGAATGGTGGTTGTATTTCGCATGCATTGCGAGCTCTGTTTCAAACCAGGTAATGGGGGTTGTATGTCTGCATGCAGTGCGAGCTCATGTTTCAGGA
>JACBWV010000610.1:79001047-79100625 GCA_013435795.1 Chlamydomonas sp. ICE-L
CCCCCCCCCCCTTTAATGCAAGTCATGACAAACGTACGCGACAGTGCAATGGACTCGCCTTCTCCCTAACCTTCGAGGTGTCATTTTCCTCAGTGTTGATGTACGCTTCATGTGTCCATGTCCTATGTTTCGATACCTCCATGTAATCCAGGAACGCCTTTTATGATGTCCTATCCAGAAGTGTCATTACGCTCTTTCGTGGAACGATGTATGCTTCGATGTGTCCATTACATCTTCGATTTCATTCCGAAGTGTCAGCTGGTACGCTTTCCTGAGTCCATGAAACTTTCAATTTGGTCCATGTCCGTGTGTCGAATGTCCAGCTTCGTGTGTCCAATGTCCAAATTGTTGATGAACGCTTCGATGTGTCTATGTCCAAAGTGTCAATGTACGCATTGATGTGTCGATGCACGCTTTGAAAAAGTGGCAATTGCACACTTCGATGTGTCGTTGTCCAAAGTGAAACGAATCACTCAGTAAAAAGTTATAAATTCCTGGAAAAGTTGAAAAGGGTCTGGAGGGGGGAGGAGGACCCGGGGGAGGACCCCCAGAAAAGGTTCCACAGAATTTAATCTTCATAAAGACTTGCAATTTTAATGGCTTTTTGCATTCTCCTGCTCCCAATATTTCAGAATTTTCAGGGCAAATTTTCAAATTCAAGGCACGAACTTAAAAATACCAAGTGTTATGAAATCCCCAATCCAAAAACTGAATTGCTATGAATTAAAATATGACATGCTTGTAATAAATATCAGATAGATTTGTTGAACGGACCTTTATCAAAGCCTTGTTTTATTATTATTTATTTTTATTACTGTGTTAGAGATTATAAATGTTACTTTCTGAATCGTTTTTATTTTAAAAAAATCATTAAATGCATCATGTTGATTTAAGACAACTTGATTTTCTGAATCATTTATATTTAAATGTTAATTTAATGGATCATGTTGGTTTAAAAAAACTTTATTTTCTGAAATGTTTTTATTTATCTCATATCTCGAGATACATGTTCATTAAATGCATCATGTTGGTTTTTTAAAACTTTATTTTCTGAATTTTTTTTATTTACAAGTTCATTAAATGTATCATGTTTGTGCACTTTGGCATGGGATGACCTAACAAGGGCACATGGAAGGTGGGGCAATCGTTGTTGGATGTAGATAGGATACGGGAGCCCCCTATTTCGCAGCCATCTCAGCAACTAAGGTGGGCAGAGGTCCGAGTTCTTCTTTTATACACTTTCAGGATTCTCACCCCAAAAGTGGGACCGTATACAAAACACGTTCCACTGAGGGACGGCAGTGTTCTAGCTCTCTCTTGGGCTTTCTTGAAGTTTTATATATAGGATTTCTTTTTTTTTTTTTTCAAATCTTCTCCTATCTGAATGGACTTTTTGCTAGCTTTATTGGGTCCTCCTCCAAGAAAGCACAGCCTCCATATATCGATTTCTGGGACGGGCCCAATGGTCTGGCCCAGGGGGCAGCGCTTGAGCTGGGGGGTGGGGGACGGGGGGGGGAGGGGGGGGGGGGGGGGTCATGGGTATCATACATGATACATCTTCGCATTTTTACAGCTTACTTGCTTCCTTTGAAAGTTATAACCTAGTGAAAACATCCCTATAATCAGACGGAATTGCCTCAATAACAAGTCAGTTACTCAGGTTTGTCAGAAACTTTGTCATCATCTAGTGACATACATGCATAGCACTGCTATGCTAGCGGATAAGTAGCTTAGGTGCAGCCTAGCTGAGCTACTTGCTGTATCTGCCGCGCCCAGTGGCAGCACCATGCCAGGCCTCCATAGCTTGGTCATATGGGAAGTCCTGCATTTTCCAGAAGCGTTGCAAATAGACCAGCACAACACTCGAAAGAGTAATCGACAAGATAAAGCTGCATACATAGCCTGGACTTTCCACCGACCATCTTGTTACGCACACCAAGCGACTTCCCCGTACGCCCCTCGAGCAAGGCCTTTAGCTTCACTGTCCTTGGTTAAGATACCGAGCCTTGTAGCCACCAAGACTGAGACCTATCTCCTTCTGCCCTTCATTGGAATGGGCGAAGGTCCTGTAGTTAATCACATAGCAGGCAAGTCTATGAGGACGGCATGTTCTAAACATCAAACACAACAGGATGGCCGAGCCAGCACTCCAGCTAACTGCAGTACGGTTTGGTTCAAGGTGTCGAGGATTCGAGAACTTCGAGTCGAGATTGAATATGAGGCAATAAGCTGTGAGGTTGGTCGGAGCCTATTCCTTGGTGTCGATTGTGCACGAGGTTCATTATGGTGCCCTCTGGCGACCTGCCAGCTAGGTCTCTTGCCAGTTCACGGGAATCAGAAGTCTGGAGTGTCGACTGTCGAATCGCGGTGTCCTCTGTAGGCGATTGTGTCCAGAATTAGGGTCTTTTCTAGCGATTTTGGATGTCGGGGACAGCAGGAATCTCAATCGGATTTATATAGCGATTTGCTCGCCCAAACGGGGTAGGAAAAAACTAGCGATCGCTATAAATATAGCGGGAAAAAAGCACTGATATATATATCATAACAATTATAAATATATATATACTCGGATTGCACTCATTGGAATACCATTCAGTTGTTTTTAAAGGTGCTGCGTTAGAGTCTTTTGGGGCTCCTTTAGACAGGGGTTTCTTCAAATCTTGACAGTAGATTTTTTTCTATGCTTCAAATGAGAGGGAAGTGTTAAGTAAGCACAAACACCGTCTGTATCGGTGGATGAAGAGGGCCTAAGTCATTGTGGTATGTTCCTTTCCTTGGGTCCGTTGGTTCCATTTGGATAGGTTGGTGATTCTTTTAGTGGTTCCATAGTTTTTTGTTTGAGAGAGGTTTAGGTTCTGTCAGTTGTCGGAATAGTGCCCAAGACAGTTCCAGTGGGGGTATAAAGATATGAAACTTTGGTTTGTGTGTGTAACCCCTTTATGCACATTCCGCCTCCCTTTCACATCTGCCTCCCCCCTGTAACCAACCGACCAACCACTTCATGACCGCATACGCCTAACGGAGTAATAGGGAATTTGTACGGTCAGTCCCTTGAAAGCGACCCTGCAAAGCAATCCAGAGGACCCACACACCACATAAGGGTTTTTTTTTTCAAATCTAGAAGTCTTTAGCCCCCCTTCTGCTTTAATGGTCTTAGGCCTCTTCCCAGGGTCGCGGTTTAAGTGGCTTTTTACAGCCTTTGTAGCTTCTTATTAGGGTCCATTACACTTTCTCTTTGCCGTATAACGATAATTTTGATACAAACACGGGTCACACTATCGATCGCTATACATAGTCTTGAAAATTCCTGGCGGCAAAAACAACGTGTGAGTCAAGTGAGATATGAAGGATAAATAATGGGGGGAGCTGTCTTAGCTGGGGCAAGAATTATAAAATAGTCCAAACCCTCTGCCCCTCTCTCTACTTTTTCACTCTTTTCTCTGCTCTCATGCCTTATCGTCCTGCTCTTTCGTCTCTTCTCTGCTCTCTCTTCTCTCTCATCTCTCTCTCTCTACTCTCTCAACTCTCTCTCTCGTAGCCCACTCATCTAACTCCTCACTCTCGTCTCCCTCTCTCAAAGGAGCCCACTCACCCATGGGACAGCGTCATGTATCGCGTCGCAAAATAGACTTTTTAGTGCCCTTATAGGCAACAAAAAATTATAGTCAATAATTAAGGCCAAAAAAAGGGTCACACAATAGCTATCGCTATCTGTAGCGAAAACGATCCTGCTTTAGAGACCAAAAGCTGTCTATAAGAGCTTCAGTTGGGTTGGTTGGGTCTTGAGGTTGGTACTTTGGGTTGGATTGGGTGGGTTGGGGTTGGGTTGAGTTGGTACGTTTGTGCCCAAAAGCTATACAGAGCGACAATCGGGGGTGGGTGCCCATTCAGGACACAATTTCCTTTTCTTTCAAAAGGCTGATGGACTACTAGGGCAAATTGTCCATTACGCTTTGTCCATAGGCACAGCTGAGCAAGCGCACAGGTGGACAGCGCTTTCTGCGCTTTCTGCGGTAAAAGGGGGAAAAAGAGGAAATCTCAGAGGTATTACACAACAACCACGCTAAAATCCCCCGCGCATGGGGTCAAAAAGTCATCGCACTCGCCAGCTCGCTGCAAAAGCGCGCTGCCTTGGAAGTACCCTGGAAGGATGCCATATTCGACCTCAAGACACGGCTCGGCTCCACAGCACCCGGAGAATTACTTCCCACCACTCTCTCAAAGAAAATTACTTGATGAAGGCAATTTTTGATCTTTTTCAACAATTCGAAGTAGTTATTCTTTGCCACAAACGTGTGAGGTGACAGTCAATTTTTCCGTTCGCTGTCACTGGGGAAGTTACTAGTGAATAATTGCTTTCGCAGAACTTCTGCCTGACCTAAGCCCGGGGGGTTCTTTCAACCCACTCTCAAAAACACTCTTACAAAAAAGCCCTTCTAAGTAACTCTAGAGCACACCAATATCTAAGCACGAGTGGACAGAGTGGAGCAGAATAGAAGCCCTGCTACAGTCTAACTTGCCACATCTCGATTATGCCTTTTCGTAGTTCCCCTCTGTCTATGTCTGCTGTTTCCAAGCTGAGCTAAGCATCAGACGAAGTCCCCTCTACTTCTCAGAAACTATAGCAGCTACATGGCAAGTCGTTGTCAACGCTAGGTAGCTTGTCCCGTTGGGGGGGGGGGGGGGGGGGGAAGGAAGAAAACCGCATCTTCTACCCGCGTAAACCAACGAGGCTCCCTCTAATTAACCAACACGCCCCACCAGAGGTGTTATCATTACCTTTATACCTTCGTGAGGATAATACTGCTATAAGATAACAAATCCTGTTTCTTTTGGATGCAATGCTTCTAGTACAGCCCAGCAGAACCAGAGCACTGCGGCAAGTCCCAAGTTTTCAGCCCCTGCTCATTGGAGTGAACCATGTCATAACTTCAGCTTTTCAGCTCTCTAGCTTGCTTCTGGTTGGGCCCAAGGCGGAACATAGGGGAGCTGCCTAAAGCTGCTATGTGATTAGAGCCCAAAAACAGAAACAGGGTATTTGGGGGGGGGGGGGGTATCTTCTAGCAGTATTACTCCTCCGAAGGCACAATGTAATGATAACACTCTGGTGGGCCGTTGATGTCTAAGGGAGCGCACGCGTCTTACGCGGGTAGGTAGCGTCTTCTACCTCACTGGACAAGCTACCATCGACGGTTGACAACAGACTGCAACGCTACAGAGCGACCGTAGGGGGAATTGAACCCCTGACTCTTTGTCCCTCAAAGTGCAATTGGTCTACCACTAGACCAAAAAAAAAAAAAAAATAAATATTCACGTGACAGAGGCTATCATAAATCTCCTAAGGATACAACATAGCATCTCCACATGCTGGGTGAACTTAAACAGCACTTTGAGGAAGAAATGATAACGCCTGTGGGGGGCGTGGTATTAAGGGACCTGTCTTCTACAGCGTATGAAAACGGGCTGCTACTTAACCGGCCAGTGCTACCACCTGCGGTCGACGCAGCCGCCAACACTAATGCGCACTCCATATACTGTCCCTCAAAGTAACTGCCCCCACCACCACCACGACACAAAACCACCCACACACACCCACCACACCACCTCACACCCACACCAACACAACACAACACCCAATCACACACACATCACACACAATGCGACGACACAACGCACACACACACTCACACACACACCACACACCGACCACACAACCAACTACAGCCATCCGCACTAATGCCAGTGGTGATGGACATGAATTGGTCGTAATTTGCACAAGCTAACGCACTGACCCCACAACAACCACACAACCCTGCCTCCTGATTAATAACAGCCCCCTCAAAAAACTACTTCCCACCCCCTTAAAACACCTATCCTCCCACACACCCCCGACACCACACTCGCATACACATAACATCCCCCCCCCACACCCAACCACCGCCACCACGCCCCACACACACAAACACACACCACACAAATACACACCATATACACAATATGCAGCTTGGAGTGGACCATGAGATGGGTTGTATTAAGGCACAAGCTCAACGCACTGACCCACACAACCACACCCACTGCCCAACTAGCCGGAAGTAATGCCCCCCTCAAAATCCTACGTCCCAACCCTCTTACGACTCCCCCCCCTCCCCCACCACCACAACTAAATACACAAAGCAAGGCTCATACAAACCAACACTACACAACTTTCACACTCACACATAACACCCCCACCCCGCCCCTTCCCCCCCCCCCAGTACCCCCAACCCTCCACACCCCGCACCACACTATCGACAAAGATACACCATACACACTATGCAGATTGGAGTGGACAGGACATGGGTGTTTCTGCACAATCTCAACGCACTAACCCATGGCACCACACCCAAATACATACCCTCAATACTACCTCCCCCCCCCCTACCTTCCTCCCCCCCCCCCCCCCCCCCCCCCCACACACAACACACACACACAAATCCACCATACCACTATGTAGATTTGGAGTGGACATGACATGGGTGTTCTGCACAAGCTCTGCAGCTCCTATCATAAAAGGATACAGCCCAGAGCTCATTGTATTGCCGCTTCTCCCTGAAACAGACTTGTTTTCAGACCAGGTAATGGTGGTTGTATGTCTGCATGCAGTGCGAGCTCATGTTTCAGACCAGGTAATGGTGGTTGTATGACTGCATGCAGTACGAGCTCATGTTTCAAGACCAGGTATGGTGGTTTGTATGACTGCATGCGTGCGATCTCATGTTCCAGACCAGGTTAATGGTGGTTAGTAATGTCTGCATTCAGTGCGAGCTCATGTTTCAGACCAGGTAATGGTGTTGTCTTTCTCATGCAGTGCGAGCTCAATGTTTCAGACCAGTATGGGGGTTGTATGACTTGATTCAGTGCGAGCTCATGTTTCAGACCAGGTAATTGTGGTTGTATGTCTGCATGCAGTGCGAGCTCATGTTTCAGACCAGGTAATGGTGGTTGTATAACGGCATACAGTGCGAGCCATGTTGGGCAGACCAGGTAATGGTGGTTGTAATGTCTGCCTCAGTGCTAGCCTCATGTTTCAGACCAGGTAATTGTGGTTGTATGACTGCATGCAGTTGCGAGCCCATGTTTCAGACCAGGTAATGGTGGTTGTATGTCTGCATGCAGTGCGAGCTCATGTTTCAGACCAGGTAATGGTGGTTGTATGTCTGCATGCAGTGCGAGCTCATGTTTCAGACCAGGTAATGGTGGTTGTATGTCTGCATGCAGTGCGAGCTCATGTTTCAGACCAGGTAATGGTGGTTGTATGACTGCATACAGTGCGAGCTCATGTTTCAGACCAGGTAATGGTGGTTGTATGTCTGCATGCGTGGCGAGCTAAATGTTCAGACCAGTCAAGGGTGGTTGTATGACTGCAATGCAGTGCGGAGTGCTCATGTTCAGACCAGTTACTGGTGGTTTTGTAGACGCATGCAGTGCGAGCTCATGTTTCAACCAGGTAATGGTGTTTGTATGACTGCATACAGTGCGAGCTCAGATTTCAGACCAGGTAATGGGGTTGTTGTCGGCATGCAGTGCGAGTCATGTTTCAGACAGGTTTAATGGTGGGTCTGTATGTCTCATGGCAGTGCGAGCGCATGTTTCAAGACCAGGTAATGGTGGTTGGTAGACTGCATGCAGTGCGAGCTCTGGTTCAGACCAGGTAATGTGGTTGTATGACGCATGCAGTTCGAGCTCATGTTTCCGACAGTAATAGTGTTGTAATGTCTGCATGCAGTGCAGCTCATGTTTCAGACCAGTAATAGGTGGTGTATGACTGCAACGTGCGAGCTCAGGTTCAGACCAGGTCACGGTGTGTATGTCTGCATGCATGCGAGCTCACTGTTTCCGACCAGTAATGGGGGGTTGTTAATGTCTGTATCAGTGCAGGCTCACCGTTTCAGACCATGTAATGGTGGGTTGTATGTCGGCATGCAGTGCGAGCTTCATGTTTCAGACCAGGTAATGGGGTTGTAATGACTGCATGCCGTTCGAGCTCATGTTTCAGACCAGGTCATGTGGTTGTATGTCTGCAATGCAGTGCGAGCTCATGTTTCAGACTAAGGGTTAATGGTGTTGTATGACTGCATGCAGTGCGAGCTCATGTTTCAGACCAGGTAATGGTGGTTGTATGTCTGCATGCAGTGCGAGCTCATGTTTCAGACCAGGTAATTGTGGTTGTATGACTGCATACAGTGCGAGCTCATGTTTCAGACCAGGTAATGGTGGTTGTATGTCTGCAGCGTGCGAGCGCATGTTTTCAGACCAGGTAATGGGGTGGTTGTATGTCTGATGCCAGTGCGAGCTCATGTTGCAGACCAGGTAATGGGGTTTGTATGTCTACATGCAGTGTCGAGCTCCATGTTTCGACCAGAATGGTGGTTGTATGTCGGCATTCAGTGCCGCGCTCCATGTTTTCAGACCAGGTAATGTGGTTGTTGACTGCATACAGGCGATCTCATGTTTCAGACCAGGTAATGTGTGTATGACTGCATGCATGCGAGCTCATGTTCGACCAGGTAATGGTGGTTGTATGTCTGCAGGCAGTGCGAGCTCATGTTTCAGACCAGGTATGTGGTTGTAAGACTGCATACAGTGTCCGAGCTCAGGTTTTTCAAGACCGGTAATGTGGGTGTATACTGCATGCATTGCGAGCTCATGTTTTCAGACCAGGTATGGTGGTTGTATGTCCTGCAGCAGTCGAGCTCATGTTTCGACCCAGGTCATGGTTGTTTATGTCTGCATGCAGTGCGGCTCCATGTTTCAGACCAGGACATTGGTGGTTGTAATGTCTGCATGCAGTGCGAGCTCATGTTTCAGACCAGGTAAATGGTGGTTTTGATTCTGCAATTCAGTTGCGATCTCATGTTTCAGACCAGGTATGGTGGGTTTTTGTATATCGGCATGCAGTGCGACTCATGTTTCAGACCGGTAATGGTGGTTGTCATGTCTGCATGCAGTGCGATCTCATGTTCAGACAGTATGGGGGTGATCTCTCTTATAAACTTATATTTGGAGGTTTAAAGCAGCCCTTGTTTCTTCTTCACAGATTGCACACAGATCACACACCACACAGGTCACACACAGATCACACACAGGTCACACACAACACAGGTCACACACAGATCACACACAGGTCACACACAGATCACACACAGGTCACACACAACACAGGTCACACACAGATCACACACAGGTCACACACAACACAGGTCACACACAGATCACACAGGTCACACACAGGTCACACACAGGTCACACACAACACAGGTCACACACAGATCACACACAGGTCACACAAAACACAGATCGCACACAGATCACACACAGTCACACACAACACAGGTCACACACAGATCACACACAGGTCACACACAACACAGGTCACACACAGATCACACACAGGTCACACACAACACAGGTCACACACAGATCACACACAGGTCACACACAACACAGGTCACACACAACACAGGTCACACACAGATCACACACAGGTCACACACAACACAGGTCACACACAGATCACCTACAGGTCACACACAACACAGGTCACACACAGATCACACACAGGTCACACACAACACAGGTCCACAACACAGATCACGCTACAGGTCCCGCACACAACAACCCAGATCACACACGACACACACGGTCACACACCTCACAAGGTCCCAACAACAACACAGGTCACACACAACACAGGTCACACACAGATCACACACAGGTGACACACAACACAGGTCACACACAGATCACACACAGGTCACACACAACACAGATCACACACAATCCTCTTCTGCAGGAGGGACCTCTCACAGCAGAGCAGGAGCATCTGGTTGAGAAAGCACGCCCTCTGCTGACCAAGTGGATCAAACGCCTCAACTGCCTGGTCGTGGTAAGACTTTTTAGCCCTTTTTCATTTTACGTTTTCAGGTGACTTTATATAATATTTACCAGGTATCGATATTTACTTTGTATACACGTTTTTCTTATTGTCTTTCCTTTTTTTGTTAATCACGCCCACTGTTGACCAAGTGGATCAAACGCCTCAATTACCTGGTCGTGGTAAGACTTTTTAGCCCTTCCTCTATTTCATTTTCAGCTTGCAGGTGACGTTACATAATATATACACGGCTATATAAAGTTGTTTTTCTTTTTCTTTTTCTTTTCTTTTCTCCTTGTTTAAAAGCACGCCCTCTGTTGACCAAATGGATCAAACACCGTAACTGCCTGGTCGTGGTAAGACCTTTAAGCCCTTCCTCTTTTTCATTTTCAGCTTGCAGGTGATGTTACATATTATATACACGGCTATATACAGTTGTTTTCCTCTTTCTTTTCTTTTCTCCTTGTTTAAAAGCACGCCCTCTGTTGACCAAGTGGATCAAACACCTCAACTGCCTGGTCGTGGTAAGACTTTTTAGCCCTTCCTCTTTTTCATTTTCAGCTTGCAGGTGATGTTACATATTATATACACGGCTATATACAGTTGTTTTTCTTTTTCTTTTCTTTTTTCCTTGTTTAAAAGCACGCCCTCTGTTGACCAAATGGATCAAACACCGCAACTGCCTGGTCGTGGTAAGACTTTTTAGCCCTTCCTCTTATTCATTTACAGCTTACAGGTGACTTTATATAATATATACCTGTATATACAGTTGTTTTTCTTTTTCTTTTCTTCCTTGTTTTTCCTTTTTTTTAATCACGCCCTCTGCTGACCAAGTGGATCAAACGCCTCAACTGCCTGGTCGTGGTAAGACTGGGTCGGGTTGGTGTATGGGAGCATAGATGTGGGGATTGGTTTGTTTGTGTGTCTGTGTGTGGGGGGGGTATGGGTGCATAATCGTGGTAAGACTGCATGCAATACGCTGTTTTTTTCCTGACGGCGCCTCTCTATTGTGTCGCTGCATGGCGATGCATGGGTCCAGCTAAAAATGCCCCCCCCGACCCCCCCCCCCACCCCCAGGCTCCGAGCTCCCGAGGTTCGGGGGGCAGCGCGTTGCACTGGGGTCGCACTGAGTCGCTCAAGTTGCGACATGTCCCACGGAAAAAAGTGAACTGCATGCAGTGCAAGCTCACTTTGCAGCCTGCAAGTGACTTTATACAATTTATTAAAAAAAAACTACGCCCTCTCCTGACCACGTAGATAAAACGTCTCAACTGCCTGGTCCTGGTAAGACTGCATGCAGTGCACGCTCATTTTGCAGCTTGCAAGTGACCATATCAAATGTCTCTAATGCATTTATTAAATAATGTATGCATGTATTAATTTATTTATGCATTTATCCGGCATGTATGCGTTTATTTATGCATGTATGCATTCATGAATTAATACGGCCCTGTACTGCCATATTATTATTGCTTGTGTGCTGCAGGGCCCAGGTATAGGAGATGACCCATTAGTACATGCGACAGATAGGGTCTCCATAAGACTGAATCAAATGTCTTCAATGCATTTATTTATCAGATATTATTCATTTTACATCATTTATTATATCTTTATTTATTTTATTTCGCCATAGGACTGTGTCAAATGCCTTTAATGCATGTATTAATTATATATTATGAATTATTAATTATTTATTTATTAAATATTTATTTATTTATTTCGCTACAAGACAGTATCAAATGTCGTTAATGCATTTATGTATTATATATTATTTACTATATATATGGATTTATTACATATGTATTTATTATATATTTTTTTATTTTTTTTCGCCATTAGACCGAATAAAATGTTAAGAGAACGATGATTTGGCTAATTTGGCAGGACTTGGCTACCAGTTTTTTTGTTTTCAAATCAAAAAGAGGAAATCTTATTCCTTTTTCTTTTTTCTCCATTTTTCCCTTGCAAAACAGGATCCTTATTCCGATTTTTGTCGATTGGGGTCATTTTTAGTCAATTGCAGTAAAAAAAAAAAAAAAGGTTTCTTATTCCGGCAGTTGGGGGCAAAATGGGGTCTCGTATTCCGATCGGTATATATTCCGTGAAAAAAATATCCCTGTTGGCTACATCTAATAAAATCAATGACCACCTTAGTCATTAAATATGTATTGGCACCTATGCAACATCTAGTAAAATCTAGTAACTACATGCAACATCTCATCCAAGCTAATTTGGGAGGACTTGGCTACCTACGTACCACAACATATCCATCTTACTTTTATATATGTATTCATGTTAATTTCAATTTTTTATATACACTCATGATCATTTGGGGGTGACCAATTAATTCAATGCACCAACTTGTTCACAATAATTCTGCATAAATTGATAAATTGTGTAGGGCTCTCGGTGATTGGCACCAGCGCAAGCGAACAGGCTTGCCCCCGCAACCTCAGGCCTCGTCATAAGGTGTTTAATGCATTTATTGATTTATTAATTTATGCATGTATTAATTTATTCATTTATGCATGTATTAATTTATTTATGCACTTATGCATTAATACAGCCCTGTACCGCCATCTTATTATTGCTTGTGTGCTGCAGGGCCCAGGTATGGGAGATGACCCATTAGTACAGGCGACAGCTATGGCCGCCATAAGAATTGCTCGTGAGCTGAACCTCCCACTCCTTGTTGACGGTAGTGGCATCAACGTCATTGTCAAGCATCCTGATTTGGTTCGTGTAAGTTTGAATGCTTGTGTTGCTTGTATGCACATCTTTTTTTCCGCTACGAGCAGCAGCTTCCAAGCAGCTTCCAAGCAGCTCCTTGAGCCAGCCGCCTAAGCCAGCCAAGAGCAGCTACGGTTGTGTGGTTCGTGTTTCTTTTTTTGTTGCAGTCCAAGTTGAGGGTAGTGGCATCAACGTCATTGTCAAGCACCCTGATTTGGTTTGTGTATGTGCTAATGCGTGTGCTGCTTGTGTGGTTTGTGTTTTTTTGTTCGTTGCAGTCCAGGGGGTACCCAACTTGGCTAACAGGACTCGCCCAATCTCAATTAATCAAGAGAATAAGAGAGGATTATAGATTATCCTGAGCGGCTATTGCTTATGATTTTGGACATGCATGCTTATGCTTACAGTGCAGCAACCAACCAACCAACCAACCAACCAACCAACCAACCAACCAACCAACCAACCAACCAACCAACCAACCAACCAACCAACCAACCAACCAACCAACCAACCAACCAACCAACCAACCAACCAACCAACCAACCAACCAACTAACCAACCAACCTTCAGTTGCTAGCTGGTAGCTTGGTGTGGCGGGCCCATCGGTTTTATTGACTACGAGCATCAGCTTTCAGGTAGCTCACCTAGCTTGGCCCGGCTTAACTTGGCTTGGCCTGGCTTGGCTTTTAGGAAGCTCACCTGGCTTGGCTCGGCTTGGCTTGGCTTGGCCTGGCTTGGCTTTTAGGTAGCTCACCTGGCTTGGCTTTTAGGTAGATCACCTGGCTTGCCTTGAGTTTCCTTTCCTTTCCTTTCCTTTCCTTGCCTTGCCTTGCCTTGCCTTGCCTTGCCTTGCCTTGCCTTGCCTTGCCTTGCCTTGCCTTGCCTTGCCCTTGGCCTGGCTTGGCTTGGCTTCTAGGTAGCTAACTGGCTTGGCTTGGTTTGGCTAACCCCCCACCCCTACCCACCCCATAACTGCCCCTTCCGCCCCCACCCCCAATAACCGCCCACCCCCACCCACCCCCCGTACCCCCTACCCCGCACCCCCACCCCATACACCCCACCCCTACCCACCTTCACCCCCCATAACCCCTAGGAGACATAACCACGCCAGAATGCTTTTGCTTTCCTCAGGACTACCAAGAATGCGTCCTCTCCCCGAATTTGAATTTGAATTTGAAAATTTCCTCGGGGCCACCAAGAATGACTTTGCTTCCCTCAGGACTACCCAGAATGGGTCATCAGCCATGTAACAATTAAATTTAATCTATTTCTTTCTCAGGGCTACCAAGAATGCGTGCTCACCCCGAATTTGAATTTCAAAGTGAAAATTCCTCAGGGCTACCAAGAATGTGTGCTCACCCAGAATTTGAATTTGAAATTTCCCTCAGGACTACCAAGAATGCATGCTCACCCTGGCTTTGAATTTGAATTTGAAATTATCCTCAGGGCTACCAAGAATGCTTGCTCACCCCAAATTTGAATTTGAATTTAAATGTTTCCTCGGGGCCACCAAGAATGCGTGCTCACCCCAAATTTGAATTGAATTTGAACCTTTCCTCAGGGCTACCAAGAATGCGTGCTCACCCTGAATTTGAATTTGAATTTGAAACTTTCCTCAGGGCTACCAAGAATGCGTGCTCACCCAGAATATAAATTTGAATTTGAACTTTTCTCCGGGCTACTAAGAGTGCGTTCTCACCCCGAATTTCAATTTGAATTTGAAATTTCCCTTAGGGCTACCAAGAATGCATGCTCACCCTGAATTTGAATTTGAATTTGAAACTTTCCTCAGGGCTACCAAGAATGCGTGCTCAACCAGAATATGAATTTGAATTTGAACTTTTTCTCCGGGCTACTAAGAGTGCGTTCTCACCCCGAATTTCAATACGAATTTGAAATTTTCCTCAGGGCTACCAAGAATGCATGCTCACCCTGAATTTCAATATGAATTTGAAACTTTCCTCAGGGCTACCAGGAACGCATGCTCACCCCGAATATTGCGGAGCTAGGACGACTGGGTACAACAGTAGGGGTGCCTCTGCCCGCCCTCCCCCCCCCCCCCCCCCCCCCCATCCCTACCCACCTCCACACCCCATACCCCCCACCCCCCACCCCTACCCACCCCATAACTGCCCCCCCCACCCCCACCAGGGGTACCAAGAGTGCGTGCTCACCCCAAATATTGCGGAGCTAGGGCGATTGGGGACAACAGTAGGGGTGCCTCTGGAAGGACCAATGGGCAGCGGTTGGCAGAAACACACTGATGACATAGCCAAAGGTGGGTGAACCAAAATGCCAAATAAAAATGAACACCCCACACCCCGCACCCCACACCCCACACCTTTATGGGTGGGGCCAAATCAAAGTCTATCACACCTAAACATCTGGTTGAATCTTGGCCTTGGTGGGGGTAGTGGGGTGAAGGAGCCATGGGCTGTAGTTGGCAGAGACACACTGAGGACATAGCCGAAGGTGGGTGAACCAAGTGGGTTAGTGGGGGGATGGAAAGTGCTACCCACTTCAGAGCTGTTGTGCTTAACGTTGTATTTTGGCCTTGGTGGGGGTAATGGGGTGAAGGACCCATGGGAAGCAGTTGGCAGAGACACACTGATGTGGGTGAGCCAAGTGGGTTAGTGGGGGGGTGGAAAGTGGTGGGGGGAAGCTACCCTCCAGTGAGCTAGCATCCACAACCCAGATCCTCCTCGGGTTTAGGGTTTAGGGTTTAGGGTACAGGAGATCTGGCTTGTGGATGCTAGCTGACTGGAGGGTAGCTTCCCCCCTCCGTGGAAAGTGCTACCGGCTTCTTGGTTTTTCAGCTTTCAGGTTGTATTGTGGCCTTGGTGGGGTGGGTGGGTGAAGGAGCCTTGGGAAGCGGTTGTCAGAGACACACTGAGGTGGGTGAGCCAAGTGGGTTAGTGGGGTGATGGAAAGTACCACCGGCTTCTTGTTTTTCAGCTTTCAGGTTGTATTGTGGCCTTGGTGGGGTGGGTGGGTAAAGGAGCCATGGGCACAGGTTGGCAGAAACACACTGCGGACATAGCTAAAGGTGGGTGAGCCATGTGGGTTGGTGGGGTGATGGAAAGGGCTACCTACTTCTTAATTTTTCGACGTTCAGGTTGTCTCTTGGCCTTGGTGGGGTTGGCAGAAACACACTGAGGGCATAGCCAAAGGTGGGTGAGCCATGTGGGTTGGTGGGGTGACGGAAAGTACTACCGGCTTCTTGTTTTTCGACGTTCAGGTTGTATTGTGGCCTTGGTGGGGGAAGTGGGGCGAAGGAGCCATGAGAAGAGGTTGGCAGAGACACACCGAGGTGGGTGGGCCAAGCGGGCTGGTGGGGGGATGGAAAGTGCTTCAGGCTTCTTAGTCTTCAACTTGCAGGTTGTATATAGGCCTTGTTGGGGGTAGTGGGGTTAAGGCGAATGGGAACCGGTTGGCAGAGACACACTGAGGACATAGCCAAAGGTGGGTGAACCAAGTTGCCAAATAATAATAAAAATAAACACCCCATTCCCCTCATCCCAGGCCTTTATGGGTGGGGCCAAATCAAACTCTATCACACCTATATATCCGGTTATATCTTGGCCTTGGTGGGGGTAGTGGGGTGAAGGAACCATGGGAAGAGGTTGGCAGGTAAATACTGAGGACATAGCCAAAGGTGGGTGAACCAAGTGGGTTGGTGGGGGGATGGAAAGTGCTACCCACTTCTTAGTTGTCAGCTTTCAGGTTGTGTCTTGGCCTTGGTGATTTAGTGGGGTGAAGGAGCCATGGGCACAGGTTGGCAGAGACATACTGAGGACATAGGCAAAGGTGGGTCAGCCAAGGGCCAACTAAAAATAAATAACCCATACCCACACCCCACACCCCACACCCCACACCCCACATTCCACACCCCACACCCCACACTCCAGCCCTCCAGCCCTCGCACCCCGCACCTCACACCCCACACCCCGCACCCTACACCCCACACCCCAGGCCTTTATGGGTGGGGCCAAATCAAAGTCTATCACACCTATATATCTGGTGGTATCTTGGCCTTGGTGGGGGTCGTGGGGAGAAGGAGCCATGGGCACAGGTTGGCAGATACACACTGAGGACATAGCCAAAGGTGGGTGAACCAATTGGGTTGGTGGGGGGATGGAAAGTGCTACCCACTTCTTAGTCGTCAGCTTTCAGGTTGTATCTTGGCCTTGGTGATGTCGTGGGGTGAAGGAGCCATGGGCACAAGTTGGCAGAGACATACTGAGGACATAGGCAACGATGAGTGAGCCAAGGGCCAAATACAAATCACTAATAGGCAAAAACGCTAATAATAAAATCGCTGAACATCAAAGTCTATCGCACCTTTATGCCTTGGCCTTGGTTGGGGTAGTTGACCCATGAATAAGTAAACAAACAAATAGTCCGCCGTATTACAAGGCATGAGGTTGAGGGGGCCAGCCCGGTGTCTTGCACAAGAACCCATGAGATAAATAAATAAACAAATAGTACGCCGTATTACGAGGCGTGAGGTTGAGGGGGCCAGCCCGTTTGCTTGCACAAGGACCCATGGGCATCGGTTGGCAAATTGCTGGCTAAAGCTATGTAACCAAGTTCAATGCGGTTGGTCATACTATTTGGTAAGTAACCGAGTTCAAGTTCAATATGTTTTCAAACTTGCAGGTTGGGATGGCCCCCTTATTGTATCCAAAGGCCCCCAGGACTTATTGGTCAGCAGCAGTGGAGCAATCGCCCGATGTGGGACTGAAGCTGCGCCAAAGCGCTCTGGGGGGCAAGGGGATGTTCTGGCAGGTGCGCTGGCTGATCAAGTAGTTTTGTTTTTTTACGAAGCTTTTTTTTCAAATAGCATGCGGGAAGTAGCATCCCCCGAAGTAGCATGTATGAAGGCATGTATGGCAGGTGCGCTGGCAGATCAAGTAGATATGTTTTAGTTAAAAAAAAAAAAAAAAACTTATTAAATTATTTGTTCAGATAGCATGAGGGAAGTAGCATATCCCCCGAGTAGCATGTATGAATGTATGTATGGAAGGTGCGCTGCCTGATCAAGTCTATGATATTTTTTTTACAAAGTTTAAAACTTTTTGGAACTTTCAATTATTTGTTCAGATAGCATGAGGGGAGTAGCATCCCATGAGTAGCATGTATGAATGTATGTATGGCAGGTGCGCTGGCTGATCATGTGGTTTTTTTCCTAAGTTTTGATTTTTTTTTACGAAGTTGTTTTTCCAGATGGCACGAGGGAAGTAGCATATCCCCCGAGTAGCATGTATGAATGTATGTATGGCAGGTGCGCTGCCTGATCATGTCGTTTTTTTTCCAAAGTTTCAAACTCTTTTCACGAAGTTTTTTTTCAGATGGCATGAGGGAAGTAGCATATCCCCCGAGTAGCATGTATGAATGTATGTATGGCAGGTGCGCTGGCAGATCAAGTCTATTATTTTTATTTTTTTACAAAGTTTTGAACTTTTTGGTACTTTCAATTATTTGTTCAGATAGCATGAGGGGAGAAGCATTCCCCGAGTAGCATGTATGAATGTTTGTATGGCAGGTGCGCTGCAGTCATTTTTTGAACTTTTGGGTACTTTCAATTATTTGTTCAGATAGCATGAGGGGAGAAGCATTCCCCGAATAGCATGTATGAATGTTTGTATGGCAGGTGCGCTGCAGTCTTTTTTTATGGCGACGCGTCGCCACTGCGTCGCCCACCCGTCGTGGCTAGGCGACGCATGGGTTTGGCTAAACTAGTCAGAATTGGCCTTCCGTCGCCCACGGAGCTACGGAAGGCCATTGGCCTAGAGACACACTGTGCTGGCTGATCATGGCTTTTCTGCGCAATGATAAAGCGCAACAGGTTTCAAAATCTCAAAGTCTGTTACGCAACACGTATCGTGTAGAACCCTGCTCCCCTGATGCTACATGATCAGCCACATAGCTGTTTTCCAGCTACAAGCAGCAGCTTCTAGGCAGCTCCCCGGGCTCCTCGAGATACTGTCTACACATTAAAAAGCACATATAGAATATGGGTCAGCTAGCTGTATTCCGTACCCGTAAGATCTAGATTCAATACACGAACAAATCACACAAAGTCGTTTTAAGTAGCATTGTAAGATTATTACTGAGCATTATTTACCTTTAACTAGGCCTTTAAAACCAGCAATGGTATCGGCAAAATCAACAAATTTTCCAGCCAAACCTGTAAACACTTCTGCTGAACAGACTGCAGAGGTTATGAAAGAACATATACATACCTGTCACTTCATGCAAACCTTAAGCAACCTAGTGCACCTGGAAGACGATGTCGTCAGCTTTTCATTGCTCCTGCCATATTTGGGTCTGGACAGGTGGTGGTCTCAGGGAGCTGCCTAGAATAAACTGGTGGTACCTTGGAAAAACGTCATATGCAGCGTCGCAAGCGCCGCAGAAATTGGCGGAGAGTGTTGGCAACAGAACGCGAGGTGGCACTGACGGAAGCCAGTTAGTTATGATACAGGTGGCTGGTTGTCATCGGTTAGACAGACGCACGGACGCACAGACGGACAACGGGGGTGGATCTGGGGGCTCTCGCCCCCCAGAAGGGGGGGCTTCACCAAACAACTGTGTGGCTGATCAAGTCGCATCAGGGGAGCAGGTTTGCTCTACACGCTGCGAGTTGTGTATCATACGCACCTATCCCCCCCCCACACACACACCTACCCACATACAACAACTACCCACACTCACACCTACCCACACACACAACCTAACCCACACACACACCTACCACACACACACCTACCCCACAACATGCACCCACCCACAACCACCCTACCTACCCCACACCTAACCCCACACACACCTACCCACACACCTACACCCACCCACACACCTACCCACACACACACCTACCCACACACCTACCCACACACACACCTACCCACACACACACCTACCCACACACACACCTACCCACCACACACACGAACAGACCTACCAACACAGCACCTCTACCACCACCCCCACACACACAACCACCCTACCCACACACACACCTACCCACACACACAACTCCCCACACAACACCTCCACCCCACCTACCCACACACCACACCTACCCTACCCACACCGACCTACCCAACACCCACACACCTACACACACACACACACACACCTACCTACCTCACACACACACCTCCCACACACCACCTACCCACCACTCACACCTACCCACCATCACAAACCACACCTAACCACACACACCACCCTACACCTACCGACACACACACCCTAAAACCACACAACCCTACCCCACAACACCTAACCCACACCCCACAAAACCCTACACACACACACACCTACACACACACCTCCTACCCACACACCACCCTACCAAACACACCACCCCATCCGAACTCACACCCACACACACCTCCCCCACACCCTACCCACACATCACCTACCACCAAACACACCTACCCACCCCGCACCTACCCACACACACACTCCCACACACACCCACCTACGCCCACCACACCTACCCACACACACCCTACCCACACACACAACGTCCTACCCACACACGCACCTACCCCACAACACATAAAACCTACCCACACACACACCTACCCACACACACACCTAACCCACACACACCCTACCCCACACCCACACACACACCTACACACAACAACCACCTATACCCGCACACCCTACACCCACACACCTACCACAACACACACCTACACCAACAACAAACACCGACACATCACCACCGACACCACAAATACCACCTACACACACAAAACCCTACACCACACACACACAACACACACCACACCTAACACCACAACTAACTACACACACAGACAACCCTACAACCACACACACACCTACCCACACACTCCACACACACACCTACCCACACACTCCACACACACACCTACCACACACACACCTACCCACAGCACAACACCTACCACACACACACCACCTACCCCCACACACTACCTCCCACCACACACACCTCCCACACACACATACACCTACCCACACACACACCTACCCACACACTCCACACACACACCTACCCACACACTCCACACACACACCTACCCACACACCACCCTAACCCCCTCCGCCCACGCACCCTACCCACACACATAGCGCCAACCTACCCCACACACACCTACACACACACATCGACCTCAAACCCACACCACACCTACCCACACCCACACCTACCCCACACACCCTACCCACACAACACCTAACCACGACACTCCTACCCAACACACCAAACCCCCGTTACCCACACACACACCTACCCCACCACACACCTCCCCACCAACAACCTACCCACACACACACCTACCCACACACACACCTCCCACACACATCCCCCCCCCACTACACGGCCTTTCGCCACCAGGTTGCAATGCTTGTGTGATTTTAGCTGAGCAGAGAAATGTATCATATCATCACCATACACCTATTTGGATGCCTGTTGTCAAGTCTTGGACATAACTTTTTTTAGCTATGAGTAGCAGCTCCTAGGCAGCTCCCTTTCACTTTCCTTGGGCCTAACCTGAAGCTAGCATGTGTGTCTGCTAGCAAGCTGTCATGACAGGCGTTCCAACGCAGCTTACAGCTTTGGTCTTGATCCAGTGGCTGGCTCATGGAGCTGGCTGGAAGCTGCCATTCGTAGCTCAAAAAAGAAACAGCAGTCTTGTACGAGTCTGTCAATTTGAACCTCCTAATATGCTTATTTTCACGTGTACACTCCACATTTGTATCCATGCAGGCCTTTTGCATATGTTTACTTGTATGCGCCTTTGACCATATGTTTACCCATTAACGCCATTTACCCATACGTGCCGTATTTGTACGCAGATTCTTACACATATTATGGAGACCCCCAAAACAACCCTGCAGGGGAGTAGCATCTCCTGTGTAGTATGTGTATATGTGTTTATGTGTATGTGTTTATGTGTGTGTGTATGTGTATATGTGTTTATGTGTTTATGTGTGTATGTGTATATGTGTGTGTGTATGTGTATATGTGTTTATGTGTATATGTTTGTATGTGTATATGTGTGTATGTGTATATGTGTTGATGTGTTTATGTGTGTGTATATGTGTTTATGTGTGTGTATATGTGTATATGTGTTTATGTGTATATGTGTATATGTGTTTATGTTTATATGTGTTTATGTGTATATGTGTATATGTGTTTATGTGTATATGTGTACATGTGTACATGTGTACATGTGTATCATGTTTGCGCTGGCTGATCATAGCTGTTCCTTTCAGCTACCTGCAGCAGCTTCCAGGTAGCTACTTGAAATAATATTTACAAGCTTACAAATAATATTGATAAGCTTCTAGGCAGCTCCCCTATCTAGCTATCCAGCCAATCCTACAGCAACTTCGTGCATACAGAAGCTGACAGAAGCATCTTTCCAGTAACTCAGTTCTGTTGAAATCTTGGGGTTTTGCCCAGTGGCTGTCTCAGGGAGCTGCCTAGAAGCTGCTGCTTGAGAGCGAAAAGAAAATCTCTGCGGCTGATCAAGTAGCATCAGGGGAGCAGCATCCCCTGAGTAGCATGTATATATGAACATGGGGCCAACCACCTGTGGGATCCTGTGGGATCCTGTGTGACACTATATGTGAAATCATATGTGAAATCATATGTGAAATGATATATGAAATCATATGTGTAATCATATGTGAAATCATATGTGAAATCATATGTGAAATCATATGTAAAATCATACGTAAAATGATGTGTGAAATCAGGCGTCCTCTGAGAAGCACATGCATACACAGACACACACACACAGGCACACACACACACACACAGACACACACACATGCACACCAGGGTAATTAAAAGCGCGCGCTTTTGCGCTTTTGCGCGCTGACTTTTTGACCCCCTCTGCGCTTCAAGCGCAGTTTTTTGCAACCCCCTGTGGGCGCAGCAAGCAATTTTTGCGCTTTTTGCACTACAAAGCGCAGTTTTTTGTTTTCAAGTGCGCTAAAGCGCTGGCCAATTTGGCCATTTGAAGTACCCTGATGCACACACACGCACACGCACGCACGCACACCAACACACAGGAAGCATATATGTATACAATCCCCGTTTAAACTAATGGCTCAATGGTAGAGCTCCTTGAATGAAGGTGCCGGGTTCGAATTCCTACGGGTGCGCTTTAGTGTTCGCGGTCGCTGTCAACCGCCATGGTAACTTTGTCCAGGTAAAGTAGCAGCCCGTTCTCCACCGCCGTTTGATGCTGCTATCGATAATAATATGATCTTCATCCCTAAACCCTAAACCCTAAACCCAGGCACAGTAGCATCAATGATGTGTTGTCAAGCTGCAGCCTCTCAGCTGGCATCCTCAACCCTAATTCCTAAAACCTTAACCCAGGCACATGAGCGTCGATGATGTGTTGGCAAGCTGCAGCCTCTCAGCTGGCATCCTAAACCCTAAATCCTAAACACAGGCACAGTAGCGTCGATGATGTGTTGGCAAGCTGCTACCTGTCAACTGGCATTCTAAACCCTAAACCCTAAACCCTAAACTCTAAACCCAGGCACAATAGCGTCGATGATGTGTTGGCAAGCTGCTACCTGTCAACTGGCATTCTAAACCCTAAACCCTAAACCCAAAACTCTAAACCCAGGCACAATAGCGTCGATGATGTGTTGGCAAGCTGCTACCTGTCAACTGGCATTCTAAACCCTAAACCCTAAACCCTAAACCCTAAACTCTAAACCCAGGCACAATAGCGTCGATGATGTGTTGGCAAGCTGCTGCCTGTCAACTGGCATTTTAAACCCTAAACCCTAAACCCTAAACTCTAAACCCAGGCACAATAGCGTCGATGATGTGTTGGCAAGCTGCAGCCTCTCAACTGGCATCCAAAGAAGCAGAGACTTCCCAGGACACACTTCAAATTTCAAGTGGGCATAAGTATGCGGCATCTGCCTTTGCTGCATGCTGTGTGGTGAGGGGAGCTGCCCATGAGGCTTTCAAACAGAAAGACAGGTCAATGGTGGCTGGAGATATCATTCCTCGTCTCAATGCGTCATTTAAGTCCCTCTCCCAGTACTGAAGGCTGGATCAATCAGATGATTTGGCAGGTAGCTTGTCTCCCGTGGTCAACAGAGGTAGTGGTGAATGTTCGTTTGGTCAAGGGTCAGTATCTCCCACCGACCCTAAGTGCGCCTAGTTTTTGTAGGAGTGGCAACGCCATTCGAACTGAATCCTTGGTGTCGCTAGTTTGTGTAGGGAGACCCATCTCCTGGGGTGAAATTCCTTTCACAACCAGTAACGACTAAAAAAATGGGCAGATTCATGGGTCCATGGTGGCTAGAGATATCATTCCTCGTCTCAATGCGTCATTTAAGTCCCTCTCCCAGCGCTGAAGGTTGGATCAATCAGATGATTTGGCAGGTAGCTTGTCTGCCGTGGTCAACAGAGGTAGTGGTGAATGTTCGTTTGGTCAAGGGTCTGTATCTTCCACCGACCCGAAGTGCGCCTAGTCTTTGTAGGAGTGGAAACGCCATTCGAACTGAATCCTTGGTGTCGCTAGTTTGTGTAGGGAGACCCACCTCCTGGGGTGAAATTCCTTTCACAACCAGTAACGACTAAAAAAATGGGCAGGTTCATGGGTCCATGGTGGCTGGAGATATCATTCCACATCTCAATGCGTCATTTAAGTCCCTCTCCCAGCGCTGAAGGTTGGATCAATCAGATGATTTGGCAGGTAGCTTGTCTCCCGTGGTCAAAAGAGGTAGTGGTGAATGTTCGTTTGGTCAAGGGTCTGTATCTTCCACCAACCCGAAGTGCGCCTAGTCTTTGTAGGAGTGGCAACGCCATTCGAACTGAATCCTCGGTGTCGCTAGTTTGTGTAGAGAGACCTACCTCATGGGGTGAAATTCCTTTCACAACCAGTCATGACTACAAAAATGGGCAGGTTCACGGGTCCATGGTGGCTGAGATATCATTCCTCATTTCAATGCGTCATTTAAGTCCCTTTACCAGCGCTGAAGGTTGGATCAATCAGATGGTCAGATTCACAGCAGGTAACTTCAGGAGGACCCCTAGCTCTGGTGCCTGAGACGCAACCAATAGTATAGCCTGCGTCCTGTGACGCAACGGACCCTTCCTTCTAGTCAACGGTCCCTCCCCACGTGTTGTCCTGCGGCGCAACGGACCCTTCGGTGCTGTGTCTGCGACGGAGGACGCAGCGTCCTGAACACAGGTGTATGGTGGCTGGAAATATCATTCCTCATCGGAATGCGTCATGTAAGTCCATCTGTCAGTGCTTTAGGTTGAATACGCAGACGGCGGGGAGCCAAATTGCTAGCTGGAGCCGTGTAATCAAGTTCAAGTTAAGTCCATCTTGCAGCGCTGAAGGCTGGGTCCAGGGTTACGCAGACGGCGGGGAGCCAAATTGCTAGCTGGAGCCGTGTAATCAAGTTCAGGTTAAGTCCATCTTGCAGCGCTGAAGGCTGGGTCCAGGGTTACGCAGACGGCGGGGAGCCAAATTGCTAGCTGGAGCCGTGTAATCAAGTTCAGGTTAAGTCCATCTTGCAGCGCTGAAGGCTGGGTCCAGGGTTGTTCAGGACTAGGGATCGGCATATCATATGATGTTGGCCAAAGGTACAAATACAAATTGCATCCTATGATATTTTATTTAAATGGTAACTTTAGCCTAGTCAGACTGCCATGGTGACATAATATCATATGATGTCATATTGCCGTTCCCTATTCAGGACGCTGTATCCTGCGTCGCAGACGCAATTACAAAGGGTCCGTTGCATCCTGAGGCGTAACGTGGGGAGGGTCCGTTGCGTCACAGACGCAGGCTACGGGTCCGTTGCGGAACGTTAGTGTCTCAGGATGCAGGCTTTGAAATTGGTTGCGTGTCAGGAGGACTCTCAGACGTAGAGCTGGGAGTCCTCCTGAACAAGCCTGGTTGGATCCAAAGACGGCAAGCAGCCAAATTGCTGGCTGGAGCCGTGTAATCAAGTTCAAGTTCAATTGTAGTCCATCTCCCAGCGCTGAATGTGAACTTGTTAACAAAGATTCGGCCAGCAATTCGGCGGCTTGCCCTCTTCAGCAGTAAAACAAAATAGTCACCAGGAAAATGTAAGCGCGGATTTGTGTGTCTTGTTCCATTACCCCGTATAATCCGAACACCCACTACATCTGAAGAAGCACAGAAGAAGAAAAAGATAACACCGGTATAACTTACCGGACCCACAGCCAGTCTGTCGTTATCCAACAGTGCAGATTTTATTTTGATTTTCTGGCTAAAGCTATGTCATGTTCAAGTTCAAGTTATCCAACAGTGCAGAAGCATGACTTGGTTACTTATGCCCATTTCCCAGCTAATTAATGGTTAGAACCCCCCCCCCCCACACACACACACACCCCACCCTGCATGTGTTCAGCGGGCTTGGGTCAACCATGGCCTGCCTATGACAATGTAATGTTAATAACCAAACGTGACGAATAGCGACGACACTAGTGGTGCTTAGGAAGGGTCACCGAGGTGTTATTACAGAGGGGGGTTACATCACGATCGCTGGACGCAGGTATAAGAAATCACGGATATCCGACGAAAACAGAAACAGTCAACCATAGGGAAAACACTAACTGACTACTCAGATTGGACAGCGGCTGACACGAATCCTGCCGAAGGGTGAGGAACTGAAAATCTCAGCCAGTCGATTTTGGGACGGATTAGTCTGCTCATCGGCTTCATATAGTTGGTTCCGGGTTGGTTCAATAACTTATTTGCTACCATGTATGGTTGCTCAGGACGCTGCGTCCTCGGTCGAAGTGGGGGGAGTTGCGGGAACCGAACCCGCAACCTCTCGCAAGCAGATCGCGGTGTACAAATCGTGAGCCAAGTCTGTTGTTTGCGACTAGAGTTATTCAAGACGCTGCGTCCTCCGCCCTTCTACAATATACACTTAATTCGCTAGTTTCTCTATCCCTTGGTAGTTTAAGCCTTTTAATTTGCTCTTTCGTGCGTTTTTTTGGAGGTCACCTCCTGGACCAGGTTCTGAGGGGTATGTTGCCCAAACCCTCACTGTTATAAAACTGTCCTGCTGCCCCGGCGCTGTTCAGTCTCGGCATTGATTTTTTCTGAGTATGTAACTATATCCTCTCTCTCTCTCGCCCGTGGTAAAGCCACCACGGGCGGAGGACGCATTGTTGTCGAGCCTTTTAATTTGCTCTTTTGTACGCTTTTTTTGAGGTCACCTCCTGGACCAGATTCTGAGGGGTATGTTGCCCTAACCCTCAGTCCCTCACTGTTATAAAACTGTCCAGCTGCCCCGGCGCTGTTCAGTCTCGGCATTGATTTTTTCTGAGTATGTAACTATATCCTCTCTCTCTCAAAGCCACCGCCTGCGGGAGTTCGAGCCCCTCTGCCGGAAGACAGCGGGTGTCTCGAGTCCGTTCCCTCGGGGGCGGTGGTGTCTCCACTGCCAGGATAAGGGGCCATTGTAATCTTTCTTTTCCTTTTCCGCCACGGCGCCCGAAATTCGAGCGCCACTGCCTCGAGGGCGGGGGTGTTTCCACTGCAAGACAAGTGCCACTCGTAATCATTTTTTAAAAATCCGTTGCAGACAAAACGTCAGAGGGTCCGTTCCGTCACAGACGCAGCTTAAGTGGGTTGGTTGTGACTCCTATGGGTCAGTTGCGGGTCAGGACACAGGCTATGCAATGGGTTCCGTCTCAGGAAGCAGGCTATGCAATGGGTTCCGTCTCAGGAAGGAGGCTATGAAATTGGTTGCGCCTCCGTAAGGAGACTATGAAATTGGTTCCGTCTCAGGAAGGAGGCGTCACAATTGATTCCGTCTCATGAAGGAGAGCTGGAGGTCCTCCTGCACAACCCTGGTTGCCATAGTCCCTCCTAGTGGTAACATAGCTTTTCTTTGCAGCAGCAGCTTCTAGGCAGCTCCCTGAGACAGCCACTAGGCCAAGCCCCTAGATGACAACAATACAGGAACGCTAGGTGTTTCAGCTTCAAGGTGCACGAGGTTGCAGCAGGTTTGGCTGACAAGCCAGTCCGGGAGCTGTCTAGAAGCTGCTGCTCGTAGCTGAAAATACAAGTTTTAAATAGTACGCACGCCTCTTCCACGCCTCTTCCAGCCGATGGTGTCGAATTAAGGGAGCTGGTAGCCGGAGTATCCATACCTGGTGATGGGCAATCCATGTAGATGTCAGACAGTCTGTGTTGTGACTTGAATTGCACAATAGCGTATTTTTCTTTTTTTCCTTTTTCTTTTTATGTTCGTGATGCCCCCCTTTTTTCTCTTTTTTGTTTGTTCATGAAATCATGAAGCCACCCATCATATGATATGATGCCCCAGGCCAAAGTTACCTAGTAAGACCGCCGGCATCATATGATATCATATTGCCGACCCCTAATCGCTAGGCTTAAGTTACCATTTTTGTACAAAATCATATCATACAATTTGAATGATATCATATGTATCATACTGGCCTTTGGTCAACATCATATGATTTGCTGGTCCCTACATTACTCATGTTGTCGACCCATACCTTGGTGAAAAGGTTGGTGCTGTACCCACACCCACACCCCACGCACCCACACAGAATCCTACTGGTTTGCTGTAAAGCGTAATTCGCCTCTTCTGAACCCAGTCCTTGAAGGGGTTGGTGTTGTACCCACACCCATACAGAATCGTACTGGTTCACTACAGAGCGTATCTTCCCAAGCATACGCATTTGGAAGTAAGAGGGGTACCATTTTTAATGGGAAATTTGTTACCAGTACCCAATTGGATGGAGATTTGGCAAATTGCAAAAAGGATTCAATTGCATAACTAACCTGTTATAAACCCAGTCCTTGGAGAAGGGGTTGGTGTTGTACCCACACACACACACCACGCACCCCCACCCTGAACCACATAGAATCTTACTGGTTTGCTGAAGAGCTTAACCCACCTCTTCTGGACCCAGTTATTTGTGAAGGGTTAGGAGTTGTATCCCCCATACCACGCACCCCCACCCTGCACCTACAAAGAATCCTACAGGTTCGCAGTATAGCTTAACCCACCTGTTATCGACCCAGTCCTTGGTGAAAGGGTTGGTGTTGAAGAGGCACTTCTTGGGGCATTTGGGAAATCCCTTAGGCTGCTTGGTCCACTTGTCTACCGACTCAATCATGTAGAACTGCACACATACGAGTTTTCCGAAACTTGAGGAAAGTTTGTGAACAGATCTGCGTCTCAATATTCATGGTGTGTACACAACAGTACTTCCCAAATTGAAAGCAAGACACTCATGCAGGGATGTTTTGAAGTATGTATGTGTAAGTATACTAGTATATTTAGGATTTAGGCTAAAGGAGCTTGCCCATCCCCTAACAATCAAGATGAACGCATGCATGAAGACCTCATATTCTGGAAACTCAAATGATTTTTGACTATTATAATTGGGGTGGAAATATTTGCTAACCATTCTTCAAAAATATTATTAAGGTATGGGCAAACCATTCGTACAACATACTCTTTACAAAAAATGCGAACCATTCACAGGGTGTGTGTGTGGGGGGGAACTACTAACCAAAATGACACCATCCTCCAACTGTGTAGATATCATAGAGAGGGTGAATAATCCGGTTTTATTTCATAATTTGGCCCAGTATAAAATAATGGTCCAAGGAATGGTCTTCCAAAGTTTGGGGCTGGAGGGGGAAGGGGGGGAGGGGGGGGGGGGGGGAATCCAACAAATCAAAAAATCAGTTTTTTCCGAAAATGCATACAAAATATTATACACAATATTTGCCAACCATTCATGCACATATTACAAACAATATTGCTAACCATTTATACAAAAATTATAAACATTATTTGAAAACCATTCATGCACATAAACCAAACAATATTGCTAACCATTTATACAAAAATTATAAACAATATTTGAAAACCATTCATGCACATATTACAAGCAATATCGTAACCATTCATACAAAAATTATAAACAATATTTGCAAACCATTCATTGACTCACACATTGAGGGGTTTTAGTATATTACTCGAGAATTGCAACAAACACAACAAACAGCGCTAACACACCTTTGAATGTTGCTGGAAGAGACAGCCAAGGGAAAAGTCAGAAACACCGACGACGCAGCAAACACACACCACACCAACAAACAGTGTAAGCTACTCGGAGTAAAGCAGAGAACAGTGAATGACAGAAGGAGATGAGGAGTCAAATTGAACAGCTCGGGGCAGAAGGGTATGCGGAAAGAAGGACAAAAAGACAGGACAGAGAGACAAAATAGTGGTACAGATAGACATAAGAATAGAAGGACAGAACGACAGGACAGAAGGATTCAAACAGAGAACAGCACAGGACAGAAGGATGTACGGATAGAAGGACAGAAAGACAAGACATAGATAAAAATAGTATAATCGAGAACAGCACGGGACAGAAGGAAATTGGGATAGCAGGGCATAATAGAAGAACTTGAACATAGAACAGCGCAGAACAGAAGGATATACATACATAAAGACAGGACAGAAGGAGTCAAACAAAGAACAATGCAGGACAGATTGATATAATAACAAGAGGAGTCAAACAAAGAAGAGTGCAGGACAGAGTGATATAATAACATGAGGAGTCAAAAAGGGGACAGTGCAGGACAGAGTGATATAATAACAAGAGGAGCCAAAAAGGGGACAGTGCAGGACAGAGTGATATAATAACAAGAGGGGTCAAAAAGGGGACAGTGCAGGACAGAGTGATATAATAACAAGAGGAGTCAAAAAGGGGACAGTGCAGGACAGATTGATATAAGAACAGGAGGAGTCAAACAAAGAACAGTGCAGGGCGGAATGATATAATAACAGGAGTTGAACAGAGAACATTGAAAGACAGATTGATATAAATAGTCAAACAGAGACGTGCCCACCCCCTGTCCCATGATTTTGAGCCAGAGGAAGTGGCAGCATAGCCTGAACTAGCCTGAAATAGACTGAAAATAGACTACCATAGCCTGAGACATCCTGAAATAGACTACCATAGCCTGAAATGGCCTTACAACATGATTGATAGGAGGAGCAAAACAGAGAAGTTCCCACCCCATGTCCCATGATATGGTGCCAAAGGATGTGGCAGCATAGCCTGAACTAGCCTGGAATAGCCAACCATAGCCTGAAATGGCCTTATACATAACAAGAGGAGTCAAACATAGAAGTACCCACCCCCATTCCCATGATATGGTGCCACAGGATGTGGCAATGGAAGGGCCAGATGCCGGGGTTCTCGGCAACAAATCGAATCACCGCATAACCGTCTTTGAAAAGGGTGACGGTGTCACGGTATGGAGGGTCCTCCAAGTTCAGAGCGCCCACCATGGTCACGTTCTTAGGGTCCCACATGCCACTGCCTTGTCCCAGAACTGCGCATGCATGGTGAGGGTGGAAAGTGGTGCTGTTGGGAATTGGTGCTGTTAGTTCTTAGGGTCAAACTGTCAACTGCCCTGTCCCAGAACTGCAGGTGCATGGTGAGGGTGGGAAGTGGTGCTGTTCTTAATTGGTGCTGTTAGTTCTCAGGGTCAAACTGGCGACTGCCTTGTCCCAGAACTGCGCGTGCATGGTGAGGGTGGAAATAGGTGCTGTTGGAAATTGGTGCTGTTAGTTCTTAGGGTCAAACTGGCAACTGCCTTGTCCTAGAACTGCACGTGCATGATGAGGGTGGGAAGTGGTGCTGTTACCCTGTACCGTTCTTGGGCCAATAGGTATATCACTGATAACCCTTCAGGTTTACTTCACGTATACTATTTTGTATGGAAATTGTTACGCCTTGCCACGGGGCGTGAGGTTGAAGGAACCTATCCCATCGCTTGCACTGTTTACATCCATCCATCCACCCATCTGTACATAGGTAGATAAATAGTCTGAATGTCTTGAGAACTCACCCCAGAATCTGTGGCCATAAAACTCACTCCAGACCCCCCAACTCACTCCAGACCCCCCAACTCACTCCAGACCCCCCAACTCAATCCAGACCCCCAACTCACTCTGTGGCCCCCCAACTCACTCCAGACCCCCCAACTCACTCCAGACCCCCCAACTCACTCTGTGGCCATGCAACTCACCCCAGAATCTGATGCCATCTATATATATATATAGGTAGATAAGTCTGGATGTCTAGAACTTACCCCAGAATCTGTGGCCATCTATATATAGCTAGGTAGATAACTCACATCAGAATGTCTAGAGAACTTACCCCAGAATCTGTGGCCATGCAAGTGAATGGGATGCTGATCCATGGCAGTACGGACGCCACGGTAGTCTCCATTGAACGAGTCTGGTGGATTGTTTTGAATCACCACTTCCACAGTGTCACCGCTCTGAATCATGGCAAAGTCCATCCCAATGGTTGGGTACTCAGGCATATCCTTGCTCACATCCATGATCCTGCGTGAAACCATTTGTTTTTGTTGTTGTTAATTTTTATGTTTTTTTAGCGCGTGAAACCAGGGGGGGGGCAGAAAGACAGATTTTGGACCGCACCTTCGATATGGTGTCCGATTCAGTTGGGAGTTGGAATTGTGGACGTTTCATACAAAAAGAGGGGGGAAATAAAGTTGGCTAAAAGTTTTTTTACCCCCCCCCCCCCCCTCCCAAAACCCAATTACCTCACCCTACCCCCCCTAAAATGGGGGTCATTCGAAAGATCTTTTAAAGCCCATTTCAGTTATGCTCTTACATCTTTCATGGGATTACCCAAACGTGATTTATCGCGAAGTTAAGATTTGGGCCGCTTTGGTTGAAAAAAACTTTGGACCCCTCTAACTCTTGTACAACTTTATTTTTGGCTAAAAAAAAACTTTTTTTTTATGTAGTTTGAGGATAGGCTCTATCCAAAGCGAAGGTGCGGTACGGCAGCTTTTTTCTTGCCCCCCCCTCGCGTGAAACCATTTGTTTTTGTTGTTATTAATTTTTATGTTTTTTTAATGTGTGAAACCAGGAGGTAGCATCCTCCACGAAAAGTTGAGCGTAGCCGATCAATTTATTCTGAATATAGACTGTATATGACATAATTATTTTCTATTTATTGAACATGTTTACAGATTTTTCTGGGCATTTAATTTAGGGGGGGGGGGGGGGGGGGGGGGGGGGGGGGGGGTAGGGGGGGGGTCAGCACCCCTCAGGTTTTTTAGGCTATACGTCTGGAGCTTTTATTTTTTACTCCTGGTGAACCCATGTCGTTTACCGCCCTCTATGTACAAGAAACTCGTCGGTTACACTGGCTGCAGAGTCATTTAACCTGAAGGGTTCGCAAAGACACAGGTTTATCTCTCGAGCATCCATGATCCTGCGTGAAACCATTTTTATGTTTGATTTAGTCGTTAGATTTTTACGTTTTATTAATGAGTGAAACCATGTGTTGTTTTTTCTTTTCTGTTGGGTTGTTTTGAATGACCACTCTTGAGCAGGGCCATGGCCATACTGATGATCGGGTACTCAGGCATATCCTTGCGCACGTCCTTGATCCTGTGTAAAACCATATGTTTTTTTAAATGTGGTAACAATTGTTTCTTCTTATTTCTGCTGGGTTGTTCTGAATGACCACTTCTACGGTATCGGCGCTCATTGATGGTAAAGGGCAGACCAATGCTGAGCTTTTTGTTTTGTTTCCACGTCTACAAATTCATGGCTACAAATTCCCCGGGGATGTTCACCCCCCTCTGTCCTTCTTCATCGCAGAGTTTTTTCTGTTTCAGAAAGGGGATCTTCTGGTAGCGATCAGGAATTCGGTATCTATCAAGGTTGGGCTCCAGGTAGCGATATGTGTAGGCGGCCTGAAGGGCTGGCCCAGGGGTTTTGGGGGGCAGGGCCAAGATTCGAGTCTCATGGTAGCGGAAGGTTTGGCTACAACAGGGTCCCTTCTGGTAGCGTATCAAACAAGTTCTATGCAGCGTCACAAGCGACGCTAAAAAATGGCTGAGAGTGATTGCAAAGGAGCGACAGGAGGCAACGGAAGTGAGTTAGTTATGAGACTGTTGGCTGACATTTCAGGCTTAGTCTTGGTCAGAAAACGGGGCGACCCTGGGGGCTCTTGCCCCCTTAAAGAGGGGGCTCCGACAATAAGCTCTGGAAAAGGCCATACCAATAGATGGGTACTTGAAAATGTCTAGGGATTGGCATATCATATGATGTAGACCAAAGGCGAGTATGATACCATAGGATATCATACAAATTGCATCATATGATTTGTATATAAATGCTAACTTTAGCCAAGCCATACTTCTGGCATCATATAATATCGTATTGCCGTTCCCTGGGCATATCCCATATACATATATGTACCCATACCCACATACATGGTATATATAAACCACATACATACACTAGTATACCCATGTAGCGAATCTTCTTCTTCTTCTTCTTCTTCTTCTTCTTCTTCTTCTTCTTCTTCTTCTTCTTCTTCTTCTTCTTCTTCTTCTTCTTCTTCTTCTTCTTCTATACATACTACATACATATACTAGTATACCCACATAGCGATTTTCTTTTTCTTCTTCTGTACATACTACTTACATATACTAGAATACCCGATGCGAGTCTAAGTCTTCTTCTTACCTGATCATGCTCCCACCTCCAACGTCTTTGCTTATGTTCAAAGACTTCTGGCCGGTGCCGTAGTTAAGTCCAGGTTGCATCTTCTGAAGATAGTTAGGGTCGATCTGGATCTCCTGGCGTTTTGCCTTACACGTGGGAGTGACTGGGTTCATCACGTTGTTCATAGCTGCCCTAAGATTGGCAGGGTGGTGGGTGGTGGGTGATGGGTTGTGTGGTCGGGTGAGGTTGGGTGGGGTGGGGTTGGGATCGGTTGGGTTTGGTTGGGTTGGGTTGGGGTTGGGGTTGGGTTGGGGTTGGTGCTGGACAAATTGGGTTGTGGGTGATGTGTGTGGGGGGTGGGGGGGTAGGTGCTGGACAAACTGGCTGGTGGTGTGTGGTGTGTTTGAGTCAGTCAGTTAGGGTATTTCTTTTTATCTCTTGGCATTTAGCCCCACACAAGGAATGGCATGCTTGGGAGGTCAGCATGCGTCTATGTTTGCACACCACTGCAAATACAGGGGTTCTTCTTCACCCCTTCCTGCACCCCTCTCACCCATAAGGCACCCTTTTAAGCAAACTATCACGAGGGAGGTGTTGGATTCATCACGTTGTTCATAGCCCACCTAGGAATGGCATACTTGGGAGGTCAGCATGTGTTTGTGTTTGCACACCACAGCAAATACAGGGGGTCTTATGCACCCTTTCCTGCATCCCTCTCACCCAAAAGTAGGGGTCGGCTATGTTATATAATATAAGTGAATAAATATTATTAAATAAGATTATATTATATTAGTCGGACGTACCGTCTCTATTATTGTGACACTATAATAATATTAGTTCATATTAGTTTTTCTAATACTGATATTAGTTGCCGTTCCATACCCATAGGGCACCCCTTCCAGCCAAATAAAGGGTGCCAAAGAGGCAAAGATTTCGCCCTAAACTCGCACACCTGAGGGTCGCACAGTGGTCGCACCTGGGTCGCTGATTTGGCGACGGGTCCCACAAAACAACACAGCCAAAGACCCCCAAATTGGCAGTCCAAGTAAGCGTCCAGTACCGCAAGTTGGCATGTGTTTGTGTTCAAGAAATTCGTGCAGCTGATGACCCTGAATTTAAAATTCAAATTCGTGCAGCTGAAGACCCTGAATTCGAATATTTCTACACTAACAACCTCCTTCTGGCATACTACATTGTTTTCCCTCTGGACCCCAGAGACATTGGAATCTGCTATGACCTACCGTCTAAGGGTATTGTATACCCACACCCGTATAACACACATCCACCCAACCCACACCCACCCAACTTCTAGCATAAGTCTAACATAACACCAGAGACATTGGAATCTGCTGTGACCTACCGTCCAGGGGTATTGTATACCCACACCTGTTTCAGTGTTATATATTGGTCTAGTGGTACCCCAAATTGCTGAAACGAAGCAGGGTCGGGGGGTCGATTCCCCCTACGGTAAACCTGAGTGTTGCAGGTCGTTGTCAACTGCGATGGCAGGATAGCTTGTCCTGTTGTGGTAGACCGTTCTCTGCCCGCTTACGACGGGCTCTCTTAATACCACACCCAACCAGGCGTTATCATTTCTTTATACCCACACCCACATAACACACATCCACCCAAACCACATCCACCCAAACCACACCCACCCAACTTCTAGCATGGGTCTTGGTAAGACCAACATGAATTTTTGTTTCAAATCTGGAAGTTTATGTTTAGCTTTTTAGTTTCAGGCCTCCTCCAGGAACAGTGTTTTACAGCCTTTTCTAGCTTTTAGAGCCATTTATTTTGTGTGTGTGTTTGTGTGTGTGTTCGTGTTCGTGTGTGTGTGTGTGTGTGTGTGTGTGTGTGTGTGTGTGTGTGTGTGTGTGGGGGGGGGGGGGGGGGGGGGGGGGGCTTTATAGCGGCAATTGGGGCCAAACGGGGTCAAAAGTAGCGATCACTGTATATAACGGGGACAAATCCCTCGTGACCTACCGTCCAGGGGTAGCCAGATAAGCAAAAAATACTTGCCTGATAAAGAACAAATAAGTAGGGGCCGGCATGTCATATGACTTTTACCTAAGGCGAGGTTGATACCGGTATCATATGGTGTCATACAAATTACATCATATGATATTGTATATAAATGGTAACTCTAACCTAGGCAGACTGCCATCATATTGGCGTTCCCTACAAATAAGTGGGCTTTTCAAGTGCGACTGACAGAGTTCAGGGGACGTGAGGAGACCAGGAACGAAGTGTTTAGACAACTGGACAGTTAAAAGAGCCTAGGGACGCCTCTTGAGAGAGGAGTCCTGACGGCAAACCCCGGAACCCTTAGGTTACGGGGAAGGACAGACGCGATAGGTTGCGTAGCCAATAGGACAGGTAGAACCAACGAACAGCTAAAGCTGACACTCCACCTGTTCTAACTGTCAAGGAAATTATACTTTCAAACCTTTAACAATAAACTTCGAAAAAGAAATCTGAAACTCAAAAGCAAGCAGAAAATAAATCTAAGAGAGAGAGACATCCTCAAGGGCGACACCGATACTTCCAATATCATTCTAAGATTTAACCAACCTAAATGTTCATCTAGGGAGGGGAAAGAGCGCAGAATAGTACCACACTCCACCTAACTGAAGCAACCTCTATTTAAGCCAATCAGGGCTAAAAGAGGTAAAACAGTTACTCAGACCTTGCAGGCTCCATCCTTGGACCACAGGTGTAACAATCCCAAAACCAGGTGCAATTTCTACCCAAAAGAGGGGAAATCAAACAAAAATAATAATAATTCCAAACAGATCTACCAGCGAGGTAGTCATGACCAGAGACTCGAGGTAAAATCAACCCCCAAAATCCAGTGCGACAGGTCTATACAAACTACATACCCATTCACCATCGCTACAGGATTGGAGTCGTACAACACTCGAGGTGAAGCAAGGGGCAGTAGACCTGAAGCAAATTAATATTCTGAAATCACCGCAGGTGGGCATCGAAACCCGCGACTCCCGCAGAGAGCACAAACCTGAACTGCAGAAAAATCACTGTAAATCAATAAACCTAGGGCGAAGCTTGTACTTGACCAAACCAAGCATACCATTCATACTCCAAAAAACCTCTGCGGGGAGAGGCTTAGTGAAAGTATCAGCCAACTGCAAGGAGGTATGCACCTTAGTAACACCGATGCGCTGGCTTAGAACCAAATCCTTGATGTAGTGATGCATTATATCTATGTGTTTAGCCTTGCTTTCAAGCTTGTAGTCCTCTGTCCAGGACAGAGCTACCGTGGCATCACATTTGATAGTAATCAAGTGAACAGGCAATCCCAGGTCTACCCTAAGATGCTTGAGCCACTGAACTTCCCTCGCACAACCAGCCAAAGCTTGATACTCAGCTTCCCCAGTACTAACTGCAGGGGTGATTTGTCGCTTGGATACCCAATTGACAATTCCACCAGAAGCTAGAAAAGCAAGACCAGTTTGAGATCTCCTGTCCTCCGGATCCTCACCAAAAGATGCATCACTGTAAGCAAGGAGCTCAAATTTTGGGTCATGAGTGTAGGCAATACCAATATAAGTATGCTTGCGAAGGTACACCAGAACCCTCAGAGCTGCATTCCAGTGAGCCTGAGTAGGTGCTGCTGTGAATCTAGAAAGTTGACTAACAGCAAAAGCAATATCAGGTCTTGTGCACGTGGACAAGTAGATGAGGCTACCAACCAGAGATGCGTACAAAGTGTTGTTAGGTAGAACAGGACTGCCAATGGCATGAACTGTAACTGACTTAGACACCATGGGCACCTCAGACGTAGCCTTCAACTTCTCTTCCCCTGCATTAAGCTTGAACCGCTCAACCATCCCATTAATAGCATTATGCTGACTGAGTACAATCTTCACACACCGCCCCTCATCATCAAGGGTAACATTACAGTCCAAAGAGAGGAACTGTTCAGGTACTCCCATTTCTGTAATAACCCACCCGTTATTACGCAAGATGGTAATAAGTGCATCATAGAGCACGAGCTCATCAACAGCAATCCAAAAGTCGTCGACATATGTCAGGACCCAGGACCACAGGCCATCAGCATCCAGGCGCACAAAAAGTGCTGGATCAGAGAGCGTCGGTCGGAAACCTGCAAGGCGAAGAACCTGCAGGACATTGTCATGCCAAGCTCTAGGGGCCTGCTTCAATCCATACAAGCTCTTCACAATGCGACAAACCAGGGGTTTTCCATTAGGCCCAACCTTGATGAAGCCGTCAGGCTGCCTCAAGTACAATTTGAGGTTGGGATCTATCACTCCATGAAGGAATGCAGTCTTCACATCAATTTGCCTGGAGAACATCTTACGATGAACAACACCTGCAAGTAACACCCTCAAAGTCGCTTTAGAGGTGACCGGAGCAAAAGTCTGGTCGTACTCAATACCAGGACGCTGCATGTAACCTCTAGCCACAAAACGCGCTTTGTAGCGCTCCACTCTTCCATCCTTACCCAACTTTTTAGTAAATAACCATCTGGCAGACATAAGTCTGTACTCATCCCCAGGATGAGGCTCCAGAATCCAAGTACCATGACCCTCGAGGGAAGCGATTTCATCTCTCATTGCTAGCTGCCACTCTTCCCTCTCAGGGTTATCGAGCGCTATAGCTTGAGCATAAGAAAGCTCACACTGGATGGAGATAAAAGCAGCACCAACTGGTTCTGGTACCTCTTCTGCAGAACCATCAACAGACGGGATGGAGGGGATCGCTCCACGTCATCAGAAGTATCACCAGCAATAGAAGGAGAAGGGGAAGGAACTAAAACATCAGGAACCATAACATCTGGCACTGAAGGGTATCGCTTCAATACCGATTCATCTAATAAACCAAACTCAGGAACCTCCCCACGCATCCTCCCACTTGATCTAACTCCAAGAGCAGAAGGAAGAGGGGGTGGACGAGGCTCCCGAGGTGTAACCTTTGAGAGCAGTGATTGTATCACTCTCCCAGGAGGTAGCTCTGGACGTCGAACGTCCGGCGCATCTCCCACATCACCTAACCCAATCCAACCTGGGGCTGGTATGCTCATAGCAGACGCTAGAGTAGAATCACTGGCTGTATCACTAGAGTCAACATTACCTAAGTCACTAGGCAGTTGCTCATCCCGAGCAATAGGAAGCTGCAGAACCTCAGGCTCGAACAATGGGTTACCACTAACAAGGAAAGGAGTCTCTACAATTTTATCTAGGCCGCTAGCTCCACCTTCTCCCCTTAAATCACTAACAGCCAGGACAGAGGGTGGGAGGATAGAGAATGGAAGGCAGCGAGTCGGAATAATTTCCGCAGTCTTAGTGTCAGGCACAAAAACAGGGGAGACATTGGGGGCAGCAGCCTGCCGAGAACGTAGGTTCATATGGAAAACTGCTCCCACATCTGTTTCCATCTGCCCTGAGTCCTGTAGAAGATATTCTAATGCTGCCGGTTCAGTACGCCCCTCAGTGACGGCCAAGGGAGAACCAGAAGCAAAAGAACTCCCATCATACACCAATTGCCCATCGACGGGCACTGGGCCAGTGCCCTCAAAAAAGGTCACGTCACGAGCCTCAATCACTTTGTGCAACTTTGGAATCCAGACCTGGTAGGCCTTCGACACCACACTATACCCCACCAGTCTACCCTGGATACTCTTAGGATCTAATTTCCCCCGCTTCTTCCCATCTAGTAGGGTTACATAGGCTATACACCCAAAGACGCGGAGGTGGGACACCTCGGGGACGCGCTGATAGAAAAGCTCATACGGAGTCTTTCCATCTTTCGTCTTTGTGGGTAACCGATTTCGAAGGTACGAAGCAGTCAAGAAGGCATAGGGCCAGAAACCCTTGCTCATCCCTGATTCTATCAGCATCGTACGAGCCATAGCAGCAACTACCCCATTGAACCTCTCAGCAACCCCGTTTTGCTGTGGGCAATACACGCTACTATGTTCGTACGTCGCATTTACCTCATGAAGCCAGTCAACAAACCATTTGACCAAAAACTCTTTTGCTTGGTCCCCCCTAAGCGTTCGAAATGCTACCCCTAAAAGTTCCGCACTCCACTTCTTAATCGTAAATTGGATCTGCCATGCAGCATCCGATTTCAGTCTAATCGGAATAACCGCACTCCACCCAGAAAAATCATCAACTATGACAAGAAGATAAAGTTCCCCTCTCAACCCAGCACTGAACGGCCCCATGATATCAATATGTATCAATTCGAGCGGCGCGTGAGTATTCCTAGAACGATTTGGGTATGGTTTGCGTATGGCCTTACCCAAACAACATGCATCACAAGGGTCCTGTGAGAACTTTTGAAGTGCAGCCCTGGTAAAGTTGGGTCCGCCAGTAACAGTGCCGGAGTGCGATAAAATGTGCATAGCAGGTTGACCAGGGTGGCCAAATCTGCGGTGCCATATTTTCGCACTGCCACGACAAGCAACTGTAGGATCGCCTTGACCAGGAGTAATAGTTTCAGCAGAAAACGCCGCAGGAGAGGGTCGAACTCGCGACGCCCGCGGATGAGAATCAGGGATAGGGCAGTGCACTGATTCGAAGTCATAAACACCAGACGTGGTGGCTGGAACAGTCCAAAGAGTTCTAGACCCTCTGGTGGCAATACAACGATCTGCATCAAAACTAATGATACAACCCTGGGACCTAGCCGTAGCATTTACACTGAGAAGGTTAACAGGACAATTAGGTATGTAGAGCACATTGTCTATGGTAATGGGGGCCTCAAGCCACTCATTACATAGTTCAATGGTTCCAATACCAACTGCCTGCTGAACAACACCATCTCCAAATCTAACAGAGGGGCAATTTGCCTGATATCTGATGGATTTAAAGAGGGTGACGTCCCCAGTCAAACTCCGACTAGCCCCACTGTCTAAGTACCAGGTAGCTTCGACACAATCATCAGCCAGAGCAGGCGCCCAGGCTGTTACAACACTAATGAGAACGGGTAAGGGGGGGTTTGCATCTCACTTCTTTGCAAGTAGAGCCATCTGAGCCATCAATGCGGTATATTCAGCACGGCTGACTGGTGCAGCTCCTCCTCCACCTCGTGGTGGTGGCTTCTTCTGACCGCCACGACCTCCACGAGCAGCACCACGAGGGCGAAGCTTCGGGAACTGCGTCCAGCAAGTTTCCGAAGCGTGTCCAGGGCGAGGGCAGTAGATGCACTGCGGCACTCCACTGCCCTGAGGTAATACTGCAGCAGCCATTGCTGGCAAAGGGGAGGGTAGGTGAGTGGGGGTTGATTTGACCCATGGTGGGTAGTGAGGGTGATTAGACAGCAGCCTCTGGTTTGCTGTGTCTATGGACTCATAACGATATTGCACTTCAGCAAACGTGATCTGATTCTCAACAAACTCAGGACCACTGAACATGGTCAGCAAACCAGAAAATCGAGGATGAGATGCACCAGCGATCGCGATCTCAATACATTGAAATTCGGAAACTGTTGTACCCGATTTGAGTAGCATGAGTGCCAACCTTTTCACCCTATTGAAATAGGTTGTAGGGGATTCAGAGTAGGTCATCTGAACCGCCCTCAAATCAGCTACCAGTTTCGGTCCCAATCTACGAGCATGCTGCACTGCCCACGACTCCACCTCATCATAGATCTCCTGACAAGAACCATAGTGCCTAAAGACCTCCTGTAACTCCTTGCTCATTGTGAGTAACATGTAGGAAAAAGCCTTTTCCTCATTGCTAACCCACACATCAGAGCCATCATGTAACCTAAGCCTGGCCTCAGCCCCATCTAGAGCCCTGATGGCCTCAGCATCAGAAACACGATCAGGAAAATGAAAGTCAACAGGAGGCAGGGGTGTCCTAGAAGCCTGCTTGAGGCGCTGCAATTTTGACATCTGCTGATTCAGTTCAACTCGGTACGCCTCTACATTCCTATCCATCTCTTCCTCCGTCAACGGAATCAAATCAGGGTCACCCCTCAAATCCCACTTGAGCACTGCACTAGCGGACGTCTTACCCGCGAGGGGATTGACCCAAGAACGCCTGGCGGCATTCTCAGTATCAATCCCCGGTTCACCTCCACCTTCTTCACCAGCAATGCCTGTCACAGAAGAGACCTCAGACGAGTCCTCAGGGAGAGGCTCGTTCCTAGCTCGCTCCTCCAGATCGGCAGGAGTAGGCCTGCCGGAGCTTCCTGTAGGGCCGAAGGTCCTCATTGAAACAGAGCCACCGGCAGCGAGGACTCCAGCGGTCACAGACGATGCCGAAGGTCCGGCTCCTCCAGCGTGGACAGAGCCCCTGGGCGGAGAAATAGAGCGATGAAATGGCCGGCCAGGGTTTACCCCGCCAGTGCGTGTCCACATTGACCGCATGGTTGAAAGCGCTCCCGCTTGTTGTCGGGAGGTCGATCCAGCCGTAACACGACGTTGTAGCCACTGTGCAACTGCAGGCACAGCGCTCGGGACAACATGGTTGCCAAGGTTCGCCAAACGTAACGCAGGAATGACATTGAACAGCCACTCCTCATAATTCTCGTAGTCGAGTTTGGCGAGGTCCTTAATCATCGACAGGTTGACTGACGACATGATGCCGAGCTTCTCAACGTCCGCAGTGGCGTACGCTTTAGCGCAACTGATGAGACCTATAACCTGACAGAGTTCAGGGGACGTGAGGAGACCAGGAACGAAGTGTTTAGACAACTGGACAGTTAAAAGAGCCGAGGGACGCCTCTTGAGAGAGGAGTCCTGACGGCAAACCCCGGAACCCTTAGGTTACGGGGAAGGACAGACGCGATAGGTTGCGTAGCCAATAGGACAGGTAGAACCAACGAACAGCTAAAGCTGACAGCGACCTTTTAGATATCCAAATCAAACAAAAAGTGCAAGGTTTTAACTATATGGTTTGATGTGGATATCCAAATCAAACAAAAAGTGCAAGGTTTTCACTATATGGTTTGATGTGGATATCCAAATCAAACAAAAAATCTACAGGTTTTGGCTCCCTTGTACAAATCTACGGGTTTTGTCTCCCTTGTACAAATCCAAACCATACAAAAGTATACGGTTTAAACTAAATGGTTTTGTTTTGGATATCCAAATAAAAAAAATGTATATGGTTTGATCTGGAGGTATAGTGTACAAATGGCTCAATGGTAGAGCCCGTTGCATCCATGAGATGGTTTTGTGGCGCAGCAGCAGGCGACCCAGCAGCACATGGCGCAGGATCAAAAGGCTCAACAGCAGATGACCCTCCGACAGTTGGCTCAGCATCAGTCTGTGCAACGACAGATGCCCCAGCCCTACGGCTGTGCTTAAGTATTCCCGGTCGCTGTCAACCGCCATGGTAGCTTTGTCCAGGTAAAGTATAAGCCCATTCCCTACCGCCGTAAAAGGGCTCCCTTAATACCACGCCCTACTAGACATTATAATTATTTTTAGCGCACGATAGATCAATCACATGATATACCAGTATTCCACAATAATCTCGGAATCGTGCATTTCCAATAAACTTGTCGGATTTTTTCTTCTGATAATCAATCGGATCAATTTCCGATTTATTATCGGACCACTTGATAATCAATGGTCGGAAATCATTAGTTGGACGATGATCTTGACAACCTTACAACTAAGACAACTGTGTGTTCATGTATAATTTGGTTTGTCTTGGGTCAACACTGGCCTGCCTATCACAATGTAATTCCATGTATAAAGGGCTCCGAATCATTACCTGAAAATACCGGTGGCGTTAAATAGAGGCAAGGAGATGTCAGCACGGAGGACACGGTTGGCCTCTTGGGGGGGTACCAGGGGCATTGGGAAACCGTAAGGCTTCTGGTACTGGGCCCATGGACTTGACCTTGGTTGGAGTGTGGTCAGCTCCTTTTTGATTTTAATCTGCAGGCATATTGCATTACGTTGAATGGATTGAGGTTGGTGCCTGGTGGGTGGGTTGGGTGGGTTGGGTGGGTGCAAGGAGAGCAAAAGGACAAGGCCTCTGGTATTGGGCCCATGGACTTGACCTTGGTTGGAGTGTGGTCAGCTCCTCTTTGATTTTAATCTGCAGACATATTGCATTACGTTGAATGGATTGAGGTTGGTGCCTGGTGGGTGGGTTGGGTGGGTTGGGTGGGTGCAAGGAGAGCAAAAGGACAAGGCCTCTGGTATTGGGCCCATGGACTTGACCTTGGTTGGAGTGTGGTCAGCTCCTCTTTGATTTTAATCTGCAGACATATTGCATTACGTTGAATGGATTGAGGTTGGTGCCTGGTGGGTGGGTTGGGTGGGTTGGGTGGGTGCAAGGAGAGCAAAAGGACAAGGCCTCTGGTATTGGGCCCATGGACTTGACCTTGGTTGGAGTGTGGTCAGCTCCTCTTTGATTTTAATCTGCAGACATATTGCATTACGTTGAATGGATTGAGGTTGGTGCCTGGTGGGTGGGTTGGGTGGGTTGGGTGTGTGCAAGGAGAGCAAAAGGACAAGGCCTCTGATATTGGGCCCATGGACTTGACCTTGGTTGGAATGCAGCCAGCTCCTCTTTGATTTTAATCTGCAGACATATTGCATTACGTTGAATGGATTGAGGTTGGTGCCTGGTGGGTGGGTTGGGTGGGTTGAGTGTGTGCAAGGAGGGCAAAAGGACAAGGCCTATGGTATTGAGCCAATGGATTTGAGCTTGGTTGGAATGCAGCCAGCTCCTCTCTGATTTTAATCTGCAGACACATTACATTGTCAGGACTTGTCCGAACCTGCTTCGTATCTGATCCCCCCCCCCCCCCCCCCCCCCCCCCCCTCTCCCAGATTGCAATGCAGGCTGTCGTTTGATGCTCATCAGTCTCTCTTAACTTATACATGGGGATTGCACACCAAGGAGTGTACACCATTGTATTAATTACTTCCACCATTGTACAAATAACTTGCACCATTGTAGAAATCCGATGCCCGTAAGCACCCCTTCACTTGAACAACACGTTGCAGTAACGATTTGAGTCCAAGAGGGCACCAGGGTGCTACAATCATCATCACCATCGCTATCATTCCCACTCACACAATTGCAAAACTCGCATGTCTGTAAGCCCCCCTTGACTTGAACATGTTGCTGTAACTTGTGGAGGCCAGGAGGCCAACAGGATGCTTCAATAATAACAATAACAATATGAATCATGACTATCCCCATCCCCATTATCACCACTTACACCATTGTAGAAATTAAATGACGGACAGCAACACTTGACAAGTTGCTGTAACTTGTGGAGTTTGATAGGGCACCAGGATGCTGCAATCATAGCAATAACAATCATCACTATCCCCATCACTATCATCACCACCATTGTAGAAATCCATGCTGCAATCATCATAATCATCATCACTATCCTCCTCCCCCTCTCCATCATCACCACTGACACCATTGTAGAAGTCCATGCTGCAATCATCACAATTGTCATCATCACTATCCCCATCACTATCCCCCTCCCCATCATCATCATCATCATCATCATCACTATCCCCATCACTATCCCCATCACTATCCCCATCACTATCCCCATCCCCATCATCACACTTACACCATTGTAGAAATCCATGCTGCAATCATCACTACCCCCCCCCCCCCCCCCCCCCCCCCCCCCCCCCCCCCCCACACACACACACACCACCACCATCATCACCACTTACAACCATTGTAGAAATCCATGCTGCAATCATCACTACCCCCCCCCCCCCCCCCCCCCCCCCCCCCCCACACACACACACACACACCATCACCATCATCACCACTTACACCATTGTAGAAGTCCATGCTCCACATGGGTACTGCACTCGAAGGAGTCGGGGTCTCAGGAAAGGTGTTTACTGCTGCTCCTTCATAGGACAGCACGGCATATCCACTAGGGGTGCCAGCCCTGCACATCCAATACAGGCGAGAATGTTTTAGAATTGAAAGTAGAGCAAAGCATTTACAAATGTAGTCATTAAAATGTTCTACAAATACTAATAGCAAAAATAAATCATGCGCCAACACGACGTAGACACTAGGGGTGCCAGACCTGCACAAAAAACACAGGCATGAGATTTGAAGAATTAAATTAGAGCAAAAGCATTTACAAATTCATGTTGCCGTCACACACATGTTCTAAAGATACTCAAAGCAAAAACAGATCATACGCTAACTCACACATCTGGTAGGGCTTCCAGACCTACACCCTGACCACATACGCATTCTATGGATGCTATGATTCATTGCGGATGCTGTGATTCGCTGTGGATACTGTGTAAGTTGTGGATGCTTTGATCCGCTGTGGACACTGAGTAAGTTGTGGATGCTATGATCCGCTGTGGACACTGTGTAAGTTGTGGATGCACTATTGTGGATGCTGTTTCTTCTTATTAGTCATGCTTATATGAATAAACATTTAAAGTGGTTAAAACTCTATTGAATTTTATTAAACAATCAGAATATTGAAGAAGACCATACGCCAACACGGCAAATGTTCAAAAAATACTCACAGCAAAAACAGTGGATGCTGCTGTGGATGCTGTTTTTTCTTATAAGTCATGCTTGAAAGGAGGAACATTACAAGTTGACAAAACTCGATAGAATTGTATTAAATGATCAGAATATTGAAGACGACCCTGCGCCAACATGGTATGTCCGATGGGGCTCCCAGACTTACACACCGAACTCCGAGAACAAGAAGGGAGTGTGGTCAAGGGAACTGAGAGCATGACTGGTGCTAAGATGAGGAAGAGTCTATCGAGAAGGGGTAGAAGGGAGGTTGGGGGGGATTCAGGTTAGGGGTAGTGCATGTATTTGAAGGGGAGAACCCATATTCGCAATAATGTGGCCAACAGCCACTCATGCAGGGGGGGGGGGGATGTATATATATATATATATATATATATATATATATATATATATATATATATATATATATATATATATATATATATATATATATGTGGTATACAGGATGTTCCACAGTACATGATGTCATAGAGCATGCTTTGTAGACAGCAGGCAGTGGGACTTAACCTACCTCTCCTGAGCATTAACACTGATCCAGAAGTTCTTCGCTACCATGGGGGATGTCTTGGTGTCGAGAATGACATCAGCCCTGCACAGAGATATGATATGAGACATGAGTATATATATATATATATATATATATATATATATATATATGGGGATATATGGGGATATATATATATATATATATATATATGGGATATATGGGGATATATATATATATATATATATATATATATATATATATATATATATATATATATATTAAGCATTGGGTAGATAGGCATTGGAGAAATGGGCACTAGGGAGGTGACATCAAGCCTGCACATAGATATGATATGCGACATGAGTGTATATCTATATATATAAAGAAATCATGGTCGTGGTGGTCATGGTGGTCGTGGTGGTGTTATCGCGTGACCGACTTAACCGACTTCCCGCCCAGCCAATTCCCGCCCAGCCAATTCACGCTTTTAATCCCTCCTGCTTCAACTTCTGCCTGATTGGCCCCCTGCGAATTCTGCCTTATGCAACCTTCGCCTCCTGCGTATTCTATCTGTTGCGCATCCCGCCCGATTTCTCCTTTTCCCGCATGAGTTCATCCACCTGATTTCGGTAGCGCTACAGTTCGTCTTCCTACAAGCTTTTCCCCCTGCGTCTCTGCAAGACCTTTCCCTGGCGTCAAGAGACCTGTCGCTGCGCACAACGGGAGGTGACGTGGTGAGTCAGCGGACCTGTCAGAAATGTCCGAATCGCATCTATCCCATGTCACAAACTTAACTGCAAATTCTTCCCACTGTATTGAGAAACATGTCGCTCCGCATTGTGCCATAGCAAGTACGCATCAAAGTTGACCGAATGAAAAATCTCGCTGAGCATTCTCGCCCTAACTTGACCGAACATCTCAAATCGCAACTTGACTGTAACTTCTTCCCACTGCATCGAGAAACATGTCGTCACTGTCGAGCACGCGGCAAAGTTGAATGGATGAACCTAGCGATGTTTCCAAGTCCCAGATCGAGTTGGCTTCGGGAGCAGTTGCGGTGAACAGGATTGTTCTTCGGCCGAACTGAATACATGATCGCTAAGAAGAAGCTTTAGTTGTATACAGTTGCGATTTCGCAGGTTCAGCTTTTTCAGTGGGGTCGACTATCGATCACAGCTGAGGTGGCAGGGAAGCAGGTCCGATGCTTTTAGCAGAGTCGGGTGATGCGCAAACGTTGTCGATGCTCATCGTCCCGTTTGCCTTTCAGCTATGGCAAAGCCCACGGCTGAAGTGGAGGGGGGCAGATATGGAGTATGTGTGTGCTGGTGGGTGCATGTAGGAGGGAGGGGAGGGATGAGAGTGGGGAGAGGGTGGGGGCTGGTGGGATGGCTGGGGTGGGGGAAGGGAGTATGTTTGTGGGCGGGGGTACATGGTTGGGTGGGGGTGGGGGTGGAGATAACTAGGGTGGGTGGGTGGGTGGGTGGGGGGGTACGGTGGTGTTTGTGTGCCTGTGGGTGCACAAGGGAGACCATCGCAAGGGATATGCGTCCGTCAATGTTTTAAGTTGCATGCACTGCAGAGAAAACCGTTTTGCAACCCAGCCCAAAACAGGTGTGGCCAACGGGAGGGAAGGGGGGCGGATAATGTTTTGGTGGTGGTGGTGTGTGAATGGGGGGGGGGGGGGGGGCTCCAAGTGTAAACCATTATGTAACCAGCCACAAATAGGTGTGGCCAAAGGCCAAACGGCACCGTATTATGATTGGGGGGGGGGGGGGGGGGGGGGGGGGGGGGGGGGTCTTCATGAGAGTAGATTTGCCACCGGCCACACGGGCTACGTAACTAGTATAATATATATATATATATGGGGAGTCGTATATAAAAGGATATAGAATTGGGGGGAGGGGGGTAGTAAAGGACGCATAAATATTGAATAATTTACAAAAAATAAAAATAGATGTATAAACAAAAAAAGAATGAGAAAAAAAACCCGGGGGGACAAACCAACGACCCAAAGACAAACCCAACTTACCATAACAAAAACATTACAAAAGACGGAACGTACCCCAATACAAAAAAACGGGGACCAATATAATGAATAACAAAAAACCAAAACTCGACAAAATCATACTGGGCATATAAACAAACGCAAATTATGAAAAGATAAGGCACGCCATCATGCCTATACTGCCATGTGGCGTTGTTCAGGATGTATTAGTATAACACACCCAAGTGTTCTTTATTATCAACCCTGCAATTGGGCATATATACTCGAGCTGTCTGGTACAGCTAATACAATAATTACAACGCTCCCCCAATAGACTATTACAGTAGAGAGATGTAGGTAGAAGGTAGGACTAGCTGCACTGTAGTTCTAGTATACAATAAGGCTGTTGTTGCAAAACGGGTTGGCATTGGGTGTCTGAGTCCGCAACAACAATGACAACTGCAATGCGCAGAGCAATGGGCTTGGAAATTCGTACTCTCATAAGAAATGGCATTGGTTATTTGTCAGCAGAAAAAGTGTAAGCTGTGTTCAAACAATTGCATTGGGCGTCGGGTCAAAAAGCGACATAATTGCACTGCTAGTCAGAAGAAGCGATCGCCCGCTGATTAAAAAAACAAAAAAAAAAGATAAAGAAGGGAAAGTGGGGGAAGGGGGGAAAAAATGGCTGGAGCGGGCACGCGAGCGGGGGGGTGGATATTACTTGTGCTACAACTGCTGCGAGTGAAAACAAACAAAAACGGAATTGGCTGGAGACAAAGCTTATCCACGGCCCACTATAATTAATTTGTAAATTGTCAGAAAAATGACAGCATGTAGGACACTCAACCGGGGGTGGGGAGGGGGGGGAAAGCTACGTTTGGTGGGAAGGGAAGGGGTAGGCGTAAGATGGTTACACCCTCATCAATGGAAAAGACGGGGCTTACAAATCCAGACATGCTAATGGGGAGAAAGGGAGAAAGGGGAAAAAAGGAATAAAATGAAAGGGTATACATTTGGCACCCTTTTATTTGGCTTTGGCTAAAGGGGGCGGCGATGAATATTACGTAAACCCAGTGTAGAAACATGAGTGCTGGGTGGTGGCACCAGCCAAGCAGTAAGTCAGGAATACGTTACATTGGTGGTTAGTAAGTGGTTGGTGGTTAGTAAGTGGTTGGTGGTTAGTAAGTCAGGAATACGTTACACTGGTGGTTGTTAAGTGGTTGGTGGTTAGTAAGTCAGGAATACGTTACGTTGGTGGTCGGTGGTTGGTAAGTAGTTGGTGGTTAGTAAGTCAGGAATACGGTGCGTTTTGATGGTGGGTGTTGGAAGTGTTGGTGGTTGTAAGTAAGGATACTTTACATTGGGTTGTCGGGGTGGTAAGTGATTTGGTGGTTAGTAAGTCAGGAATACGTTACGTTGGTGGTCGGTGGTTGGTAAGCGGTTGGTGGTTAGTAAGTCAGGAATACGTTACGTTGGTGGTCGGTGGTTGGTAAGTGGTTGGTGGTTAGTAATTCAGGAATACGTTACATTGGTGGTTGGCCCCAGTGCAAGCAAACGGGCTGCCCCCCCACAACCTCATGCCTCGCAGTAAGCCGTACTTTTTATTTATTTACTTATAATACGTTACATACGGTACTCAGCAAAACAATGACAGGGCTGAAGAGTCGTTAAGTAGAGATTTTACTGGCCCATCTTAGTTGATTCTTGAGCATCGACAACAACATGATACTTGATATTCACAGACACACACACAAACCAAAAAGCCTACCCAAAGCCTCCATAAAATACCACACCATGCTATGAACCTACCAAGAACCCTTAGTTGATTCTTGAGCATAAACTACAACGAGTCTCACATGGGACAATGTGATGAAGCACACCATGATGTAAAACATGATACAAGGCACACCATGATGTACAACATGATGTACAACAGGGAACACAAGCTTGAGTGGAGAACTCTCTTGAGTGGATCTAGCCACTCCTGAATATTGAACTTTGAACTGTGGATGGTGGATTTTGGACCGTGTACTGTGGACGATGTACTTAGTACTTATGGTGGATCTGGCCACTCCTGGGCATTGGACTTTGGATGGTGGATTTGGGAGGGTGCACTGTGGGCGATGTACTTTGTAATGTGGACTGTTGTATGTGGACAGTGTACCTTGTATGGTGTGCCTTGTGCTGTGGACTGTGTACCTAGTCCTGTGGACAAATGTTCCATCATCATCATCATCATAAAACAGCAGATCACATATGCCCGTTGTTCAGGTCCACACACTCTTACACTCATTGCTTATAAGAAGGGTTCCACACACTCTTACACTCTCAGCTCACCCCTGACCGTTGTTCAGGTCCACACACTCTTATAAGAAAAGGTTATAAGAAGATATTATATGAAGAGGTTATAAGAAGAGACCTGCACACATTTACACTCTTCTCTAATAAGAAAGATACCACTCACTCTTATAAGAAGAGGTTATAAGAAGGGTTCTACACATTATTACATTTCCAGCTCACCTCTGACCGATGTTCAGGTCCACACACTCTGTTGAGAAGGGCTCCACAGGAAGACCATCCAAAGCTATGACACTCACTTCATGGTTTTCAAAACAAATCGATGTGTACAAAAGGGAGGTGCTGGCAATCAGACGGAATCGGTACGACATGCCCTCCTTCACGCTGAATGACGTATGGGTGCATCCTGACAGGGTGGCATGGGGGTGGCAGAGCTGGCATTAGCAAGCAAGTTTTTATTATGAGTGCATCCTGACAGGGTGGCATGGGGGTGTCAGAGCTGGCATTAGCTTGCATGTATTTGTTTGGGCATTCCGCCGAGAGGGTATGGATGTGTCAGAGCTGGCATTAGAATGCATGTTTTATTGGTGCAGCTTGATAGATTGGTATGGACGTGTCAGACCTGGCATTAGCATGCATGGTACCATAGATGCATCTTGGCAGGTTGGCATGGAATTAGCAGATCTGGCATTAGCTTGCATGTATTTGTTTGTGCATTCCGACAAGATGGTATTGACGTGGAAGATATGGCATTAGCATGCATGGTTCCATAGGTGCATCCTGGCAGGTTGGTATGGAATTAGCAGATCTGGCATTAGCTTGCATGTATTGTTTTCTGCATCCTGTCAACATGACATTTACTTACTGGAACATAAACACAGAGCTAACGCACGAGCTGCTGACATAACACACGGTAAAAATAGTGGGGGTAACATCTTTGGGCACGAGGATATCTTGCTGTATCCGTAGGTATTGTAAATTCTGAGGAGAGCATGGAATGTTGGAGCTATCAAACACAACACACTCCAGACAGTGGATCCAGTTCTAGTCACAGCAGCTTTTGTGGCAGAGCCCCCCTTATGGGGGGCGGGAGCCCCCTTTGTCACCCCATTGTCCGTTTTCGCAACCGACCTAGACCTGAGCCTGACACAACAGCAAACTGTCTCATAATAACTGGCTTCGGTCCGCTCCATTCAGTTGCCACCTGTCATTCCAATAGCCAACACTCTCCTCCAATTTCTGCCCCAATACTTGTATCCCTGTTAAGAGTTCCAGCATGAGCCTGCTAGTGCTGTGGATGCATGTTTCGTATTCCTCGTGCTTAGGATGGGCAGGTTGGTGGAGGTACATCTGGGTGTGTACGCTCGCGCGTTGGGTTGGGTTGGGGTGGGTGGGGTAAATCATGAATCCAGAATCCTTTAAAGTACAACATATATTTTAAAGTGCTACGAAAATCGCATAATTATCTCAGCAGTATTTTTATCCAAGCCACTGTTTCTTTTTGGCGGAGCCCCCTCTTCAAGGGGGCGGAATCACCCATGTTTACCCATTTGTCCGTTTGTCCGACCGGAAAACAAAAATTGAAGCCCGACACATCAGCCAACGGTCAACTCCATCGTTGCCACCTTTCATTCCGTTGCCAACACACTCCGCCAATTTACTGCGTCGCTTGCGATGCTGCATAGGACTTGTTTGGGCTACGCATGGCAGCTTAGAGGCAGCTTCTTTCGCCCACCCTTGGGCCACACCTGAAGCTAGCTTGTGCATCTGTAGGATAGCATGACAGGCATATCGATGCAGCTGTAATCTTTGGGCTTGACTCAGTCGCTGGCTAATGGAGCTAGGTGGAAGCTTCTACACATAGCCCCACAAAGAAAAAGTGATCCCGGCATACCGCATGTAAAAAGTGATCCCGGCACACCGTATGTAAAAAGTGATCCCAGCACACCGTATGTAAAAAGTGATCCCGGCACACCGTATGTAAAAAGTGATCCCGGCACGCCGTATGTAAAAAGTGATCCCGGCCTACCGTATGTAAAAAGCATTGTACATATAATACTTTAGGAATCCCTGTACTTAGTAAGGCTTACTCGCATGCATGCTCATCGAATATGGTTCTGACTATTCAAATATATTTTACAGCCATCCGGTGCCCCATGTACAGGCACACATTGGTTCAGGTCTTGTCAACACAAGCACTTCAGGAATCACTCATCTCTGCTAGAGCCAAGTTTGCTGCTCACAGTGTTCTGTTCTGCCAATTCAAATGAAAATTTCCATCTGTCTTCCCAAATAAAATGAATATCTACGGAATCACTCTGTTTTGTTAGGCTCACTTGCAATGCTCATCATGTTTGTCCTGCCTATTCGAATGAATGCTACTGTCCAGGGATAGCCAACTAGGCAGAAGGGACTTGCCCTTTGTCCTGCCAATTCAAATGTATGCTACTGTCCAGGGGTAGCCAATTAGGCGGAAGGGACTTGCCCTTTGTCCTGCCAATTCAAATGTATGCTACTGCCCAGGGGTAGCCAACTAGGCGGAAGGGGCTTGCCCTTCGTCCTGCCTATTCAAATGTATGCTACTGCCCAGGGGTAGCCAACTAGGCAGAAGGGACTTGCCCTTTGTCCTGCCAATTCAAATGTATGCTACTGTCCAGGGGTAGCCAACTAGGCGGAAGGGACTTGCCCTTTGTCCTGCCAATTCAAAGGTATGCTACTGCCCAGGGGTAGCCAACTAGGCGGAAGGGACTTGCCCTTTGTCCTGCCAATTCAAATGTATGCTACTGCCCAGGGGTAGCCAACTAGGCGGAAGGGGCTTGCCCTTCATCCTGCCTATTCAAATGTATGCTACTGCCCAGGGGTAGCCAACTAGGCGGGAGGGGCTTACCCAACCTCAAGCAATCATACTGTATGCATACTATCAGCAAAAGCTGGATAAACAAGCACTTGATGATCTAGTCTCCAACAAAATGCGGTGGAGATGAAAGCTTAAGATATCAACTTTCCAAGAGCACCTACAATCTGTAACAAACAAGCACCCCCCAACAACTCGATTGCCTCTCTTGCCTTCCTAGCCTTGAGCTAAGCGAAATGAGTGAATGCTGAACTGAGTTAAATGCTTAGCTTAGCAAAATATTTAGCTAGGCTTAACGCTCAGCTAATAAGCGACTTGGAAAACGCCAAGAGAAATAAGCTAATGAGGAATTGTGTCACGACAGAGTACCTGAAGTGTATCAAGTACTTTTAAAGAATCCAACTCTGTCCCCAGTACATGCACTGTTTCATTTTTGGGCTACGCGTAGCAGCTTCCACCCAGCTCTATTAGCCAGCGACTGAGTCAAGCCCAAAGATTACAGCTGCATTGGAGTGCCTGTCATTCCCTCTTGTATACACACTTCCTAGCTTCAGGTTTGGCACAAGGGTGGGTGAAAGGAGCTATCTAGAAGCTGCTCTGTGTGGCTCAAAAACGAAACAGTGGGCATATGCCAAAAGCCATACTTGGATTGGTGTTGGAAATCCGTGGCTGAACCTCACTACGGCCTGGTGGAACAGCAAAACTTGAGATCATTTTTTTTTAAATAATCTAGCTTTGCCCCCAGCATACCCCAAAAGCCATGCCTGGATTGGTGTCAGACCCAAGACTGAACCTCACAGCAGCCTGGTCCAACAGTGAAATGGAGGCATTGCACAACATAAGATGCCCAAAACTCTAAAACCAAAAAGCCATACCTAGATCGGTGACGGAAAACCAAGGGTGGAACTCACTATGGCCTTGCGAAGAGTGAAGATGGAGGCATTGCACAACATAGGACACCCTAAACCCCAAACGCCTCAAGACATACCTGGATTGGTGTCAGATCCCCAAAGTCGGACCTCACTACGGCCTGGTTCAACAGTGAAGATGGAGTCATTGCACAACATAAGATGCCCTAAACCCTATAACCAAAAATCCATACCTGGATCAGTGTCGGAAACCCAAGGCTGGAACTCACTATGGCCTTTGCGAAGATCAAAGATAGAGGCATTGCACAGCATAGGACACTCTAAACCCTAAAACCAAAAAGGCATACCTGGATTGGTGTCAGAAGCCCAGGGCTGGACCACACTAAGACCTTTGCCGACAGTGAAGATGGAGGCATTGCACTGCGGAACAGCTCCTCCTCCAAACCCAGGGGCAAGGGGGCAGTCACCATAATAGCCATGGCCATTAATCAGAATGCCTTGGGGGTTGCCAGCCCACTTCCATGAGCCTGTGTTGTCTGTCACCATGGCTGCATCCAAAGGCCTGTGCGTGTATATGTTTGTGTCTGTGTCTGTGTATATGAGTGTATGTGCTTATGTGTGTGTATATATATGTGTGTATATGTAAGGATGTGTACATGTGTGACTATATGTATGTCTACATCAAAACAGTGATTTTGTTTTCAAATCTGAAAGTGGGTTTCTCCTAGCTATAATTTGTTAGGCCTCCTCCAGGGATGGCCTTTTAGTGCTTTCTATAGCTTTTTACAGCTGTTTGAAGTTTTTTAGGGCAATTTAGGGCAATAAACAAAAAACAAATTGTGTTTATACTTTTTTATAGCGATAATTTTGCAAAAACGGGGTCAAAACTAGCGATCGCTATATATAGCGGAAATAAAAATCCCTGCATCAAAACCTAAGCAATGTACATAAATATGTTCTTCTGAAAGTCCTGGATTCTCACGAAGAACACATATAGCGGGGGAATGGGCTTACCTGCTCAAACGCATGGCTAACACATTTGCTGGCGTATGGTACCAGTCACTGATGAAGAGCACATGCTCCTCATCATACTCGAAAGGCTCGGGATCATCCTCAGCAGGCATGATGATGAGAGGGCCTTGCAGTCCATCTGTCAATGGGTGAAGCCATTTCTTATTTTTTGTTATTATTTGTATTTTGCATTTGATCATTTTCTACTTTTATTTGCTCTGTAAGATGATGGGCTCCCCATCGTAATCAAAATTCTCGGGCTAATTCTCAGCAGGCAGAATGAAGAGAGGGCCTTGCAGTCCATCTGTCAATGGGTGAATATATTCATTATGATGTGTTATTATTTTGCATTTTATTAGATATTATTTCATTTGCTCTATAAGAGGACATGCTCCCGTCATAGTCAAAAGGTAAGGTATGCCGATTTACCAATTCGATATGCCCAGGGATTTTTAGTTCCGCTATATATAGCGATCGCTAGTTTTGACCCCGTTTTTGCGAAATTATCGCTATAAAAAAGAAAAAAAAGTTTGTCTTGTTTTTTGCCCTAAATTGCCCTAAAAAGCTTCAAAAAGCTATAAAAAGCTACAGAAAGCACTAAAAAGCCGTCCCTGGAGGAGGCCTAACAAAATATAGCTAGGAGAAACCCACTTTCAGATTTGAAAAAACATCACTGGATATGCCCAATAATCGAGCACTCTGCTTCACAAACAGTGAGTATCCTGAAGACTCTTAGACACTGTCAGCAAGCCAAAACAGACCTAGACGGACACATCACTCACGATTAAGTACTTGCAAGCCTTGATGGCAAAGGGGTGATTGTGGCAGGTGTATGTTCCAGCATACTGACACATCACTCACCACAAAGTACTTACCAGCCTTGAAAGAAAAGGGTAGATGTAGGTTCCAGCATATTGACACATCATTCAGAATGAAGTGCTTACAAGTATGGAATGGCAATATATATGATATCATGTGATATCACGTCGTCATACGATATCATATAGTGCCGGTAGTCTGACTAGGCTCAAGCAAGTTACTATTTATATACAAGATCATGTGACGCAATTTGTATGGTATCACATGATATCATACCTGCCTTGGGTCAACATCATATGATACGCCGGTACCTACTTACCAGCCTTGAAGGCAAAGGAGTGGTCATGCCAGAAGTAGGTTCCAGCATTAGTGTCAACCTTGATTGCGTAGGTGAAGTTGGTGCCAGGCATGATGGGGCATTGTTCTGCGGGGCAAGTGTGGGGAATGTAGATGAAAGCTTGAATGCGTAGGGTTTAGGGTTTAGGGTTTAGGGTTTAGGGTTTAGGGTTTAGGGTTTAGGGTTTAGGGCTTAAGATGATACCTCAGGAGCAGGAACAGGGGTAGGGGCGGGAGTAGGAGTAGGAGCAGGGGCGGGAGTAGGAGCAGGGGCGGAAGTAGGAGCAGGGGCGGAAGTAGGAGTAGGGGCAGGGGCGGGAGTAGGAGCAGGGGCAGGAGAAGGAGAGGGAAGGGGCGGGAGAATGGAGAAGGGAGAAGGAGCAGGGGCGGGGAGTAGTAGGAGTAGGAGTAGGTGGGAGGGAGTAGGAGGCAAGGGGATGGGAGGAGGAGCAAGGGCAGGCGCGGGAGAAGGAGCAGGGGCGGGAGTAGGAGTAGGAGCAGGGGCAGGAGAAGGAGAGGGCAGGAGGGAGGGAGAAGGGCAGGGGCGGGCAGTAGGAGTTAGTGAGAGTAGGGGCGGGAGTAGGAGCAGGGGCGGGGAAGGAGAGGGGCTAGGGGAGGCGCGGGAGAAGGACAGGGGCGGGAGTATAGGAGTAGAGAGCAGGGGAGGAGAAGGAGCAGGGGACGGGAGTAGGGGGAGTAGGAGAGAGGGGCAGGTGGTAGTAGGAGCAGGGGCGGGAGAAGGAGCAGGGGCAGGGGCGGGAGAAGAAGCAGGGGCGGGAGTAGGAGTAGGAGCAGGGGCGGGAGTAGGAGCAGGGGCGGGAGAAGGAGCAGGGGCAGGGGAGGAAGAGAAGCAGGGCGGGAGTAGGAGTAGAGCAGGGGCTGAGTAGGAGCAGGGGGGAAGGAAGGAGCAGGAGGCAGGGTGTCGTGGAGACAAGGAGCAGGGGGGGAGTAGGAGTAGGAGCAGGGGCGGGGGTAGGAGCAGGGGCGAGAGAAGGAGCAGGGGCAGGGGCAGGGGCAGGAGTAGGAGCAGGAGTAGGAGCAGGGGCAGGAAGCGGAGGCGCAGGAGGTTGTGGAGTGTTTTGTTAGAGTACTGCGTATGTCAGACAGGTAACAACAAAAGGACAATTTGTTTCTTTATTTGATACAGTCCAGGGGTAGCTCAATAAGCTTACGGGCCTTGTCCAACCTCAAGCTAACAAAATCAACTCCAGATTCCCAGGAGGTGCAAATTGAGACAAACACTCGCAATAAGGTCGGCAATAGGGCGTTTCTACTACGAGCAACAGATTTTGGCAGCCCCCTGAGCCAACCACAGTGCTGCACCCAAATATTACAGCAATTATGAAAAGCTGGTTGAGCCAGCTTCAAGATGCACTAAATTTTGCTAGGATAGGATTCATAGCAAGTCAGGGGAGCTGCCCATAGGCTGTTGCCCATAGCAAGAAAAAAAGCTATGATCAACAGGATGTACAGTTGAACAGGATAGAGGACTTGCCTACACAGGCAACTTGATTAACAGGATAGAGGACTTGCCTACATAGGCAACTTGATGAACACGATTGAGGACTTGCCTACATAGGCGGCGCCATCATACCAAGAGTTGTTCCCCTCGAGGACAGGAAAGGGAGCTTCCTAGAAGCTGCTACTTGCAGCCTGAAAAAGGAACAGTGGAATACTCGCCTACATACAGAGGCGGGGCTATCATACCAAGAGTTGGCTCGAAGACAGGAAAGGGAGCTGCCTAGAAGCTGCTAAGCATAGCCCCAAAAAGGATCAGAGGAGTACTTGCCTACATAGGCAGCGCCATCATACCAAGAGGTGGCTCAAAGACAGGAAAGGGAGCTGCCTAGAAGCTGCTAAGTACAGCCCAAAAAGGATCAGTGTAGTACTTGCCTACATAGGCGGCGCCATCATACCAAGAGTTGTCCCCCTCAAACATGGTGAGCCCATGCCAATGAAGGCTGATTCCACCACCGTAGATTTGCGGGAAGTCCTTTGGCACTTTGTTGAATACGTTGATCTGCAAGAATACATGGGTCTGGATCACCAGGCATCAAATTCCCACTTATCCTGAGAGGTTTTAAGTTATTTAAGTTGCCCCCAACTTGGTGCCTGTGGGTTTAAGGGATATCAGCTAGAAAGCACTTCGAAGAGTGGACAGAGATGTATGCAGCGGAGACAGACGCGCCAATCTATACACGGAGACAAGAAATAGCGTTACAAGGACAGGCGGACGCCAAAGAACACCAGCGGTGGGAGAGGCGGACGTCTGTAACCTGACTAGACCCTAAGTCAGGAATCTTAAGCCAGGCACCGGCTATACAGAGTGTGTCAGTGAGAGACCGATGACGCAGTCAACAGGAAGCTGTCATGAAGGATGACACAGTCTACGGGAAGCTGACACAGTACAGACAGAAACACTGTCTGGGCCGATAGTTCTAAGGAAGTACATAAGTAGTCACCAAGTCATAAAACGCGTGAGAGCACCGCAATTCATGCTGACACTCCACCTATGACACAGGTGACATACAATACTACCTCTCCACCTATGGCACTGGGGACATAGAACTATATGTAACATATATAAAAAAAAATCAAAGAACTCCGAAAAAATCGAGAGAACTTCAAATGGAACCCAAAGGGTTATAGGAAGGAATGAAACAAGGCAAAAAATTCTAAAACAATTTGCCAAGCTAGAAAGAGAGGAAAAACTAATATCAAAAATGGGTAACAACGGTATAGAAAACCCGATCCGGGAATAGGAACCTAATGCCAAACTTTGATAACTAAAAGAAACTAATATGACCAAATGCAAGGATGACCCTAAGAAGAAGCGGTCATACCTAACATGCGGACAAACCTCCAGAACACAGCAGGATCAAGGGGCTTGGTGAAGGGGTCAGCACAGTTATCCACGGTGTTAACATAGGCAACATCCAGTGAACCATCCTCCACCAGCTCCTTGATGTAGTGATGAATAACATCAATGTGCTTGCTGCGAGGCAGGAGCTGCCAGTCTTTGGCCCAACTTAGAGACCCTAAGTTGTCACCCTGAATGGTAACCAAAGCACAAGGCAGACCCAGATCCACCCTCAATTTCTTCAACCATTGTACCTCCCTGGCAGCCTGGGACAGGGCCTGATACTCAGCCTCACTAGAGCTAATGGCAACAGTAGGCTGCCTCTTGCTCATCCAGTTCACTATGCACCCCCCAGCTAGCACAGCAAAGCCAGTCTGAGACCGCCTGTCAGACCCATCATCAGCAAAGGATGAGTCACTAAAGACAGTAAAAGAGAACTCAGGGTTGTGGGTGTAAGTGAGACCCAGGTGGGAATGTGTTCTCAAATACAAGAGCAACCGCTTGGCAGCCCCCCAGAGAGGGACGATAGGGTGAGCAGAAAACCTGGACAGGTAGCTCACAGCAAAAGAAATATCAGGCCTGGTGCAAGTAGCCAGGTATAGCAAAGCACCCACAAGAGAGAGGTACTGGCTATTAGACGGCAGGGGTTCTCCAGGGGCGTCAGAAACGGTGGACTTGGCCATGGGGGCAGCAAACCTGGGTGGGGCAGCATCAGTAAGACCAAACTGCTCCACCAGATCAACAATGTAGGTGTGCTGAGAGATGTTGATCTGAACACACCTGCCTTCAGAATCAAGTGTAACATGCATGTCCAAAGAGAGGAACTGAACCGGAACACCCATCTCTTTGACCTCTGTCAGCATGAATTGCGGTGCTCTCACGCATTTTATGACTTGGTGACTACTTATGTACTTCCTTAGAACTATCGGCCCAGACAGTGTTTCTGTCTGTACTGTGTCAGCTTCCCGTAGACTGTGTCATCCTTCATGACACGGTGACAGCTTCCTGTTGACTGCGTCATCGGTCTCTCACTGACACACTCTGTATAGCCGGTGCCTGGCTTAAGATTCCTGACTTAGGGTCTAGTCAGGTTACAGACGTCCGCCTCTCCCACCGCTGGTGTTCTTTGGCGTCCGCCTGTCCTTGTAACGCTATTTCTTGTCTCCGTGTATAGATTGGCGCGTCTGTCTCCGCTGCATACACCTCTGTCCACTCTTCGAAGTGCTTTCTAGCTGATAGGTTACGGGCTTATTACTTCTACCACTGCTTTACAATGCAACTTCCGCGTGGGCCTCCAGCCGGCTTCGAGAAACTTACCCCACAGAATGGTATTTCCTGGTCGCGCGGTATGGAGAGCGTCATTATCAGTAATGGATGCGACCGAATTCTTCCTCTAAAGATTCGTGTTCCCACTGATTGGCTAGATGATTGCGCGCCAGCGGCCTCTGCTGCCGGAGATGAGTCTCCTTCCGCCATCATGGAAGCCACCCCCCCCTCCAATACCTCCATTTCTCCGTCTCCTTCTCCTTTTGTCCAACGTCTCCGACCTGAGGTTGAGGATATTCTGATGCGCCTATGCTGTGTTTCCACACAGATTATCCAGTATGCAAGGTCGCCTCCACCCGCTGATGCCCGCTTTACCTACGACACTGTAGACCTTGCTCTCCATAGCCATGAAGATGGCTATGCTTACGGCAAGTCTGACGACTCAGAGGAAGATTACTCTGATGATTGTATGGAAGATCTACAGAGTGCCAGAAGTGGCGACTTCGGTGGAGTCACTCCCTCTTCTGCTACTAGGGTTTTCCACACCTCCACTGTCTCTCCGGTGTATGAGCCTCAATTGGCACCTTCTCCTGCGGTCTTCAAGCCTCCGTCTGCCGCTCTGCTTGCGCCGCTTCCACCGGACCTACCTGAGGTGGTCAAGCCGTCTTTGCTGCGGAGTTCGTCTCTTGGTCCTTTGGGTCCTCTACTCAACCTTGCAGAGCAGGCTCGCAACCCTGCAGAGCGGGCTCTTGGTGCTTACCATACTCGGGCTCGCGAGGCTGCTGCCACGAGTGTCCACAGATCTGCTGCTGGCACCTCGCAGGAGCCCCCTCCACCTCCACCGGTGGATCTGCCACCTGCGCCTGGCCCTCCGCCGTCTATGAATCCTACGCTGTCCGGCATATCCTGGGAACATCTGCTTGATGGCACACCACCTGTGCGGCTGGCTGTGCGGGACTGCCGGCTTATTCGCCAAGCCCAGTATGCTGGAGATTCTCTTGATCGCACTTTGTACGGTAGGCTGGATGAGGCAGCCACTCGGGCTAATCTAGATAGAAAAGGTCGCCCTAAGCGTGTGATGGCTTACTCTGAGCTGGGTCATGAGTGTCGTGCTTTTCTAGGACCTGTGAAGGCAGGGATTAACTACCCTTCCCCTGGAGGTGTTACCTTTGGTGGGATTGGGCGTAGGAACAATGATCTCCGAGGGTATCAGTATGTGAAGGTCCCTCTCAGTTTTGTTCCTGTTAGGCCTGATTTCGAGCTCGTTGCGAGTGTTGCGCGTTCCTTAGATCTCATTAGGAACTTAGATGATCAGCGCGCATATGATGCTGGCATTGCTGCCAAGTATTTTGTGTCGGTTCGTGCCTCGTATGCTCCTGTGCCTGATCCTCTTGCTGCTGGACCCTCGGCCTCTCATGGTGAGTCTCGTGTAGATCCTGCACTGTTGGGTTTTAGTGCCCTGCCCCTGGAACGTCAGGAGTTCATGTGTCTCACTATGATGCTTGCGAACATGACGGATGCGATGGTCAATGTGTATCAGGATTTTGCCACTCCTCGGGATATCTTCTTGCATATCCGAAGACAGCGTTCTGATGCTCTTGCTGCTCGTGTCCCTCTCATGCTTGTTGAGCTTCGGCGTGCAACCATGGACAACTCTGAACCTGTGGATGTGTTCTTTCACAGGGTCCGGGGCTTGTGCACTGACCTCCGCAGTGCGGGATACCCACAGCCTCAGCGCCATGCCATGCATACTATTATTAATGGCATCATGCACCCCCGCTTCGACTCTCTGCGGCTACAGTTTGGTCTCGCACTGCATCAGAACCAGCCTGTTGATTACTGGACCTGTCTGGCAGCATATAGATCATTAGATTTCTTGAACGTGTCTCTCCCTAAGTCTGATCCGAGGCATCCTGGTTGGTCCCGCGATCCTCCCCAAGTCCCTGCCAATGCTGCTTTTCAGCGTGGCAGGGGACCTGGTCCTCAGGGTTCCGGGACTACCAAGAGGCGCTTGGATTGCACTTGGGGCCCCTGTCTTTCCAAAACGAGCCACTCGGAGGACCGTTGCTGGACGAAACATCCGCACCTGCGAAAGGCCAAGGCTGGTGCACCGGGCATTGAACCCGTGCCCGTTGCCTTGGCCCTTCCAGGTTCGCTGACTCGCAAGCAGTTGTCCTCCTTGCAGGCTCAGATTGATGGGTACGCCATGTCCAAGAACTAGGAGGTACGCTATGTCCTATTCTCTTGCACTACGAAGCTCTCTAACGTGTGTAGCCCTAGTCTTTCTGAGGGTGTCTGGCATGTGGACTCTGGAGCTGGAATGTCAATCACGGGTGATAAGTCTTTGTTCACTGTGTTTGAATCTTCTGCTGTTGGGCCTACGGTTCGATTTGGTGACGGGGTGATTCAACGGTCAGAGGGTAAGGGATCCATTGTGTTATGTAGTGATTGGTTACCAACATCAATCACTCTAACCAATGTTCTTTATATCCCTCACTGTCCGGTGAATCTCCTGTCAGTAAATGCTGTGGCTCATTCTCTCCACTGCTAGGTTTCTTTTGATAGTCTTAGTTGCATTGCCACTCAGGGCTCTTCTGTTCTCTGGTCCTTCCCTGCCTCCAGTGATGGTGTGTACAAGTTTGCATGTAGGCCTTGTCACACCTCCAGTCGTTGTTTAAGAGTTGCTGACAATTATCCAGCGTTTGCACTTGATGTTGATGAGGACGGTGGAGTTGTTCTCCCTACCACTCCTGCATGGTTGTGGCATAGGCGGTTGGGTCATCCCGGCTATAGTGCCTTACACAAACTTGTCAAGAGTGGTATGGTTAAGAACTTACCCCTCAGTCTGGGTTAAGTGCAAAAATTGGGTAAGATCCCATGTGATGCTTGTCACAAGGCTAAGGGCAAACGTCTCCCTTTTCCTAAAGAAAGCAAAACTGAGATCCGTGCACCTCTCCAGCGACTTCACTTGGATATAATGGGACCAGTTCATATTAGGGGTCTGCGTGGGGAGTTTTACATCCTGTGCCTCATAGACCAATTCTCTGGCTTTGCTGAAGTATTGTGCTTGAGGACCAGGGATGAAGCTCCCTTAGCAGTCCAAACTATCATCCTCAGATGGTCAAATCAGCTGCAGGGGTTTGCCTTTAAGTGTCTGAGATCTGACAGGGCCAAGGAGTTTATAGTTAAATGGTTCGAGGATTGGCTGATATCGGTTGGGGCAGTACATGAGTTATCGTTGGTGTACACTGCCCAGCAGAACGCAACTGTGGAAAGGTATAATGGGGTCTTGCAGTCTATAGCTAGGAGTATCCACCTGGAATCAAAGCTAGCTAAGTCTTTCTGGCCTTATGCCTTCCTAGCTGCTTGTTACCTTCGTAACCGACTGCCCGATCAGGGACGCAAGACACCTTATGAGTTGTTTTATGGGGTGATGCCTGATGTGTCGTTGTTACGTGTGTTTGGATGCCCCTGCTATGTCACGTTAGTCAATGGGAAGAAACGTAACAAGCTGGACGAAAGGGCGTTATCTGGTAGACTGGTTGGGTATTCTCTGGTGAGTAAGGGTTATTTTATTTGGGTTCCTAAGTTGCGCCAGGTAGTAGAGAGTCGTGATGTACTCTTCTATGAACAGTTTAGCTATAACTGTATTCCTGGGCTTCCTCCCTATGACGGGTCGCCGTATGTTTCTAGCATCCCTGCCGCTATCAACGGACACATGCCTGAGGCTGCGGTCCATTCCTTAGATCCTTTGCTTTCCCCAATTGTTGACCACTGTCCTAGCCATAGGATGATTCTGCGTCCCAGGTCAGGGGCTGCTGGTACTGTATTGCGTGAGAATGCACTGGGCGGGCGAGGTTCTGCAGTTCCTACGGATAAAATCTTAGCCGAATCTCAGGGGGTCGCCAGGCCCTCCTCTGCGTCAAATTCCGTCGGTGAAGCTCTAGGATTACGACAATCTCAGATCATAGTGGAGCCTCTTATAGGTCCATTGTCTAATAGTCACCCTGCTCCAATCATCTTGGATGGCTCGAAGGGGTTGGTGAGCGCTTCGCCTCCTGCCGTTCCTGATAGATTAATCGGGAGCCCGGGTGATGATGTAGCCTTTGCCGATGGTGCAAGTGATGATCTTGATCATTGGTCAGGCTCCGATACTGCGTATGGCTGGGGTGTTCCGGTCGACCCAGGCTTCGTTGAATTAGAGGCAAATAAGGCCGGCCCTGTTCAACCAGGCAGTAGTTCTGCACTGGGGGCTCTACTACCGGTTACTGCTGATACTGCTGATATCCCCGCTGCTCATGTACAAGTAAACTGCTTGTACGTGGGAGCATCTGTTGCCCCCTCCACTGAACTAACCTATAAAGCTGCCATGCTCCCTACCAACCCTGACAGGGATCAATGGCTTCTTTGCTATGAAGGATGAGATGGCTTCCCTACATGCCCATGGTACTTGGGTACTCACTCCACAGCCTCGTAAGCAAAAGATCCTGTCAGGCAGGTGGTTATTTGTGAAGAAGATTGGGGTTGATGGTTCTATACGCTTCAAGGCACGTTTTGTGGTACGTGGCTTTCTGCAACGTCCTGGGCTGGATTTTCATGACGTATATGCCCCTGTCTCCTCTAAAGCAGGTCTTCGGGTGCTCCTGGCTGCCATCACTCATAGAAAGATGTTTGTTCGGCAGCTGGACATCAAAACTGCATTTCTGAACGCTAAGCTGGAACCTGGTCTGGACCTGTACTGCCGCCAGCCTGCGGGCTTTCAGCACCTTGGTCCTAACGGTGTTCCCCTTGTGTGCAAGCTGCTCAAGTCTCTTTATGGATTGAAGCAGGCACCCAGGGCTTGGAGTAGGGATGTCAAGCGGGTTCTGGTTGCACACGGCTTCACTATGTGCAAGGCTGAACCTGCTCTGTATTTTAGGAAGGATTCTGATGGTGGGTGGAGCTATGTTCTGACCTATGTTGATGATTTTATCTGTGCTTTTAGTGAGCTGGATAGGTATGTGTTGCTTATCCAGGCTATGGAAAAGGCTGGCTGGGAGGTTATCAGCTAGAAAGCACTTCGAAGAGTGGACAGAGATGTATGCAGCGGAGACAGACGCGCCAATCTATACACGGAGACAAGAAATAGCGTTACAAGGACAGGCGGACGCCAAAGAACACCAGCGGTGGGAGAGGCGGACGTCTGTAACCTGACTAGACCCTAAGTCAGGAATCTTAAGCCAGGCACCGGCTATACAGAGTGTGTCAGTGAGAGACCGATGACGCAGTCAACAGGAAGCTGTCACCGTGTCATGAAGGATGACACAGTCTACGGGAAGCTGACACAGTACAGACAGAAACACTGTCTGGGCCGATAGTTCTAAGGAAGTACATAAGTAGTCACCAAGTCATAAAACGCGTGAGAGCACCGCAATTCATGCTGACAAGGGACTAGCTCACATTTCCAAGTCTGGCGTAGGCATGAAGCACTCATTGGAAAAAGGCGACAGTTTGGATATTTGGGGGGAAACAATGTGTTTGTCGCCTCTAGACACTCTCAAGTAATGCAATGAATTACAACACCTCACCGACCTCACCTCCTAGTCAGTACAACACAACGCAGTATGGTACTAGACAATACATCATATTACATCATCATAGACAAGCAACAATATACTTTTGCACCAAGAAAAGCCTGCTCCACACACATGAGGGGATCTTCAACCATCGTATGGCCAAGTAAATGGCATGTGACTTCCGTACATACAACATGTACAACATATATCCAACAGTAGCATGTTACTTACGTACAATATGTATAACATGTATCCAATGGACGGTAGCATGTGACTTACGTAGAACATGTTACATGTACAACATGTCTACAACGGTAGCATATGACTTCCGCACAACATGTACAACATGTCTGTAGCAGTAGCATGTGGCTTGCGTACAACATTTCTCCAATGGTAGCATGTGGCATACGTACAACATGTCTCCATGGTAGCATGTGACTTACATACATGTACAACATGCCTCCAATGGTAGCATCTGATGAGTTATGTACTACACGTCTCCAATGGTAGCATGTGACTTACGTACAACATGTACAACATGCCTCCAATGGTAGCATGTGATGAGTTACGTACAACATGTACAACATGTCTCCAACGGTAGCATGTGACTTACGTACAACATGTACAACATGCCTCCAATAGTAGCATGTGGTGAGTTACGTACAACATGTACAGCATGCCTCCAATGGTAGCATGTGACTTACGTACAACATGTACAACATGCCTCCAATAATAGCATGTGGTGAGTTACGTACAACATGTACAGCATGCCTCCAATGGTAGCATGTGACTTACGTACAACATGTACAACATGCCTCCAATAGTAGCATGTGGTGAGTTACGTACAACATGTACAGCATGCCTCCAATGGTAGCATGTGACTTACGTACAACATGTACAACATGCCTCCAATAGTAGCATGTGGTGAGTTACGTACAACATGTACAGCATGCCTCCAATGGTAGCATGTGACTTACGTATAGCATGTCTCCAACGGTAGCATTGATACCTGGGGCAAACAGGTCATTGACCAAAATCACAGGTCGCTCGAAGCAATCCGGAGCTCCATATGCAACCTTGACTACCATCTCGTAGCTGTTGGGGGTTGAAGTAATGAGGCAATGGTGGAGGTGAGGGGTAGGGAAAGGTGGAGGTGAGGGGTAGGGAAATTGGTGAGGCAATGTTGTCCTGGAGGTGGAGGTGAGGGGTAGGGGAATTGGTGAGGCAATGTTGTCCTGGAGGTGGAAGTGAGGGGTGGGGGCAGGTGGTGGAGGGTGAATGGTATAAAATAAGGGAGGAGGTGCCCATGCATCTTGCAGTGGGATTAAAGACATACCCTGTTAAGTGACCTGTACATGTTTAGTGACCTTGACAGGTCTTTAAACTGTCTTAACCTACGTGATTGCATTTTGTACTCAAGATTGAGAATTATAATTTTCCAGTGGATATATTGAGTTGGGCAGGGAAAGTTGGGCTTAGACTTTGATGAGTAGCAGACACTGTTGTATTAGAACAATGACATTGACAGCAGGGTGCTACAAACCGCTTGTGCTAGTGTGCTAGCACGACAGCTTTTGGAGCCCATCTACGTGAATCACGTAAAAATAAAGAAATCCGCTAAGCCTGGAAACATTAAGAGAATTGCCAGGCACTACCAGCAGGACGTTTTTCACGTAACCCAAAATGGCAAAATGTAGTAATCTGATCAGGGTACTACATTTTGTCAAATTGGTCATCGCTTAAAGCGCACCAACGTCAAATTGGTCAACGCTTTGTAGTACTTTGCGCCCCCAGGGGGTTGAAAAAACTGCACGGAACGCGCAGTAGGGCTCAAAAAGGCAGCGCGTTCACGTTGACGTTCACGGTCAGTTTGTAGAAACCCGACTCTGATAGACGGCATACAGCCACACGATGTATACATATTGCTCTGCCTGGGTGGCTGTATATTATTTGTGGTACACACATATCACCAAGAAAAGAAAAGCAGAACACCAAGTCGGCGAAAATTAAGGAAGCAGTCCAAAGGAGGTCCTCAGACAACACGGGGGGGGGGGGGAAGGGGGTTGTGGTTACGAGGGGCGGAAGGTAGTAGTATGTAGAGGAGGGCGGAGTGGGGGAATAAAAACTAGCAGATTCCAAAGCACGACGGTGGCGGGTGATGCAATGAGCGTAGAAGACAGCATGCAGGTGAAGAGATTTAAGGAGGCGGGCAAAAGTAGAAGGGTGGATTCCGATAGAGGTAAGAGTAGGTAAGATTGAAGCAAAGATAGTGCATTAGGAGCTGAGGAGGATGGTGTAACGGTACAGAACCCTTCACGGGTACTCTGGCCGTCCAGCAAGGCATACGGGTACACCTCACCCGTAAGCCACGTGACGAACGCACATGATACAGTACCATACCCATGTACTGCCTCATCTCTCACAACGCACCCGTTGCGTACATAGACTCGAGCTACTCAGGACGAACCCTTCTACTCCTTCACGAAGACGTTCTACCCGATCAACTCTACATCCCCTACATAGGTAACACCCTACTGCTCTGCTAGCTTACGCATACCGACTACACATAAACATACATCACATAGACTGTTCCCCTAGCTTAACTCCCCAGGCTGCTAAGTGCATCCTGAGCTGTTACAGATGGGGTGGTGGTTGATAACGCACCAGCCAGCAGTAATAGTGAGTTCTGATTGGAGTCTGGAGTGTTGGGCCTGCTTTCTGGTAAGAGTGGAGGGGTACAGGGTATCCCAAGTATAGTTGAGTTCACATATATGGAGTGTGTGAGATGCTTGTAGGGAAGCAAGGGTCGAAGGAGGGACGACAGAGGAGTGTGAGGGGGCGTTGGTGGGGGAGATGCCAGCAATGATACAAATGTCAGGGCGGAGCCTAGCGACGGGGGTACAAGAGCAGGGACCGGAGCAGGTGCATGTAGCGGGAAGGTGGGGGAGGAGCTAGGGGGGCAAACGAGTGAGGGAAACGCCGAGGGGGGGGTGGTGTTCGGAGGAAGCGACCACGAAGAAGGTAGAATTGCCAAGAGAGCCACGATAAATAGCTTTGTAAATCTTGAGGATGGCGTAGTTGTGGCGTGCAATATAAAAGGACTGGAAGGTGGGGTGGGAGCAAGAGCCAAGGAGATGGGCGGCTGTGGTGTTGTGGTGGTTGCAAAAATGTGGGAAAGGGCAAGAGCCTTCTATGATGGGCGGGAGGCAAATGGTGTACAACCTTCTATGGTGCTTGTGTGGCAAATGGTTGAGAGGGGGGGGGGGGGGGGGGGGGGGGGGGCGGATGGGGAACGGAAGCTGTCCAGAATTGACTAAAACTGAGCTGCGGATGAAGGGAGAAGTGCACGAGTGCCGCATGTGGGAGCTAGGGTCGGGAGGATGCGGACTGAGGGGGTGAGGGACTGAGGGGGGCGAGAGTTGGGGTGAGGGGGGCGAGATGTGGCGGGGAGGCGGGCAAACCGAACACCATGTCCCGATGACCACAAAACACACACCTACACAAAGCTACACACCAACATTCGGACTTACAAAATCACCGCAATAGCAGTCTGACTACCGCGCGCATCCAATACGTCGGTTGAAATTAGGAGCTGCCTCGGGTACTCTATGCTCTAAACCGGTCAAAACCAACGCAGGTCAGAATTCTTCTCGCCCCCCCCCCCCCCCCCCCCCCCCCCCCCCAACTTTAGTACAGGGGGGGAGGGGGGAGGGGGGAGGGCAGAGAGGGACGCGCGCAACATACCGGCGAGGTGTAGAAGGGAGAGTAAGGTGTGTGCTATACGAGGAAACGGAGGGGATAGTGGGATGAAAGGTACATATCTTCCTCAAATTGCATGGGGATTTGTAATGACATGCATCGATCCATTAGATTGGAAAGAATTAGGAGCGCGCACTCGCCCCGCACCCCCTCAGCAACCGTGTCAACTTTCACGACATGTTCAGTCATTACCGTTTCCATCTAGAACCGATCTCGACGGGTTCCAGAAACTCCTTGGCACACACGCTTGCCATGCTGGCAAAGGCAAACAAAAGCACCACGGCCGACATAGATTGCCGAATGCTCATCAACTCGACCCGGGATCCAGCTGCAACAGAGTTTTGTGACCTGGAGGTAGATCGGGAAAAGGATGGTGTGTGGGTAGTTCGTCAACCTACGCGCAGGCCTGCGTGCAATAATCTACGCACCGTTCTGACACGGCCAACATGGATTTTATCAGGGGCCCTGTATTTTAGGCAACACGTCGTCTATATCAACGTTAGCCAAGTTCCCTTCAACCTCTCAGGATTAACCTGGATATTGCCATGCATAGGCCCGTCTGTGCTAGGGCAAGGATTGCCTTCCAAAAACAGATTGTCAGCCAGATGATATAAACAAGAAGTCTAATGAGTTGCATCAACCCCTCGCCCTCTTTGTATCTCAACGTCATCCCCGGAGACCAAATGCAAGATGCTCGCTTGCATGCTAGGAACTTACCGATTCCGTCGATCAGGAGCTGGTGTTTTCGGAGTTTTCTCATCGCCCTCACAGAATCGCCAATTTATTGGAGGCGAAACGAAGTGTTTCAAGAGGTTAAGGGTTTAAGGTTTGCCCTTTTCCCCCGCTTTCCCTTTTCCGCAGGATCTCATAACAGTATGACGTGATAAAAGCGGATATTGCCAGGACCCAGCCTGGCAGGGCAGGATCCCCTTCACCTGGGGCATCCAGGAGAAATCCTGGATGCCCAAAGGTAGCCAGTGCTTTCGGTGAAAATCTGCCAGCGTGGCGAATCCATACCAAGCCCGACCAAGCCTGCCAGGTGGCATTGCAAGCCAACTGTCCATGCAACATGCAACATTCGCGTTTCCGTCCGACCCTGAGCCATCGCCTGCAAACTCCCATCGCGGCTGGACCTGCTACTTGCGCGCAACGTGCAAATTGCGCAAATGCTAACTTCGAACTACGCAATTGAATTCAACTGGTGCTCTTCCAACCTCTGAATCAGCCAATCTTGCTATTAATAGCATGCCTCAGTACTGATCATTCGTTCTGCAGACCTGCGAAGCTTCAAAATTAATTACTATCTGCCCAAGTGGGTAACACCACCCTGCGAACCTGTGGAGCTTGGACCAGCGCAGCTTTGAGCTACGTGCTCTGACCTAGGGGGCCATCGCCTGCAACCTGCTGGACGTGCTACTTGCGAACGTGGAAATTGAGCATATGCTGACCTTCGAACTGCGGAATTGATAACTGGTGCACTTCCGACCCCCGCCTCAGCCAAAGTGACTTGCTATTTATAGCTACCTAAGTACCAATCGTTCGTTCTGCGGAGCTACGAAGCTACACAAGTAAGAACTAACTCGCTACCCAAGAAGGTGTCACTACCCTGAGAAGCTGCAGAGCTTCGACCAACGCAGCTTTCAGATTCGTGCTTCGACCTAGGGGGCAGCGGCGTTGCAAAATGGTGGCCACTGATCTCCATTCTCCATGGCCAGGCGCAACTCTAGGCCCAGCCATTCCAAATCATCGGCAGAGCGGCTATTGAGACCCTATGCTCACCCACGGTATTCTCCCAAAGCACATGCCACATGCGCTCCCAAACTGCACTACATTCGTGTCATACCCACACAACGCATAATCCAGCTTGGAGCTTGGAGCTTGGAGCATCGCCAAAGCTACGACCCTAGTAGAGATTAGATTTTAGAGCTTTCAGCTTGGAGCTTGAGGCTTGGAACTTCGAGCTTAGAGCTTGGAACTTCGAGCATGGAGCTTGGAATTTCGAGCTTGGAGCTTTCAGCTTCGCCTGAACTTGCAACCCTATGCTCCCAAAGCAAATGCGCAACCAAACTGCGCTACATCCCGTTTCATGGCTACAAAACGCACACAGCACGCGGCCAACCCAATGCCTACCGACTCACGGTAGAGGAATCCCATGGGAGGCTTCCTAGGCAGCCTGCTACACACACACACGACCCCCCCCGCCCCCCAAAGACCAAAATCCAGCTCATCGAGGCCGCCCCGTCCAGAGTGCAGGAGGTCTATGGTCCCGTCCAGCCCAGACCTGAACGGCACACACCTGCCAGCCCAACCATGCAATTCCTTGTCAAAAATCCCTAAAATCAACCAGACCTCTGATTGGAGTCATTTTTTCTGCATCAAATTCTTACAAGGTAATGATAACGCCTGGTGGGGCATGGTGTTAAGGGAGCCCGTCGTACACGGGTGGGGAGCGGTCTCCTACCTCAACTGGACAAGCTACCATCGCGGTTGACGACGATCTGCAACGCCAAGAGCGACCGAAGGAGGAGTCGAACCCCCGACTCTTCATTCTTTAGCAATCTGGTCTACCACTAGACCATTGTAATCACTAAAGAGGCTAAATTCTTACAACTATAGCCAACCTCCAGGTATGCTTTGCACAACATTGTAGGCACGTTCAGCACTGCTTAAAAAGCAACAACTCTGCAAAAAGTCCTTCTTCGTTACTAGTAACCAACAATGCTTCAACATATATACTGACCGCCCTTATTCGTTAGCTTATAAAAAGAAAACCAAAACCTTGTGGGCGGTCAATATAGTTACCGCCCCTCCATGGGTAGCGACTTCGGTACAACAGCCGTACTGCCGGACGAGCAAAACAGATGCACGAAACGGGTGCGCCAAACGGGTGCGCTAGGGAACCTAGGGGTTCGCCCTACAAAGTGCATTTGGACCGCACCAACTGACGTTTGCAAACGGCAGGCAGCTCAATAAACTCGCAAATGCAGTCACATATTCTCCGACTCAAAGCAAATTTCAGACAAGTTGTATTTTCAGTCACATCACCTCATCTTCCAGGTAGATTTAAGTCAAACTGCGCCCCGAACCACTTGACGTTGGGATTCGACAGTCAAGTCATCCCGAAGGAGACTGCCTAGTCACAGCCGGAGGGTGTACAGCCCCAGTTTATGAGGTAACGCGCAACTGTGTACCAAAGCGCGGTATACGAGACACACATTCCGCAAGAACAGCCGAGAACAGCCACGAGGGCAGCAACAAGGTTAACGAGGGCAGCAACAAGGTTACACACACCGCACATCACACACAAAACAACCCTAGTTACTGCCCCTCCATGGTTACAACGAGGCTACCCATCCCCTTCCCCAGCCACCAGCGGATCCCTTGGTCCATTTGGTCCAATCCAACACAAGGGCGGTCACGCCCTTGTTCCAGTGGGGCAGGGGCTGGTTTCTCGCGGACGCCAAATTGTCCATGTTCTGAAAGCCTCAAACCTCATCGAGAGAATCCTAGAGAGAATACTTGGTGCTCGCCGGTGCTCGCCGGGCTGGACTTCAGCGGATCCTACGTGGACTTGAGCGGAATTGAAAAACTTCAGCGGGAGGGTCAGGGCTCCCGCTGAAGTTTTGCATTCCGCTGAAGTCCACGTAGGATCCGCTGAAGTCCACGTCGGCCTTCAGCGGTCAAAAAGCCAGCGTGGACTTCAGCGGGACATAGAAAAATGTCAGCGGAACCCAACTGGAAACACTTCGTGCCAGCGTGGACTTCAGCGGAACTTCAACGGTGACCGAAAACCCCACTGGAAACACACCCTTATGGTGTGTTTCCACAGAGATTTTCGCGTCCCCGGAAAAAAAAGTAAACCCTCCCCGGTGCCAGGTAGGCAATTTTGTTTCCACAGGGGTTCTTGTATCAACTTAATCGGACGAACTTCAATCGGACGAAACTCAAACCCTGTCCCGACAACGTGGAGTTAACGTAAGGCGTATCTAATTCGCCCAGCCTGTCTCCTTCCCGAGAGGTAGTTGTACGAGCATTCCGCTATTCTGTGATTGCTATTAAATCTTGCTTCGATCTCATATGCGCATCGTCTTAATATTCTCCTCTCATTCACCTATATTTTCCTAATGTCCTCAACGGAGGACATGAACCAAGACGATGCGAAAATTCTATCAGACATTCAACACCGCACTCGAGTTAAAAGCAATAAGTAAGCTCGAAAGCAAAAAAGTCGACGCGGAAGAAAGATACTGCGTGCGGCGAATGAGCGGATGCCGATTTTTCAGAAGCACTACAACTCGCGCGCCAAGCGTGCAAGTTGAAGCAGGTACGCGACTGGCCGACTGCTACACCGAGGTTTGTCTTCATCACATTAGATACGGCTTTCAACAAACACACGCTGTACATGGTTTGGAATAATTTTCGTCCGATTGAAGTTCGTCCGATTAACAGCTTGTTTCCAACCAGTCGGAGGTCTGGTTAAGCGGCGGTTAAATTCGTTATTTTCGGCGCTAACCGGTGTTTGGTCGAAAACACAAAAAGTTGAGGTCCGGTTAAAGACCAACTGCCCCGGTTAGTGCAACGGCGCACCCCCCCCCCCGCCGTTGAAGAAAGTTTAGGGGCGGTTAAATTCGGTTGTTGCATTAGATCTGGTGACGTCACGAAATTGGCGCGCGCCTCTTAAAAATCTAGCTGCTTTGGAGTGCCGCATCCTTTCTTTCTTTTTCGGACACTCATCATTGATCGCACGGTTTCACCAAGATGGATTCGCAGCAGCAGGGCACCGTCCCTGCCACGCAATTTTCGACTGATCTTCCTGAGGGGCAGGCGCAGATGCGTGTTCTAGATCTGGACATGTCTTGGTGACTCCTTGTGTACTCCCTTAGAACTATCGGTCCTTTCAGTACTGTGACAGCTTCCCGTAGTGACAGCTTCCTGTGGACAGCGTCACCGGTTCCCCTGACACGGACTGTATAGCCTGTACCCTTATCAGGGTACAGGCTGCCGCTCCTTCCTCCACTGTTGCCCCTTAAGCATCTCTGTCCACTCTCTGGAGTGCGGTAAAGCTGATAGGGGATCTACCTGGCAGCGATTTTTCATCTACGTGGATTCCCAAGGATCGTTGGGGTGAACAGCTGGGCATTCCCCGGGGCGTTCTGGTGCCACGCTGCCCTACGCTGTCTGCCACGGCAAGGCAGGCCACGTTCACGCCCTTTTTTGTTTCCACTGGTCATTCCGCTACAGGATCAGGCCGTCTTTCGTTTGTTCTAAGCAGTCTCCATCAGTCTCCATCCCCACGCCGCAGTGCGTTCCCTCCCTTCCTTCCTTCCTTCCCTCCTTATTTCCTTATTTCCTTCCTTCCTTCCTTCCTTCCTTCCTTCCTTCCTTCCTTCCTTCCTTCCTTCCTTCCTCCCTTCCTTCCCTCCTTCCTTCCTTCCTTCCTTACCCCTTATGTCCTTATTTTCCTTTCCTTCCTCCTTCCCTTCCCCTTCCTCCTTCCTTTTGCCTTCCTCCCTCCTAGTGGACCTCACTTCCTTTCGCCTTCCGTCCTTCCCTTCGCTTCCTTCCTTCCTTATTCCTATCCTTCTCCTTCCTTCTCCTTCCTTCCTTCCTTCCTTTCCTTCCTATACCTTCCTTCCTTCAAACGAAAAAAAGCTTCCTTCCTTCCTCCTTCCTTCCTTCCCTCCTTCCCTTCCTTCCTAATATCCTTTCCTTCCTCCTTACCGCTGGATATCCGCCTTCCTCCTCGCTTCCTTCCTTCCTTCCTGTGCTCTTTCCCTTCCTTCCTTCCTTCCTTCCTTCCATTCCTTCCTTATCCTCTCCACCTTTCCTTCCTTCCTTCCTATTCCGTTTCCCTCTTCCTTCGCTTCCTTCTTCCTTCCTTCCTTTCCTTCCTTCCTTCCTTCCTTCCTTCTTCCTTCCTTCCTTCCTTCCTTCCTTCCTTCCCTTTCCTCCTTCATGTCAGCCAATGTAATTGCAAGTGCTCTCACGCGTTTTATGACTTGGTGACTACTTATGTTTTTCCTTAGAACTATCGGCTCTGCCAGTACTGTGTCATCCTTCATGACCCAGTGACAGCTTCCTGTTGGCTGCGTCACCGGTCTCTCACTGACACGCTCTGTATTGCCCTGTGCCCTGCCTAAGATCCCTGGCTTAGGTTCTAGTCAGGTTACATGCATCCGCCTCTCCCACCGCTGGTGTCCTTTGGCGTCCGCCTGTCCTTGTAATGCTATTCTCGTCTCCGTGTATAGATTGGTGCGTCTGTTCCGCTACTTTCATCTCTGTCTACTCTACGGAGGGCATACAAGCTGATAGGTTATACGGTCCTTCATTTACTACCACTGCTTTTCAAATGCAACTTCCGCAAGGGCCTCCTGCCGGCTTTGTGAAACTAACCGATAAAAATGGTGTTCCATGGACGCGCGGAATGCGCAGCGTCATTGTTAGCAATGGCTGCGACTTTGTCTTACCACGAGACTTCAAGGTTCCTTCAGATTGGCTAGATGATCGCGCGCCAGCGGCCTTTGCTTCCGGAGAGGAGGATCCTTCCGCCATCGTGGAAGGAACCCCCCCCGATCAATCCTCCAACTGTACGGTTCCTTCTCGTATTGTTTGACGCCTCTCCCCTGCCGTTGAGGATGTCCTGATGAAACTGTGTTGTGTACAGACACAGATCATTCGATACGCAACAGAGCCGAAGCCTCCTACTGCCCGCTTCAGCGAAGATGATGACTTTTCTGAGGGTACTGATGATGATGATGACTTGAAGAGTGCTACGAGTGCTGACTTCGGTGGAGTGACTCCGTCGGCTGCTGCGACTCGAGCATTTGAGACATCTACAGTTTCGCCGGTTTATGAGCCTGCTCCTCAGTATGCGCCTCCGCCTGCGTCGTCGCCTGAGTTTAAGCCCGAGCCTTCGTCTGCGCCTCCGCTTGTGCCTCCTCCACTGGTTCACCAGGATGTGGCCAAGCCGACTTTGATGAGGAGCTCTGCTTCTTTCACCTCTGCATCTGTTTCCCATGGAGCGTGGCCTCCCTGGCTACCATACTCGTTCTCGTGAAGCTGCTGCTTCTTCTGCCCGCACATCTGTTGCTGGTACGTCGCAGGAGCCCCCTCCGCCTCCGCCGGTGGAGCTTCCTCCGGCCCCTGGCCCTCCTCCTGCTTTGCATTCGCTGTCATGCGAGTCTTGGGAGCATCTGCTCACTGGAGGACCTCCTCCGAATCTGCAGCTGAAGCACTTCCGTCTGATCAACCAAGCTCGACGTGATGGTGAGTCCATGAACCGCACTCTGTACGGTCGAATGGACATGCAAGCTACTATGGCCAATGTGAGTGTAAAGCTGAAGCATCGCCGAGTGATGGCATTCTCTGAGCTGGGTTCCCAGTGTCGCTCCTTTCTTGGACCAGTCACTTCCGGGATCAGATATCCCCCTGATAATGGTGTCTCCTTTGGTGGCGTGAGGCGTAGGGATCATGAAAGGCTAGTAGGTTACCAGTTTGTGAAAGTACCCCTCCCTTTGTGTCCGGTTAACCCTGATTTCGAGTTGGTAGTGAGTGTTGCGAGGTCCCTGCCTGAGATTAGGACCTTAGATGACCAGCGCGCTTATGACGCTGGTCTTGCTGCTGACTATTTTTTGGATATTCGTAGGTCTTTGGCTCCTTTGACCCCTGCTCCTGCTGCTGGGTCTTCGGCCTCTCATGGTGAGTCTCGGGTAGATCCTGCACTGTTGGGTTTCAGTGCCCTGCCCCTGGACCGTCAGGAGTTCATGTGCTTAACCATGATGCTCGCGAACATGGAGGATGATATGGTCAAGGTATACCAGGACTTTGCCAAACCTCGGGATATCTTTATTGATATTCAGAAGAGGCAGTCCGATGCCCTTGCCTCTAGAGTCCCTCTCATGCGCGCCGAGTTTATTGGTGCACACATGGGCCCTGCTGACCGCGTAGATGACTTCTTTCGCAAGGTTCGCGGTCTCTGCACTGACCTCCGCAGTGCTGGGCATCCGGTGACTCAGCGTCACGCCATGGAAACTATAGTTCAGGGTATCCGTCTGATCCGCTTTGAGTCGCTGCGGATCAAATATGGTATGTTGTTAGCTAACAGACAGCCTGTTGAGTACTGGTCTTGTCTTGAGGACTATAGGTCTCTCGACATCTTGAACATAGCTCTCCCCAAGTCCGACTCCAGGCATCCTGGTTGGTCCCGGGACGCTCCCCAGGTTCCTGCCAATGCTGCATTTCAGCGTGGGCAGGGATCTGGTTCTCAGGGTTCCGGTTCCCTCAAGAGACGTCTGGATTGCACTTGGGGCCCATGCCCCAGCAAAACGACCCACTCGGAGGATCGCTGTTTTACGAAGCACCCGCACCTGCGAAGGACCAGGCCTGGTGTCACTCGGGGAAGTCGACAGATCGCTAAATGCGTACAAGCGCAGCGGAATGCACGCGGAACGCACGCGGGGTCCGCCATTAGTCATAGTCCTTTAATGACCTGGCGCTTCTGACTCTAGCGGTAAGCCCTTTACCCGCGTCGCGTGTAGCTCAGAATCCCGAGACATTTCGCCTGCATTTCGCCAAGGCGGATTGTCGTCGAAATGTCTCAGACTTCTGAGATATTTCGATGGCATATCGCCACGCACGGCGGCTTGTGCACTGTAATGAGGCGAAATGTTCGGTCTTCTGAGACATTTCGCCTGTACTTCGCCTGCAGGGCCGTTTGGGCATGGTGGTCGGAGAGGTCACATTTTCAGGAATATTTTCTAGGAGCATTTCTCAATTACATCAGGAGTCGAGAAGATAGATTACATACATAATAAACTATGCATCCATTAACCTATTGATCTACCTATATATCTATGTTAGCATCCTTACACATGTACATCCACTACAGCCCATATATTTCCTCTATATCCATTAACCATAGATAGACAGCAAGCAAAAACGAGCAGCCAAATTGCTGGCTGGAGCCATGTAGCTAATATAGTTCAAGTACAAGTATATACGCAGCCAGCAGGCAGCTATCTATTTGTCTACTTATTATGAAAACATAGGCCTATATATCCACCAAGAAGAAACGCCCAATCAAAGCTATACATCTATGTATATTCGCTGATTCTATTTTATATTTCCATCTTCAGCATGTGTAGTTCCTTCGTGGCAACAATCTTCATCGCAGCCGTAGCATTTCCATCCATCCTTTTGCCCTGCAAGACATGCAAAGCAGGGCATGCGTTAGAGAGCAACCAATGGAAGGGTTAATGGCAAGGGGCAGGACGGTGATGAGCAGAGCATGGCATGCGTTACATAGCAACCAATGGCAGGGAGCATGGCAAGGGGCATGCATGTGCAAAACAGAGCAAAGCAGGCATTATAGAGCAATGAATGGCAGGGAGCACGGTAAGGGGCATGAATGCGATAAGCAGATCAGGGCATGTGTTAGAGAGCAAAGCAGGGAAGGGAGCAAAGTACGCCTGGAAAGTGATGATCAGAGAAGGGCATGCGTTCAAGAGGAAGGAAAGGAAGGGAGCACGGCAAGGGGCAGGACCACAGTGATGAGCATAGTAAGGCATGCATTTGAGAACCAAGAGCATGGATAATGGCAATTGCCAGTATCCATGCCCCTCTTTAACGCCTGCCCTTCTCTGCTCATCACTGTCGTCTTGCCCTTTGCCATTATCCCTGCCCCTCCTTGCTCTCTAACGCTTGGCCTGCTCTGCTCATCACTGTCGCCTTGCCCCTTTCCATTATCCCTGCCCCTCTTTGCTCTCTAACGCCTGCCCTGCCTTGTTCATCACTGTCCTCCTGCCCCCTGCCATTATCCCTGCCCCTCTTTGCTCTCTAACGCCTGCCCTGCTCTGCTCAACACTGTCCTCCTGCCCCTTGCCATTATCCCTGCCCCTCTTTGCTCTCTAACGCCTTCCCTTCTCTGCTCATCACTGTCATCCTGCCCCTCGCGATTATCCCTGCCCCTCTTTGCTCTCTAACACCTGCCCTGCTCTGCTCATCACTGTCGTCCTGCCCCTCGCCATTATCCCTGCCAGCTGGTTTGTACTCACGAGAGTAAAGAGGGGCAGGGATAATGGCAAGGGGCAAGACGACAGTGATGAGCAGAGCAGGGCAGGCGTAAGAGAGCAAAGAGTGGCAGGGATAATGGCAAGGGGCAAGACGAGAGTGATAAGCAAAGCGGGGCAGGCGTAAGAGAGCAAAGAGGGGCAGGGATAATGGCGAGTGGAAAGACGACAGTGATGAGCAGAGCAGGGCAGGCGTTAGAGAGCAAAGAGGGGCAGGGATAATGGCAAGGGACAGGACGACAGTGATGAGCAGGGCAGGGCAGGCGTTAGAGAGCAAAGAGGGGCAGGGATAATGGCGAGGGGCAGGATAACAGTGATGAGCAGAGAAGTGAAGGCGTTAAAGAGCAAAGAGGGGCAGGGATAATGGCAAGGGGCAGGAGGACAGTGTTGAGCAGAGCGGGGCAGGCGTTAGAGAGCAAAGAGGGGCAGGGACAATGGCAAGGGGCAGGACGACAGTGATGAGCAGAGCAGGGCAGGCGTTAGAGGGCAAGGAAGGGCAGGGAGCACGGATAAGGGCAGGATGGTGATTAGCAGGGCATGGCCTGCGTTATAGAGCAATGCAGGGCAGGGAGAATGGCAAGGGGCAGGACAGTGACGTGCAGAGCAGGGTATGCGTTAGAGATCAATGAAGGGCAGTACATAGACAGAGGCATAGTACAGATGCAGTTACAGAGACGATGGCAGAGACAGTGATACAAACACAGACAGATGCACGTGGGCACCACCTAGGCATGAATCAAGACATAATTCGCTATGCCACACAATTGTTGCGGAACCGCACCTACAAGCAAGCTTCACTTATTACTTACGTTGTTGTCCAAAAGCCTCATGTGACAGTGGAACATCAGAACTGGGAGGGAAGACAGAGCAATGGTCCCTGCAAATACAGAATGCAGGCATAGTTAAATTAAGTAGCACCCTTTACTTCTTATTTGATGATTGTTTAAAGCCCCCTTCTCTTGTGTCAACAATGGCCAAGCGCTCAAGCAGACTGACAAGCAAGTATTCATGCGTGCAACAGATAGGCATGCAAGCAACCAAGCCACTTTCCCATGGGCTGAACACTCTATGCCTAGCACCTCCAAGCTGCAGTCACCATCCAGATAGTCAGCCAATCAGTCACCAGGGATGAAGACAGAAAGGCAGGCATACAGACATGAATGCACAAAAGGAGGCATGCAAGCAGGTGGACACTATTTAGGCATGTGATCAAGTCAGAATTCCCTAGGCCACATTGTTGTGAAACCCTACCCACAAGCAACCTTCAGACCGCTACCAGACAGAGCATGGGTCCCTGCAAAAAAGAAGGGCGGGCATAGTTACATTTATTGACACCCTTTGTGCTGTTTTTGCGTATTGATAGGGAGATCCCCCTGGAAGTCCAACCTGCCTTAAGCTTAGGTACCTGAACCTCAGGTCCTACCCCAGCCTTGCATTGTCCACACTTGCCTGAGTTTACCATGCAGAATGGATCTGGAAGACCCAAGCATAAAGACAAGGTTGGACTGTCACCCAACACCCAGCAAAGCAAGGAGAACCAGTCTCCACCACAACACAAGAGGCAACATGCCAAGACTGCCACAACTACTAGGAGTGAACCCAATGTGAAGATGCATGCCATGGACATGGGTCTAGTGCGTCAGCCAAATAGAAACAGTGCTGCCACCATCTATCATGCAGGGTCTCAAGGGATAATTGCCACGCATGATCTCCTGATACAATGCTCAAGGGCACCATGCAGCCAGGGCAGTGCATGATCCAACTAGAGTGTAAGGCCCCGTGTCCTTTAAAGCTCTACTCAGGCCCAGGAGAGAACAGGTGGAAGTATGACTCACATAAGAGTTGGGAGCAAGTTGTCCCAGCATCCTACTTTGCACAGTGCCAACTAATCATGCTGCCATCCCAAGCTGAAGTCATGCTCCTGGCACAGCAGACTCCACATACCACCATACTTGACCGTGTACAGAGCAACGTCGAGTGGGCTGCCGAGATGCTGCAATGTATGCAGCTTGTTCATGCGGTGGCAGTACAGCAGCGCCGACCGGGCTTCTTGGTTGAGGAGTTGACGACGCAAGGGCCGCTGGCTGCAAGATACCATGCCTCCAGCACTGACAACCTACACAGGTCTAGCATAGACGGATCGGTTGCAATATTAGCGGCACCGATGTAAGGGAATTTGTGTAGGAGAGAGGACCAGAGCATTTGTCAAATTTCAAAAACAATCTGACGCACTACTTCGCGCTTGTCCACGCGGAAGGCGGAAGAAGGCGTTGCGCAGTAATACTGAAATGAAATCTGGAAAGAAAGGAGGGAATAATGCAGGACGCCAGAAATATCAAGTAGCAACAAACACATGCTTTGGGCGAGGGAGGGAAGAATATGAGGTAGGAGTACGAGAGGTAGAAGGTTGGCGTGGCTTACCTTGGCCATACTGCAAAGGCTCTAATCAGAGGGCTCTAATCGTACGGCCATTTTGCCGTGCCGCGTCCAATCCGCCTTGGCAAAATGTACGTGAAAGGCTGGTGAAGGGAAACCCTGCGAAAACATCTATCAAAATTAGTAAGAGCACTGACAGGTCATCGCGTCACACTAATATTTCAGTGTGACTTAGGCTTTCATTACAGTGATTAAAATCGTCCTGGTTTCGCCCCACAACAGCGCCATTTTCGACGCATGCAGCGAAAGCACATCGGTGACTTCGGGTGTCCATTTTCCCGAATGAAAGCTATTCGCAAACAAGTAGTTCGCGCTAGTACTTCGTTGCCTAATTGTTCACCCTATCTCGGAATCGCTGGCAGAGCTTGGCAGGTTCGCAAGATTGACCCCTCGAAAAGGTTGCTAACAGACCCTCGAGCGACAGAAAGCTGCATACCCCTTCGCGTATTACAACTCAGTAGTTAACGTGCGATCGAGGAGTTATTGGTCACGCTTCAGTCTACGAAAAGTTCTGGGTGTCTGTCGGGATCGCTAGTTTGCGGTGAGCCGAGACATTTCGTCCACTGTACGCCTACATTTATCTGTAGTTCCGCTGCAAATCGTGTCTTTCGCCTACATTTAGCGAAATTGTCACTTCCCCGAGTGTGTACCGGTTACTGCTCCAGTGCCCATTGCCTTGGCCCTTCCGGGTGCGCTTACTCCAAGGCAGCTGTCCTCCCTGCAGGCCCAGATTGATGGGTTTGCTATGGCCAAGAAATAGGAGGTAAGCTCTGTCCTATTCTCCTGCACTTCGAAGTTTTCAAATGTCTGTAGCCCGAGCCTGTCTGAGGGTATCTGGCATGTTGATTCTGGAGCTGGGATGTCAATCACAGGTGATCTGTCTCTGTTCACTGTGTATCATGCTTCTGAGGATGGGCCAGCAGTTAAATTTGGTGATGGAGTGGTTCAACGGTCGGTGGGTCAGGGGTCCATTGTGTTATGTAGTGATTGGTTACCAACATCAATCACTTTAACTAATGTTCTCTACATCCCTCACTGTCCGGTGAACCTCCTGTCAGTAAATGCTGTGGCTCATGCTCACAACTGCAAGATTTCTTTTGATAGTCTTAGTTGTACTGCCACTCAGGGCTCTTCTGTCCTCTGGTCCTTCCCTGCCTCCAGTGATGGTGTGTACAAATTTACCTGTAGGCCTTGTCACACCCCTCGTGGCCGTTTGTTGAGTGCTGTACATTATCCAGTTTTTGCACTTGATGTTGATGATGATGGTGGAGTTGTTATCCCTACCACTCCTGAATGGTTGTGGCATAGGCGGCTGGGTCACCCTGGCTATGACGCCATGCACAACCTTGTCAGGAAGGGTTTGGTTAAAAACTTACCCCTCACTCTCAAAACAGGTGAAAAGGCTGTCTAAGATCCCATGTGATGCTTGTCAGAAGGCTAAGGCAAAACGTCTCCCTTTTCCTAAAGAAAGCCAAACTAAGATCCGTGCACCTTTACAACGCCTTCACTTGGACATCATGGGACCATTTCATATTAGGGGCTTGCGTGGGGAGTTTTATGTTCTGTGTCTCACAGACCAATACTCTGGCTATGCTGAAGTATTGTGTTTGAGGACCAAGGATGAAGCTCCCTTAGCAGTTCAAACTACAATCCTCAGATGGATGACTCAGCTGCATGGTTTTGTTTTCAAGTGTCTCAGATCTGACAGGGCTAAGGAATTTCTAGTACATTGGTTTGAGGATTGGTTAGAATCGGTTGGTGCTGTGCATGAATTATCTATGGCATACACTGCTCAGCAGAATGCAACTGTGGAACGGTACAATGGGGTCTTGCAGAACATAGCTAGGAGCATCCATTTGGAGTCTAAGCTTACTAAGTCTTTCTGGCCCTATGCCTTCCTAGCTGCTTGTTACCCGCGTAACTGGCTGCCCAATCAGGGTGACAAGACTCCTTATGAGTTGTTCTTTGGGGTTCTACCTGATGTGTCGTTGTTGCGTGTGTTTGGTTGCCCTTGCTATGTTACCTTAGTCAATGGGAAGAAACGCAACAAGCTAGACGAAAGGGCGTTATCTGGTAGACTGGTTGGGTATTCTCTGGTGAGTAAGGGTTATTTTGTTTGGGTTCCTAAGTTGCGCCAGGTAGTAGAGAGTCGTGATGTACTCTTCTATGAACAGTTTAGCTATAACTGTATTCCTGGGCTATCTCCCTATGATGGGTCTCCGTATGTTTCTCGCATCCCTGCCGCTATCAACGGACACATGCCTGAGTCTGCGGTTAATTCCTTAGACCCTTTGCTAACCCCAATTGTCGACCGCTGCCCTGGTCATGGGATGACCTTGCGTCCCAGGTCAGGGGCTGATGGTGCTGCATTGCGTGTGAAGGCACTGGGCGGGCGGGATTCCGATGTCCTTTCAGATAAGATTTTACCCGAATCTCAGGGGGTCGCCAGGCCCTCCTCTGCGCCACGTTTCGTCGGCAAAGCTCTAGGATTAGGACAGCCTCAGATCTTAATGGAGCCTGATATAGGTCAATTGTCCACTAGTTGCCACCCCCCGTCCACCTGTTCGGATGGCTCGCGGGCGCTGCTGATCCCTTCGCCTCCTGCTGTCCATGGTGGTTTACACCGGACAAGGCATTGTAACGATGTGGCCGTCACCGAGAGTGTGAGTGATGATCTTGAACACTGGTCCGGGTCTGATACTGCGTATGGCTGGGGTGTTCCGGTCGACCCAGGCTTCGATGACATAGAGGCAAAGAATGCCGGCCTTGTTCAACCAGGCATTAGTGCTGCGCTGGGGGCTTTACTACCGGTTACTGCTGATACTGCTGATATCCCCGCTGCTCATGTACAAGTACACTGCTTGTACGTGGGGGCATACATTTCCACCTCCACTGAACTAACCTTTAAAGCTGCCATGCTTCCTACCAACCCTGACAGGGATCAATGGCTGCTTGCTATGAAGGATGAGATGGCGTCCCTACATGCCCATGGTACTTGGGCACTCACTCCACAGCCTCCTAAACAGAGGATCCTGTCTGGCAGGTGGTTATTTGTGAAGAAGGTTGGGGTTGATGGTTCTGTGCGCTTCAAGGCACGTTTTGTGGTCCGTGGTTTTCTGCAGCGTCCTGGGCTGGACTTTCATGACGTACATGCCCCCGTTTCCTCTAAAGCAGGTCTGAGGGTGCTCCTTGCTGCCATCACTCATAGAAAAATGTTTGTTCGGCAGCTGGACATCAAGACTGCATTTCTGAATGCTAAGCTAGACCCTGGTCTGGACCTGTACTGCCACCAGCCTGAGGGCTTTAAGGTACTTGGTCCTAACGGTGTTCCCCTTGTGTGCAAACTGATCAAGTCTCTTTATGGTTTGAAGCAGGCGCCCAGGGCTTGGAGTAGGGATGTCAAGCGGGTTTTGGTTGCACATGGGTTTACTATGTGCAAGGCAGAACCTGCTCTGTATTTTAGGAGGGATTCTATTGGTGGGTGGAGCTATGTCCTGACCTATGTTGATGATTTTATCTGTGCTTTTAGTGAGCTGGATAGGTATGTTTTGCTGATCAAAGCTATGGAGAAAGCTGGCTGGGAGGTCAAAGAGATGGGTGTTCCGGTTCAGTTCCTCTCTTTGGACATGGCTCTTACACTTGACTCTGAGGGCAGGTGTGTTCAGGTCAACCTTTCCCAGCACGCCTACATTGTTGATCTGGTTGAGCAGTTTGGTCTTACTGCTGCTGCCAAGCCCAAGTTTGGTGCTCCCATGGCCAAGTCCACCGTCACTGACCCCCCTGGAGACCCCCTGCCCTCTAATAGCCAGTACCTATCTCTTGTGGGTGCTTTGCTATACCTGGCTACTTGCACTAGGCCTGATATTTCTTTTGCTGTGAGCTACCTGTCCAGGTTTTCTGCTCACCCTACCGTTCCCCTCTGGGGGGCAGCCAAGCGTTTGCTCTTGTATTTGAGATCACATTCCCACCTGGGCCTCACTTACACCCACAACCCTGAGTTCTCTTTTACTGTCTTTAGTGACTCATCCTTTGCTGATGATGGGTCTGACAGGAGGTCTCAGACTGGCTTTGCTGTGCTTGCTGGGGGGTGCGTTGTGAACTGGATGAGCAAGAGGCAGCCTACTGTTGCCATTAGCTCTAGTGAGGCTGAGTATCAGGCCCTGTCTCAGGCAGCCCGGGAGGTGCAATGGTTGAAGAAGTTGAGAGTTGATCTGGGCCTGCCTTGTGACCTGGTTACCATTCAGGGTGACAACTTGGGGTCCTTGAGCTGGGCTAATGACTGGCAGCTGCTCCCTCGCAACAAGCACATTGATGTCATCCATCACTATATCAAGGAGCTGGTGGAGGATGAGCAGCTAGATGTTGCCTATGTTAACACTAAGGACAACTGTGCTGACCCCTTCACCAAGCCCCTTGATCCTGCTGTGTTCTGGAGATTTGTCCGAATGCTTGGAATGACCGCTTCTTCTTAGGGTCATTTTTTTTTCTGGTTACATTCGTTTTCTTTGGTTATCATTGTTTGGCATTAGGTTCCTATTCCCGGATCGGGTTTTCTATACCGTTGTTACCCATCTTTGATATTCGGTTTTCATCTTTTCCTACCATGGCAAATTTTTGGTTTTTGCCTTGTTTCATTCCTTCATATCACCCTTTGGGTTCCATTTGGAGTTCTGCCAGTACTGTGTCATCCTTCATGACTCAGTGACAGCTTCCTGTTGGCTGCGTCTCCGGTCTCTCACTGACACGCTCTGTATTGCCCTGTGCCCTGCCTAAGATCCCTGGCTTAGGTTCTAGTCAGGTTACAGGCATCCGCCTCTCCCACCGCTGGTGTCCTTTGGCGTCCGCCTGTCCTTGTAATGCTATTCTCGTCTCCGTGTATAGATTGGTGCGTCTGTTCCGCTACTTTCATCTCTGTCTACTCTACGGAGGGCATACAAGCTGATAGGTTATAAGGTCCTTCATTTACTACCACTGCTTTTCAAATGCAACTTCCGCGAGGGCCTCCTGCCGGCTTTGTGAAACTAACCGATAAAAATGGTGTTCCATGGACGCGCGGGATGCGCAGCGTCATTGTTGGCAATGGCTGCGACTTTGTCTTACCACGAGACTTCAAGGTTCCTTCAGATTGGCTAGATGATCGCGCGCCAGCGGCCTTTGCTTCCGGAGAGGAGGATCCTTCCGCCATCATGGAAGTAACCCCCCCCGGTCAATCCTCCAACTGTACGGTTCCTTCTCGTATTGTTCGACGCCTCTCCCCTGCCGTTGAGGATGTCCTGATGAAACTGTGTTGTGTACAGACACAGATCATTCGATACGCAACAGAGCCGAAGCCTCCTACTGCCCGCTTCAGCGAAGATGATGACTTTTCTGAGGGTACTGATGATGATGATGACTTGAAGAGTGCTACGAGTGCTGACTTCGGTGGAGTGACTCCGTCGGCTGCTGCGACTCGAGCATTTGAGACTTCTACAGTTTCGCCGGTTTATGAGCCTGCTCCTCAGTATGCGCCTCCGCCTGCGTCGTCGCCTGAGTTTAAGCCCGAGCCTTCGTCTGCGCCTCCGCTTGTGCCTCCTCCACTGGTTCACCAGGATGTGGCCAAGCCGACTTTGATGAGGAGCTCTGCTTCTTTCACCTCTGCATCTGTTCCCATGGAGCGTGGCCTCCCTGGCTACCATACTCGTTCTCGTGAAGCTGCTGCTTCTTCTGCCCGCACATCTGTTGCTGGTACGTCGCAGGAGCCCCCTCCGCCTCCGCCGGTGGAGCTTCCTCCGGCCCTTGGCCCTCCTCCTGCTTTGCATTCGCTGTCATGCGAGTCTTGGGAGCATCTGCTCACTGGAGGACCTCCTCCGAATCTGCAGCTGAAGCACTTCCGTCTGATCAACCAAGCTCGACGTGATGGTGAGTCCATGAACCGCACTCTGTACGGTCGGATGGACATGCAAGCTACTATGGCCAATGTGAGTGTAAAGCTGAAGCATCGCCGAGTGATGGCATTCTCTGAGCTGGGTTCCCAGTGTCGCTCCTTTCTTGGACCAGTCACTTCCGGGATCAGATATCCCCCTGATAATGGTGTCTCCTTTGGTGGCGTGAGGCGTAGGGATCATGAAAGGCTAGTAGGTTACCAGTTTGTGAAAGTACCCCTCCCTTTGTGTCCGGTTAACCCTGATTTCGAGTTGGTAGTGAGTGTTGCGAGGTCCCTGCTTGAGATTAGGACCTTAGATGACCAGCGCGCTTATGACGCTGGTCTTGCTGCTGAGTATTTTTTGGATATTCGTAGGTCTTTGGCTCCTCTGACCCCTGCTCCTGCTGCTGGGTCTTCGGCCTCTCATGGTGAGTCTCGGGTAGATCCTGCACTGTTGGGTTTCAGTGCCCTGCCCCTGGACCGTCAGGAGTTCATGTGCTTAACCATGATGCTCGCGAACATGGAGGATGATATGGTCAAGGTATACCAGGACTTTGCCAAACCTCGGGATATCTTTATTGATATTCAGAAGAGGCAGTCCGATGCCCTTGCCTCTAGAGTCCATCTCATGCGCGCCGAGTTTATTGGTGCACACATGGGCCCTGCTGACCGCGTAGATGACTTCTTTCGCAAGGTTTGCGGTCTCTGCACTGACCTCCGCAGTGCTGGGCATCCGGTGACTCAGCGTCACGCCATGGAAACTATAGTTCAGGGTATCCGTCTGATCCGCTTTGAGTCGCTGCGGATCAAATATGGTATGTTGTTAGCTAACAGACAGCCTGTTGAGTACTGGTCTTGTCTTGAGGACTATAGGTCTCTCGACATCTTGAACATAGCTCTCCCCAAGTCCGACTCCAGGCATCCTAGTTGGTCCCGGGACGCTCCCCAGGTTCCTGCCAATGCTGCATTTCAGCGTGGGCAGGGATCTGGTTCTCAGGGTTCCGGTTCCCTCAAGAGACGTCTGGATTGCACTTGGGGCCCATGCCCCAGCAAAACGACCCACTCGGAGGATCGCTGTTTTACGAAGCACCCGCACCTGCGAAGGACCAGGCCTGGTGTCACTCGGGGAAGTCGACAGATCGCTAAATGCGTACGAGCGCAGCGGAATGCACGCGGAACGCACGCGGGGTCCGCGATTAGTCATAGTCCTTTAATGACCTGGCGCTTCTGACTCTAGCGGTAAGCCCTTTACCCGCGTCGCGTGTAGCTCAGAATCCCGAGACATTTCGCCTGCATTTCGCCAAGGCGGATTGTCGTCGAAATGTCTCAGACTTCTGAGATATTTCGATGGCATATCGCCACGCACGGCGGCTTGTGCACTGTAATGAGGCGAAATGTTCGGTCTTCTGAGACATTTCGCCTGTACTTCGCCTGCAGGGCCGTTTGGGCATGGTGGTCGGAGAGGTCACATTTTCAGGAATATTTTCTAGGAGCATTTCTCAATTACATCAGGAGTCGAGAAGATAGATTACATACATAATAAACTATGCATCCATTAACCTATTGATCTACCTATATATCTATGTTAGCATCCTTACACATGTACATCCACTACAGCCCATATATTTCCTCTATATCCATTAACCATAGATAGACAGCAAGCAAAAACGAGCAGCCAAATTGCTGGCTGGAGCCATGTAGCTAATTAAGTTCAAGTACAAGTATATACGCAGCCAGCAGGCAGCTATCTATTTGTCTACTTATTATGAAAACATAGGCCTATATATCCACCAAGAAGAAACGCCCAATCAAAGCTATACATCTATGTATATTCGCTGATTCTATTTTATATTTCCATCTTCAGCATGTGTAGTTCCTTCGTGGCAACAATCTTCATCGCAGCCGTAGCATTTCCATCCATCCTTTTGCCCTGCAAGACATGCAAAGCAGGGCATGCGTTAGAGAGCAACCAATGGAAGGGTTAATGGCAAGGGGCAGGACGGTGATGAGCAGAGCATGGCATGCGTTACATAGCAACCAATGGCAGGGAGCATGGCAAGGGGCATGCATGTGCTAAACAGAGCAAAGCAGGCATTATAGAGCAATGAATGGCAGGGAGCACGGTAAGGGGCATGAATGCGATAAGCAGATCAGGGCATGTGTTAGAGAGCAAAGCAGGGAAGGGAGCAAAGTACGCCTGGAAAGTGATGATCAGAGAAGGGCATGCGTTCAAGAGGAAGGAAAGGAAGGGAGCACGGCAAGGGGCAGGACCACAGTGATGAGCATAGTAAGGCATGCATTTGAGAACCAAGAGCATGGATAATGGCAATTGCCAGTATCCATGCCCCTCTTTAACGCCTGCCCTTCTCTGCTCATCACTGTCGTCTTGCCCTTTGCCATTATCCCTGCCCCTCCTTGCTCTCTAACGCTTGGCCTGCTCTGCTCATCACTGTCGCCTTGCCCCTTTCCATTATCCCTGCCCCTCTTTGCTCTCTAACGCCTGCCCTGCCTTGTTCATCACTGTCCTCCTGCCCCCTGCCATTATCCCTGCCCCTCTTTTCTCTCTAACGCCTGCCCTGCTCTGCTCAACACTGTCCTCCTGCCCCTTGCCATTATCCCTGCCCCTCTTTGCTCTCTAACGCCTTCCCTTCTCTGCTCATCACTGTCATCCTGCCCCTCGCGATTATCCCTGCCCCTCTTTGCTCTCTAACACCTGCCCTGCTCTGCTCATCACTGTCGTCCTGCCCCTCGCCATTATCCCTGCCAGCTGGTTTGTACTCACGAGAGTAAAGAGGGGCAGGGATAATGGCAAGGGGCAAGACGACAGTGATGAGCAGAGCAGGGCAGGCGTAAGAGAGCAAAGAGTGGCAGGGATAATGGCAAGGGGCAAGACGAGAGTGATAAGCAAAGCGGGGCAGGCGTAAGAGAGCAAAGAGGGGCAGGGATAATGGCGAGGGGAAAGACGACAGTGATGAGCAGAGCAGGGCAGGCGTTAGAGAGCAAAGAGGGGCAGGGATAATGGCAAGGGACAGGACGACAGTGATGAGCAGGGCAGGGCAGGCGTTAGAGAGCAAAGAGGGGCAGGGATAATGGCGAGGGGCAGGATGACAGTGATGAGCAGAGAAGTGAAGGCGTTAAAGAGCAAAGAGGGGCAGGGATAATGGCAAGGGGCAGGAGGACAGTGTTGAGCAGAGCGGGGCAGGCGTTAGAGAGCAAAGAGGGGCAGGGACAATGGCAAGGGGCAGGACGACAGTGATGAGCAGAGCAGGGCAGGCGTTAGAGGGCAAGGAAGGGCAGGGAGCACGGATAAGGGCAGGATGGTGATTAGCAGGGCATGGCCTGCGTTATAGAGCAATGAAGGGTAGGGAGAATGGCAAGGGGCAGGACAGTGACGTGCAGAGCAGGGTATGCGTTAGAGATCAATGAAGGGCAGTACATAGACAGAGGCATAGTACAGATGCAGTTACAGAGACGATGGCAGAGACAGTGATACAAACACAGACAGATGCACGTGGGCACCACCTAGGCATGAATCAAGACATAATTCGCTATGCCACACAATTGTTGCGGAACCGCACCTACAAGCAAGCTTCACTTATTACTTACGTTGTTGTCCAAAAGCCTCATGTGACAGTGGAACATCAGAACTGGGAGGGAAGACAGAGCAATGGTCCCTGCAAATACAGAATGCAGGCATAGTTAAATTAAGTAGCACCCTTTACTTCTTATTTGATGATTGTTTAAAGCCCCCTTCTCTTGTGTCAACAATGGCCAAGCGCTCAAGCAGACTGACAAGCAAGTATTCATGCGTGCAACAGATAGGCATGCAAGCAACCAAGCCACTTTCCCATGGGCTGAACACTCTATGCCTAGCACCTCCAAGCTGCAGTCACCATCCAGATAGTCAGCCAATCAGTCACCAGGGATGAAGACAGAAAGGCAGGCATACAGACATGAATGCACAAAAGGAGGCATGCAAGCAGGTGGACACTATTTAGGCATGTGATCAAGTCAGAATTCCCTAGGCCACATTGTTGTGAAACCCTACCCACAAGCAACCTTCAGACCGCTACCAGACAGAGCATGGGTCCCTGCAAAAAAGAAGGGCGGGCATAGTTACATTTATTGACACCATTTGTGCTGTTTTGCGTATTGGTAGGGAGATCCCCCTGGAAGTCCAACCTGCCTTAAGCTTAGGTACCTGAACCTCAGGTCCTACCCCAGCCTTGCATTGTCCACACTTGCCTGAGTTTACCATGCAGAATGGATCTGGAAGACCCAAGCATAAAGACAAGGTTGGACTGTCACCCAACACCCAGCAAAGCAAGGAGAACCAGTCTCCACCACAACACAAGAGGCAACATGCCAAGACTGCCACAACTACTAGGAGTGAACCCAATGTGAAGATGCATGCCATGGACATGGGTCTAGTGCGTCAGCCAAATAGACACAGTGCTGCCACCATCTATCATGCAGGGTCTCAAGGGATAATTGCCACGCATGATCTCCTGATACAATGCTCAAGGGCACCATGCAGCCAGGGCAGTGCATGATCCAACTAGAGTGTAAGGCCCCGTGTCCTTTAAAGCTCAGGCCCAGGAGAGAACAGGTGGAAGTATGACTCACATAAGAGTTGGGAGCAAGTTGTCCCAGCATCCTACTTTGCACAGTGCCAACTAATCATGCTGCCATCCCAAGCTGAAGTCATGCTCCTGGCACAGCAGACTCCACATACCACCATACTTGACCGTGTACAGAGCAACGTCGAGTGGGCTGCCGAGATGCTGCAATGTATGCAGCTTATTCATGCGGTGGCAGTACAGCAGCGCCGACCGGGCTTCTTGGTTGAGGAGTTGACGACGCAAGGGCCGCTGGCTGCAAGATACCATGCCTCCAGCACTGACAACCTACACAGGTCTAGCATAGACGGATCGGTTGCAATATTAGCGGCACCGATGTAAGGGAATTTGTGTAGGAGAGAGGACCAGAGCATTTGTCAAATTTCAAAAACAATCTGACGCACTACTTCGCGCTTGTCCACGCGGAAGGCGGAAGAAGGCGTTGCGCAGTAATACTGAAAAGAAATCTGGAAAGAAAGGAGGGAATAATGCAGGACGCCAGAAATATCAAGTAGCAACAAACACTAGCTTTGGGCGAGGGAGGGAAGAATATGAGGTAGGAGTACGAGAGGTAGAAGGTTGGCGTGGCTTACCTTGGCCATACTGCAAAGGCTCTAATCAGAGGGCTCTAATCGTACGGCCATTTTGCCGTGCCGCGTCCAATCCGCCTTGGCAAAATGTACGTGAAAGGCTGGTGAAGGGAAACCCTGCGAAAACATCTATCAAAATTAGTAAGAGCACTGACAGGTCATCGCGTCACACTAATATTTCAGTGTGACTTCGGCTTTCATTACAGTGATTAAAATCGTCCTGGTTTCGCCCCACAACAGCGCCATTTTTGACGCATGCAGCGAAAGCACATCGGTGACTTCGGGTGTCCATTTTCCCGAATGAAAGCTATTCGCAAACAAGTAGTTCGCGCTAGTACTTCGTTGCCTAATTGTTCACCCTATCTCGGAATCGCTGGCAGAGCTTGGCAGGTTCGCAAGATTGACCCCTCGAAAAGGTTGCTAACAGACCCTCGAGCGACAGAAAGCTGCATACCCCTTCGCGTATTACAACTCAGTAGTTAACGTGCGATCGAGGAGTTATTGGTCACGCTTCAGTCTACGAAAAGTTCTGGGTGTCTGTCGGGATCGCTAGTTTGCGGTGAGCCGAGACATTTCGTCCACTGTACGCCTACATTTATCTGTAGTTCCGCTGCAAATCGTGTCTTTCGCCTACATTTAGCGAAATTGTCACTTCCCCGAGTGTGTACCGGTTACTGCTCCAGTGCCCATTGCCTTGGCCCTTCCGGGTGCGCTTACTCCAAGGCAGCTGTCCTCCCTGCAGGCCCAGATTGATGGGTTTGCTATGGCCAAGAAATAGGAGGTAAGCTCTGTCCTATTCTCCTGCACTTCGAAGTTTTCAAATGTCTGTAGCCCGAGCCTGTCTGAGGGTATCTGGCATGTTGATTCTGGAGCTGGGATGTCAATCACAGGTGATCTGTCTCTGTTCACTGTGTATCATGCTTCTGAGGATGGGCCAGCAGTTAAATTTGGTGATGGAGTGGTTCAACGGTCGGTGGGTCAGGGGTCCATTGTGTTATGTAGTGATTGGTTACCAACATCAATCACTTTAACTAATGTTCTCTACATCCCTCACTGTCCGGTGAACCTCCTGTCAGTAAATGCTGTGGCTCATGCTCACAACTGCAAGATTTCTTTTGATAGTCTTAGTTGTACTGCCACTTAGGGCTCTTCTGTCCTCTGGTCCTTCCCTGCCTCCAGTGATGGTGTGTACAAATTTACCTGTAGGCCTTGTCACACCCCTCGTGGCCGTTTGTTGAGTGCTGTACATTATCCAGTTTTTGCACTTGATGTTGATGATGATGGTGGAGTTGTCATCCCTACCACTCCTGAATGGTTGTGGCATAGGCGGCTGGGTCACCCTGGCTATGACGCCATGCACAACCTTGTCAGGAAGGGTTTGGTTAAAAACTTACCCCTCACTCTCAAACAGGTGAAAAGGCTGTCTAAGATCCCATGTGATGCTTGTCAGAAGGCTAAGGCAAAACGTCTCCCTTTTCCTAAAGAAAGCCAAACTAAGATCCGTGCACCTTTACAACGCCTTCACTTGGACATCATGGGACCATTTCATATTAGGGGCTTGCGTGGGGAGTTTTATGTTCTGTGTCTCACAGACCAATACTCTGGCTATGCTGAAGTATTGTGTTTGAGGACCAAGGATGAAGCTCCCTTAGCAGTTCAAACTACAATCCTCAGATGGATGACTCAGCTGCATGGTTTTGTTTTCAAGTGTCTCAGATCTGACAGGGCTAAGGAATTTCTAGTACAGTGGTTCGAGGATTGGTTAGAATCGGTTGGTGCTGTGCATGAATTATCTATGGCATACACTGCTCAGCAGAATGCAACTGTGGAACGGTACAATGGGGTCTTGCAGAACATAGCTAGGAGTATCCATTTGGAGTCTAAGCTTACTAAGTCTTTCTGGCCCTATGCCTTCCTAGCTGCTTGTTACCTACGTAACCGGCTGCCCAATCAGGGTGACAAGACTCCTTATGAGTTGTTCTTTGGGGTTCTACCTGATGTGTCGTTGTTGCGTGTGTTTGGTTGCCCTTGCTATGTTACCTTAGTCAATGGGAAGAAACGCAACAAGCTAGACGAAAGGGCGTTATCTGGTAGACTGGTTGGGTATTCTCTGGTGAGTAAGGGTTATTTTGTTTGGGTTCCTAAGTTGCGCCAGGTAGTAGAGAGTCGTGATGTACTCTTCTATGAACAGTTTAGCTATAACTGTATTCCTGGGCTATCTCCCTATGATGGGTCTCCGTATGTTTCTCGCATCCCTGCCGCTATCAACGGACACATGCCTGAGTCTGCGGTTAATTCCTTAGACCCTTTGCTAACCCCAATTGTCGACCGCTGCCCTGGTCATGGGATGACGTTGCGTCCCAGGTCAGGGGCTGATGGTGCTGCATTGCGTGTGAAGGCACTGGGCGGGCGGGATTCCGATGTCCTTTCAGATAAGATTTTACCCGAATCTCAGGGGGTCGCCAGGCCCTCCTCTGCGCCACGTTTCGTCGGCAAAGCTCTAGGATTAGGACAGCCTCAGATCTTAATGGAGCCTGATATAGGTCCATTGTCCACTAGTTGCCACCCCCCGTCCACCTGTTCGGATGGCTCGCGGGCGCTGCTGATCCCTTCGCCTCCTGCTGTCCCTGGTGGTTTACACCGGACAAGGCATTGTAACGATGTGGCCGTCACCGAGAGTGTGAGTGATGATCTTGAACACTGGTCCGGGTCTGATACTGCGTATGGCTGGGGTGTTCCGGTCGACCCAGGCTTCGATGACATAGAGGCAAAGAATGCCGGCCTTGTTCAACCAGGCATTAGTGCTGCGCTGGGGGCTTTACTACCGGTTACTGCTGATACTGCTGATATCCCCGCTGCTCATGTACAAGTACACTGCTTGTACGTGGGGGCATACATTTCCACCTCCACTGAACTAACCTTTAAAGCTGCCATGCTTCCTACCAACCCTGACAGGGATCAATGGCTGCTTGCTATGAAGGATGAGATGGCGTCCCTACATGCCCATGGTACTTGGGCACTCACTCCACAGCCTCCTAAGCAGAGGATCCTGTCTGGCAGGTGGTTATTTGTGAAGAAGGTTGGGGTTGATGGTTCTGTGCGCTTCAAGGCACGTTTTGTGGTCCGTGGTTTTCTGCAGCGTCTTGGGCTGGACTTTCATGACGTATATGCCCCCGTTTCCTCTAAAGCAGGTCTGAGGGTGCTCCTTGCTGCCATCACTCATAGAAAAATGTTTGTTCGGCAGCTGGACATCAAGACTGCATTTCTGAATGCTAAGCTAGACCCTGGTCTGGACCTGTACTGCCACCAGCCTGAGGGCTTTAAGGTACTTGGTCCTAACGGTGTTCCCCTTGTGTGCAAACTGATCAAGTATCTTTATGGTTTGAAGCAGGCGCCCAGGGCTTGGAGTAGGGATGTCAAGCGGGTTTTGGTTGCACATGGGTTTACTATGTGCAAGGCAGAACCTGCTCTGTATTTTAGGAGGGATTCTATTGGTGGGTGGAGCTATGTCCTGACCTATGTTGATGATTTTATCTGTGCTTTTAGTGAGCTGGATAGGTATGTTTTGCTGATCAAAGCTATGGAGAAAGCTGGCTGGGAGGTCAAAGAGATGGGTGTTCCGGTTCAGTTCCTCTCTTTGGACATGGCTCTTACACTTGACTCTGAGGGCAGGTGTGTTCAGGTCAACCTTTCCCAGCACTCCTACATTGTTGATCTGGTTGAGCAGTTTGGTCTTACTGCTGCTGCCAAGCCCAAGTTTGGTGCTCCCATGGCCAAGTCCACCGTCACTGACCCCCCTGGAGACCCCCTGCCCTCTAATAGCCAGTACCTATCTCTTGTGGGTGCTTTGCTATACCTGGCTACTTGCACTAGGCCTGATATTTCTTTTGCTGTGAGCTACCTGTCCAGGTTTTCTGCTCACCCTACCGTTCCCCTCTGGGGGGCAGCCAAGCGTTTGCTCTTGTATTTGAGATCACATTCCCACCTGGGCCTCACTTACACCCACAACCCTGAGTTCTCTTTTACTGTCTTTAGTGACTCATCCTTTGCTGATGATGGGTCTGACAGGAGGTCTCAGACTGGCTTTGCTGTGCTTGCTGGGGGGTGCGTTGTGAACTGGATGAGCAAGAGGCAGCCTACTGTTGCCATTAGCTCTAGTGAGGCTGAGTATCAGGCCCTGTCTCAGGCAGCCCGGGAGGTGCAATGGTTGAAGAAGTTGAGAGTTGATCTGGGCCTGCCTTGTGACCTGGTTACCATTCAGGGTGACAACTTGGGGTCCTTGAGCTGGGCTAATGACTGGCAGCTGCTCCCTCGCAACAAGCACATTGATGTCATCCATCACTATATCAAGGAGCTGGTGGAGGATAAGCAGCTAGATGTTGCCTATGTTAACACTAAGGACAACTGTGCTGACCCCTTCACCAAGCCCCTTGATCCTGCTGTGTTCTGGAGATTTGTCCGAATGCTTGGAATGACCGCTTCTTCTTAGGGTCATTTGTTTTCCTGGTTTCATTCGTTTTCTTTGGTTATCATTGTTTGGCATTAAGTTCCTATTCCCGGATCGGGTTTTCTATACCGTTGTTACCCATCTTTGATATTCGGTTTTCATCTTTTCCTACCTTGGCAAATTTTTGGTTTTTGCCTTGTTTCATTCCTTCATATCACCCTTTGGGTTCCATTTGGAGTTCTCTCGATTTTTCGGAGTTCTTTTTTTTTTTTTTAATTGTTACATATAGTTCTATGTCACCAGTGCCATAGGTGGAGAAGTCGTATTGTATGTCACCTGTGTCATAGGTGGAGTGTCAGCATGAATTGCGGTGCTCTCACGCGTTTTATGACTTGGTGACTACTTATGTACTTCCTTAGAACTATCGGCTCTGCCAGTACTGTGTCATCCTTCATGACTCAGTGACAGCTTCCTGTTGGCTGCGTCACCGGTCTCTCACTGACACGCTCTGTATTGCCCTGTGCCCTGCTTAAGATCCCTGGCTTAGGTTCTAGTCAGGTTACAGGCATCCGCCTTCCTTCCTTCCTTCCTTCCTTCCTTCCTTCCTTCCTTCCTTCCTTCCTTCCTTCCTTCCTTCCTTCCTTCCTTCCTTCCTTCCTTCCTTCCTTCTTCC
>JACBWV010000610.1:79101125-79118625 GCA_013435795.1 Chlamydomonas sp. ICE-L
GCGTGGGTTGTCATATTGGATGAGAGTGGAGTGGCAGGGTATGAGGTGGCAGAGTGGAGGTGGAGGTGGAGGTGGAAAGGTGCGAGGTGGAAGGTGGGGTGGAGGTGGAGGGGCCAGGTGGACGGTGGAGGGGAGGTGGAGGGTGGGACGTCTTGGACAGGTGGAGGTTGAGACGGCTGGACCGACCCCCCCTTGGTGTGAGGTGGTAGGTGGAGGTGGAGGGTGGAGGGGGAGGTGGAGGTGGTGGCAAGGAGGGAGGTGAGAGGTGGAGGTGGATGGTGGAGGTGGAGTGGGTGGAGGGGATGGTGGAGGTGGAGGTGGAGGTGGAGGCTGGAGGTGGAGGTGCGATGGTGGATTGGTAGGAGGGTGCAGTTTCTGGGAGGTGGAGGTGCGCCGATGAGGTGTACTGGAGGTGGAGGGTGGAGTGCGTGGACGAGTGAGTGGAGGGTGGGGGGTTAGCCACATGGTATGCGCCTGAGAGGTAGGAGAGTAGAGAAAAAAAAGTAGGAGAGTGGAGAGCTGGACGGTGGAGTTGTGGACGGTGGACGGGTGCAGAGGCTCTGGTGGAGGATGGTGTATGAGGTGGACACGCAGTTGCCGATGTGAACAAAGACAGAAGGTTGAGCACGGTGTGCGAGGTTGGAGGTGGAGGTGGAGGTGGAGGCTGGAGGTGGGAGGAGGATGGAGGGGAGGATGGAGGATGGAGTGGAGGTGGAGGTGGAGGGGAAGGTGGAGTGTGGGAGGTATCGCGAGAGTAGGTTTTTATTTTTATGGACTACCAATAACTTACAAATGATAAGTGGGAGGTTGTGTTAGGAGAATAGTCTTTTTCCCCTTCCGATAGAGGAAGGTGGTAGGAGGGGCCATCAATTGGTTTTTGCGCCGCGAGGTGGAGGTGGACTAGGTGGAGGTGGAAACAGGGGGAGATGTGTTGTTGTCTGCTCACTTATGGTAAGGAAGGTGGACGGTGAGAGTGGAGGTGTGAGAGGATAGGTTGGGTTTGATGGTGTGACCGGGTGGCTAGGTGGCAGTTGCTGGAGGTAGGATAGGGTGGAGGTGACAGAAGGTGGAGTTTTTACAAGGTCATGACGAGGTGGATTTTGGCAAGGTTGATAATTTAAGTGAGATTCGGTGGAGGTGGAATTATCGATTTGGTATGTGAGCGTATTTATTTGGTTTTACCAGTGCAGAGTGTATGGAATCTCTTTAATCTTATTTTGTGTACCTTTTTTTGGTGGTATTTGAGTGGTAGGTGCGAAGGGGTATGTGATGCAGAAGGGGAAAGCTATATAGTATCGTCCGGTTGGTGGTGGCGGAGGAGGCATGGAATGGATGTGACTTTGGATGGAGAGGTGGCAGGTAAGGACGGTGGAGGAGACGGAGAGAATGGTGTGTATTTGGGTTGAGAAGGGGGTACAGGGGAGAGGGGGAGTTATCAGGGGGACGCGGAGAGAAGAGGCGAAGCTTTTTTGAACTAAAGCATGTGTGGGAAGAGGGAGAAGGAGTGACGGTTATTGCGTTGAAATCGTTAGCCCTGTTCGGGGAGGTCAGCACGGGGACCGCAGGCTAGGCTTCTACGACAGGGCTCGTGAGAGTGGAGGGGCTGAGGGTATTAGTGGCATTAGGTCCGCGCAGGGAGGGATGGTAGTTAAGAGGCTAAAGGTAAAGATAGAGAGGGGATGGGTTTTAAGTGGAAGGCAGGGAGGGGTGATAAAACGATGGAGGATAGGTGAGTTAAGTAAAAAAGATATAGGGTGGAGGGGAGTTGAATTCTGACCCTGAGCGAAAAGTTCAGAAGGGGAACACGCATGGGAAGATTAAGTAGGATGAGAGATGTGGAGACGGAGAAGCTACGCGAGGAAGAGAGTTTTTGCGCGTAGGAAGGGGAGAAATGGAGTGTGTAATGTGAAGCGAGGGAGGGAGTTATGGATGGTATTGCTAGTCGCAGAGTTTACTAGCAAAAATGAGTCACGCGCTCAGGAAGGGAGCGGCTAGTGGGGCTAGGTAGGAGGGGAGATCGTTGTTAGAGAAGATATTTGTGTGCAGTGATCAACCAAACAGCTCCTAGTTACATGTTTTTTGCCGCTAGAGTAGAGAGCGCCCGGACGAGAGCGCCACGCGAGGGCGTTGAGGAGGGCAGCATTGCGGGAGGGGGAGTGGGAGGATTGTGGGTAGAGGCGGAGAGTGTGGGGAGGGGAGGGGGAAGGGGGAGGGGAGGGGAGGTCAGACACAAACACACACACACTTTCAGACACTCTAGTACACTTTCCCACTCTGACACAAAGTCACACCCCTCAACACTTATTCCCTACCCCAATAATGATGAGTCATTTGGGAGCCTCTACACACACAGTCACAACATTAAAAAGTCTTGTCTCTCTCCGGTTCTGCCCACACCCGAGCGACCCACACCCGCACTACCCACGTCCCCCCTACCCGCACCCGCACTACTCACACTTGCACGCACACACACACACTTTCAGACACACACCAGTACACTTGCACACTCTGATTAGCCATTGGGGAGCCTCTGCACACCTAGTCACAACCTGTGTCATTCTTGTCTTGCTCCGGTTCTGACACCCACACCCACACCCACACCCACACCCACACCCACACCCACACTTCCAGACACACACTAGTGCACTTGCCCACTCTGACACAAAGTCAGGGGAGGGTGGGGGAGGGGAGGGGAGGATTTCAGACACACACACACACACACACACTTTCAAACACACACACTAGTGCACTTGCCCACTCTGACACAAAGTCACACCCCTCGACATGTATTCCCCACCCCGATTGCGATTGTGAGTCATTTGGGAGCCTCTGTTCCTTCCCACCACTACGTCTTCACGCCCCCAACCTACCCAGCGTTGGTGGTATGTATGTATGAGGGGTAATAATGCCAACATACCCCCCCTTCTGTTCCTTACCCCGATTTTGATGAGTCATTTGGGAGCCTCTGTTCCTCCCCACCACTGCGTCTTCATCCCCATGCACCACTGCTTTTTCATCCCCCCCACACACCCACATCCACTTAGCGTTGGTGGTATGTATGCATGAGGGGTATTAATGCCAATATACCCCCCTTTCTCTTTCATACCCCGATTGTGATAAGTCATTTGGGAGTCTCTGTTCCTCCCCACCACAGCGTATTCATTCCCCTGCAACCACTGCTTTGTCACCCCCCCCCACCCACCCACACACCCCACACACACCCAGCTTTGGTGGTATGTATGCATGTATGTATAAGGGGTATTAATGCCAACATAGCCCCCCTTCTCTTTCTTACCCCCACTGTGATGAGTCATTTGGGAGCCTCTGTTCCTCCCCACCACTGTGTCTTCATCCCCATGCACCACTGCTTTTTCATCCCCCCCACACACCCACATCCACCCAGCGTTGGTGGTATGTATGCATGAGGGGTATTAATGCCAACATACCCCCCCTTCTCTTTCTTACCCCGATTGTGATGAGTCATTTGGGAGTCTCTGTTCCTCCCCACCACAGCGTATTCATTCCCCTGCAACCACTGCTTTGTCACCCCCGCCCCCCCCTACCCACCCAAGCCCACACACACCCAGCTTTGGTGGTATGTATGCATGTATGTATAAGGGGTATTAATGCCAACATAGCCCCCCTTCTCTTTCTTACCCCCACTGTGATGAGTCATTTGGGAGCCTCTGTTCCTCCCCACCACAGCGTATTCATTCCCCTGCAACCACTGCTTTGTCACCCCCCCCACCACAGCGTATTCATTCCCCTGCATCCACTGCTTTGTCACCCCCCCCACCACAGCGTATTCATTCCCCTGCATCCACTGCTTTGTCACCCCCCCCACCACAGCGTATTCATTCCCCTGCAACCACTGCTTTGTCACCCCCCCCACCACAGCGTATTCATTCCCCTGCAACCACTGCTTTGTCACCCCCCCCACCACAGCGTATTCATTCCCCTGCAACCACTGCTTTGTCACCCCCCCCACCACAGCGTATTCATTCCCCTGCAACCACTGCTTTGTCACCCCCCCCACCACAGCGATTCTCCCTGCAACCACTGCTTTGTCACCCCCACCACCACAGCGTATTCATTCCCCTGGAACCACTGCTTTGTCACCCCACCCCCCCCCCCCACACACACACACACACACACACACCCAGCTTTGGTGGCACGTATGCATGTATGTATGAGGGTATTCATGCCAATATACCCCCCCTTCTGTTTCTTACCCCGATTGTGATGAGTCATTTGGGAGCCTCTGTTCCTCCCCACCACTGCGATGTCATTCTGCTGCCCCATGGCGTTGTCATCCCCCTGCACCACTGCTTTTTCATTCTGCTGTGTTCCGAGGGCTTGACTATCGTTGGGTTTCGTGGAGGACTTGGGCCCCTGCCCCACTGTTTTTTCATCCAGCTTCCCCACTGCTTTGTCATCCCCCTGCACCACTTCCTTTTCATCCACCTTCACCACTGCTTTGTCATCCTGCTGTGTTCCGAGGGCTTTTTCATCCACCTTCACCACTGTGTCTCCATCCTGCTGCACTACTGCTTTGTCATCCAGCTGCCCCACTGCTTTGTCATCCCCCTGCACCACTTCCTTTTCATCCACCTTCACCACTGCTTTTTCATCCAGCTTCACCACTGCTTTGTCATCCTGCTGTGTTCCGAGGGCTTTATCATCCACCTTCACCACTGTGTCTCCATCCTGCTGCACTACTGCTTTGTCATCCAGCTGCCCCACTGCTTTGTCATCCCCCTGCACCACTTCCTTTTCATCCACCTTCACCACTGCTTTTTCATCCAGCTTCACCACTGCTTTGTCATCCTGCAGTGTTCCGAGGGCTCTTTCATCCACCTTCACCACTGTGTCTCCATCCTGCTGCACTACTGCTTTGTCATCCTGCTGCACCACTGCTTTGTCACCCAGCTGTGTGCCGTGGGCTTGACTATCGTTGGGTGTCGTGGAGGACTTGGGCCCCTGCACAACTGCTTTGTCATCCCCCTGCACCACTGCGTTGTCATCCTGCTGTGTTACGAGGGCTTTTTCATCCGCCTTCACCACTGCGATGTCATCCCCCTGCACCACTGCTTTTTCATCCTGCTGTGTTCCGAGGGCTTTTTCATCCAGCTGCCCCACTGCGTTGTCATCCCCCTGCACCACTGCTTTGTCAGCCTGCTGTGTTCCGAGGGCTTGACTATCGTTGGGTGTCGTGGAGGACTTGGGCGAGGCAGGCGGAGAGGGCGATGGTGGTGGGGATGGTGAGACGACAGGCGGCTTGGTCACACTGGGAGGGGGGGGCTTGCCAGCGGCTGGTCGAAGAGGTGGTTTAGGTGCTGCTGGTTGCCGCGGCATTTGAGGGCTGACTTGTTCAGCTTTCCGAATCACCAAAAAATCATCCATGTATTTGTCCGGTTTATGAACTGTGAGTTCTGTACCCCTGGAGTGGAAGTGCGTTATGACCCTGTTTGCATGGAAGGGGTGTGTGTGGTGTGTGTGGTGGGGGGGGGGGGAGTGTGTGTGTGTGGGGGGGGGGGGGGGGGGGGAAGAGTGTGTGGGTGAGGGTGGGGTGGGGTGGGGTGGGGTGGGTAGTAGAGTTCTGTATTCCTGGAGTGGAAGTGCGGCATGACCCTGTGTGCATAGAAGAGGGGGGGGGGGGGGGGGGGGGGAGTGTGTGTAGTGTGTGTGTGTTGGGGGAGGAGTGGGGGAGTGGGGGGTAGATTTCTGTAATCCTGGAGTGGAAGTGCATCATGACCCTGTGTGCATAGGAGAGGGGGGGGGGGGGGGGGGGGGGGGGGGATTCCAGATCGTTTTAGTGGGAATGCATGGTACTGATTTGCATCCAGATCACTTGTGTGCGACTGCAACATGGGGTTATTGTGCAGCCCCTAGCCATCCCCCAATGCAATTATGCAGATGCCCACAATACTGCAATGTTTGTGGAGGGTTTGGGTGTGTAGGTGTGTGTGTGTGTGGGGGGGGGGGGGGGGGGCACCCCATGTGCCCTGATATCATTCGCACTGATGGGAAGCGTGTAGAGATACAAGGGGCTACTGAAGCAGCCATCAATGCTGTTGAACACTTTGTGGCTGCGGTTGGGCGCACTGAACCTTCCTCGGAATCGGGGTTGAATATTTGCATGAGAATCGGCAGGTTTCACCCACCATATCGCATAGCAGCAAAACAAGAGGATTGCGATGGTAGCAAATGTTCGCATCAGGCTCAAGCGAGCCTGCCGCGGTCGCTGGGGGCGACTCAAAAGCATGATTCAGTGAAGCAGCTCGGAATCTAATTTAAATTGCACTGTACGCAACCATGGTGTTGGTACGCGACTGAACGTCCGAGCGAGCGAGCGAGAGAGAGCGTGCGGGGTTCAGGGCTCACCTGGCAATGGTTCCGCTGATCTGGCAAGCATTCCCCCTGATCTGGCACGTTTTGCCTTCATCGTCGACTGCTGATCTGGCACATGTCCACCTCAACCCTCAATTTTCAAACTTAGCTCTCTACATCTCCGACAATTTCAAACCCGCATCTTTCACCCACTTTTTTGTATTCAAATTTGTATCTACTTTCACCTTGCGCTCAGCGAGCTCTGGGCTCCGCGATCTGACAATGTCTTTGTGTCCGAACTCATTGTTCACTCACTTCGCTGTGAGCTCTTGCGGAACCACTTAACCTTGCACCTCTCCCCGTCACCGCACTCTCTTCTCCTCCTCCTGGGCTCTCACTCTTGCTCGCTCGCTGACTGCTCTTTCCTCGCGTGCTCCCCAGCAGCATGCTTCTCACTACATCGTCCAATCTAGGCATGGATCAGCCCTGGGAAGCTCGAATCAGCGACAGGCAGATGTTTAAGATCAGTCTTGGCGAAACAACAGTCGCTTATGAGCGCTCACTCAGAAGCTATTCCCCCACAAGTATTACAACTGCTGCCGTTGAATATAATGCTTGACGCCCTTTTTTCACTCGCAACAGAAGCAAAGCTCTGACTGAGCTTGCTAATGGTAGCCAATGCTTTGCCCTGAACTGGAATGCGTGTCCTTCTACTCGCTGCCGGCATCAATGCTTAACAATTTCGCACTGTACTCCGCTCGCGTCATGCAGATTACGGTATTCCCGGAGCTCTCCACGAGACAGCTCTGACTGACAGCTGCTCCCAGCTGTTTCCCCCTACCCTTTCATTCCAGAGCTGGCATAGCTGATGGGCATCGCATTTATTCCTGATGCGATATGTCTGCTTTATAGGAACCAAGGTACCCTTGGGTTGATGAGTGGGGGGGGGGGGGGGGGGGGGGGGGGGGGTCCGCTCGTGAGATGCTGCGCCCAACATGCTCCCTGTTTCCCCTCCCCCTCTCACTTCAGGCAAACCTGACAGGCATCCCATTGATTCCTACAACGCTGAGTCCGATTTGCAGGAATCAAGCTGCTCTTTGGGGGGGGGGGGGGGGGGGGGGGGGGGGGACATGCATGGGGGTGGTTGGTAAAGATGTTGCATGTACATGTGTGTTGTGTCCATCAGGCACTCAGGTGTCCGTGTGATGCGGACGATCATGGTAACACTGCACGATGTCAAGCTACCTAATGTGAATGGGGATGGAAATATTAATGCGTGGGTGGGCACCTGCAACCCTGAACAAAATCATCCCTTTGTCTATTTTTGCCTTAAAAAACAGATGGTGTGTGTGAGGGGGGGGTGAGGCTTCCAACGGGCTCAGTGGTACATCTGACTTAGCCTTTCCGGACTTAGATGTGCAACGAGCCCCGCACAAGCAGGGGGGTGGGGGTGGGAAACGTGTGCGTTGGGCGGTGGTACAAGGGGGCCTCAGTCGATTTACGTGATACAGTTGATTGTCACTCATTGGGGGAGGGGGGGTGGGGGTGGGGGGGTGGGGGGCAGTACGACGGGCTAACTGCCCTAGTAGCAACAGCAGTTGGTTGGAATTGTTCGGAGCTTAGTAAATGGCCGTGAAACAGCTTGTAAAGAAGAAAAAAATAGGGGGGCATTGTTCATGGCGACCAAGCGAAAGGAACAAGCTTGATGTAACGAAATGGGAAGCGAGGATTGTGGGTGGCTTGTTGTTCGACTTGCAACGCTCCAACATGGGGTCATCCTATCAAGTTAATGCGGCAAAGCTTTCCGACGAATAGAGTGTACCAATTAAGTGTAGGTACCTGACGAATAGAGTGTAGGTGCCGTGGCATAAAAACTTTGAAATTGAAATTGTCACATCCGTGTAATACAGTTACTCACAAGATGTGAAGTTAAGGACACCATAGCGTAAGCCGGAGCTAGCTATCGGCACCGTGGCATAAAAACATTGCATTGCATTGCTGTTGTTGTTGTTGTTGTTGTTGTTGTTGTTGTGGTGGTGGTAATGGGATTGTTGTTGTGGTAATGGGGTTGCCGAGTTTTTTTTACGTGTTTACTTCTGTACCATATGTGCTTGTGATTTGTGTGCCTTACATTAGTACACATGTGCGGTATTCAATAAATATTGTTTCCCCCAGTCAGCAGGTGTCAAGGTTGGTGACTCAACATTCTTTATTTGTTGGGTTGGACAGACTTCTGTGCTGGTTCGAGGGTCATGTGGCAGGCGTCATATGGATGCTGGGGTATTACACGTTCGGGGGAATTGCAACTTGTGGTTTGAGAATTGGGAGGCATCACTGTAGTACTGTATACGTTTTTGTTGTTCAAGGAATTCCACCTTAGGAGGTGGGTCTCCCTACAGAAACCAGCAACACCGCAACACCTAGGATTCAGCTCGATTGGCGTTGCCGCTCCAAAAAAAGGAAATCAAAGAAAAGGGTGTATATCCCGGGTATTTATTCGGATTGTGTCTGCTGGCTGTGGCAGTTGTTTTTGCCTTGGTTTCTTGCTTCCTGCTTCTGCTGCTGGTGCGACAAAGGGTGTGTTTCCACAGAGATTTTCGCGCCCCCGGAAACAAAAAGTAAACCCTCCCCGGTGCCAGGTAGGCAATTTTGTTTCCACAGGGGTTCCCCGGAGTCTCCCCGGGAATCCCCGGAGTTCCAGGTCGGCAAATCTTCGCGACAGGTCGTCGAATCTTTACCCCTGGGTATTTTTGAATATTTCGAAATAGTTACGAAAATGACTGTTAAAGTACAAAACGGACGATTAACGACGTTCCCCCCCGTCGTTTTCCAGGAGAAAAGTTTCAGGGGAACATGCCGCCCACCCCTGGAGATTTTGGAGTCTCCCCGGAGTCCACATCAGCATTTCCCGGAGTCCACATCAGCATCCCAGGAGAATCGCCGCAGGGTCGACACACAAAATCGACAAGGCGTGTCATTGTTTGGGTTGTGACAACTTCAGCTTTTACTTCACAGCGGCTCTCTCTTTTGTTCTGTCGCTTGGGCTTCCCGTGGATTGGGGTCCAGCAGTTGACCTGTCAGCTCAACTGAACCCAACCGAAACTCCCCGGAGAATCCCGAAGTCCTTCGAGCGAATCAAGGACTTTGGGATTCTCCGGGGATTGTCAGTTGGGTTCAGTTGAGCTGCCAGGTCACCTGGAACCTAATCCACGGGAAGGCCAAAAAGTCCTGTGGAAACACACCCAAAGGAAATGTTCTTCGAGGTAGAGGAGGACAAAACTTGTGCGTGCGCTTACGCATGTTCACGTGAGTTTCGGATTTGGGCAGTGTATGGGAGACGAGCGCGAAGATGGGAGGGGAATCGAAGTGCTGGGTTTGGAATGGGTGAAACGGGAGAGGAGGGAGGTGCAGCAAGAAGGAGATTGCCGCTGTGAATGATGTTGAATGATCTAGGGACACTTTCTCAAAAGTTAGCCGTTCCGTCTAACGCTTTTCACATCATGGTTGAAGAGGGTCGTGAAGGTTGACTATTCTGCTGACGCAGATATATTGTATGGGGGAGAATCAACCAAGAACTTGCGGTTGGTCGATCACTGGGTGGTCTCAGGCCTGTGGGGGGCGGCGGTACATCCCGTATTGCCTTGGGCCATGGCCACTGGTTCGAACAAGATCAATCACCACATAAATGACTAGACCTCGCAGCCGCTGATAACGAGTTTGTTCTTCACGTCTGAACCAACGATCCCCCATTTATCCTCTCCCTCCCAATCCTCACGCCTCTACCTAACGCCAAATCCTCTGCTACCCTATCTTGGGAAGATTAAAAACACACTGAGACACGTGGCTTAACGAACTGTCTAGGCTGGACCTTTGAATCATTCTCACTGAAAGGCCTCGCCTCGTTACAGCCGCACACACCCATGCTGTCTCGACTCGTCCTTGGAACTGTGCAAGTGCCGGTCGTGTCCACCTCGCGGCAGCCCCGCACCAATAGGTTGGGTCCGACCAGGCAAGGTTGCAGGGGCAGCCTTGATGGTCATGCCCGCTCAGTGAAGGTCTGGGCCAGGCCGATGGGTATGCCTTCATTCGACCAGGTAAGGGCTGAAACTCATATCCCATAGGGATGTGCAATTTTGGGTTAGGCATGGTGCATGGTGCACGACTTCGCGGGTCAGTGCATGGAACATGGTGCATGGGACATGGTGCATGGGACATGGGGCATGGGTGGGAAGATGTATTGCACTTTGGTTTAAATGACTGCATGAGTCTGGCTTGGTGCTGTGCATTCGTTTATATGCCTGTATGGGTCGGGCTTGGTGCTGTGCATTGGTTTAAATGCCTGTATGTGTCGGGCTTGGTGCTGTGCATTGGTTTCTATGCCTGTATGTGTCGGGCTTGGTGCTGTGCATTGGTTTATATGCCTGTATGTGTCGGGCTTGGTGCTGTGCATTGGTTTATATGCCTGTATGTGTCGGGCTTGGTGCTGTGCACTGGTTTATATGCCTGTGTGGGTCGGGCTTGGTGCTGTGCATTGGTTTATATGCCTGTATGGGTCGGGCTTGGTGCTTGTGCATTGGTTTATATGCCTGTTAGGGTCGGTTGGTTAGCCTGTGGTCGGCTTGGTGCTGTGAATGGTTATATGCTGTATGGGTCGGGTAGGGCTTGGTGCTGGGCCATTGGTTAAGATGCCTGTGGTGGGTCGGATGGTGGCTGGCATTGGTTTTATATGCCTGTAGGGTCGGCTTGGTGGTTGGCATTTGGTTTATGCCTGTAAGGGCGGGCTGGTGCTGGGCATTGGTTTATATGCCTGTATGGGTCGGGCTTGGTGCTGTGCATTGGTTTATATGCCTGTATGGGTCGGGCTTGGTGCTGTGCATTGGTTTATATGCCTGTATGTGTCGGGCTTGGTGCTGTGCATTGTTTTATGTGCCTGTATGTGTCGGGCTTGGTGCTGCATATTGGTCCATATGACTGTTTGGGTTGTGCATGGTGTTGTGCATGGAGATAAAAAAGCTCCTGGGTCTAGCCTGATGTTCTGCATTGGTTTATAGGACTTTATGGGTGTGGCAAGGTGTTGCGCATTGGTCATATGACTGTTTGGGTTGGGCATGGTGTTGCGCATGCAGGTAAAAGAGCTTGTGGGTCGAGCCTGGTGGTGTGCATTGGTTTATAGGACTGTTTGGGTCAGGCATGGTGTTGGGCATGCAGATATATTAGCTCATGGGTCGAGCCTGGTGGTGTGCATTGGTTTATAGAACTGCTTGGGTTTGTCATGGTGTTGCGCATGGGTCATATGACTGTTTGGGTCAGGCATGGTGTTGCGCATGCAGATATATAAGCTTGTTGGACGAGCCTGGTGGTGTGCATTGGTGTATAGGACTGTATGGGCGTGGCAAGGTGTTGCGCATGGTTTACATGCCTGTATGTGTCGGGCTTGGTGCTGTGCATGGTGGTAAAAGACTTTGTGGGTCGGGCTTGGTGGTGTGCATTGGTTCGTATGACTGTTTGGGTCGGGTATGGTGGTGTGTGCATTGGTGTATATGACTGCGTGCGTCCAGCAAAGTGGTGTGCATGGGGGTACATGAGTCAGGCAAGGTGTTGTGCGTTGGGGTGCATGATAATGATAACGCCTGGTGGGGCTTGTGCTAAGGGAGCCCGTTGTACGCGGGTGGGGAGCGGTCTCCTACCTCAACTGGACAAGCTATTATCGCGGTTGACGACAACCTGCAACGCCAAGAGCGATCAAAAGGGGAGTCGAACCCCCGACTCTTCGTCCTCAAGCGATCTGGTCTACCACTAGACCATTGCATATCACTGGAAGGGGCTTGGGGTGCATGACTTTGTTGGTTGGGCAATGTGTTGTGCATTGGTTCATATAAGATTGTGGGTTGAGCATAGTGCTGTGAATTGGGTTATGTCTCTTTGGGTTATGACTCGGGTTATGACTCTTCGGGTCGGGCATGGTGGTGTGCATTGGTTTATATGACTGCTTGAGTCAGGCAAGGTGTTGTGCATGGGGATATATAAGCTTGTGTGTCCAGCATGGTGGTGTGTATGGGGGTACATGAGTGTGTAGGTCGGGCCTGGTAGTGTGCATTGGTTTATATGACGCGTGAGTCAGGCAAGGTGTTGTGCATTGGGATATATAAGCTTGTCGGTTGAGCATGGTGCTGTGAATTTGGTTATAGGACTCTTCGGGTCGGGCATGGTAGTGTGCATTGGTTTCTATGACTGCGTGGGTCAGGCAAGGTGTTGTGCAATGGGATATATAAGCTTGTGGATCCAGCATGGTGGTGTGTATGGGGGTACATGAGTGTGTGGGTCGGGCCTGGTGGTGTGCAAGGGGGTACATGAGTTGGTAGGCCTGGCCTGGTGGTGTGCATGGGGGCTTAGTGACACCAAGCAAAAGGGTCGGGGCTGGTGGTGTGCAAGGTGTGCAAGGGGGTACATGAGTTGGTAAGCTGGGCCTGGTGGTGTGCATGGGGGCTTAGTGACACTACGCACTAGAGCAAGGAGGGGTTGTGGGCCCTTGTGTGAAAACAGGTCGGGCATGGTCTTGTGGGCATATGTGGGTGGGGTGGAGGCACATGGTTTTGGTCTTGTGGGCATATATGGGTGGGATGGAGGCACATGGTTTCGGTCTTGTGGGCATATGTGGGTGGGGTGGAGGCACATGGTTTCGGTCTTGTGGGCATGTGCGGGTGGGGTGGAGGCACATGGTTTCGGTCTTGTGGGCATATGTGGGTGGGGTGGAGGCACATGGTTTCGGTCTTGTGGGCATGTGTGGGTGGGGTGGAGGTACATGGTTTCGGTCTTGTGGGCATATGTGGGTGGGGTGGGTGCACATGGTTTTGAATTTTGTGTATTGGGCACCATGCACAGCAGAAATGCCCCATGCACATCATGCATATGAAGCCACGCCACACACACTACCACACTAAAATCACAAGTACACACACACGCATGAACGCACACACAATTACACAAATATACACACAAGTATATGTACACTTACAATTACACACACATGCATGCAGGCACACACGATTTCACACACACACACATGCACACCCACAATTACACACACATACACACAAGCACACATACACACACTCACAAGGACACACACATACACACAATTACAGACACATGCTCACACAAAAGTACCTACACAAGTACACACACGCATGCACATACACACAAGCACACATACACACACTCACAAGGACACACACATACACACAAGCACACATACACACACTCACAAGGACACACACATACACACAAGCACACATACACACACTCACAAGGACACACACATACACACAAGCACACATACACACACTCACAAGGACACACACATACACACAAGCACACATAGACACACTCGCAAGGACACACACATACACGCATGCACGCACCCACAATTACACACACACATGCTCACACAAGAGTACACACACAAGTACACACACGCATGCACGGACACACAAGTACTCACACACTCGCATGCTCACACAAAAGTACACACACAAGTACACACACGCACGCATGCAGGCACACACACGCATGCACGGACACACAAGTACTCACACACTCTCACACAAGTACAAACACACATATACACATGCTCACACACAAGTACTCACACATTCACGCACAAGTACACACACGCATGCAGGCACACACACATGCACGCACACACAAGTACTCAAACGCTCACACAAAAGTATTCACACTCTCACACACAAGTACACACACTCGCATGCATACACACACAAGCTCACAAACACGCTTACACAAAAGTACACACACACTCACCCACAAGTACAAACACGCACACGCATGCATGCAGGCACACCCAAGAACAATCACACACACGTACACACTCACGCATGTAGGCACGCTCAAGTACCCACAAACACATGTACACACACGCACACTCAAGTACACACACGCACACTCATACACACACACATACACGCATATGGGCACACACAAGTAGACACACACACATGCAGGCACACACGCGTACACACACGCGCATGCATGCATACACACTCAAGTACACACACACACACACACACAAGTACACACACAAATATGCACTCACGTACACACACACGTATGCAGGCACACTCAAGTACACACACGCACAAGTACACACACGCGCACAGATGCATACACACCCAAGTACCTGCATTCTCTCTTGCCTTCCCAGGGGCGAGGCAAAGTCAAGTGCACACACACGCACACACAAGTACACCATACACACACACACACACGCACACAAGTACACACATGCATGCAGGCAGGCACACTCAAGTGCACACACACACAAGTACACACACGTTCACACATGCACACACACTCAAGTACCTGTATTCTCTGTTGCATTCCCAGGGTCGAGGCAAGCGGGTGAATTATGATGACGATAACGACGATGATGATGATGAGTGGGATGACGAGTTTGACGACTACTTGGGAGGCAGACGAGCACCTGGGACCAAGCTCACAGCTGCAGAGAAGGCCATACGAGAGCGCATTCGGCAGCACAAGCTGAGGATAGATGTGTTCAAGTCTAGTGGTCTGGGCAGTATGACTATTTTCCAGGATGCCATGGAGAAAAAGCTTGAAAAAGACCTTGCGCAGTTCAAGAAAGATCAAGCAGGTTGGTGTCTGTCCAGAAAAGGCTCTGGGGGGAGGGGCAGGGGGGCAAAGAGGGGCAGGGAGGGAGGGAGGGGTAGGGGGGCAGCTACGGGCAGGGTGGTAGGGAGGGGCAGGGAGGGAGGGAGGGGTAGGGGGGCAGGGGGGCAGCTAGGGGCAGGGTGGTAGGGAGGGGCAGGGAGGGAGGGAGGGGTAGGGGGGCAGGGGGCAGCTAGGGGCAGGGTGGTAGGGAGGGGCAGGGAGGGAGGGAGGGGCAGGGGGGGCAGCTACGGGCAGGGTGGTAGGGAGTGGCAGGGCGCAGTTCAAGAAAGATCAAGCAGGTTGGTGTCTGTCCAGAGAAAGCTCTGGGTGGAGGGGCAGGGGGGCAAAGAGGGGCAGGGAGGGGCAGCGGGGCAGGGAGGAGATCAAGCAGGTTGGTGTCTGTCCAGAAGAGGCTCTGAGGGGAGGGGCAGGGAGGGGCAGGGAGGGGTCGGGGGGTAGGGAGGGGCAGGGGAGCAGGGAGGATAGGGGGGCAGGGAGGGGCAGCGGGGCAGGGGGGAGATCAAGCAGGTTGATGTCTGTCTAGAAGAGGCTCTGGCGGGAGGGGCAGGGAGGGGTCGGGGGGTAGGGAGGGGCAGGGGAGCAGGGAGGGATAGGGGGGCAGGGAGGGGCAGCGGGGCAGGGGGGAGATCAAGCAGGTTGGTGTCTGTCTAGAAGAGGCTCTGGGGGGAGGGGCAGGGAGGGGTCGGGGGATAGGGAGGGGCAGGGGAGCAGGGAGGGGTAGGGGGCAGGGAGGGGCAGCGGGGCAGGGGAGAGATCAAGCAGGTTGGTGACTGTCCAGAAAGGGTCCGGGGGGAGGGGCAGAGGGGCAGGTAGGGACATGGGGGCAGGGGGGAAGGGAGGGGTAGGGAGGGGCAGGGGAGCAGGGAGGAGATCAAGCAGGTTGGTGTCTCTCCAGAAGAGGCTCCTCGGTTGGTTGGTTGAGTGGGTGGGTGGGAAGGAGGGAGGGGGCATGAGTGTGGGGGGGGGGGCTATTACTCATGCGTCTCTACTTATCACTACGTCTAGCCGGTTAGAACGAAATTCACCAACCAGCAGCTCCACGTCCACGTATCACAATACTACTTGGCCCCAACATGATCACCACGTATCAGCCTAACTTCCTTGGCCCCAACATGCATCACCACGTATCACCATACTACTTGTGCCCCAACATGCATCACCACGTAGCACCATACTACTTGTGCCCCAACATGCATCACCCCGTACCACCATACTACTTGTGCCCCAACATGCATCACCACGTATCACCATACTACTTGTGCCCCAACATGCATCACCCCGTACCACCATACTACTGGCCCCAACCTGCATTCCACCCGTTATCACCATACTACCGTGCCCCCAAATGCCTCACCCCGTACCACCATACTACTTGTGCCCCAACATGCATCACCCCCGTTATTCACCATACTACTTGTGCCCCAACATGCATCACCCGTACCATACTGTAGCACCATACTACTTGTGCCCCAACATGCATCGCCACGTAGCACCATACTACTTGTGCCCCAACATGCATCACCACGTACCACCATACTACTTGTGCCCCAACATGCATCGCCACGTAGCACCATACTACTTGTGCCCCAACATGCATCGCCACGTAGCACCATACTACTTGTGCCCCAACATGCATCGCCACGTAGCACCACACTACTTGTGCCCCAACATGCATCGCCACGTAGCACCACACTACTTGTGCCCCAACATGCATCGCCACGTAGCACCACACTACTTGTGCCCCAACATGCATCGCCACGTAGCCACACACTACTTGTGCCCCAACATGCATCGCCACGTAGCACCACACTACTTGTGCCCCAACATGCATCGCCACGTAGCACCACACTACTTGTGCCCCAACATGCTTCACCACGTATCACTTCACTACTTGTGCCCCAACATTCATCGCCACGTATCACCATTATTGTCAAGTATCACCACCATCTGTAGCTATCCCGGTCCATGTATCGCCGCGTACAACCATATTACTCCTGCATCTCCATGCATTGCCACCTAGCACCATTTATTGTCAAGTATCATCACAAGAAGCTCTGCTGTTCCATGGATCGTCACACACCACCATATTACTAGGTGCATCTCCATGCATCGCCTCGTAGCACTTGTTTGTGTTAATTATCACTACACGCAGCTATCCCGTTCCATGGATCGTCACGTATCACCATATTACTCGTACACCGCCATGCATTGCAACGTAACACCTTGCTTTGTCAATTATCACCACATGCAGCTATCCCGTTCCATGGATCGTCACGTACCACCATATTACTCGTGCACCGCCATGCATCGCCACGTAGCACCATTTATTGTCAAGCATCATCACAAGAAGCTTGTCTGTTCCATGGATCGTCACGCGCCACCATATTACTCATGCATCTCCATGCATCGCCACGTAGCACCCTGTTTTGCTAAGTATCACTACATGGAGCTATCCCGTTCC
>JACBWV010000610.1:79123625-79152450 GCA_013435795.1 Chlamydomonas sp. ICE-L
GGGGGAGGGGGGGGAAGGTGTGTGTGTGTGTGGGGGGGGGGGGGGCTCGAGTGCTCGACCCCAGGCTCGACTGCTTTAGGAACTTCGTACGGTAGGGGACCGGAATTCAGAACGCGTTGCGCGCGCGCCTTTTTCCGCCCAACTGCCGCTCGTTCCAAGCTGGACGCGAAGGTCTGGGTGACGTCCAGCCTGGCGTCCAGCCTGGATGTACCTTCCAGGAGATTCACCAATTACACCCTTGGTGTCACTAACTAACGACTTCAGATTTGTACACCTCTCGTCGAGACCTTTTCAATGGTGTACGTCACGCTCAAAAATTCGCACTGGCAAGAAAGTTACACGAGGTACAAATAAAATTGGGAAAACGGTCGGACCCCCCCCCCCCCCCTCGTATCTCGGCCGCCCGTGGGTGTATCGACATGATTTTTTTTGTATCGACTATTGCTTGCGGTTCTCTATCCATATCGAACGTGCGGTACGAAATCTTTTTCCTTGCCCCCCCCTCGTGTCAAACCATCAATAATAATAATAATAATAAGAAGAAGAAGAAGAAGAAGAAGAATGATACTGTGTGTGGAAAATAAAAATAAACCCTAGCGCCCCTGGCTCACCTCCTTACCCCTGACCTTACCCCAAACCTCCTAACCCCACCTTGCCTCATCGCCCCATCTCCTCTCGCTCACCTCCTAACCCCTCAACTTACACCTTGCCTTACCCCTAACCTCTTAACCCCAAACCTCCTAACCCCACCCCCCTAGCCCTTTACCTCTCACCTTACCCCTAATGGCACCCCTCACCTTACCCCTTACCTTACCCCAAATCTTACCCCAAACCTCATAACCCCTTACCCCTCATCTTACCCTTCACCTCCCTCCTTACTGCGCTCCAAAACCGCAGTAAACCCTGTACCCCGCACGTAACCAGAACCGGACCCCAACCGGGAAACCCGAACGGCCACCCCACCGACCCAAACCGTACCACAACGCCACAAACCGATGAAGCCCGGTACCCGCACATACCCTTCACCGTACCATGCCGTACCCACAACGTCAGACCCCCTTGGCCCCCACCGTAACCCCAAACCGTACCCCCAAACCGTCGAACCCCTTCACCCCGCACCTTGCGCCAACCCTGATTAACCCCGTCACCCAACCACTGACCCCAACCTTTAGAACCCCTTACCCCAAACCTTACCCCCAACCTCAAAACCCCTCCCCTTCCCCTTTACCTTACCCCAAACCTCATAACCCCTCTCCTTGCCCCAAACCTCATAACCCTTCACCCCCGACCTTACCCCACACCTCATAACCCCTTGCCTTACCGCATCCCAATTGCCCCAGTACCCTGCACCTGGCCGTTGGACAGCGGGGGGAATCACAAAAAACGCATCAACAATGTTCTGAAGGAGAACACAGATCCTGAGGAAGAGAGGCTGTGGATTGACGTACTGATCTACAAGCCCAAGCAAAAACACATCAACTATATTCTGAAGCAGATGATTTCCGCAAAAAATGACATCAACATAACCCCTTATCCTGCCCCACCCTGGCCCATGGCCCCTGCACTTGCAGTTGGACAGCGGGGGCATTGCAAAATCACATCAACTCTATTATGAACTAGATGTTTCTCCCAAAAAAACAAATCAACATAACCCCTTATCCTACTCCACCTTGCCCCATGGCCCCTGCACTTGCAGTTGGACAGCGGGGGCATTGCAAAATCACATCAACTCTATTAAGAAGTAGATGTTTCTCCAACAAATAGATCAACATTACCCCTTATCGTACCCCACCTTGCCCCATTGCCCCTTCACTTGCCCCAAACCTCATAACCCCTCACCTCACCCCTCACCGTACGCCATTGCCCCTGCACTTGCAGTTGGACAGCGGGGGCATTGCAAAATCACCCCAACCACATTCTGAACTAGATGTTTCTTGCAAAGAACACATCAACATAACCCATTATCGTACCCCTCCATTGCCCCATTGCCCCTTCACTTGCAGTTGGACAGCGGGGGGCATCGCAAAAAACACATCAACCCCTTATCGTACCCCACCTTGCCCCATTGCCCCTTCACTCTCCCCAAACCTCATAACCCCTCACCTTACCCCTGACCTCACCCGTTACCTAAGCGCACCCCACCTTGCCCCATTGCCCCTTCACTTGCAGTTGGACAGCAGGGGGCATCGCAAAAAACGCATCAACTATATTCTGAAGCAGAACACAGATCCTGAGGAAGAGAGGCTGTGGGATGACGTACTGATCTACAAGCCCAAGCAAGAACACATCAACTATATTCTGAAGCAGATGATTTTCGCAAAAAAAGACATCAACATAATCCCTTATCCTGCCCCACCCTGTCCCATTGCCCCTTCACTTTCCCCAAACCTCATAACTCCTCACCTCATTCCCCACCTCACCCCTTACCTTAGCGCACCCTGTCCCATTGCCCCATTGCTCCTGCACTTGCAGTTGGACAGCGGGGGGCATCATAAAATCACATCAACTACATTCTGAACTAGATGTTTCTCGCAAAGAACACATCAATATAACCCATTATCGTACCCCACATTGCCCCATTGCCCCTTCACTTGCAGTTGGACAGCGGGGGCATCGCAAAATCACATCAAATATATTCTGAACTAGATGTTTCTCGGGGGAAAAATCACTATATTCTGAACTAGATGTTTCTCGGGGAAAAATCAGATCAACATAACCCCTTAGCCTACCCCACCTTGCCCCATTGCCCCTTCACTTTCCCCAAACCTCATAACCCCTCACCTTACCCCTTACCTTAGCGCACCCCACCTTGCCCATTGCCCCTTCACTTGCAGTTGGACAGCGGGCATCGCAAAAAACACATCAACTCCATTCTGAAGGAGTTCAACACAGATCCTGAGGAAGACAGGCTGTGGGATGACGTACTGATCTACAAGCCCAAGGCCCAGCCCTCCCTCGGCGAGATTAGTGGCCTGAGCAGCACTGATGAGGAATACCTTGCGTACGTGCTCGGCTCCTTGTCCGTCAAGAAGAGGGCGAAGGACTCCAAGGTAGGGGTTGGCTATGTGATGCAACAGTGATTTTTTTTTCAAATCTGAAAGTGAGTTTCTTCTAGCTTTATGGTTTTAGGCCTCCTCCAGGGACAGCATTTTAGTGCTTTCTGTAGCGTTTTGTAGCTTTTTAGGGCCACTTTCTTTATAGCTGTTTATAGCGATAATTTGGAGTTGATGTGTTTTTTGCGATTTTGGAGGGCGAAGGACTCCAAGGTAGGGGTTGGCTATGTGATGTAATATGTGGGGTACATGGGTGGGTGGGATAGGATAGGGGGTTGGGGTAGGTAGGTGGGGTAGGTAGGTGGGATAGGTGAGTGGGGTAAGTAGGTGGGTGGGATAGGATAGGGGGTTGGGGTAGGGTAGGTGGGTTAGATAGGGGGGTAAGTAGGTGGGTGGGATAGGATAGGGGGTTGGGGTAGGTAGGTGGGATAGGTGAGTGGGGTAAGTAGGTGGGTGGGATAGGATAGGGGGTTGGTGTAGGTAGGTGGGATAGGTGAGTGGGGGTAAGTAGGTGGGTGGGATAGGATAGGGGGTTGGTCTAGGTAGGTGGGATAGGTGAGTGGGGTAAGTAGGTGGGTGGGATAGGATAGGGGGTTGGTGTAGGTAGGTGGGATAGGTGAGTGGGGTAAGTAGGTGGGTGGGATAGGATAGGGGGTTGGTGTAGGTAGGTGGGATAGGTGAGTGGGGTAAGTAGGTGGGTGGGATAGGATAGGGGGGTGGGGTAGGGTAGGGGGGTAAGATGTGGGGGAGGCAGGGGTCACTTTAAAGTTGTAAAGGGTCAATAAGGTAGGGGCAGTGTTTTTTATTTCAGATTTTTCCAGGCACCTTTGAGTAGCAGGGTGGGCTACTGAAGCATGATTTCAGAAAAGTTGCGTAGCCCACCGGATTTTGTAGCGTGCGGCGCGAATTGCCGCCCCTCTCGTGGAGGCTTGGGGGCGCAGATTTAGGGGTCCTTAAGGAAACATGCATTTTTCACATGAATGACATATGTTACACTCTTTGACTTGTCCACTATTCGGAGGGAGAACGTTTGAAGGCTAGTAGGCCATCAGGATAATATACCCATCATCATCTAGCCTAGTTACCAACAAATAGCATAAGAAAAGGTCTGCTTGATTGTATCACGTCACGCACAATGCGATACTATCAACTGTGGTGTCAGCAACTTAGTCTGGTCACAAATCACAAAAGACCAAGGCAGGGTATTGGTTCCACAACCGATTCATTGCTGGAAGGTTGCTAAACCACCGAGTGTCACAGCTGTTCAGCATAGCGAGCTCTTTCAGCCCCACAAAAACTTGGAGCTCGTTCAGCGCATACCCCCTCTTGTTGCTATGTGCGAAGTAGACATAGTTATGTGAGACCATGCACTCCAACTTGCCACACAACATGAGCTTTGCTAGGGCCTTCCCCAACAGATTAGCTCTGTGGGGTGCACAATGCTGCCCAACCACACGAGGGGCATGCCGAGTCTTCAGCATCGCCATCAACCCGGCACGATGACCTGACATCACTGAAGCCCCATCAGCTGCAACCCCGACCAGCTTCTGTCTCAACTCAGCAGCATCCAGCCCACAATACGTTTCCAAAGCACTCAAGGTAGCCTGCGTCAGGTTCTCGGCATTGGGGGCTTCTTTGATCTCTTCAAGAGAAACAAAGCCCACACGGCGTCTGAACCCCACCAAGTAGTACACGTGCAACCTCAACAACTGGGTCTTTCCCCGAGCTGATGCCTCATCTAGACTGATGCTCACAACTGGTGAGGCACTCACTGACTCCTTCAGCTTGTCAACAAGTTCCTCATTGATACCCATGAGCATGTCCCAGCCCGCAGAATCAGTCAGATGGGAGTAGGGCAGGTCTGGGAGTACCGTCTGCTCATGCCAGAAAGGCAGCACCTCCTTGCACATGTCCTCATACGCCATCATAGCTCGCCCGTGGCTGAAGAGGTTGAAGACTAGAGAGAACTGTTGTACTCTGTGTCGCATAGCCCGGGCTTGGCCTCCCCCCAATGACTGGTGGAATGGAGTCTGCAGCTGTGATTGTGACTGCTCAATTGCTTCTCTCTGCTGCTGCTTCAAGTATGCCTCCACAGCAGATCTGTGTGCAGCACCGGGGACAGCTCCTGCTCCCGTTTTGCGAGCCTTCTCTCCAATATGAGACTTGTAGGAGTCAGTCTTGGCTTTAAACTTGGAGGGATAACCAGCAAATGAGCACGCTTTGCACTCAATCGTATCCGAACCCAGCACTACCTTGAATATGTTGGGGTCCATCGGTAGCCCCAACACTGCAGTAGCCCTGTTGTCGAATTCGATACAATGTCAGTTAATCGGTCAACTCGAAACATGGTCGTCTACTTCGAAGACTTTTGACTTACAGTCGCTTTCGTTTGGTCGTTAGCCCTTCAGGCCCATTGTCTCCCTCCTCAGTATGAGGCGCATCTACCTGTGCATCCGCTTGAGTTGTCGCGGGTGCCTCCAATGGCTCGACAGGTGGTGCAGGGGTTTTAGGGAAGCAGAAATAACTGCGAATGGTTTTTTGCTGGGGGGATTTCGGAAACATTTCGTTATTGCATAGTGGTATCGACAAGTCCAGATGACGACTTTGAACAGGCCAGCGGTTATAAAGCTCGACTTTCGTCTTCACATGGCTCGACTTTCGTCTTAGCACTACGAGGTCTTGCAGTACCACTATTTCCCCTCCATTTGTGTCACTCTTCACTCTGCCACTCTGCCACATCCCTGGACTAACTCCAGCCATTAAAGAAGTGGGCGACGGAAGCAGTAGGCAAAGAAAGCAATGGGCGACCGGGGGCGACGGAAGGCCATTTGGCCAATGGTCCTCCGTAGCACAGTGGGCGACGGAAGGCCCATTCTGGCTCATTTAGCCAGACCCACTCCGTCGCCCAGGGACGACGGGGGGGCGACGGAGTGGCGACGCGTCGTCGTAAAAAAAAACACTGGGTAGGGGTGGTGAGAGGGGGTAATGTTTAGGGGTCGGCTATGTCATGTAATATTGGAGGTAATATTAGTGAATAAAAAATATTAAATAATATTAAATAGTATTAGTCGGACGAGCCGTCTCACCAGAATTTCGAATTTATTTTGAAAAACTAATATTATTGTGACACTACAATAATATTAGTTAATATTAGTTGTTTGAACACTAATATTAGTTGCCGTTCCCTACTCTACTAGGTGAAGAGGAAGGGGGGCACCAGCACCGGCCCTTTGAGTGAGAGCCAAGAGACAGAGGAGCATCTGAAGTTTGTGTTGAACTCTTTGGGCCGAAGCGAGGCTGGTATGAGGAGGTATCGCCTTTCTGAGCAGGGCGCAGCTGCAGGTAGTGACGAGGCTGCGGACCTGGAGTTCGTGTTACAGGCGATGGCGGAGAACAGGGCCAAGTCGAGGCGGGGTCCGAATGCACAGCTGACTACTGAGGACTATGAGGACTACGTGAACTTTGTGGTTGAGTCGATAGATGAAGGCATGCGGGTTGCTCAGCCTCTAGCCCTGAAGAAGAAGATCCTGGAGGTAGAGAAAAGTGGGAAAGGGGGTGGGAAGGACAGCTACCTGGACTTTGTGATGCAGGCATTGATAGACCAGGGCGGTTCCTTTGTTCATCCTAAGAAGGCGTCCAAGGTGGCCAAGCCAGCACTGGGTGTGGTGCGGAAGGCTAACGCTGGGGGGGCGACAACCAGCTCAGCAGATGTGGTTGGGGGTGGGGGGGACAGCTACCTGGACTTCGTCACACAAGCGTTGATAGACCAGGGCGGCTCCTTTGTCCATCCTAAGAAGCCTGCCAAGGTGGCCAAGCCAGCTGGCACCTCACTGGGTGTAGTGCGGAAGGTTAACCCTGGGGAGGTGACAACCAGCTCAGCAGGTGGGGGTGGAGGGGATAGCTACCTGGACTTCGTGACCCAAGCGTCAATAAACCAGGGCGGCTCCTTTGTCCATCTCCAGAAGGCGGCCAAGGTGGCCAAGCCGGCTGGCTCTTCACTGGGTGTGGTGCGGAAGGCTAACCCCGGGGAGATGACAAATAGCTTGGCAGCCAACCCAAGGGCAGAAGTGCAGCAGAAAGCACCTACGTCAGCTTCCACACCAGCATCAGTGCTGAGCCAAGTGGCGTCTGCTCAGCCCAGTGCGCAGTCCAAGCCCAGGCTTGGGCTGGTGCAAAAGGCGTCCTCTGTACAAACCGGCACAGGTATGTCGTCCCCAGCGGTAGGGGCCTCTGCACCAAAGCCAGGGCTTGGTCCAAGGAAGCTGTTAAGTAGCTCCTCGCTAAACCAGGGGTCTCAGTCAGAGTCGCAGCCACAGCTGCGAAGCACCCCTGCCCCCCCCTCTGCTAGCCGGCTCTCACCCTCAACACCAGCCGGAACCGCCAGCCCATCCACCCCAGGAGTTTCAGCCCCTGGAGCCTGGGGGGCTGCCAGTAGTGGTCGTGGGTCATCCGGAGCTGGAGGAGCTGGGGCTGGAGCTTCAGCCGGAGCCTGGGGGACTGCCAGTAGTGGTCGTGGGTCATCTGGAGCTGGAGCTTTAGCTGGAGGTGGGGCTGGAGCTTCAGCGGGAGCCTGGGGGGCTGCCAGTAGTGGTCGTGGGTCATCAGAAGAAGCCGAGTTGCTTCTATTTACGTTACAGGCCCTAGCCGATGAGCAAAGCCCTGAGGAGAGGAGGAAGAACCCTCGGAGGGCGAAGGCGATCAAAAGAAGTGCGGATAAGTTGGAGAAAGGGTTGCAGGAGCTGGAGAAGAAGATACAGATCCGTCGACCTGAGCACCCCAACAAGCCACCAGCACCAACGCTGGGCCAGGCGAAGAGCAAGGCTAAGGACAAGGAAGAAGCTAAGAAGCCGGGCAATCCATTTGGGTCATATGACGAGGTTTTAAGCAGGAGCAATCCGTAAGATTGCTGCAAGCTCTAGGAACAAGGGGAGAAAGGGGAAGATAGGTGAAGAATAGGGGAATACTGGGGAAGATAGCTACACGCTACAGGAATAGGGGAAGAATAGTTACGAGCTATAGGATAGGGAAAGATTGGAGAAGATATCCAGAAGCTGCAGAAATAGGGAGCGGTAAAGAGATAGGCTGAGAAAGTAACCAATCTATTGGGGTCATATGGCGAGGTTTTTAGCAGGAGCCATCCGTAAGAAATAAACAGCAATATGATATCATATTCTATCACATGTAAGATGGAAGCTACATAAATATGGAGCGGGAAAGGGCGCATATAAACAAGTTTAGAAACAAAGGTTTAGAAATATATAAGCATATAAACAAGTTTAGAAACAAAGGTTTAGAAATATATAAGCATATAAACAAGTTTAGAAACAAAGGTTTAGAAATATATAAGCATATAAACAAGTTTAGAAACAAAGGTTTATAATTGATATAGGTTTAGAAAGCAAGCAATCCGTTGATGTCATGTGAGGCATGGGTTTACTTTTCAGCCATCAGCAGCAGCTTCTAGGCACACCCCATGCTGGTCAAACCTACAGGGCCTTGGACGGAGGACGCAGCGTCCTGGACAACCCTGGCCCCAGTGCTGAGACACGTACTGTGTCATGTCGAACGAAGGTCAGTGGTTCGATTCTCGTCAGGAGCATCTCCAGGGCATTGGACGGAGGATGCAGCGTCCTGACCAACCCTGGTGTGCATATAGCCCCTTTCAGTGATATACATTGGTCTAGTGGTAGACCAAATTGCTCTAAGGACGAAGGGTCGGGGGTTCGATTCCCCCTACGGTCGCTCTTGGCGTTGCAGGTCATTGTCAACCGCGATGGTAGCTTGTCCAGTTGAGGTAGAAGACCGCTCTCTACCCGCGTACGACGGGCTCCCTTAATACCACGCCCCACTAGGCGTTATCATTACCTGGTGTGCATGACAGTGAGGTAGGATACCTGGACAGTGCTACCATGGTGGTTGACAGCGACAGCTAACACTGAAGCGCATCCGTAGGTATTCGAACCCCGCACCTTCTTGTTTCGACGAGCTCTACCATTGAGCTGTTCGTCCAAACAGGATACTGGCATGTATTCATGACAGAGAGGTTGCACTTGGTAGGAGTTTGCTCTGAGATGCCCTGGGCCGGTCACCTCTGGTTACAACACCGGCATGTTTGCATCAGGGTACTAAAGGAGGACCCCCAGCTCTGCTGCCTGAGATGCAACCAATCGTATAGCCTGCATCCTGAAACGCAACGGACCCTTCCCTCAAGTCAACAGACCCTCCCCACGTTGCATCCTGCGATGCAACGGACCCTTCGACGTTGCATCCGCGACAGAGGACGCAGTGTCCTGAACAACCCTGTCATGCATGACAGAGAGGTAGCCCCGGCCACCTCTAGTTACAACACCGATAGGTATGCATGGCAGGGAGGTAGCACTTATTTTTTAGTCGTGAAAGGAATTTCACCCCAGGAGGTGGGTCTCCCGATACAAACCAGCAACACCGAGGATTCACTTCGAATGGCGTTGCTACTCCTACAGAACTTGAACTTGGTTACGTAGCTTCAGCCAGCAATTTGGCTGTTCGCCGTCTTCGGCAGTAAGAAACAATTATTACAATTATTCAAACTCCAAGCCCTCCGTGCAACACCCATGGAAACCAGTGAGCATTCGAAGCGGAGTAGACAAACTTGAACTTGAACTTGGTTACATACCTTCATATACATACAAATACAACAAATACTACAAATAGGTTGACTTCCTATAAATTTGGCTGCTCGCAGTCTTTAGTAGAAAGAATAATCCCAGGAAAAAGTAAATGCGAACTATCATATTTTTCTTCATTTTCCCAAATTTTTTATGTCCTACAGAAGAGTAAACACTCGGCAGGAGTTTGCTCTGAGATGAGCATAAGACAGCGAGCAGCCAAATTGCTGGCTGGAGCTACCGTATGTAACCCAGTTTAATATCATGTAACCAAGTTCAAGATCTAGTTGTGAGATGAGCACTCTAGCTGTATAGAATTTTCTACTCCACGGTTGGGCAAGTCCCTTTAGCCTATTTGGCCTACCCCTGGACTGAAACATTAGTATGAGTTGACTACCACGCAAGGTCACGAGCCGCGTGCCAGCCAGTGCTACATGTAGTACATGGAGTGCTAGTACCGCTATAGACCCTGACCTAGGTATAGCGCCATATATAAACTAGCACCACTATGTAAATACTATCGAGTATGCTAGGTATCCTATAGATGTGGGAGTTTGAATCTGTGTATCCGTTAGAGAGTGATCTATGTGCTGTATTGGGGGTTGACTCATGAGTCCGTTCAGGTTTTGCAGACAAGAGTACCGGTACAGAAATGTAAGAGGACAAAATATCAGTTTCTCACTCTTCCTTTGTATATAATAACTTGAACTAGGTTACATAGAATCAACCAGCAATTTGACTGCCTGCCGTCTTCAGCAGTAAAATAACAATGTATGTAGTAAGATGTTGGGTCTGACCTGCTGCTGCTGCTGCTGGATCCCCAGTTCCCCACCCCACCACCCCCACGGCCCACCACCAGATTTGGGAACAGATGAACAGATATCGCATTTTAAAACGCTCCATGACTCCATCTGTCGTAATTTCATCTCAGGCCTGGTAGACTAACTCGCGTTGTTGATGGTTAAAACAATAATAATAATAATAACTGTTACTAGGTTCAATACGCCAGGTATGGCGTCTAACCGTCTGCACATTGCAGTTAACAATACTCCCCGTGCGTTAATTAACCTCGGAAACCAGGGATCTCTAGAGCACATGTCAGTACAGATTCGAACCGGAGACCTCCGGCTGTGGTGTCCATATAATTGGTAATGGTTAGGGTAGATCAAGACGGCAACACGCACGTGTCTGTGCGTCATCACTCCAAAGGTCTGAGTCCGAGGCTTGTCCAGGGGGAAAATGGGGAAAGCGTTTCCACTGCCAGGATAAGTGCCCATTGTAATCTTCTTCTTCTTCTAAGCGAGAAGACACCCTCGTGCATACACCCACCCCACCCTGAAGAGAAATACATCGAAAAAATAGTAGGGGGCCCTGGCGGGTCCCCTGGAGGTCGGCCCCGGGGGTGGTGTAATGTTCGTCAAGCAGTAGTGGCAGCCTCCTTGGTGATGAATGCGCAAGTAGTTGCTTACTCATCCGTTCAATTTAATATTGGGAGGGTCAAGAATCAATGTAGCATGGCATGGCATTATGATTCAACTTGGTGCCCTGTAAGGCTAATGAACTTATTAGCTCACTGACTTCCCGAAGTTCCATGGAGGCAGGTGCAGCAACTCCCGAGGCTACAGTTGCTACTTCGCAACCTGCAGGAACTAGTGCGGAAGAGCAGATTTCCTTGTCAAGCACAATGCGCTGATGTAATGACTAATGAGCTACGAGAGTCACGAAGAAGCGAATTCTTCAAGGGGAAATCGTAGACATGCTCCAGGTCCCTAGACTGAGTCCACAGGACAGGAGGGAAACGACAAATGAAAACGCGTCCACAGTCCGCAACCCTGAGATTCGTACGCGAAAAAGTGCCCTCAGAGGTAATCCGCCCCCAACGGGAATCAAGCACGAGTCGGAGAGATTTCAGGCCAGTCAGATTAACCGGCAATTTTGACCGGCGTTCTTGGGAAATTTGAAGATCTGAAGATGTGAAGATTCGAAGATGTGAAAAAACAGCACGATATCGCTTAAGTATCGCATAGGTCTGTCCCCCTAAGGGAGCCGACCAACAAAAACGAAGGGACTAAAACCCCCAACCCTTAGGACCGAAGCCTGATGCACAATCCATTGTGCCACGTCTCCATTACGTTCATGACACTGCGTCCTCTGTCACATACGCAACGTCGAAGTGTCCGTTGCATCCTGCAACGCAACTTGGGGAGGATATTTATTTTTGTGTAACGTACCTTCTCTCTGGGAGGGTCCGTTGGCCAGAAGGAAGGGTCCGTTGCGTCGCGGAACGCAGGCTATACAGTTGGTTGTGTCTCAGGCAGCAGGGCTGGGTCCTCCAGAAGTACCCTGGTGAGTGCATGTTTTCACGCACACTTTAACTGGGATGTGAGTGTTTACACGCACCTTCTCGACAGTTTTCAAAACGGTGTTCCGATTCAGATGGGAGTTGGAATTGTGGAAGTTTCAAACAAAATGAGGGGAACAATAAAGTTGGGAAAAAGTTTTGGGGCTCAGGGGCTGACTAGCGGCACTGATTTGTTACAATTCTTGTTGATCCATACAGTATTGTATATATTAAGGGCGCCTGGAGGCGCGTCCCGAATGAAATGATTCGGATCCTTAGTTCAATTTATTTTAATTAATTGAATTGAATTGTATTTAATGTTGTGTTATTTTAATTCGATTTATTCCTTTCCATTTCATTTAATTAACGTGATTTGAATGCATGTAATTGCTTTAAATTGTATCAATTCGAATTTGATTAAATTCGAAGGGCGCCTGGAGGCTTTAAATTAATTGAATTCCAATGAATCGATTGATGATTTAGCATTGTTAACTATAAGGTGACGAAAAAAAGAGTTGTTGGAGGTTTTTTTTTTTTTTTTTAGTTGTGAAAGGACTTTCACCCCAGGAGGTGGGTCTCCCGACACAAACCAGCGACACGGAGGATTCAGTTCGAATGGTGGTGCCACTCCTACAATATGCAAAGTAGGCGCACTTAGGGTTGGTGAACCCAAAAATTTGAGGCAGTCCAAGTGGCCCCTTCCCTAAGGCCCCCTTCCAAGCATCACCAAAGGCCCAAGTGGACCCTAAGACTAAGGGGGCCGCCTTGCCAACTCCAAGTGGACCCCTCCCCTTCCCTACGGTAAGGGGGCCACTTGCCAAGTATGCGGCGGCTCCAAGAGGGCCCCTTTTGGGCCCTCTCGCCAAGTATTAGGCAGCTAAAGTAGAAGCGAGATACCAACCCACGACCAAACGAACATTCACCACTACCCCTGTTGACCACGGCAGACAAGCTCCCTGCCATGGTCGTTAGAGGCGGAATCAGGAGACATAACTAGAGAACCACCACAAGGGCAGAAATCCGACAGTACTTCCCTACAAGGTTTGCTCAGGGCCAGGACGCCAAAATACTGAGGAATCGAACCTCACCACCCCCTTCCTACTCTCGCAAGTAGGGTCGATACAGCAAGGGTACTGTAGATCACAAGGGATGTAGAACAAACCACATTTGTAACTCAGCCTGCGTGTCCTGCGATCTAACGCCGCCCCCTAACCGCTAAGGTAAACCTCGGCAAGCCAGGAAAAGAGCAATCTCCAGTGGAACTATGGTCTGGGCGATTTTCACGCCCAGACCGGTCTATTTGGGCGAATTTCACGCCCAGACCAGGTGGTTGTGTGTGGGGGGGTGAGGGGGGTGTTGTGAAGGTATGGGTGGGTGGTAAGTTGTAAGAACGTGTGGTGATGGGGGGAGAGTGTGTGGTTATGTGTGATGTGGTGGGGGAGTGAGTGTGGGTTAGGTGGTGAAGAGGGAAGGTGTGAGTGTGTGTGTTTGGAGGGGATTTACTGGCCCAGACCGGTCTAGGCGACTCGTACGCCCTGGCCAGGGTTGTGGTGGTGGGGTGGGGGTGAGGGGTGTGATGTGAAGGTTGGTGGTGGTGTGTAGTAAGAACGTGTTGTGATAGGGGGGTGAGTGAGTGGTTATGGGCGGTGTGGTGGGGGAGTGAGATTGTGGGGATGGTGGTCAAGAGGGGCGTGTGTGTGTGGGGGGGAGGTGGGAGGAGGGGGGAGTGTTTGGCAGTGTGAGGTTGAAGGGGTGTGATAGAGGGGGACAGTGTGTGTAGGTGGAGCGTTAGGCTGTGGGCAAGGAATGAGGGTGGAGAAAAGAAGAAGTTGAAAAGAAACTTGGACCACAGGAGGAAGCATACCTAAGCATACCTGAGAAAGTCTGAACAGGAGGTGTCTGGAAAAGGAGGTGAATGTGTAGAGCAGAGGAATCAACGGGAGCGAGGTACGAGCTCCACGGCAATCACGTCTTTAGGCGTGATTGCGGAACTTTCGCATTTCCAATTTCACGTCGTTAGGCGTGATTGCGGAACTTTCGCATTTCCATTTCAATCACGGGTTGTTGATTTTTAAGGTAATGATAACGCCTGGTGGGGCGTGGTGTTAAGGGAGCCCGTCGTACGCGGGTAGGGAGCGGTCTCCTACCTCAACTGGACAAGCTACCATCGCGGTTGACGACGACCTGCAACGCCAAGAGCGACCAAAGGGGGAGTCGAACCCCCGACTCTTCGTTCCTTCGCAATCTGGTCTACCACTAGACCATTGTAATCGCTAAAGAGGCTGTTAATTTTTAAGCAGTATTGAACGTTTCTGTAATGTAATGAAATGCATGTATGTAGATTGACTTTTTTTATAGAATTTGATGCAAGAAAAATGAGGCCAATCAGGTGTCTGGTTGATTTTACGGAATTTGTTCAAGGTATTGCATGTTTCGGCCCAGCCCAGACGTGAACGGTATATCCCGTCCTGCTGAACGGGCTTTTGGCCAGCGGCAGGTGGCGTGGCTTGCCCCTGCCCCCGCCCGGTGGCCCCCGCCCCCGCCCCCGCCCCTGCCTCCGGCCCCTGCCCCGCCCCCGCCCGGTGGCCACCGCCCCTGCCCCACGCACGGCCCTGAGGTGGGGTCCGTGGGCTAATTATAGCACTAGTGCCCGAGGGGAATGTTTCGTCCATTGTGATGCTTACATGTTTCGCCTCCAATTTTTGACGACAATTCTGCTCCCAAACCTGTGTTTGCGCACATGTTTAAGTGGTTCAAATTTGAAATGTTAGCTCAAAACACCCTGAAATCAAATTGTTAACCGTTAATTGTAGCTATTTGGCCCAACCTGAGCTCCTTTTCATGAATTGCGATGCTCATATGTGCTCTGGTCAGAATTTGTCCGGTATATATAAGTCTTATAATTCATCAAAAATATAGAATGTTCAACTTTTTTTATGTTTTTCATAAAACCTGAAAATTTGGTTTGTGACACACGGACGAACGAACGAACGAACGGACATTTTAATGGGTCTAATCCCTCTTCAAATAAAGGGCGCCTGGAGGCGCGTCCCGAATGAAAATGTTTTAAATAAACTGTATTTAATTAAAATTTTAATTGTTTAATTTTATTATTGTATAATTGTATAATTGTTTAACTAAATAAATAAATTGTATTAATTAATGAATAATAAGATTAAAATGAATAAATCAAATTATGTTAAATTGATTGATTAATTATAAGGTATTAATTAATTAATTAATTATTTTTTATTTAATTAATAATCAATTAAATTTAACTGTATTCATAAGTTAATAAATAAATAAATAAATTAAAATTGATTTAATTAATTTGATATAATCAAAATTGTGTTGTATTGACTTGAATTGATTGCATTTAATTGATTTGAATTGTATTCATTTGAATTCAATATATTTGGATTTAGTTGAATTGAATCGATGGAGGTAGCTTCGTTTACTACGACAATTGACATTTTGTAGGGTTGTTAAATGTGAAGGAGTATTAAACGTGCCTGGACTGTCTTGTAGATGGACTTCCTTTGAAAGCAGTTGATGCACAGGAAATGTAACCAATTAGAGGTATAGTTGAATTTGTTCGGTCAGCCGCATACAAGCTTGATGTGGCTTCATTCCCCACATTTATGGCAATTCATTCGGGACCCCCATGACACAAGCCGCTTGTTGCCTAATACAACATCGTATTACGATTTCGCAGTGTGATCTGCGGTCGGACACGTGTTTTGCCAATGAGGTTGTAGAGTCGGCTGGGCGTAGGATAGAACACATAGTCTCGACAGCCTGGACACGTGGCATCTGAATTATGGTCAACCGCTGGCATTCAAACCACTAAGCAACTAAACCTTGAACACGTTAGAAGTCACGGGCAGGACATGGGGCAAATAGTTGAGAAAAAGTTGATATGCAGAATGCGAGAAAGTGAGAGGAGGGAGGCTGGGAGTTTCAAAAGTAGTGGATGAAGTAGGTCCTCATAGCAGAATAAGCTACACAACATTTGAAAACTTTTGAGAAGGATCATGACCGCTGCAATGCTGATATCTCTAGTCATGCGCACTCCAACTACGAGCCAAATGTTTGGGTGCAGAGTTTGCTTGGATCAGCAGCACAGATGGAGAGAGACAAACTAATGTACAATGAGACACGCGGAGCCTAGGGGGGTCATCAGAGGCCTAAAGCAAACATACTACATATATAATATATATAAACCATGACATGCCATGCTATGGTGCACCATGCCATGCCATACCAATATACTATGCAGATAGGTACAAACCATACCATGCTATGCTACACCATGCAATACCACACCATTAGGACATTGTATCATGCATGCTGGAATACACCTTACCATGCCATGCTATACTACACCATGCCATAGCACACCCTACTACCTAGCTAACATGCATGTAGGTTTAAACCATACCATGCCATGCTACACCATGCCATACCACACCAATATACCTTTGTATCATGCATGTTGGTATAACCCATAACATGCCATGCTATGCTGCACCATGAGAGACCATACCAATATACCATGCTATGCCACACCATGTTATACCACAAAATACTACCTAGTTACCATGCATGCAGGTATAAACCATAACATGCCATGCTACGCTGCACCATGTCATACCATATCAATAAACCATGCATGTAGGTACAAATCATACCATGCTATACTACCCCATACCATATGACACCATTATGTGTGGTGTGATGTAGTGCATCGAGGTGTGTTTTGGTGTGATTTGGTGTGATTTGGTGTGTTTTGGTGCGTTGTGTTGTGTTGTGCTGTGTTGTGGTGAGTTGTGGTGTGGTGTGGTAATTTGTGTTGTGTGTTGTGTTGTGGCATGTCGTGTCGTGTCGTGTCATGTGTTGTGGTGTGGTGTTATGATTTTTGGTGTTGTGGTAGTGTAGTGTATTGTTAGTGTAGTTTATTGTCTTTTTTGTATGTATTTAGTTAGTTTAATTAGGTTTTTTTGTCAGTTCGGTGTTTTTTTGTTTTGGTTTTTTTTGGTTGTGTTGCGTTTCTTTTTTTTTTTTTTTTTGTTTTTTTTTTTGTTTGTTTTGTTTTTTTTTTTGTGTTTTTCTTGTTTTGTTGTTGTGTTTTTTTTTGTTCATTTTTTTTTTCACTTGTCCTTGTGGTTTTTTTTTTTTTTTGTTTTTTTTTCGGTGTTTTTTTTCTTTTTTTGTTTTTTTTTTTTTTTGTTCTTTTTTTGTTTCCTTTTGTTTCTTCGTGTTGTTTTTTTCTTTTTTTTTTTTTATTTTGTTTTTTTTTTTCTGCTTTTGTTTCTTTTTTTTTCTCTTTTTTTTCTTTTTTTTTTTTTTTGTTTCCTTTTTTGTTTGTTGTGTTTTTGTCTTTTTTTTTTTCTTATTTCCTTGTGGTTTGTTTTGTTGTGCTGTGTTGTGTTGTGGTGTGGCGTGGCGCATCATGTCGTTGTTGTTTTTTGTCGATTTGTGTCATTTTGTGTTGTATATGGTGTGGTTCGGTGCGTGTGGGTGTGTGTGGTGTGTGGTGAGGTGTTGTTGTGGTGTGGTGTGTGTGTGGTGAGGGCGTGTGGTGGTTGTGGTGTGGTGTGTGTGGTGTGTGTGTGGTGTCGTGTGGTGTGAGTTGTGGTGTGGTGGGGTGTGGGTGTGGTGTGGTGTGGTGTTTGTGTTGCGTTGTGGTTGCATTTCATTTTTGTGTGGGTGTTTTTTGGTTTGTGTGGATTTGTGTGTTATTTTGTGTTGTTTTTTTTGTTTTTCGTTTTTCGGTTCTTTTGTTATTATTTTTTTGGTTATTCTGTGTTTTTTTTTTTTTGTGTTTTTTTTCTTTTTTTTTCTGTTTTTGTTTCTCTTTTTTTTTTTTTTTTTTTTTTTTTTTTTTTTTTTTTTTGTGTCCTTTTTTTTTTTTTTTTTTTTTTCTTTTTTTTTTTTCTTTTGTTCCTTTTTTTTTGTTTTTTTTTTTCGTTTTTTTTTTATTTTTTTTTTTCTTTCTCCTCCTTTCCTGTGTTTTTTTTTTTTCTATTCGTCTATTTTTTCCTGTATTTTTTTTCATCCTTTTTTTTTTTTGCTTGTTTCTTTTTTTTTTGATTTTTTATTATTTTTTGTTCTTTTTTTTTGTGTGGGTGTGGGTGTGTGATGCGGTGGTATGGGCGGTGCAGTGGTGGTTGGTGTGGTGAGGCACGGTGTGGGCGAGGTGTAGGCTGGTGGTGTGGTAAGGTGTGTGTGGTGGGTGTGGTGTGGTGTTGTTAGGCGTGGTGTGGTGTGGTTTGGCGTGGTGTGGCGTGGTGTACGTGGCGGTATCATGGTCGTGTTTTTTTGTGTCGATTTTGTTGCCGTTTTTGTGTCGTGGTTATGGTGTGGTGTGTGCGGTTTGGTGTTGTGTGGTGTTTTGGTTTGTGGGTGTGTTGGTGGTTGGGTGTGGTGTGTGTGGTGTGGGTGTGGTGTCGGGATTCTTTGTGATGTGATGTGTGGGTGTCTGGCGTGTTTTTGTTTTTTTTTGTGTCTTTTGTCTCTAGTTGTTTGATGTTTGGGGTGTGTTGTGTTTTGGTTTTGTGGTTTCGTATGTGTTGTGGTGGGGTGGGAGTGTGTTTTGGGTAGTGTTTCGTTGTGTTTGTTGTGTTGTGTTTTGTCGTGGTCCTGATCCTCTTGCGCCGTTTTGTGTCCTTTTGTGTTGTTCTTTGTGTCGTGTCGTTTTGTTGTGTGTTTTTTGCGTCCTGTTGGTTCCTTTGCTGTTAAGTTTTTTGTATTCTATTTTTCTTTTTGTTCTTTTGTTGGCGTGTCGTACATGTTCGTGTTGTTCGTGTCGTTTGTGTCGTTTTGGGGTGTCCTCTTGTGGTGTGGTGTGGTGTGGTTAGTGTGGTGTGGTGTGCTGTGTTGTTGTGTTGTTTGGGCGTGGCGTGTGAGGTAAGTTTGGTATGAGTGGTTTTGTGTTATATTTTAGTGTGGTTGTTGTGGTGTGGGAAGTCTTGTTTATATTTTTTTCTACCTTTGTTTTTTTGTGTTTTTTTTTGTTTGTGTTTTTTTTGGTCCTTGTTTTTTTTTTTTGTTTTTTTTTTTTTTTTCTTTTTCCTTTTTTTGGTTTTTTTTGGTTTTCTGTTTTTTGTTTTTTTTTTTTTCTTTTCTCCTCCTGTCTTTTTTTTATTTTTTCTCTTTTCTCCTTTTTTTTTTTAATTCTTTGTTTTTTTTTTATTCTTTTTGTTTTTTTTTGTTTTTTTCTTCCTTTTTTTTTCGCTTTTTCATCTTTTTTTTTGTTTTTCTTTTTTTTTTTTTATTTTTTTTTTTGTTTTATTTTTTTTTCTTTTTTTTTTTTGTTGTTCCTATTTTTTTTCTTTTTTTTTCTTTTTTTTTCTTTCTTCATCCTTTCTTTTTTTTTTTTTGTCATTTGTGCCTTTTTGTGTCGTGGTATGGTGTGTGTGGTGCGGTGTGGTGTGGTGTTGTGTGGTGTGGTGTGGTGTGTGGTGTGGTGTGTGGTGTGGTGTGGTGTGGTGTGGGTGGTGGTTTGGTGTGTGTGGTGCGGGAGGAGTGGTGAGGTGATTTGTGGTGCTGCTGTTGTTTTGTGTTGTGTTGTTGTTTTTTTGTTGTTTCTTGTTTCGCGTTTTGTTTTTTGGTGTGTTTTGTTTGTGTTGGTGTGGGTCTTGTGTTGTTTTGTGGCACATGTGGTGCGTTTTTTTGGGTGTGGTTGCGTTTGTGTTGATTTTGTGATTTTGTTAGTATTTTGTGTTGTGGTGTGCGTCCCTGTCCTTTGTTTTTTTTCCCTTTTTGTGTCCTTGGATGTTTTTGCTCTTGTTTTTGCCTTTTCCTTTTTTTGGTTTGTTTCTTTTTCTGTGTTTTTCTCTTTTCGGTTTGTTTGTTCTTTTCTTTTTTTTTTTTATCTTTTTTTTCTTTTCTTCCCCTTTCTTTTTTTTTCGTGGGACGATTTGTGTCGTTTGTTTCCTCTTGTGGTGTTGTGTGGTGTGGTATAGTGTGGGTGGTGTGGTGAGTTGTGGGTTTTGTGCAAGCGTTGTGGTGTTGTGTTGTGGTGTGTTTTTGTGTGTTGGGTTTGTTTTTTTTGTGTTTTGTTGTGTTTGTTTTGTATTTTTTTTATGTTTTTGTTTGGTTTTTTTGGGGTGTTGTTTTTTGATTTTGTGTTGGTTTTGGTTGGGTTGGGTTGTGTCTGTCATTTGTGCCGTTTCGTCCATTTTGTGTCGTTTTTTTGTAGTTCGTGTTTGTGGTGTGTTGTGGTGTAGTGTGGTGCGTTGCGGTTTGTTTTGGTGAGTTGTGTTGTGTTCTGGTGTGGCGTGTCCTAACATGTCGTGTTGTTTCGTGTCGATTTGTGTCGTTTTGTGTCCTCTTGTGGTGTGGTGTGGTGTGGTGTAGTGTGGTGTGGTGTGGTGTTGTGTGGTGTGGCCGTGGTGAGGGTAGTGTGGTATGATGTGGTGTGGTATGATGTAGTGTGGTGTGGTGTGGTGTGGGGAGGAGTGGTGAGGTGTGGTGCTATGTGTTGTGTTGTGTTGTGTTGTGTTGTGTTGTGTTGTGTTGTGTTGTGGTGTGGTGCATTGTGTTTTTGACTTTCATTGGTGTGTTTTATGGTGTGTCCTTTAGTTCCTTGTGTTGATTTGTCTTCTTGATTTTGCTTTTTTTGCTGTTTGTGGTGTGGTTTACCTTTTCTCTCCTTTCGTTTTTGTTTTTTATCTCTTTTTTTCCATTTTATTATTTTGCTTCAGGTGTTTTGTGTTTGCTGTTTTTTTATTTGTTTTCCTTTTTTTGTGGTGTTTTTGGTGAGGTGTTGTGTGGTGTGGTGTGGTGTGGTGAGGCGTGGTATGGTGCGGTGCAGTGTGGTGTGGTGTGGTGTGGTGAGGCATGGTGTGGCGAGGTGTAGGCTGTGTGGTGTGGTAAGGTGTGGTGTGGTGTGTGGTGTGGTGTGGTTAGGCGTGGTGTGGTGTGGTGTGGCGTCGTGTGGCGTGGTGTGGCGTGGCGTATCATGTCGTGTTGTTTTGTGTCGATTTGTGCCGTTTTGTGTCGTGGTATGGTGTGGTGTGGTGCGGTGTGGTGTTGTGTTTTGTGGGTGTGGTATGGTGTTGTGGGTTGGGTGTTGTGTGGTGTGGTGTGTGGTGTGTTTGTTGTGTTGTGTTGTCGGGAAGAGTGGGTGATGTGAGTTGTGTGCTTCGTGTTGTGTTGTGTTTTTGTTTTTGTTTGTGTTGTTTCCTTGGTGTCGCCTTTTTTTGTTTTTGTTTGTTTTTTATTTTTTGTTTTTTTTTTTTTTTTTTTTGTTTCCTTTTTTTTTTTTTTTTTCTTTTATTTTTGTTGTTTTGTGTTTGGGTCATGGTCATTTGTGCCGTTTTGTGTCATTTTGTGTCGTTTTGTGTAGTGTCGTGTTGTGGTGTGTTGTGGTGTAGTGTGGGTGCGATTTGCGTTTGTTTTTTGTCGAGTTGTTTTTGTTTTCTGTTGTGGCGTTCTCGTCGACATGTCTGTTGTTTCGTGTCGATTTGTGTCGTTTTGTGTCCTCTTGTGGTGTGGTGTGGTGTGGTGTAGTGTAGTGTAGTGTAGTGTGGTGTGGTGTGGTGATGGTGTGGTGAGGTGTGGTTTGGTGCCGCTGTGTGGTTTGTGTTGTGGGTGTGTTTGTAGGTGTGTTTTGTTGTTTTGTTTTGTGTTGTGGTTGTGGTGCGGTGTGGGTCGGTGTGCGTGGTGTGTGGTGTGGTGGTGTGTGTGGTGTGCGTGTGTGTTTTTGTTTCTGTTGTTGTTCTTTGCTAATTTTGTTTTTGTTTTTCTATTGTTGTGGTGTTTTTTGCTGTATGTTTTTTTGGTCGCCTCCTTTCTTTTTCTTTTTTTTTTTCCCTTTTTGTCCTTTTTTTTCTTCCCGATTTATTTTTTTTTTTTTTCATGGTTTCTTTTGTGGTGGTGGTTTGTGGTTTGTTGTTTTGGTGTGTGCGGTTGTGTGGTGTTGGTTTTTTATTTTTTTCTAGTGTGTGTCGGTGTCGTGTGGTGTGGTGTGGTGTGGTTTGGGTGTGGTTGTGGTGTTAGTCTGCGTATCATGCGCGTGTTGTTTGTTCGATTTGTGCCGTTTTGTGTCGTGGTATGGTGTGGTGGTCGGTGTGGGATGTGGTTATGGTGTGGTGTGCGGTGTGGTGTGGTGTGGTGTGGCGTGGCGTATCCTGTCTTGCTGTTTGGGTCGATTTTTGTTGATATGTGTCGTGGTATGGTGTGGTGTGGTGCGGTGTGGTGTGGTGTGGTGTGGTGTGGTGTGGTGTGGTGTAGTGTGTCATTTTGTGTCCTTTTGTGGCGTGTTATGTCGTGGTGTGGTGTGGTGTGGTGTAGTATGGTGATTTGTGAGGCCATACCACACCATTGTAACATTGTACCATGCATGTTGGTGTAAACCATAACAAACCATGCTTTGTTGCACCATGCCATACCATACGAATAAACCATGCAATTAGAGCAAGGGATGGCAGCATGGAACATTCCCATGTTGTCCAAGCTGCATGCGAAGCAAGGAACCCCATCAAGCTTGATTATAGCACGCACCTTTGCATCTATCTATTCCATTTAGGCCACCAATTTCTAATAACAGACCTCGATGATAGATATGGCGCAGTACAACTGCGCGCGCTTGATGGGGCGATGGGGCGAGTATTAGAGTTGAACTGAAGGGCAAAGGCTAGAGCTGTACGAGAAGACTGACGTTGAAATGTATTGCTCAGAATTGATGCTTCGTCAAAGACGAGTCCTAAGCGCGTGTCGCAAGCGAATAACGTTCGAGATCGTGAACTGAATAGGCCAGGAAGACAGGGCGAGGAGGATTTCACCGTGGCCAGGCCAAGCCACTCACAGTTGTTTTGTGCCCACCCGGCCGGCCAGTTCTGAAGTCGCCATGCAGGGCGCTGCACCCTTGTTTCCAACAATGCAAAAGCTTGATTTCGCCCACTGAACGGTTAGGAAGCGCGGGAACGGTAGTGGGCAAGTTCGAAGGTGCCCCAGGTCCAGTGGGTGTTGGGTTGACACGTGTCAGATCACGCTGCTGGCTGCCGCAAACCTCACACTACAGGCGCCCAGAGAAATCCCCATGCGAACGTTTGTACCTCCATAGTTTGCAACACGAAGGTGCTTCATTCCAAGCTCAGCAAGTGCGTGAGATGGATATATAATCGTTGCCCATAGAATTGTTCATTGTGCAAGTTAGCAAGGCTGGAAACATGAGCATTTCGTGAATTACAAGTAGAAGTACCATAGTTGGCGTGGCTTCATTACCCACCCGGCACACCCCACGCACCCGTCCCACCCCACGCACGGCCCTGCGGGTGAGTTGTGGGTTAAGTCCGTGCTAATAATAGCTCAAGTGCCCTAAGGGAATGATTTGTCCATTGTGATGCTTGCATGTTTCGCCTCGATTTTTTGACGACAATTCCATTCCCAAACCTATGTAGGCGCACATGATTGGATGGTACGAATTTGAAATGATGACAAATGTTACCCAATAATTGTCGCTTTTGGGCCAAAAAGCACAAACCTTAGCTCCTTTTCTTGAATTGCGATGCTCATATGTGTTCTCGTGAGAATATGTCCGTTATCAATAAGTCTTATAATTGTTATATGTTGTATAATGTTTCGTTTTTTTGTGATTTGAATTGAATCCTGAAAAAGTAGTTTGTGACACACGGACACACACACAGTTTTGACAGGCTAATCCCTCAAGGGCGCCTGGAGGCGCGTCCCGAATGAAAATGTTTTAAATAATCTGTATTTAATTAAACATTTAATTGTATAATTTTATTATTGTATAATTGTTTAATTAAATAAATAAATTGTATTAATTGATGAATAATAAGATTAAAATGGATTAATCAAATTATGTTAAATTGTTTGATTAATTATAAGTTATTAATTAATTGATTGATATTTAATTAATTATCAATTAAATTTAATTGGATGAATTAGTCAATTAATTAATTAATTAATTAATTAAAATTGATTTAATTAATTTGATAGAATCAAAATTGTGTCGTTTTGACTTGAATTGAATGCATTTAATTGATTTCAATTGTATTCATTTGAATTCAATATATTTGGATTTAGTTGAATTGAATCGATGGATGTAGCTTCATTTACTACGACAATTGACATTTTGTAGGGTTGTTAAGTTTGAAGGAGTATTAAACGTGCCTGGACTGTCTTGTAGATGGACTTTATTTGCAAGCAGTTGATGCACAGGAAATGTAACCAATTAGAGGTATAGTTGAATTTGTTCGGTCAGCTGCATGCAAGCTTGATGTGGCTTCATTCCCCACATTTATGGCAATTCATTCGGGACCCCCATGACACAAGCCGCTTGTTGCCTGATACAACATCGTATTACGATTTCGCAGTGTGATTTGCGGTCGGACACGTGTTTTGCCAATGAGGTTGTTGAGTCGGCTGGGCGTGTCCCTGGCGTGCGTAGGATTGAACACATAGTCTCGACAGACTGGACACGTGGCATCTGAATTATGGTCAACCGCTGGCATTCAAACCACTAAGCAACTAAACCCTGAACACGTTAGAAGTCACGGGCAGGACATGGGGCAAATAGTCAAGAAATAGTTGATATGCAGAATGCGAGAAAGTGAGAGGAGGGAGGCTGGGAGTTTCAGAAGTAGTGGAGTAAGTAGGTCCTCATAGCAGAATAAGCTACACAACATTTGAAAACTTTTGAGAAGGATCATGACCGCTGCAATGCTGATATCTCTAGTCATGCGCACTCCAACTACGAGCCAAATGTTTGGGTGCAGAGTTTGCCGGTATCAGCAGCACAGATGGAGAGAGACAAACTAATGTACAATGAGACACGTGGAGCCTAGGGGGGTCATCAGAGGCCTAAAGCATACATACTACAAATATAATATATATAAACCATGCCATGCCATGCTATGGTGCACCATGCCATGCCATACCAATATACTATGCAGATAGGTACAAACCATACCATGCTATGCTACACCATGCAATACCACACCATCAGGACATTGTATCATGCATGCTGGAATACACCTTACCATGCCATGCTATACTACACCATGCCATAGCACACCATACTACTATGCTAACATGCATGTAGGTTTAAACCATACCATGCCATGCTACACCATGCCATACCACACCAATATACCTTTGTATCATGCATGCATGTATAAACCATAACATGCCATGCTATGCTGCACCATGAGAGACCATACCAATATACCATGCTATGCCACACCATGTTATACCACAACATACTACCAAGTTACCATGCATGCAGGTATAAACCATAACATGCCATGCTACGCTGCACCATGTCATACCATATCAATGTACCATGCATGTAGGTACAAATCATACCATGCTATGCTACCCCATACCATATGACACCATTATGTGTGGTGTGATGTGGTGCGTTGTGTTGTGTTGTGGTGTGCTTTGGTGTGATTTGGTGTGTTTTGGTGCGTTTTGTTGTGTTGTGCTGTGTTGTGGTGAGTTGTGGTGTGGTGTGGTGATTTGTGTTGTGTGTTGTGTTGTGGCATGTCGTGTCGTGTCGTGTCATGTCGTGTGGTGTGGTGAGCTGAGGTGTGGTGTGGTTTAGTGTGATGAGGTGTGGTGTGGTGTGGTGTGGTGTGGTATGGTGTGGTGTGGTGAGGTGTGGTGTGGTGAGGTGTGGTGTGGTGTGGTGTGTCGTGTCGTGTCGTGTCGTGGTGTGGTGTGTGGTGTGGTGTGGTGTGGTGTAGTGAGGTGTGGGTGTGGTGTGTGAGGTGTGGTGAGGTGTGGCGTGGCGTGGTGTGTGGGTGTGGTGAGGTGGTGGTGTGGTGTGGTGTGGTGTGGTGTGTGTGTGTGGTGTGGGTGTTGGCGTAGCATGGCGTGGCGTGGTGTGGTGTGTGGTGTGGTGTGGTGTGGTGTGGTGTGGTGTGGCGTGGTGTGGTTTGGGTTGGTGTGTAGTGGTGTGGTGTGGCGTGTCGTATCATGTCGTGTTGTTTTGTGTCCATTTGTGTCGTTTTGTCTCGTCGTATGGTATGGTGTGGTGTGGTGTGTGGTGTGGCGTGATGTGGTGTGGTGTGTGGTGTGGTGTGGAGTGTTGTGTTGTGTTGTGTTGTGTTGTGGTGTGCGAGGTGTGGTGTGGTTTGGCGGGGTGAGGGGGTGTTGTGTTGTGGGGTGTTGGTGTGGTTTGGTGAGGTGTGGTGTGGTCAGCGCTGGTGTGGTTTGGTTTGTTTTTGAGTTGTGGTGTTGTTTGCTTGGTGTGTGTCTCCTTTCCGTGTTTATTTTGCCTCGATTTGTGTCGTTTTATGTCGTGGTACGGTGTATTGTGGTGCGGTGTGTGGTGTGGTGTGGTGTGAGGTGTGGTGTGGTGTGGTGTGGTGTGGTGTGGTGTGGTGTGGTGAGGCGAAGTTTGGTTTGGTGTGATGTGGTGTGGTATGGTGTGGCGTGGCGTATCATGTCGTGTTGTTTTGCGTCCATTTGTGTCGTTTTGTGTCGTGGTATGGTATGGTGATGGTGCGGTGTGGTGTTGGTGTTGGGCGTGGTGTCAGTGTGGTGTGGTGGTTTTAATGTGGTGTGGTGTGGAGTGTTGTGTGCGGTGTGGGTGTGTGTGGTGGTGGTTTGGGTGAGTGTGTGGTATGGTGAGGTTTGGTTGTGGTTTGGTGTGGTGTGGTGTGGTGATTATTGGTGTTATCTCTAGGTTGTGTGGTGTGGTTTGAGTGTGGTGTGTTTGAGGTTGTGGTGTGGTGTGGGTGGTGTGTGTGGTGTGTGTGGTGTGGTGTTGTTTAATTTGTTGGTGTGGCGTGGTGTGTGGGTGTGGGTGTGGTGTGGGGTGGTGGGAATAAACGTATGTGGTGTGGATAAGATGGTGTGATGGTGTGGAATGCGGATGAGGGTGTGGTAATCATAGGTTAACGGTTGCGGAATGGAGTGTGGTGCTGGGGATGCTGGTGACCAAAGATTGTGTAGGTGGTGGTAGGGTGTGTGTGGTGGTGTGTGTTTGGGAATGTGTTGATGGTGTGGTGTGGTGCGGTGTGGTGAATAGGTTGGTGTGGTGTGATGTGGATAGTGGTGTGGTGGGCGGGATGGGCGACATGCGGGGTAAGAAGAGTGGGGGGATGGTGAAGAATAGTAGAAAGGTGTGGAATTGGTTGGTGAGGTGGTATGGTGTGGGTGTTGTAGTGAAAGTGTTGTGTGGTGTGTGGTGTGGTGTGGGGTGTTGTCTGTCTGTGCAGCGGCACACGTGGTCTACTGCGGGGTGGTGTGTGCCGACAGGTGGCGTAGGTGTGGCGTGGCGTGACTCCGTGGTGTGTGGTTCGGGTGTTGTGTGGTGGGGGGTGTGGGCTGTGGGTTGTGGGTGGTGTTGGGTGTGCTGTGGGCTGGTGGTGTGGAAAAGTGTTGGTGGTGTGGGTGTAGGTGTGGGTAGGTGCTTGGGGGTTTGAAAAGGTGGTGTGTGTTGGCCGTGGTGTTGATAACATGCGAATGTGGTGGTACGGGTGTTGGTGGTGGGTGGGGAATGATTGAGATGTGAGTGTTTGTGGTGCGGGGGAGTGTAGGGAGAGGGGGGGGATGGGGTGGTAGGGAGGAGGAAAGTGTGGTAAAGATGTGGGTGGGACTGGTGGTGGGGTGTGTGGTGTGGGTGTGGTGTGTGGTTCAAGTGGGGGGGGAATAGGGTGTGTGGCCGGTGGGTGTGTGGTGTCGTGTGTGGTGTCCGTGTGGTGGTGGTGTTGGGTGTCGTGTGTAGTAGGTGATGGTTGGTGAAATGGTACCCGGGGTTTGCTGGAGGCTCTGGTTATGGGAGACTGGTGGGTAGGGTGTGGTGTGGAGGGTTTTGTGCGGTGTGGTCGGCATGGTGGGTGTCGCTGTATTGTGCGGTGGTTGTGTGAATGTGTTTGGAGGTATGTGTGTGAGTGGGGTTGTGGTGTGTTGTGGTTGTGCGTGTGGCGTTGTGGCGGGTGCGTGAAGGCGTCCGGTGTGTGTAACTTGTGTGTGTGTCGTGGGTGGGCTGTGTGTAGGTGTGTAGGTTACGTTGTGTGTGTTGTGGCGCGGCGGTGGTTGTGGGATTGCACTGGTTTTAGGTTTGTGTGGCGGATGTGTGGTGTTGGGGTTGGTGGTGTGGGTGTAAGGGTGGCTGGTGTTGTTCGTGGTGGTGGGTGTGGTGGATGGGCGGTGGGTGTGGTGTATGAGGGGTGACAGTGTGTAGTTGGTCGGTCCGGTTTTCATGTGCGTTTACCCTATGAGGTGTGGTGTGGTGTGTGTGGTTTGTGCGGCTTGTGGTGTCCGATTTTGGTGTGTTTGTGGTTCGTGTTATCTGTTCTTGGTCTGTGTACTTTGGTGTGGGTTTGTGTATATAGTGGACTGGTGTTGTCGGTGTGGCGCATGGTTTGGTCCAGGTGTGGTGTGTGTGTTGTGGTGTGGTGTGTGTGGTAGTGGTGTGTGCGTGGGTGGGTGCGTGTTGGCTTGGTGCTGTGTGGTTTGTGGTGTGGTGTGGTGTGGTGTGGTGTGTGTGGTGTGGTGTTGTGTGGTGTGGTGTGTGTGTGTTGGTGTGGTGTGTTCGGCGTGGTGTCGGCTCTGTGGTGGTGGTGTGGTGTGGTGTGGTGTGGTGTCGGTGTTGGTGTGGTGTGGTGTGGTGTGGTGCGGTGGGTTCGTCCGGTGCTAGCTGTGGTCCTCCCGAGTTTGGTGGTGTGGTCGTGGTGTGGTGGGGTGTCGGTGGTTCGTGTGGTGGTGTGGCGTGGTGTCAGTGTGGTGTGTGTTGTGGTGTGTGTGGTGTGGTGTGGTGTGTTGGTGTGGTGCTCGTCGTGGTGTCGCTGGGTGGTGTG
>JACBWV010000610.1:79154963-79270115 GCA_013435795.1 Chlamydomonas sp. ICE-L
GGTGTGGTGTGGTGTGGTTGTGGTGGTGTGGTTTGTGTGTGCGCGTGACGGTGTGGGGTGTGTGTGGTGAGGTTGCGCTGAGGTTTGGCGGTGAGGGCGGTGGGGCGTGGTGTAGATGTTGTGGTGGTTAGGCTGTGTGGTGTAGGCTGTGTGGTGTAGGCTGTGTGGTGTAGGCGGGTGGTTTGTAGCTGTGTGGTAGGGTAGGCTGTGTGGTGTGGCTTGTGTTGGTGTGGAGATGTGGTGTGGTTGTGTGTGGTGTGGTGATGTGTGGTGTGTGTGGTGTGGTGTGCTGTGTGGTTGCTGTGTGTGTAGGGATGGTGTGTAGCTGTGTGGTGTAGCTGGATGGCTGTAGGCTGTGTGGTGTAGGCTGGTGGTGTGGTGTGGTGCGGTGACGCGGGAGGTGAAGTGTGAGGCGTGGTGTAGGCTGTGTGGTGTGGTGTGGTGTGGTGTGGTGCGGTGCGGTGCGGTGCGGTGCGGTGCGGTGCGGTGCGGTGCGGTGCGGTGCGGTGCTCACGCACACACACACCAGGCCATCCATGCAATACAAGACAACCCCGTGTACACATTCACACATACCCAAACACTCACACATGCACACACAAGGGGCTACGCATGCCCTGCCACACGGCCCTACTTACATACACACACACCTCGCCATCCCCATGCACTAAAAGACAATCCTATTGACACAAACAACACACTCAGGCACTCACCCACACACACCGGCTATCCATGCACTACACCATGCACTCACAGACACTGGCTATCCATTCACTACCCCATGCACACACACAAACACACTCAGACACACCTTGAACACACACATAACTGGCTATCCAACTGCAGCAAAACCCAAACACTACTGAAGCACGAATAAATATCACGCACTACAACACCACATAACACAATCGCAATCATCTTCTCATTAACACCATCAGTACTAACAATCTCACCATGACCATCATCATCACTCCTACAATTAGAATCATCTATTTCACAACCATCACTCCATACTATACCAATTTACCATGCATGTAGGTACACATCATACAATGCTATGCTACACCATGCCATGCCCCACTATTATAGCTTTGTCCCATGCATGTTGGTATAAACCATAACATGCAGTGCTATGCTGCACCAGGCCATACCATACTAATCTACCATTGTACCATGCATGTAAGTATAAACCATTCAATGTCATGCTATTCTGCACCATGCAGTACCATACCAAATTTACCATGCTGGTAGAGCAAGGGGTGGTAGCATGATCCTTCGCATGTTGTCTCAGCTGCATGCGAAGCAGGGAACCGCGCGCGCTTAATGAGGCGATGGGCGACTATCAGAGTTGAACTGAGGGGGGCATCAAGAATTGCGAAGAATTGGTTCAAAGACAAGTCCGAGGCGCGTGTCGAAAGCTAATAATTGAGAAACTTCAACTGAATAAGCCTGCGAGAATGGGCGAGGAGGGTAAACGAGCGAAGAGTGGGTCCCTGGCGATCCTAGGCCGCCTGCCAGGGAGGGGTAACGTATGGCGCGGTGGCGTGGTCCATTTCGCCTCGGCAATACAAATGGGGGCGGCTTGGCCCATGCGAATGATGGTACCTCCATAGTTTGCAACTCGAAAGTCGCTGGTGCTTAATTCCAAGCTCCGCAAGTGTGTGAGCTGGATATGTTATCGTTGCCACTGTAATTGTTCATTGTGCAAGCTCGCGAGGCTGGAAACATGAACATTACGTGATTTAGAAGTACACAGTACATATCCGTAGGCCCACCCCACACACCCGTCCCACCCCACGCACGGCCATGCGGCTGAGTTGTGGGTGAACCCCGTGCTAATAATAGCTCAAGTGCCCTAGGCGACTGTTTCGTCCCTTGTGATGCTTGCATGTTTCGCCTCGATTTTTTGACGACAATTCCATTTCCAAACCTATGTATGCGCACATGATAGGATGGTACGAATTTGAAATGATGACAAATGTTACCCAATAATTGTCGTTTTTGGCCCAAAAAGCACAAACCTTAGCTCCTTTTCTTGAATTGCGATGCTCATATGTGGTCTCTTGAGAAAATCTCCGGTGTCAAAGAGTCTTCTAATTGGGATATCTTATATAATGTTTTTTTTTTTTATTAGAAGTGGAACCTGAAAAGTAGGTTGTGACACACGGACACACACACACACACACACACACACAAACAAACAGTTTTGACAGGCTAATCCCTCAATCAATCATAAAGGGCGCCTGGAGGCGCGTCCCGAATGAAAATGTTTAAAATAATATGAATTAAGTTTAACAAATTATTGTATGATTTTATTATTGTATAATTGTATAATTAATTAAATAAATTGTATTAATTAATGAATTATATGATTAAACTGATTTGATCAAATTCTGTTAAATTAATTGATTAATTTAAAAGTATTAATAAATTAATAACATCATTAATTAAATTATATTAAATTAATTATCAATTTAATTAATTTAATTGTATTAATTAATTAATCAATAAATTCAACTGTATTTAATTAATTTTTTATAGAATCTAAATTATGTTGTATAGACTTGAATTTAATGCATTTAGTTGATTTGAATTGTATGCATTTGAATTCAATAGATTTGGATTTAATTTAATTGAATCGATGGATGTAGCTTTGTTTACTACGAAGTAACGACAATTGACATTTTGTAGGGTTGTTAAATTTGAAGCAGTATTAAACGTGTCTGGACTGTCTTGTAGATGGGATTTATTTGCAAGCACTTGATGCACACGAAATGTTACCAATTAGAGGTATGGTTGAGTTTGTTCAGTCAGCCGCATACAAGCTTGATGTGGCTTCATTCCCCACATTTATGGCAATTCATTCGGGACCCCTAGGACACAAGCCGCTTGTTGCCTAATACAATGTCGTATTACGAAATCGCAGTGTGATATGCGTTCTGACTCGTGTTTTGCCAATGAGGTTGTTGAGTCGGCTGGACGTGTCCCTGGCGTGCGTAGGATTGAACACATAGTCTAGACAGCCTGGACACGTGGCATCTGAATTATGGTCAACCGCTGGCATTCAAACCACAAAGCAACTAAACCCTGAACACATTAGAAGTCACGGGCAGGACATTGTGCAAATAGTCGAGAAATAGTTGATAAGCAGAATGCGAGAAAGTGAGAGGAGGGAGGCTGGGAGTTTCAGAAGTAGTGGAGTAAGTAGGTACTCATAGCAGAATATGCTACAAAACATTTGACAACTATTGAGAAGGATCATGACCGCTGCAAAGCTGATATCTTTAGTCAAGCGCACTCTAACTACGAGCCAAATGTTTGGGTGCAGAGTTTGCCGGCATCAGCAGCACAGATGGAGAGAGACAAACTAATGTACAAAGAAACAGGTGGAACCCAAGAGGGGCATCAGAGGCCTAAGCATACATACTCTATACCACACCGCACATGCACACACATGTGGCTATCCATGCACAGCCACTTAGCACTGTGCACGCACATTCACACACATATGGCTATCCATTCACTGCCACACAGCACTGTGCACGCACATACACACATAGCTGGCTATCCATGCACTGCCACACAGCACTGTGCATGCACATACACACACATGTGGCTATCCATGCACAGCAACACAGCACTGCGCACGCACATACACACACATCTGGCTATCAGTGCATTACCACACAGCACTATGCACGCACATACACACAAATCTGGCCATCCATGCACTACATCACAGCACTGTGCACACACATACACACACCTCTGGCTATCCATGCACTACAAGATAACCACATGCAAACACAAACACATTCAGCAATCAAGCATGCACACACAAAACAACTGGCTACACAGACATTGTCGCACAGCCATGTGCTAGTACATACACACACATCTGGCTATCCATGCACTACAAGACAACCCATGCAAACATGAACACACTCAAATACAAACACATGCACGCACAAAACAATTTGCTATCCAACCACTGCCACACAGCACTATGCACGCACATACACATACATCTGGCTATCCATGCACTGCCACACAACACTGTGCACGCGCATACACACACATAGCTGGCTACCCATGCACTACCACACAGCACTGCGCACGCACATACACATGTGGCTTTCCATGCACTGCCACACAGCACTGCGCACGCATATACGCACACATCTAGCTATCCATGCACTACAACACAACCCAATGCAAACACAAACACACTCAAATACACACGCACGCATGCACGCACCAAACAAATTGCCATCCATGCACTGCAACACAGCACTGTGCACGCACATACACACACATCTGGCTATGCATGCACTGCAACACAACACTGTGCATGCACATACACACAGATCTAGCTATACATGCACTGCAACACAGCACTGTGCACGCACACACACACACATCTGGCTATCCATGCACCAGAAGACAACCACATGCAAACACAAACACATTCAGCCACTCAAGCATGCACACAAAAAACAACTGGCTACACATACATTGCCGCACGGCCATGTTTTTAGAACGTACACACACATCTGGCTATCCATGCACTACAAGACAACCCCATGCAAACATGAACACACTCAAATACAAACACATGCACGCACAAAACAATTTGCTATCCATGCATTGCCACACACCACTGTGCACGCACTTACACACACATGTGGCTATCCATGCACTGCCACACAACACTGTGCACGCCCATACACACACATAGATGGCTATCCATGCACTACCAAACAGCACTGCGCACGCACATACACACACATTTGGCTATCGATGCACTGCCACACAGCACTGCGCACGCACATGCACACACATGTGGCTATACATGCACTGCCACACAGCACCGCGTAAGTACTTACACACACATCTGGCTATCCATGCATTGCCACACAGCACTGTGCACGTACATACACACACATCTGGCAAACCATGCACTACAAGACAACCACTTGCAAACACAAACACATTCAGCCAATCAAGCATGCACGCACAAAACAACTGGCTTCACATACACTGCCGCACAGCCATGTGCTAGTACATTCGAACACATCTGGCTATCCATGCACTATACGACAACCCCATGCAAACACAAACACACTCAAATACACACGCATGCACGCACAAAACAAATTGCCATCCAACCACTGCCACACAGAACTGTGCACGCACATACACACACAACTGGCTATCCATGCACTGCAACACAGCACTGTGCACGCACATACACACACCTCTGGCTATGCATGCACCACAAGACAACCACATGCAAAACACAAACACATTCAGCCAATCAAGCATGCACACACAAAACAACTGGCTACACAGACATTGTCGCACTGTTATGTGCTAGTACATACACACACATCTGGCTGTCCATGCACTATAAGACAACCCCATGCAAACACAAACACACTCAAATACACGGATATGCAATACAAATTAATATCCATGCACTTCCACACAGCATTGTGCACGCACATACACACACATCTGGCTATCCATGCACTACCACACAGCACTGTGCACGCAGATACACAAACATCTGGCTATCCATGCACTGCAACACAGCACTGTGCATGCACAAATTACACATCTGGCTATCCATGCACTGCCACACAGCACTGTGCACGCACATATGCACACATCTGGCTATCCATGCAATACAAGACAAATCCATGCACACACAAACACACCAAGACACTCACGCATGCAAACACACAAACGAACAACTGGTTGCACATGCACTGCCAAACAGCACTGTTCATACCAAATACACACACCTGGCCATCCATGCACTATAAGACAACCCCAGGCACATGCACACACATCTGGCTACACATGCACTGCCACACAGACCTGTTTCCGTACACAGTTACACACACCTGGTCATCCATGCACTACAAGACAATCCATGGACAAACACAACCCAATCAGACACTCACGCACACACACACCAGGCCATCCATGCAATACAAGACAACCTCATGCATACATTCACACATACCCAAACACTCACACACACACACACAAGGGGCTACGCATGCACTGCCACACCGCCCTACTTACATAAACACACACCTCGCCATCCCCATGCACTAAAAGACAATCCTATTGACACAAACAACACACTCAGGCACTCACCCACACACACTAGTTATCCATGCACTACACCATGCACTCACACACACTGGCTATCCATTCACTACCCCATGCACACACACAAACACACTCAGACACACCTTGAACACACACATAACTGGCTATCCAACTGCAGCAAAACCCAAACACTACTGAAGCACGAATAAATATCACGCACTACAACACCACATAACACGATCGCAATCATCTTCTCATTAACACCATCAGTACTAACAATCTCACCATGACCATCATCATCACTCCTACAATTAGAATCATCTATTTCACAACCATCACTCCATACTATACCAATATACCATGCATGTAGGTACACATCATACAATGCTATGCTACACCATGCCATGCCCCACTATTATACCATTGTACTATGCATGTTGGTATAAACCATAACATGCAGTGCTATGCTGCACCAGGCCATACCATACTAATCTACCATTGTACCATGCATGTAGGTATAAACCATTCAATGTCATGCTATTCTGCACCATGCAGTACCATACCAAATTTACCATGCAGGTAGAGCAAGGGGTGGTAGCATGATCCTTCGCATGTTGTCTCAGCTGCATGCGAAGCAGGGAACCGCGCGCGCTTAATGAGGCGATGGGCGACTATCAGAGTTGAACTGAGGGGGGCATCAAGAATTGCGAAGAATTGGTTCAAAGACAAGTCCTAGGCGCGTGTCGAAACCGGGACATGCATTATTGTCAGCTGTACTACTAGGACACGAGTGCCTTATTGGTATCTGATCAGATGCCAATAAGGCACTCGTGTCCAAGTAGTACAGCTGACAAAAGCTAATAATTGAGAAACTTCAACTGAATAAGCCGTGAGGCGAGGAGGGGAAACGAGCGAAGAGCGGGTCCCTGGCGATCTTAGGCCGCCTGCCAGGGAGGGGCAACGTATGGCGCGGTGGCGTGGTCCATTTCGCCTCGGCAATACAAATGGGGGCGGCTTGGCCCATGCGAATGATGGTACCTCCATAGTTTGCAACTCGAAGTCGCTGGTGCTTAATTCCAAGCTCCGCAAGTGTGTGAGCTGGATATGTTATCGTTGCCACTGTAATTGTTCATTGTGCAAGCTCGCGAGGCTGGAAACATGAACATTACGTGATTTAGAAGTACACAGTACATATCCGTAGGCCCACCCCACGCACCCGTCCCACCCCACGCACGGCCATGCGGCTGAGTTGTGGGTGAAGTCCATGCTAGTAATAGCTCAAGTGCCCTGGGGGAATGTTTCGTCCATTGTGATGCTTACATGTTTCGCCTCGATTTTTTGACGACAATTCCATTCCCAAACCTATGTATGCGCACATGATTGGATGGTACGAATTTGGAATGGTGAAAAATGTTACCCAATAATTGTCGCTTTTGGCCCAAAAAGCACAAACCTTAGCTCCTTTTCTTGAATTGCGATGCTCATATGTGGTCTTGTGAGAAAATCTCCGGTATCAATAAGTATTATATTTGGGATATCTTATATAATGTTTTTTTTTTTTTTATTAGAAGTGAAACCTGAAAAGTAGGTTGTGACGGACACACACACACACACACACACACACGGACATTTTTGACAGGCTAATCCCTCAATCAAATAAAGGGCGCCTGGAGGCGCGTCCCGAATGAAAATGTTTCAAATGATCATGAATTTAATTAAGAATTTAATTCGGATTCAATTCGGATTTAATTGCATAATTGTATTTATTATAATTGTATAAATGTTTAATTAATTATTAACACGATTAAAATGAATGAATACTTTTTTGTTAAAGTCATTGATACTATTTCATTAATTACAGAATTAATTAAATTATATTTAATTAATTGTTACTTTAATTTAATTATATTAATTAAATTGTATTAATTCACGAATTCATTAATTAATATGTTTTTAATTAATTTGATAGAATCAAAATTGAATAGTTTGGACTTGAATTGAATGCATTTAATTGATTTGAGTTGTATTCATTTAAATTCAATATATTTGGATTTAATTGAATTGAATCGATGGATGTAGCTTTGTTTACTGTGAAGTAACGACAATTAACATTTTGTTGGGTTGTTACATTTGAAGTGGTATTAAAGGTGCCTGGACTGTCTTGTATATGGGCTTTATTTGCAAGCATCTGATGCACACAAAATGTAACCAATCAGAGGAATGGTTGATTTTGGGGAATTTGTTCGGTCAGCCGCATACAAGCTTGATGTGGCTTCATTCCCAACATGTATGGCAATTAATTGGGGACCCCCAGGACACAAGCCGCTTGTTACCTAATACAATATCGTATTACGAGATCGCAGTGTGATATGCGGTCTGAAATGTGTTTTGCCAATTAGGTTGTAGAGTCGGCTGGGCGTGTTCCTGGCGTGCGTAGGATTGAACACATAGTCTCGACAGCTTGGACACGTAGCATCTGAATTATGGTCAACCGCTGGCATTCAAACCAATAAGCAACTAAATCCTGAACACATAAGACGTCACGGGCAGGACATGGGGCAAATAGTCGAGAAATTGTTGATATGCAGAATGCAAGAAAGTGAGAGGAGGAAGGCTGGGAGTTTTAAAAGTAGTGGAGTAAGTAGGTACTAATAGCAGAATAAGCTACAAGACGTTTGACAACTTATGAGCACTTTATACACAGACATCTAGCTATCCATGCACTGCCACACAGCACTACGCAGGCACATTCACACACATCTGGCTATCCATGCGCTGCGACACAGCACTGTGCACGCACATACACACATAGCTGGCTATACATGCATTACCACACAGCACTTTGCATGAACATACACATGTGGCTACCTAGCATTGCCACACAGCACTGCGCACGCACATACACACACATAGCTGGCTATCCATGCACTGCCACACAGCACTGTGCACGCACATACACACACATCTGGCTAACCATGCAATACATTACCACATGAAAACACAAACACATTCAGCCACTCAAGCATGCACACACAAAACAACTGGCTACACATACTGTCGCACAGCCATGTGCTACTACATACTAACACATCTGGCTATCCATGCAATACACGGCAACCCCATGCAAACACGAACACACTCAAATACGCACGCATACCCGCACAATACAAATTGCTATCCATGCACTGCCACACAGCACTGTGCACGCACATACACACACATCTGGCTATCCATGCACTTCCACACAACACTGCGCAAGCACATACACACACATCCAGCTACCTAGGACTGCCACACAGCACTGCACACGCACATACACACACATAGCTGGCTATACTCGCACTTCCACACAGCACTGTGCATGCACATACACACACATCTGGCTACCCTGCACTGCCACGCAGCACTGTGGACACACATACACACACATCTGGCTATCCATGCACTGCCACACAGCACTGTGCATGCACATACACATACATGAGGCTATCCATGCACTGCCACCCAGCACTGCGCACGCACATACACACACATCTGGCTATTCTGGCACTGCCACACAGCACTGTGCACGCAAATTCACGCACATATGGCCATCCATCCATGCACTATAAGACAACCCCATGCAAATACAAACACACTCAAATACACATGCATGCACACACAAAACAATTGGCTATACATGCACTGCCACACAGCACTGTGCACGCACATACGCAAACATCTGGCTATCCAAGCACTACAAGACAACCCCATGCACACACAAACACACCCCGACACTCACGCATGGAAACACACAAATGAACAACTGGCTGCACATGCACTGTCACACAGCATTGTTCATACCATATACACACACCTGGCCATCCATGCACTATAAGACAACCCCAGGCACATGCACACACAAGTGGCTACACATGCACTGCCACAAAGATCTGTTTCCGTACATAGATACAGATACCTGGCCATCCATGCACTACAAGACAATCCCATCGACACACAACCCAATCAGACACTCACCCTTACACACACCAGGCCATCCATGCACTACAAGACAACCCCATGCAAACATTCACACATACCCAAACACTTACACACGCACACACAAGGGGCTACGCATGCACTGCCACCCGAAGCAGGGAACCCATCTGTCTTCCTTTCCATTTAGACCGCTATGCTGCAACATGCCATACTATACCAATATACCATGCATGTAGGTACACACCATACAATGCTATGTTACACCATTCCATACCACACCATTCTACCATTGTACAATGCATGTTGGTATAAACCATAACAAACCATGCTATGTTGCACCATGCCATACCATACTAATATACCATGCATGTATATACAAACCATACCATGCTATGCTACACCATGCCATACCATTGTACAATTCATGCATGCATGGCATGTATAAACCATTACATGCCATGATATGCTGCACCTTGCCATACTACACCAATAAACCGTGCATGTAGGTACAAATCATACCATGCTGTGCTACACCATGACGGCTGGGGAGTGAGGAAGGGTGTGGGCAATGGGAGCAATGCCCAGGCCAGGAAAATCTGGGCGGGAGTGGGAGGAAAGGTTGACAGGTCCAGGGGTGGACCTGGCGTGGGGTATAGGGGCGAGAGGATGGGAATATGGGATTGGAGTGGGGGGGTGAAGAAGTGGGTCGAAGTGGGAAGGGAAGTGTCGAGAGGTCCGAACTCGGACGTGGACGTGATTGAGTTCAATGCGGCCTAACCCCCGTGCGATTGGGAGTGCATGTTAAGCATTGGACATGGTGTGTGGGTGTGGGTGGGATACCTGGTAGAGGCGGAAGGGGAGACAGGCGAACGCCGGGATTGTGAATTGAGCGGGATTGGGAGCTGATCTGGAAGGAGATTTTAACAGGAAGGATAATTGTCGGAAGCGGCAGCAAGCAGGCAGAGTGAGGCGAAAAATCGTCGTGATCAGCAGCAAGCAAGCAGAGGCAGGCGAAGGGAACACAGGCTAACGTCAGTTGAGAATTGATCGGGATCGAGAATTGATCGGGATTGAGATCAGCGACATACATGAGGCGCAGGTGATGATTATTGCGGATGTAGTGGGGGGCCGGTGGGGGGGCCGGTCGACAGTCTGGCAGTGGCAGACTTGCAGTGTGGCAGCATCGCAGTGGCACGCCAGTGGGACCAAGGCGAATTGTTCAGGACACTGCGTCCTACCTCCGTCGTCGAAGGAACGTCGAAGGGTCCGTTGCGTCGCAGACGCAGCTTCAGTAGGTTGGCTGCGTCTCACTTGAATGCCATGCGTCCCTCTGCGTCCGATTCCGTCCCATTGCTGGCGGCCTCGGAAGTGCCCATGCGAACGTTTGTACCTCCATGGTTTACAGCACGATGGTCGCAAGTGCGTGAGATGGATTTGTATTCGTTTCCCATGGAATTGTAAATTGTGCAAGTTGCAAGGCTGGAAGCATGAACATGACGAGAATTAGAAGTAGAATGACCATAGTTGGCGTGGCTTCATTACCCACCCGGCACACCCCACGCACCGGTGCCCCACGCACGGCCCTGCGGCTAAGCTGTGGGTGAAGTCCGTGCTAAAAATAGCTCAAGTGCCCTAGGGGAATGTTTCGTCCATTGTGATGCTTACATGTTTCGCCTCGATTTTTTGACGACAATTCCATTTCCAAACCTATGTATGCGCACATGATTGGATGGTACGAATTTGAAATGATGACAAATGTTACCCAATAATTGTCGCTTTTGGCCCAAAAAGCACAAACCTTAGCTCCTTTTCTTGAATTGCGATGCTCATATGTGGTCTCTTGAGAATATCTCCGGTATCAATAAGTCTTATAATTGGGATATCTTATATAATGTTTTGTTTTTTTGTGATTTGAAGTGAAACCTGAAAAGTAGGTTGTGACGAACACACACACACACACACACACACACACGGACATTTTTGACAGGCTAATCCCTCAATCAAATAAAGGGCGCCTGGAGGCGCGTCCCGAATGAAAATGTCTTATATTTGGGATATCTTATATAATGTTTCGTTTTTTTGTGATTTGAAGTGAAACCTGAAAAAGTAGTTTGTGACGGACGGACGGACACACACACACACACACACAGTTTTGACAGGCTAATCCCTCAATCAATCAAAAAAATAATTTTTTTCATTCGGGTAAAAATTGTAATTTTTTTCATTCGGGTAAATTTTGTAATTTTTTTCATTCGGGTAAAAAAATTGAATATTTTTTCATTCGGGTATTTTGTAATTTTTTTCATTCGGGTATCAAACATTTTGTAATTTTTTTCATTCGGGTAAAAAATTTGTATTTTTTTTCATTCGGGTATAATGGGCGCCTGGAGGCGCGTCCCGAATGAAAATGTTTTAAATAATCTGTATTTAATTAAAATTGTAATTGTATAATTTTATTGTTGTATAATTGTTTAATTAAATAAATAAATTGTATTAATTAATGAATAATAAGATTATAATGAATTAATCAAATTCTGTTAAATTGTTTGATTAATTATAAGTTATTAATTGATTGATTAATTTACTAATTAATTAATTTAATTATATTTAATTAATGATCAATTAAATTTAATTGTATGAATTAGTTAATTAATTAATAAATTAATTAATTAAAATTGATTTAATTAATTTGATAGAATCAAAATTGTGTTGTATTGACTTGAATTGAATGCATTTAATTGATTTGAATTGTATTCATTTGAATTCAATATATTTGGATTTAGTTGAATTGAATCGATGGATGCAGCTTCATTTACTACGACAATTGACATTTTGTAGGGTTGTTAAATTTGAAGGAGTATTAAACGTGCCTGGACTGTCTTGTAGATGGACTTTATTTGCAAGCAGTTGATGCACAGGATATGTAACCAATTAGAGGTATAGTTGAATTTGTTCGGTCAGCCGCATACAAGCTTGATGTGGCTTCATTCCCCACATTTATGGCAATTCATTCGGGACCCCCGGGACGCAAGCCGCTTGTTGCCTAATACATCGTATTACGATTTCGCAGTGTGATTTGCGGTCGGACACGTGTTTTGCCAATGAGGTTGTAGAGTCTGCTGGGCGTGCGTAGGATTGAACACATAGTCTCGACAGCCTGGACACGTGGCATCTGAATTATGGTCAACCGCTGGCATTCAAACCACTAAGCAACTTAACCCTGAACACATTAGAAGTCACGGGCAGGACATGGGGCAAATAGTCGAGAAATAGTTGATATGCAGAATGCGAGAAAGTGAGAGGAGGGAGGCTGGGAGTTTCAAAAGTAGTGGAGTAAGTAGGTACTCATAGCAGAATAAGCTACACAACATTTGAAAACTTTTGAGAAGGATCATGACCGCTGCAATACTGATATCTCTAGTCATGCGCACTCCAACTACGAGCCAACTGTTTGGGTGCAGAGTTTGCTGGGATCAGCAGCACACATGGAGAGAGACAAACTAATGTACAATGAGACATGTGGAACCTAGGGGGGTCATCAGAGGCCTAAAGCATACATACTACATATATAATATATATAAACCATGACATGCCATGCTATGGTGCACCATGCCATGCCATACCAATATACTATGCAGGTAGGTACAAACCATACCATGCTATGCTACACCATGCAATACCACACCATTAGGACATTGTATCATGCATGCTGGAATACACCATACCATGCCATGCTATACTACACCATGCCATAGCACACCCTACTACCATGCTAACATGCATGTAGGTTTAAACCATACCATGCCATGCTACACCATGCCATACCACACCAATATACCTTTGTATCATGCATGCATGTATAAACCATAACATGCCATGCTATGCTGCTGTAACGGTACAGAACCCTTCACGGGTACTCTGGCCGTCCAGCAAGGCATACGGGTACACCTCACCCGTAAGCCACGTGACGAACGCACATGATACAGTACCATACCCATGTACTGCCTCATCTCTCACAACGCACACGTTGCGCACATAGACACGAGCTACTCGGAACGAACCCTTCTACTCCTTCCACGAAGACGTTCTACCCGATCAACTCTACATCCCCTACTTAGGTAACACCCTACTGTCCTGTTAGCTTACGCATATCGACTTACGCATAAACATACATCACGTAGACTGTTCCACTAGAATAACCCCCCAGGCTGCTAAGTGCATCCTGAGGTGTTACACTGGTAGCGGAGCTGGTTTCGTTCCTTAGGGACCTCACGCATACACATACGCACGCATACGGATTTTTCTTCACATTAATCGCACCCGCCAGGACATCCTGTCGGCTTTCTGGCATTTGCTGCTCGCTGTTCCTGCTCTTCCCTGTAGGCTTCGGGTACTCGTAGCGCCTGTTAGGTTCTCGCAGTGAACTGTCCTGTTCAGCTCGACACGCCCTAGGCCGCCTGTGACCTGTCGTGCATGGGCATCTTTTCCTAGCCTGCCCTACCCCTGTATGGCCTACGCGCTCGATTCTTGCTTTCACGACCTGTCCTTTTGGTCATAGCTTCTAAAGCTCCATTCCCGAGCATCTTGAGGTTTGATCAATTGGGCAGCATCGGCTCCATTTGCCTCCTAGGCCTTACTTGCTTTAATTAGCGTACTTCACGAGCCTGTCCTGCGACTCTTCCTGCTTGCTGCATCATCTTTTGTTGCTTTCCACCTGCACGTTTGCTCATCCTGTCGCGCAATTCGGTTCGTCGTTGTCCTTCCTGGTTGCCCTGTGATACGTGCCTTGGCAGTGCTTTTATCCCTCATCGTATTCTGGACGAACGCGTCATATACAGTTACGCTTGAGGCATTATCAGCTCGTTACGCTCGCAAAATTTACGAGTCACTGTGGCAGGTGAATTTTGGCATCCTGGAGTTGCGTGTAATTCTCCCTCTCTCGCCCACCACTCATTCCTGTCCAGCCTACTGACTTGTTCTGTTGCTTACGCAGAATGGCATCACATAAAACCAACAAGGTAACCGACGACGCGGCTGACCAGCCTACGATGTCAGTGGTCGACACCAATCCCGAAGGGATGGGGTCTTCTGACACTGAGCCCGACACTGAGCTCGGTGCAACGCTGGATGAGTCCGCGTCCGCCGAAGCGCGGCCCTCTGTGTCAGTGGGTACGCTGCAACCGCTGGTAGACGGCCTCAATGATCTGGCGGCACCCTGGGGTGCCCCGCCCGCTGCCCCGCCTCCGCGCGCAGGCATGGCTCCGACGACGACGCCGCTGTCTGAGCCTTCCCTTGGGGAGCTCAGCGCTCGCTATGAAGCGGGCGCGGAGCGCAGGCGTCACGCAAAGGTTGACGACCTCAATGGTCTGGCGGCACCCTCGGGTGCCCCTCCCGCTGCCCCGCCTCCGCGCGCGGGCATGGCCCCAACGACGACGACGACGCCGCTGGCGCAGCCTTCCTTCGAGGAGATCAGCGCTCGCTATGCCGAGGGCGCGGAGCGCAGGCGTCACAAGCATATGGGTGACCACCTGATCGCTGCGGAACAAATTGGTCAACTCCGCGCGCAGCTTGACCAGGCCTCCATCGCCAACGCAGCTCTCACCGAGCAATTTGTGGCTAAGGTAGCCGCTACGAACGCCGCGGTCGCTGACCTAACGCAGCGCCTCGCCGTCTCCAGCGCGGCTACCGAGGCCGCATTGGCCAATGGCGACCCTACGGAGAGGCAAGAGCTGTTAACCAGCCACTACTTCCTAGATCTGGCTACAAGCCAGAAGGCTCTAGCCGACCTCCAGGTCGCTTCCGCTGAGGCCGCGGCGACCGCAAGGTCCTCCATGGAGGTTTGGCGCGTCGAGCTGGCGGCTAAAGAGTCCGAGCTCGGTGCGGCGCAGGCCAACCTCGCTCAGTCTCAAGCAGGTGAGCGCAGTTTGACGCCTGACGAACATATGACGAACATACCATTCTCGGTTTGCAATCCATTTGATCATATTGAGGACTCACCTTCTCAAGTGGTTACCCCTCGCAATGTTTTGCCCGTTAATCGCACCCTGTTTCATAATCTGCCGACGCCATTGTCTAACTCGCCACGTTTTTCCCCCCATGCAGCGCTCGCCCCCGCTCTCGCTGAGAACGCGCGCTTGACTGAGGTCGTCGCGCAGCTGACCCGCGAGATCGTCGCCTCTGGCGAGCGCCCAATGACTGCTCCCGCGGCTGCACCTCCCGCCGCCATTACCATGGCTGATGTCATGGCCATGATCGCGGCGAGCCAAGCTCCTGTGGCGCGCAACGAGACTGTGCCGATGGACACTGAGGACCCTGGCGGTTCTTCCAGCGGCGCCCGCTACGTTGGGTGTGGGAACGGCAGGACTGTGGGGCGCAAGCATGCGCTCCCTCAGGCCGCTCGCGAGGACGACGCTGCCGCTCAGGTGACCATCACTGCGCGCAAGCAGGCGTTTCTGCGCGGCCGCGAAATCATGGCGTCGCCCACCTATGCAAAGGCAGCGAAGTCGGATGGTCTTCTCCATTACCACTCCGCTGACCACCCTGTCTCGCCGTATGCCGACGCCAAGTTGGCGGTGCATATGAACGCTTACGCAGACAGCCTCGTCCTTGACTGCGATCCCGAGGACATCGTGGATGCGCTGCAGGCGGTTGATGACCTCCGCGACAGCATGACCCGTTTGTACACGGTGTGCAAGATGCGCAAGCAGAGGTGGATGGAATTGATGCCTATGAACATCAAGGACATCGCCGACAAGGACGCCGCCCTCAAGGGCACTAAGCTGAAGCCACACTACCCTGCGGCGGAAGCCAACTACGACATAATGGACGAGACGTTGCCTCGTGCACCAGACAGGCAGGTGCGGGTTACGGGGACTTCAGGGTTGTTTGATAAACTAGCTGTCGCTCAATTGGCCCCGGCGTTTCATCCAGAACCCTTTCGACTCCCCGACGTATATGCCCCTTCGGGTGACCTTACTGGCAAAATGCAACGTGGTTCGATGCCGCGGGGGGGCGCTACCCCTTCCCCGCCGGCAGCGCCTACCGCCGCTCCCTTAACGCCCGTCGGCCCCTTTTCGGTCTCCGATTACTCGTCATCGGACCACGACTTAGCCGATTCCCCAGGTTCGCCTCTCCAGGTTCCACCTGGCGACCCGACTTATATTCGCGCTCCTCGGGCTACTCTGCCCGAGCACCCAACGACGCCAGCGGTACCTATGGTGGCTTCCCCAACCGCTGTTCGACCTCGTGCAAAGCGCGCAGCTACGCTGTCCGCAGACACACCTTCTCCGACGCAACAGGTTCGCGCGGGAACACACCTGGCCCCCGAAGGCCCGCCAGGTGAACCCGACCTGATCACCCCTCCTCCCAATAACCGCGCCACTCGTCACTCTGATCACGACACTGGGTTCGCCAAGCGTGTTACCGAAATGAGAAAGGAATTACGTCTCATTGAACACAAACTGTCGGACAGATGCTCTAGGGCTAAGTTGCGCCGATGGGTATTCAATGTGGTCACGATCATGGAGCTCCAGTTCTCCGACGGTTACCTTGGTTCGTTCGAGCGCATTGTTCCACACCTGTCGGGCGCTTTTACTGGCCAACTCCGCATCACGTACGACGAGGCATGGGCTAGCGATGAGTTGGACGGGTTAGATTTCATGGGAATCGTCGCATGGGCGGAGTCGCTCCTCCTGCCCGAGCTATTAACGGAATCACACGTCGCTCTCACCAAACTACACGAAGGTGGCTTCCGCCAAGATACTCGCTCCTTGCAGAATTATTACCACGCCATCAAGTCTGAATTTTGCAAAGTCCCCGAGCAGACCGAACGCGAAAAGTTAAACTTGTTTCGCACGGGACTCTCCGATGAACTCCGCGCCGGTGCACACGCTCGGCGCGAGTCGGGTACTATGTTCGAAACGATGGAAGATTTGTTCCGCTATCTGCAATTGGACGAAGCGAGGAAAGTTGTCGCCGCTCGTGGCAAGTCCTTGACGGACAAGCACGATCGCCATCAGAGGGGAGGTTACGCTAACCAGAAATCGAGGTATCCATTCAAGCGCCCAGCGGATACTAAGTACCCGGGTAAGGACCTTGCTTTCAATCGCGTCCAATTTACCAAATCACCCCCCTCCGATACTGACACGGATTCTTTCTCTTCGCAGGGAGTAGCCACCGACGACGGCGGGGAGATGAACTCTCGCCCAGCCAAGAGCCCCAAGATGGCGCCAAACAGTAGTCGCAACCCGGCCGGTGGCCGAGGTGGTGGAGGACGTCGTGCGACGCAGCCGGCGCACAACGGCAAGCTGGGTGGATCGCCAAGGCCGCAGGTCCTCAGTTTGCAAGGTGCTGATCGCACGTTCGGGAAAGGCTCTATTAGCCGCGGCGCGGGCCGTGGTGGTCGCGGAGGATACGGACAGGGTGCTGGTCGGGCCCGTTCACAGCCCATCGGGCCGCGGACCCCCGACTTTTCGGGTCAAGACCCCCAGAACGCCATGCATATGAACAAATCGGTCAGCGTCGGGCAGACCATCTGGCTTCAGAATGGTGCTCGCTGCTTCTTCTGCTTCCGCTACATGAGTACATGTGGGCGATCGCTGAATGCTGACGGCCGCTGCCGCACGCGGGACTTGCCTAACTGGCCGGCCCTCAATGAGACTACGTGTCCCGACTGGGCCCTTGATGGCAACGGTCCCATCCCGATTTGGGAATAGGAATCGGCCGGTCAGGTATTGACAACCCTGGATCGTGTACTTAGCGGCGATAAAGTAGTAGTAGTCGAGCCACTTGAGCTCTTGTTACAGGTTCAAGAGGAACTGTTTTCAAACTTGGGCTTCACCCCAACCATTGATGTAACTTCTACTAATCCCTTGTCGTCCCCTTGTCCACTGAAGTTCTCTACGGAGTTTGGCATGCGTGTCTCCATCGCAAACGAGTTCATATACGCTCACCCCATTCCGGAAGATGTCGTGTCGGTGTTAGAACACTATTGGGAATGCAAAAACGATGCACCCTTCGACACATCCGGTATGTTCATCCTCCCGGAAAACGCAAGTAACGATAAACATATCTCCAGTCTCCTCCAAGGTATGGAGTTGTTCAAGGAGTATCAATCGTTCGATCACCATATGAAACCCCGCCCCAAGGGGTCACCTTCGAATAAGGTCGCCATCCAAGTATGGTATGACCCCCCCGACTCCGAACGGGCCGTCCAAATCAAAAAGGATTGGCATGCGATCAACGACGTGACCAAGGCAGTATACTTTGGCCCCGCACCTGAGGAGGGCATCCCCAGTCCGGTTGAAATCCGTCAAAAAAAACACTGGTGGTCGGAGGCATTGGATCCCAAAGTTCGCGTAAAACAAATCGCTGCCAGACGGTCAACGAAGTGCATCCGTCGCAATCACGCGCAACGAAATACGAATTATTCCCCCGTGCTCATGACGCGAGCCAATCGGGTATACGAAGTCAACTCCGCTGCTGCCCCCGATATGCTATTCAACGCCCGATCAGGAGCGAAGCAATTACTCACATTGGCAGACTCCGGCGCGACAGGTTGTCTTATGGAAAGGCAAACGGCTGAGGATCTCGGTTTGCACATCCGCCCTTGGGAAAACGAACGCGACGGATTCACTTGCACTAACGACGGGATTATCAAAATCCGCGGGACGGTCTCGCTCCCTATACACATACAACGATATGTTGGCAAAGTGTTCGCCCATGTCGTCGACAAACTTTCCGGTGGATTAGACCTAATCCTCGGGTCCGACTGGATGCGCGACGAAAAGGCCGTCCTAGACTACGATCGCATGACATTGTCGCTCAAACGGTACGGCTGCTGTTTGACACCTATCAACAGGCAGCGGGACGAAACGGCTCATTCCTTCTTCACTATGGCACTTTCGGGCAAGCCGACTGACGACCCAGTCATTACTGGTCGCAAGGCAGCAAAGCTTTTGAAAGCTAGCGCTAACCATGTCATGGTCAATGTCCGCGAATCCCGAGCGGATTTACCGGCGTCTAACGTAACTGCCGATGAACGAAATTGCTGACAAAATTATTGCCTTCCGACGGGCCTTTACCTGGTCCCCCGGTGGCAAGCATGGATTTCGAAAATTGGATCCGCGACAACATACGGGACCACGATGATAAAACTCTCATCTCGGCCAACGACCTGCGCGCTCTCCTATGGCAGTATCGCAAAGTCTTCAACAATTTGCCTATGGGGACTCCTAACCATCGAGTTATTCCTCACGTCATCAAAACGCAAGACAATGCTTACGCACCATATCGCAGAAATCGTCGCATGAGTCCAGCCGAGACTTTACTATGTGAAGAATACATCTCCGACCTGTTGCAGCAAAGATTCATCGCCCCGAGCTCGTCCCCGTACGGTGCGCCAATTATGATCATAGCGAAACCGGGTGGAACAGGATACCGTGTTGTTTGCGATTGGCGAGCACTCAACAACATCACGATTAAAAATAGGTATCCCCTTCCCCGTATCGATGAGACCATTGATCGTCTAGGTGGAGCTACTTTGTTCAGTTCCCTAGACCTCACGTCTGGTTATTACCAAATACGTATTTCGGACGTGGACGCGCCGAAAACTGCGTTCACTACCCCAATGGGTCAGTTTGAATTTAAAGTCCTTGGGATGGGTTTGGCAAATGCGCCGGCCACATTCCAAGCGGTCATGAACCAGATATTCGCGCCCTACTTGCACAAGTTCGTCGTGGTCTACTTGGACGATATCTTGGTTTACGGACGCATTAAAGTTGATCCACGCAAGGTTAGCACAGTCCGTGACTGGCCTACTCCGAAAACGGCGAAAGAGATCGGCTCATTCCTCGGTTTGTGCAATTATTTTCGCAAATTTATCCAAGGCTATTCGTCTCTCGCTGCCCCGCTTCAAACCTTGTCTAACATCAAGGGTGAACTCGGCCCCTTGTTCAAAGAGGAACATCTCGTCTCATTCAAAGGCCTCAAGGAAGCTTTGCTATCCGCTCCAGTCCTCGCGCTGCCGGATTTCAGCAAACCTTTCGAAGTCATTACCGACGCATCTTTGCTCGGTACCGGCGCGGTGCTCTTGCAAGATAAACACCCCATCGCCTTCGCCAGCAAGAAGTATATCCCAGCGGAGCTGAACTATACTACGACGGAACAAGGGATGCTAGCAATTGTTCACGCGTTGACCGAGTGGCGATGCTACCTCGAAGGTTCCCACATGACATTGGTCGCAGACCACAATCCGCTCACGTATTTTGACACGAAGGCGGTCCTTTCACGACGCATGGGCCGATGGCAGGAGGACCTGGCGCCCTTCAGCTATACTTGGGAATATCGCGCGGGTCGCAATAATATGGCAGACCCGGTCAGTCGCAATCCTAACCTCTCCGCCCCCGCCGACGTCGCGGTTGCGCACCAGCTGTTAGTTTTCTCTCTCTTGGTCAGCGAATGCAGGCCTCGATCGAGAAAGCAGCGCCCGATTGCAGTCGGTCCCGCGGTCGTAGATATCCTTCCCCGCCCCCCGACTGTCCTCCCCGTCCCTTCGGTTCCGGGCAAGGAAACGCGACGACGCAGTCGGCATACGCCCTCCGCGTCGACTCCCTCCTCTTCGTCCATCATGGATCGACTTTTGGCTGGATACAAACGAGACTCGAACTTCACGCCGGGCTGCAAGCGCCTTCGCGATAAGTTTTCGAGGAACGGTTACTGGTTCAAGAAGAACAAGTACGGACGCGAGTTTTTGTGTGTCCCCCTTGACGCAGCCCTTCGACTGGACATTATTCGCGAAGCTCACGACCCTATGTACGTGGGCCATTGCGGTCGCACCAAGACATTGGAGTTGGTCACCCGCACTTTTACTTGGGCCAAAGTCACGGCAGATGTTACGGCATTCGTCCAACAGTGCCATAAGTGCCAACGAACAAGCCCGGAAACGCAAAACCTAACGGTACCATGGTTCCCGTGGAAATTCCTGAAAAATTCTGGGAGTGTGTCTCCACGGACCTCATCACGGCGCTCCCGCCTACGTCTTCTGGCCATGATGCCATCGCGGTATTCGTCGACAAACTGTCGAAAATGGTTCATATCGAACCTTGTCACACTACGATAAACGCAGAGGCATTCGCTTCCCTATACCTGAATCGTGTCATCCGCTATCATGGTATCCCAAAGAAACTGCTGAGTGATCGCGATGCGCGATTTACCGGGCATTTCGGCGTGGCTCTCCATCGATTAATGGGCACGCGACAAGCGTTTTCGACGGCGTTTCATCCTCAAACTGACGGTCAGACGGAACGCATGAACCGAGTCATCCAGGACATGATTCGCCACTACGTGGGGCCATACCACGACGATTGGGATAAGTCCTTGGCGCTGGTGGAATTTGCAATCAACAATTCCTACCAAGAGTCCATTCAGAACACCCCATTTCGGGCGTACCTTGGTTACGACCCTACGACGCCGCTTAGAGCGGAGGTCGAATCGAAATGTCCGGCTGCCAACAATTGGTGGGCCGATCACATTGAACGACAAGATCAATGCAAGGCATGCATGCAAGCCGCTCAAGATCGGCAGAAAGCCCATTACGATAAGCGACGAACGGAGGTTTTCTTCAACCTTGGAGATAAAGTTCTCTTGTCCACCCGCAATATGAAGTTCAAAGCAACGGGTAAACCAAAATGTACGCCTCGTTTTGTTGGCCCCTATACGATTACGGAATGCATTGGTCCACGCGACGAGGTCACCGGAGTCGTCCGGCAGGTCACGGCGTGCCGCTTGGCTTTGCCCAAGATGATGCGTATCCACCCCGTGTTTCACGTGGGTTTGATAAAGCATTGGCGCTCCGATGGCGTTGTCCATGTTGGACAACCGCTGGAGTTTGACTCCGACGGCGCTCCGATTTGGAATATCCAATGCATCATGCGCGAGAAATCGCGTGTCATAGGCACTTCCAGCAAACGGCGTCTCGAATACTTAGTCCGATGGCAAGACTTCGGTATTGAGCAAGACACTTGGGAACTCGCCAAAGCGGTCAAGAAAAGTGCGCCTCACGTCGTCGATGCATGGAAATCACGTGTTACGCCCGTTATGTCCCGACGTACGTCGAATAAACGGGCCCATCACCAACCCATCGCACTCGACGCATACGACACGGCGGTTAGATTGCTTTATTTATAAAGTTATCTTTCCCGGAGTACTCAAAAGGGATGTTAAATGGTTCTCTCCGAAACCAACTTGATTCATCAAGTATATTTTGAGCACGGCACATACGACTACGACTGGTATTCACATCCCGGGGTCCGCATCTCTTCTGGAGGGGGGGGAGTGTAACGGTACAGAACCCTTCACGGGTACTCTGGCCGTCCAGCAAGGCATACGGGTACACCTCACCCGTAAGCCACGTGACGAACGCACATGATACAGTACCATACCCATGTACTGCCTCATCTCTCACAACGCACACGTTGCGCACATAGACACGAGCTACTCGGAACGAACCCTTCTACTCCTTCCACGAAGACGTTCTACCCGATCAACTCTACATCCCCTACTTAGGTAACACCCTACTGTCCTGTTAGCTTACGCATATCGACTTACGCATAAACATACATCACGTAGACTGTTCCACTAGAATAACCCCCCAGGCTGCTAAGTGCATCCTGAGCTGTTACAGCTGCACCATGAGAGACCACACCAATATACCATGCTATGCCACACTATGTTATACGACAACATACTACCAAGTTACCATGCATGCAGGTATAAACCATAACATGCCATGCTAAGCTGCACCATGTCATAACATATCAATAAACCATGCATGTAGGTACAAATCATACCATGCTATGCTACCCCATACCATATGACACCACTATGTGTGGTGTGATGTGGTAGGTTGAGGTGTGTTTTGGTGTGTTTTGGTGTGATTTGGTGTGATTTGGTGCGTTGTGTGGTGTTGTGCTGTGTTGTGGTGAGTTGTGCTGTGCTGTGGTGATTTGTGTTGTGTGTTGAGTTGTGGCATGTCGTGTTGTGTCGTTTCATGTCGTGAGGTGAGGTGTGGTGTGGTGAGGTGTGGTGTGGTGTGGTGTGGTGTGGTGTGGTGTGGTGTGGTGTGGTGTGGTGTGGTGTGGTGTGGTGTGGTGTGGTGTGGTGTGGTGTGGTGTGGTGTGGTGTGGTGTGGTGTGGTGTGGTGTGGTGTGGTGTGGTGTGGTGTGGTGTGGTGTGGTGTGGTGTGGTGAGGTGTGGTGTGGTGTGGTGATTTGTGAGGCCATACCACACCATTGTAACATTGTACCATGCATGTTGGTGTAAACCATAACAATCCATGATTTGTTGCACCATGCCATACCATACGAATAAACCATGCAATTAGAGCAAGGGATGGCAGCATGGAACCTTCCCATGTTGTCCAAGCTGCATGCGAAGCAAGGAACCCCATCAAGCTTTATTATAGCACGCACCTTTTCATCTATCTATTCCATTTAGGCCACCAATTTCTAATAACAGACCTCGATGACAGATGCGGCGCAGTAGAACTGCGCGCGCTTGATGGGGCGATGGGGCGAGTATTAGAGTTGAACTGAAGGGCAAAGGCTAGAGCTGTACGAGAAGACTAACGTTGAAATGTATTGCTCAGAGTTGATGCTTCTTCAAAGACGAGTCCTAAGCGCGTGTCGCAAGCGAATATCGTTCGAGATCGTGAACTGAATAAGCCAGGAAGACAGGGCGAGGAGGATTTCACCGTGGCCAGGCCAAGCCACTCACAGTTGTTTTGTGCCCACCCGGCCGGCCAGTTCTGAAGTCGCCATGTAGGGCGCTGCACCCTTGTTTCCAACAAAGCAAAAACTTGAATGCGTCCACTGAAAAGTTAGGAAGCGCGTGGACATCCTCGGCTCCTTCGGTACCCTCTTCGCCTCCCTTATTCCCATTTTTTATTCCCTCGGTATCCATCCTACCGACACCACCCGCCTCCTCCACTCCCTCCACCTGCATGCCGTCCGATGCGCACATACTATTGTGTGTACCCGCCGGCGCATGGAATCTGCTACACACTCGTCCCACACTCCTTCTTCCGCCACCGGCTATCGTGGGGGGTACCGCCCCCCCTAGCCACCCCCCCGGTTTGATGGTGTTGTCCGAGGACCCCCTTTGGACAGCTTCCTGAATCACGCCGAATTGGCGTACTGCTTTTCTTTTAGATTTAGCTAGTCTATAAGCTTTGGGTTCCTCGCCTTTCTTTTCTTTTACTTTACTCTTTGTTATCATTCTTTTTTTCCTTTCCTTCTCGAACCAAGTTATAGCATCCTTCCTGTCAAGAAACTGCCACGTGTTTAAATGGCCACGAGTTCACAACCAGGTGTTACTAGATGACGCTGGCATCGTCCGAAACCATTGGACCGGTAGGAAGGAATGGCGCATGGGTAGATGTAGGCGCAGGCGCAAACGAAGGAAGTGATTAGCGAGGTCGGAGACCAATCCAAACGAGGCTGATAAGGAAGCCTATCCATAATTGACACAGTCGTTACAGTAGGATAACACACGAACAACACAAGACTGGACGCATTAGTTTTCAGAGAAGATGAAGTCTGGATATTTTGTTGCGAATAATTTTGCAGTCGCTCCGTACTTCTCTAGTGCCTGCGCCTGCAATTCGCATGCGCTATGCAGTACCTACGAATTAATCGGTAAAAGAAGATCTGAAGGAGCAGGACCTGGCGCATGGTGAAATGATGAGCGAGGAGAGCGATAGTCGCAACCTCTCAGCCTCGAGACGTCCCACGACAACCTGCATGCTCCATGAAAACACAGGACGAGGCTGTATAGATTGCCTCGCCATTGATGAAAGAGACGTAACTGTAGGGTTTTACTCGGGAACAAACGAGACTGAGCACGCATGATGTTTCAGAAATAATGAAGTCGTGAGATTTTGTTGCGAGTATCTCTTCACTCGTTTCCTACTTCTGTAGCGCCTGCGCCTGCAGCTCGCATGGATAGAAGAAGGCCAAGACCGCACCAGCACCAGCTCATGGGATCGAGGTGGGTAACAGGCTCCATCAACTCCGCCGTTGTAGAAGGGTTAAGCACCAGAATTTTGCTAGGCACGAAGCAAGGTGTTCGCATGATTGGAATAATTGTCGAATTCCTAGGTGTTGCGAGTATCTCCCCAAGCACCTGCGCCTGCTGCTACGATGCGCCATGCGGCAGCTGAAATTTTAGATGAAAGACCGAGGCTGGAAATGAGGCTCCAGCACCTCCACCATTAAACGAGGCTAGAGCAACTCAGACAGAAATGATTCTGCCCGAATGATTGTGCAAGTTCATAGGTTGTTGCTACTATTTCCCCCTCGCTCCCCCACTTATCAAGCGCCTGCGCCTCCAGTAGCATGCTCCATTCGGCACGTAGAAGTTCATAAATTCGCTCGTGCCCAGGTCTTGCCGGTCAACTGGTTTCGGACATAGCCAGCGTTATCTCCTAAACCCCACTCAACACGTGGCACTTGCACCGTTGGCAGACAGTTGGCTTGTGGCATATCTCCTGTTTCCTGCTTTTCATTAACGGCGAAGCCCCCTCGCGCCCCCCCCCCCCCCCCCCCCCCCCCCCCTCCCTGGAAGCTAATCTTCCTCGGCCACTACGTGCCGGCTGTTCTTTTCATAGTTTGCAACACGAAAGTCGGCAGTGCTTTATTCCAAGCTCAGCAAGTGCGTGAGATGAATATAATCGTTTCCCATAGAATTGTTCATTGTGCAAATTAGCAAGCCTGGAAACATGAGCATTACGTGAGTTACAAGTATAAGTACCATAGTTGGCGTGGCTACATTACCCACCCGGCACACCCCACGCACCCGTCCCACCCCACGCACGGCCCTGCGGCTGAGTTGTGGGTGAAGTCCGTGCTAATAATAGCTCAAGTGCCCTAGGAGAATGATTCGTTCATTGTGATGCTTGCATGTTTCGCCTCGATTTTTTGACGACAATTCCATTCCCAAACCTATGTATGCGCACATGATTGGATGGTACGAATTTGAAATGATAACAAATGTTACCCAATAATTGTCGCTTTTGGCTCAAAAAGCTCAAACCTTAGCTCCTTTTCTTGAATTGCGATGCTCATATGTGGTCTCGTCAGAAAATCTCCGGTATCAATAAGTCTTATAATTGGGAAATTGGGAAAACATCCGGTATCAATAAGTCTTATAATGTTTCGTTTTTTTGTGATTTGAAGTGAAACCTGAAAAGTACGTTGTGTTGTTCACCGGGTTTCACCGGTTCACCTAGAGTGACTTAGAGTGCACAGGACTACCTCCCTGCTGCACTGTACTGCTGTGCCGCTGCCAGCTATGGCACGGACTCTGACGTCGGTACCATGAGGTACCGCGACATCTCAGTACTTCCTCCTAGCGCATTGATCGTGTCAGCATGAATTGCGGTGCTCTCACGCGTTTTATGACTTGGTGACTACTTATGTACTTCCTTAGAACTATCGGCTCTGCCAGTACTGTGCTAGCTTCCCGTAGACTGCGTCATCCTTGAGTGACTCAGTGACAGCTTCCTGTTGGCTGTGTCACCGGTCTAGCCTGTACCCTGTTAGGTTCCAGGCTGCCGCCCCTTTCACCACTGGTGCCCCTTGATGGGTCTCCTGTGCTTGTAACGTTATTCTCGTCTCCGTGTATAGATTGGCGCGTCTGTTCCGCTACTTTCATCTCTGTCCACTCTATGGAGTGTATTAAAGCTGATAGGTTATACGGTCCTTCATTTACTACCACTGCTTTCTAATGCTACTTCCTCGAGGGCCTCTCGCCGGCTTTGAGAAACTCCATGAGTCAAATGGTCTTTCTTGGTCGCGCGGGATTCGTAGTGTCATTGTTAGCAATGGCTGCGACCATGTCCTTTCAACGGAGGTCAAGGTTCCTTCTGATTGGCTAGACGATTGCGCGCCAGCGGCCTCTGCTGCCGGAGAGGAGGATCCTTCCGCCATCGTGGAAGTAACCCCCCCCGATCAATCCTCCAACTTTGCGATTCCTTCCCATATTGTTCGACGCCTCTCTCCTGAGGTTGAGGATGTTCTGATGAATCTGTGTTGTGTACAGACACAGATCATTCGGTATGCAACAGGGCCACAGCCTCCTACTGCCCGCTTCAGCGATGATGATGATGATGACTTTTCTGAGGATGAGGAGCATCTTCACCGTTCTGATACTGATGACTTGAAGAGTGCTACGAGTGCTGACTTCGGTGGAGTGACTCCGTCTGCTGCTGCTACTCGAGTATTTGAGACTTCTACAGTTTCGCCGGTTTATGAGCCTGCTCATCAGTCTGTGCCTCCGCCGGTGCCTTCGCCTGTGTTTAAGCCCGAGCCTTCGTCTGCGCCTCTGCTTGCGCCCCTGCTTGCGCCTCTTCCACCGGTTCACCCGGAGGTGGCCAAGCCGTCTTTGCTGAGGAGCTCTGCTTCTTTCACCTCTGGATCTATCCCCATGGAGCGAGGCCTCCCTGGCTACCATACTCGTGCTCGAGAAGCTGCTGCTTCTTCTGCCCGCACATCTGCTGCTGGTACCTCGCAGCAGGAGCCCCCTCCGCCTCCGCCGGTGGAGCTTCCTCCTGCCCCTGGCCCTCCTCCTGTCTTGACTTCGCGGTCATGCGAGTCTTGGGAGCATCTGCTCACTGGAGGACCTCCTACGAGTCTGCAGCTGCGGGACGTCCGTCTGATCAGCCAAGCTCGACGGGATGGTGAGTCCTTGAACCGCACTCTGTACGGTCGGATGGACATGCAGGCTACTATATATGGCTAATGTGAGTGTCAAGCTGAAACATCGCCGAGTGATGGTGTTCTCTGAGCTAGGTTCCCAGTGTCGGTCCTTCCTTGGTCCGGTCACTTCCGGCATCAGATATCCCCCTAGTAATGGTGTCACTTTTGGTGGCGTGGGGCGTAGGGATAACGATAGGCTAGGTTACCAGTTTGTGAAAGTACCTCTCCCTTTCTGTCCTGTTAGCCCTGATTTCGAGCTGGTAGTGAGTGTTGCGAGGTCCCTGCCTGCGATTAGGACCTTAGATGACCAGCGCGCTTATGACGCTGGTCTTGCTGCTGAGTATTTTCTGGATATTCGGAGGTCTTTGGCTCCTCTGACCCCTGCTCCTGCTGCTGGATCTTCGGCCTCTCATGGTGAGTCTCGGGTAGATCCTGCACTGTTGGGTTTCAGTGCCCTGCCCCTGGACCGTCAGGAGTTCATGTGCTTAACCATGATGCTCGCGAACATGGAGGATGCTATGTTCAAGGTATACCAGGACTTTGCCAAACCTCGGGATATCTTTCGTGATATCCTGAAGAGGCAGTCCGCCGATGCCCTTGCCTCTAGAGTCCCTCTCATGCGACTGGAGCTTCTTGATTCACACATGGGCCCTTCTGACCGCGTAGATGACTTCTTTCGCAAGGTTCGCGGTCTCTGCACTGACCTCCGCAGTGCTGGGCATCCAGTGACTCAGCGCCACGCCATGGAAACTATAGTTCAGGGTATTCGTCTGATCCGCTTTGAGTCGCTGCGGATCAAGTATGGTACGTTGTTGTATCACAAACAGCCTGTTGAGTATTGGTCTTGTCTTGCAGAATATAGGTCTCTGGACATCTTGAACATTTCTCTCCCCAAGTCCGATTCCAGGCACCCTGGTTGGTCCCGGGACACTCGATGGGTCCCGGGACACTTGATGGGTCTCCTGTGCTTGTAACGTTATTCTCGTCTCCGTGTATAGATTGGCGCGTCTGTTCCGCTGCTTTCATCTCTGTCCACTCTACGGAGTGTATTAAAGCTGATAGATCGAATACTTTATCTAACTGTAAAGATCTTATCCTTACTGTCTTCCCCTGGTCTCTGTGCTCTGCACATAACTCCGGAAATCCACAGGTTACGGTCCCATTCGCTTTAGATTGGCCTTGCTTTTACGGTATCCCGAGCAAAGGACATTTTGATTGTTGTCGTGCGGAACGCTACAGTTGAAAGGATCGAGTAAGGCTCTCCAACCCCGCGACAAGAACCTCCCCGTTGGGATACCTTTTCTTGTGCGCAACCATCATCCGCGTTCGGATTGATTATGCTCCATTGAGCCCAAAGCTGTCTTCCAGCACACCCCACTGACAACACATCTCCAAGACCACTGCGCCCCCACCACCCCTCCCCACTCTCCCACGTCCCGTTGCGTAAGCAACCTCAGCCGCTCTCCACCACCTCCTGACCTATCAAACCCTCCAGATCTCTCCCAAGTTGGCCTCCACCTCCAACTCGCCCCCCCCACCACCAGATTCCATTTATCCCCTGTTGCCTCGCAACGTACGTCTTCCGCTCCCCCCCCCCCCCCCCCCCCCCCCCCCCCTCTCCACCGCTCCAATACCACTCTCTGTCATCGTCCCCAACGCCATCCTGCTCCGTGGCCACACCCGACGGATCTTATCCGGCTGAACGCCTGATGGGGGGCACCTCCAGATCGCCGATGGCCACGTCGCTGGATTAATTCCAACTGTCGCCTATCCCTCATTCTTCATCCTGCCTCTTCCAAGGACTGCGTGAAGAATCCCTACAATGGGACTACTTGACAAGGATTGCTTCATGCTATTTACTGGAATTCAATCTGACTGGGACACATGGGAGCACTACATCAACGACAAGCTGGACATGGCTACCGATAGGCTAGGTGACTATAATGAACTCATTACGGGGGCTTGCATCATTGCTGAACACTTAGCCCCCCACATCCTAGCCGAAGTAGACCACATGATCTTTTCTCATCCCCAAATGATCCTTCCACACCTTGAAAGAGTGTTTGGGACCCCGTCAGGCCACCTACATTGGTTTCAGGATTGCATGAATGAGATCCCTAATTATTCACCTCCTAGTCACCTTGAAGGCCTTGTATTCTTTTCTGCCAATTCTACTGCCCTTGCACTTGCCTTGTGCGAAGTCAAATACGAAGAAGAACGTGCTCGAGTACATGTATTGAAACATGGACATAGAAAAATGAAGTGGATTGACTACTACTGTGGTGAAGGAATCATTGTACATACATCGCCTGCCATCTACCTAGATAGGCAGAGAGACCGCATTGCAACCAACTACCTCAGGTCATTGCAACCTGCATTTGATATTGTCCCTCCAGCATCCTTGTGCATCCCTGCTGCCACATCTGCTAGGGACAACAAATCTGTCCACAATGATGATGGGGACAGACCTGACCACTTGCATGGGGGGGAATTGCTATCACAGGCAGCCGAACTTGCATGTGCTCCCTCACCTGCAGTTATCCCTACACTTGCATCTGATACTATCCCTGCAACACCCTTGTGTATCCTAGCCTGACCATTCTGACCTCCCTCCTGATGTCTCTAATGACTTGCATGGGGGGGACATGAACACCTATGTTCCCACATCCACATCCACATCCTGCTCTAGTGATGAGGAACCAACTCCCACTAAGCACAGCAACACCACCACCACCTGGCATACTGTCAGCCCCACTCCTGACATGATAACTATCATCAGATCACACCACCTTCCACTCACCTCTGCCCTCCAAGGCATTCCCCACCTGTCCTTCCCACGCTACCACCACAGGACATGCAAGCGACCATGCATCCTTGTGGGTATCGGATGAAGGACACACTTGTGAAGGGGAACATGGGGAGGTATATAGCATGGAAGGGAAATGTCCTGATGTACAGACGAGGGGACTGACCTATGCATTGCATGCATCTGTGCACCCATGTGATGTGACCCTTCTTGCATGCAGATATAAGCATGAGCGATACCCTCGTGAGCTGATTTATATCTGCGTGTACTGTACTGCACAGATTGAAGTAACGTACTGTCCATTGCTAATGTACTGCTGTACTAAACTGCTGTGCACTGGACCGCAATGCTGTAATGCAGATCCGTTGCATGCAGATCATAAGCGAGCGATACCCTCGTGTGATGACCTACATGCACCAAACTGCAGTGCTGTACAGCACTAGCGTACCGCCCATGTACTGCTCCTACAGCTCATAGTGTTGCCTAGGCAATAATACAACTAGCTAACCTGCAGCGATTTGATGATCCCTACCATCTGTTACACAATTAGTAATGAACACTCTAGGAATTAATTCATGATCTGCCCCGTACTGCCACATGTACTTACCCACGTGCAGTTCAAGTCTTTTACCCTTTCGATGTTCTCATGCTAACAACATGATGCATGCATGATTCTAATTTAGCATTTCAGCACTAAGCCTTCATTACCAAATTATGGGAGACTAGTACAGACATCATCAGTTGTTTTCCCTGGAGCTCTTTAGTAGTATCCCCTGCAGCTCCCCTACCCTGCAGCATTCACAACTATGCTTACGTTGATCTGCAATGACCCAGCAGGCCCCAACAGCACCAGCAGTCCCTACCGTCCCTGCATTTTCTTATCCGCTCCTATTGCCCTTGCAGCGACCCTAGCTACCTCGCAGCCCCAAGCTGCTGACACCTTGTAGTTACCCTGCAGCATTCCTAGCTCAAGTCCGCCATCAGCTTGCCCTTGACAGCTTCCCCAGCACGCCAGGCACCTAGTAGTTAAAACATTGCTCCCCATCTGTTGCACTATCAATATTCGGGCCCTTTACCGACTTTGGCAGACCTCGTTACAGACCATTTACATAGTTCCCTATGTAAATGGTCTGTAACGAGGTCTGTAAATGACAGAGGGGACTCGTTGTTTGTAAAAGGACTATAAAAAGTATGTAAGTCCTGGGGTACAGAGCCTTTACCGTGTTGGCTGGCAACGTGGTCTGTAAATGGTCTGTAAACAGTCACGATGAAAACGACCTTCAACGCTCAGATCTACCGATAGGGGTAATAGAACCCCCGACACACACCCTGATTTGGCGTTGTGCTGTACCACTAGTCCAATCATCTGATACCCGAATGAAAAAAATCTCGAACATAGCTTTGGAAGCAGAATTGTCGTCAAAAATTGGAGGCGAAACATGCAAGCATCACCATGGACGAAACATCCCCCTCGGGCACTTGTGCTATAATTAGCCCACGGACCCCACCTCAGGGCCGTGCGTGGGGCAGGGGCGGTGGCCACCGGGCGGGGGCAGGGGCGGGGCAGGGGCAGGGGGCAGGGGCGGGGACGGGGACGGGGGCGGGGGCCCACCGGCGGGGGCCACCGGGCGGGGGCAGTGGCAAGCCACGCCACCTGCCGCTGGCCAAAACCCGTTCAGCAGGACGGGATATACCGTTCACGTCTGGGCTGGGCCGAAACATGCAATACCTTGAACAAATTCCGTAAAATCAGCCAGACACCTGATTGGCCTCATTTTTCTTGCATCAAATTCTTAAAAAAAAGTCAATCTACATACATGCATTTCATTACGTTACAGAAACGTTCAATACTGCTTAAAAATCAACAACCCTCCAACAACTCTCTTTTTCGTCACCTTGTAGTTAACAATGCTAAATCATCAATCGATTCATTGGAATTCAACTAATTTAAAGCCTCTAGACGCCCTTCGAATTTAATCCAATTCGAATTGATACAATTTAAAGCAATTACATGCATTCAAATCACATCAATTAAATTAAATGGAAAGGAATAAATCGAATTAAAATAACACAACATTAAATACAATTAAATTCAATTAATTAAAATACATTGAATTCAGGATCCGAATCATTTCATTCGGGACGCGCCTCCAGGCGCCCTTAATCGAATCGGGCTTGTGTTGCGCAGGTGGAATCAACAGAGCACTACAGCGAGGAGCAGCAAGAGAAGCCATGCTGTGCTTAAGTGTGGTGGATTCTCTTGCCCCTAACATGTGTGCCTGCTTTCTGAGTCTTGCTAGATTGGTTTCTGGCCTCTCTGTCTTCGGCTGGCCTCCCCCTTTCCTTCATGGGGTGTCTATGGTTATCATCCTTGACACTCCGGTCCTTTTCTGCAAGTTGGCTGTGTCGGGTTGTCTTGTGCTTTCTTCCTTTGAGGGCATTATCGCTGCATATTAAGGTGCTCATAGCGCATGCCCTTGGGTGGTATTTAGTTCTTTTAGTTTGACCTTCCTCTCTTGTGGTTGGTGGGCTTGGTGTTCTGGATTGCTTACTTTTGCATCCCTCCCCTTTCCGCTCTCCTTTACGCCTCTAGTTTGTTTCATTTTTGGGGACTTGACCTAGTTTGTTTTCAGGTTTGTGTGGGTGCCTTCAAAACCCTCGTGCTTCCGTGTTATAAAATTGGATGGTCGGCAGGCTGTGCTGCTGTCCAGTCTCGGCAGTGATTTGCTGAGTTTATGTAACGAACCCTCTCTCTCTCTGTGCTTAAGGGGCAGGGGATTTAAGGGGGGGGGGGGGGGGGGAGGTGTATGTCTATGAATGGACCTTCTAATGAAGTTATAATATTTTCGTTGACTGCATCTTGTAAGCTTCTATCAATTGACTCGTCGCACCGAGCACTACTTGTCATGATACCTATATGTATATGTTTGTAAACGTCCCTCCCAGGGCAGTGTAAAAAATTAAAGCAGCTGCGCCCCATTTCCCCCCATTCCAAAGACCTGGTTACTAACGGATTTCGGGCCTGGTTACACAAGATCTACACATGGTTTACACACCCAGCTACAGAGGGTTTACACACCTAGTTACATAGGGTGTACCGACCACGTTACAGAGGGTTTACACACCTAGTTACGGAGCGTGTACAGCCATATATACTTACAGAGGGTATACACACCTCTTTACAGAGGGTTTACAGCCATACTTACATAGGGTTTACAGCCATACTTACAGAAGGTTTACAGAGGTCTGTAAACCAGAGTCTGTAACTACTATGTAACAAAGTATGTAAGCATTTACAGGCCGTTTACAGCCTGCGCAGTTTAGCTCGTATCTACAGTACCCCAACAGTGTGTTAACGGTCTGTAACCAAAGTCTGTAAATAGAGTAGAGTACAGGTTTACAGAGCGTTTACAGCGTTTACCCCTGTAAACCCACTGTAAAACCTATGTAATGGGGTCGGTAAAGGGCCCGAATATTGATAGTGTTGTATTAGACCTGACTACTCTAGAATTTATTAGATTGTACGCCACCTGTACTGCCCCATGTACCTTCACAGGCAGTCAAATTTTGAATTTTGAATTATCATAGTCTCTACCAGATGTCTGCGTTTTAATTTAGGTTACAGTCAATCCAGCTACAAACACCCAAATTATGGGGGGACTAGTCCAGACATCCTGTCCAGAATAAATTCTCTAGCCCCACATCATGCCCTTCTCGTAACCAAGGTTATCTCCACAAGATTTAACCAAGCCTGGAAGTTTCCTTCCAGCCGCATAGCAGCCCCTCTGCACCCTAGCATGCAGCCTACCTGCAGCTTCTTTCTAGTTCCCAGCAACCTCTCTGCAACCTAGCCTGCAGCCTATCTGCAGTCCCCTTTAGTTTCCTAGCAGCTTCCCTGCAATCTAGCCTGCTGTCCCTTTGCAGCTTCCTATCAGGGCCAGCTACTTTAGTACACTGACATTTCTTTGAAGACATCTGCTAATGTGCTATGCCATCTTGAATCATTCCCTGCAGCTTCCCTGCAGCCCCTAGTAGTATGCCCTGCAGCCTCCTTGCAGCTCCTAGGAGTTCACCCCAGCACCCTCCTGACAGGCCCGAGCCTGATCCCGCAGACCTTTCCTTGATATTGATTGATTGCACCATGACTGGCTGCTCTCTTCTATCCAGCTTAAGTCTGTACCTCCATGGCAGCCCTTTAAGCTGCCAGCCTAGATCAGTGATTGAGAGTTCTTTAGACATGATAACCACCTTTGCTGAGCCAGCCTGCCTCGCCACAGCCGGTATAATTTTATCATTAACTCCTTGACAAGCCTGATGAGTTACAAATGTATTGTACCTCCATAATAGTTTTTAATTGTCACTCTAGTTTTTTAACTCCTCTAATTCCTGGAATTCTTCAGAATGAAGAATACCAGGAATTGGGGGGGATGTTATTCACCGGGTTTCACCGGTTCACCTAGATAGAGTGACTTAGAGTGCACAGGACTACCTCCCTGCTGCACTGTACTGCTGTGCCGCTGCCAGCTATGGCACGGACTCTGACGTCGGTACCATGAGGTACCGAGACATCTCAGTACTTCCTCCTAGCGCATTGATCGAATGCTTTATCTAACTGTAAAGATCTTATCCTTACTGTCTTCCCCTCGTCTCTGTGCTCTGCACATAACTCCGGAAATTCACACGTTGTGACACACGGACGGACGGATACACACACGGACATTTTTGACAGGCTAATCCCTCAATCAAAACATTTGAATGTTTTTTCATTCGGGTAAAATCTGGAGATTTTTTTCATTCGGGTATGGCTAAATTGGCCAGCACTTTAGCGCACTTGAAAACAAAAGAACTGCGCTTTGTAGTGCAAAAAGCGCAAAAAATGCTTTCTGCGCCCACAGGGGGTTGCGAAAAACTGCACTTAGAGTGCAGAGGGGGTCAAAAAGTCAGCGCGCAAAAGCACAAAAGCGCGCGCTTTGAATTAACCTGGGAGGAACCCTATCAGAATGAGCGTTTAGGGTAAAGCCGGACGGTATGGCCGAGCGGTAAAGCCGACAGTAATGAGACAGAGAGACAATAGACAGCTATCGCTGACAAGCAGCTTGGACTACAGGATCAGCGATCACTTCATATTGTTCATCAGCTAGTTCCTCATCTTCTAAGATACATCCGAAGGAAGGAAGGATATTGTTACATAATGTTGAAGACGGCAGAGTACCACTGAATCAGTGCAGTTCGAACCCCGCAACTGGCCGGCAGGTGGCAGAACAGAGGCAGTCACTGTCCTCGGAATAGTGTTTCTGTATAGTGTAAGTTGAAGCCCTTGCGAGGGCACCTCTGGTTAATGCCGTGATGGGAATCACGTTATGTTGAAGACGGCAGTCGGGCTGTGAACCACTCGGACATCTGATTAAGATGTCCAAGGTGTACACTGTAGTCTTCAACAAATACTCATCAAAAACCAATGCCGAGAGCGCACAGCGCCGGAGCAGCTGGAAATTTTTATAACGGTGAGGTTGTAGGCAAAATACCCCTCAGAAACTGGTCCAGGAGGTAGCCTCCAAAAGCGAAAGAAAAAGCGCATTAAAGAGCGTAACGAAAAAACAGAGTGAACTACAAAGGTAAGGAGAAAAAGAGCGAAATAAGTGTTTGTTGTAGAAAGAGTTACTTAGCAAAATCAATGCAGAACATTTTGTTCAATTTTATAATTGAAAGTTTTCAGTTTTTTGTAAAATATAAATATACAAATGAGCTGGCGAGCCATGTCATCCGCCATAGTCTAGTTGGCCTAGGATACTCGGCTCTCGAACGCTCCATTCGAATCGGATGTTGTACCCGATCGCCCCGAGTTCAAATTTCGGTGGCGGAATATTTATTTTTTCAGTATTGGCAGCAGATTTATTGCACACTCGCAAGAATCCTAGAAATTAAGGGCGCCTGGAGGCGCGTCCCAATGTAATGTATTTAATTATGAATTCAGTGTATTTCAATTCATTTAAATTTAATTGTGTTTAATGTTGTGTTATTTAAATTGTATTTAATTCCTTTCAATTTAATTTAATTCGCGTGATTTGAATGCATGTATCGATAATTGCTTTAATTTTTCTCAATTCGAATAGGATTAAATTATATTTATTTTGATGTAATTGAATTTCATTTAATCGATGGATTTAAACTATAAAGTAACGAAAATATAGTTTTTGAAGGGTTGTTGAATTTTAAGCAGTATTGAACGTTCCTGCAATGTAATGCAATACATACATGTAGATTGGCTTATTTTTTAAGAATTTGATACAAGAAAAATGAGACCAATCAGGGGTCTGGTTGATTTCAAGGAATTTTACAAGGTATTGCAAATTGCACTCCTTAACGCCAACTTAACGTTCCGAAGGGTGCAACCCGTAGTTTCCCGCGTTTCCCGCAGACCCGTAGTTTCACGTGTATGCCTACAGACTTCACGTCCAAACGGTCGTCCCCCATGCTGTTGTCCGGTCGAGGTACACGCGTTTTTTGGCCAATGGCAGGTGGCGTGGCTTGTCACGCTGGCCGAATGTTGGGTCCAGCGCGGTGGGTCCAGCGATGTGTGGCTGAAAAGCCAATGGTGACGCGTACCATTCTGTGCGCAAGTTCGCCTCGAATGCTCTGCCGATCTTGGTCTGTGCGTAAGCACGAAGGTCGGTGGAAACAGTTGAGTGGATGCATGGAAGGTATTGCACAGGCGTAAAGAGGGGTTATTCGCGTTGCCGAGAACAACTTCTGGTTAAGTACACGCACGCGTTTGTTGGCCAACGGCAGGTGGCGTGGCCTGTCCCTGCCCACCCCACGCACGCGCACCACCCTATGCCCCTGCCCACCCTATGTCCCTGCCCACCCCATGCACGCGCACCACCCTATGCACGCCTGTGCCAAGGCCGCAGGGTGCACGCGCACGGCCCTCGCCGCACGGCCCTGGGGTGGGTTACTGGGTTCCGTGGGCTAATTAGAGCACAAGTGCCTTATGGGAATGTTTCGTCCATTGTGATGCTTACATGTTTTGCCTCGATTTGTTGACGACAATTCTGCTCCCAAATCTATGTATACGCACATGCCTAAGTGGTTAAAATTTGAAATGTTATCTCTATGCACCCTTAAATAGTAGGGGGCCCTGGCGGGTCCCCTGGAGGTCGGCCCCGGGGGTGGTGTAATGTTCGTCAAGCAGCAGTGGCAGCCTCCTTGGTGATGGATGCACAAGCGGTTGCTTACTTATCCGTTCAATTTAATATTGGGAGGGTCAAGAATCAATGGCATGGCATGGCGTGGCATTATTATTCAACTTGGTGCCCTGTAAGGCTAATGAACTTATTAGCTCACTGACTTCCCGAAGTCCCATGGAGGCAGGTGCAGCAACTCCCGAGGCTACAGTTGCTACTTCGCAACCTGCAGGAACTAGTGCCGAAGAGCAGATTTCCTTGTCAAGCATAATGCGCTGATGTAATGAGCTACGAGAGTCACGAAGAAGCGAATTCTTCAAGGGGAAATCGTAGACATGCTCCAGGTCCCTAGGCTGAGTCCACAGGACAGGAGGGAAACGACAAATGAAAACGCCGCGTCCACAGTCCGCAACCCTGAGATACGTACGCGAAAAAGTGCCCTCAGAGGACAGGAGGGAAACGACAAATGAAAACGCCGCGTCCACAGTCCGCAACCCTGAGATACGTACGCGAAAAAGTGCCCTCAGAGGTAATCCGCCCCCGACGGGAATCGAACACGAGTCGGAAAGATTTCAGGCCAGTCAGATTAACCGGCAATTTTGACCGGCGTTCTTGGGAAAGTTGAAGATGTGAAGATGTGAAGATGTGAAGATTTGAAGATGTGAAAAACAGCACGATATCGCCTAAGTATTGCATAGGTCTGTTTCCCTAAGGGGGCCGACCAACAGACTGTTAACCGTTAATTGTAGCTATTGGGCCCAACCTAAACTCCTTTTCTTCAATTGTGATGCTCACATGTGTAGGGAACGGCAAATCATATGATGTCGAACAAAGACGAGTATGATATAATATGATATCATACACAAATCATATGATTAAAAATCATTTGATATGATGCTCCAGGCCAAAGTTACCTAGTCAGAACGCCGGCATCATATGATATCATATGATGACATGATATCATATGATATCATATTGCCGATCCCTACATATGTGGTCTCTTTAGAATTGTCCGTCATGATTTCATGAATTAGTTTTGTAATTCATCTAAAATATAGAATGTTCAAGTTTTTTGATGATTTTCGCGAAACCTGAAAATGTTGTTTTGTGACGGACTAACCGATATATATTAGTAGGATAGGATATGGCGATGCTCCATTGCTCGAATCCTCGAATTCAACGTTGTCTAAATTTCTAAATTTCTAATTTTCTACTATTAATAAGTCTTAATTAGTTTTTAAGTTAGTAACTATTAATAGTTCAAACCTTAGCTGAATAGCAATAACTTATCAAACCCGATATATATTAGTAGGATACGGCGATGCTCCATTGCTCGAATCCTCGAATTCAACGTTGTCTAAATTTCTAAATTTCTAATTTTCTACTATTTAATAAGTCTTAATTAGTTTTAAAGTTGGTAACTATTAATAGTTCAAACCTTAGCTGAATAGCAATAACTTATCAAACCCTATGTATATTAGTAGCATATAACGGACTAACCTGGACTAACGGACTTTTTAATTGGTGTAATCCTTTATTCCCCAAATCTGGAGTTTTGTTTCATTCGGGTACGTCGTCCTCCCTACGGTATACTCGCACTCGTGACCTCTAGCAGTCGCCAGACAGGAATACGTTACATAATGTCAGCAAAGCGATGCCGATATAGCACTGGATACCGGTGCCACTTGTCGCTCCCATAGCCAACAGTCTCCGCCAATTTCCATAGGACCTATCATCTCTCCAAAGCAGTCAAAGGCATCGGACCCCGTTCGTCCTGAATCAGCAGTTTTGGGCATAACCGTAGCAAAACCAGCATTTTGTTGCCTTGACAAGAGAGAGAGGAAAGTTACATACTCACCTAAAATCAATGCCGAGACTGAACAGCGCCGAGGCAGCTGGACAGTTTTATAACAGTGAGGGTTTGGGCAACATACCCCTCAGAACCTGGTCCAGGAGGTGACCTCAAATAAAGCGTACGAAAGAGCAAATAAAAGGCTTGACAACAAGCAATGCGAACTACCAAGGCATAGAGAAAATAGCGAATTAAGTGTATATCGTAGAAGGGCTGAGAGTTGCCGAGGCCTAAAAAGCGAGATTCTACAAGAAGACGTGAAGGACAAAAGGCACAGGAAAATCACCAAACAAACAAGGAGAGAGGCATAGAGCTCTAAAAAGGAGGCCTTAACAGTCCCTATCTAAAGGCAAACACAAGGCCAAGCCGTCAGCCAAAACGCCACAAGGAAAAGCATAGCTAAGAAAGGACACTTAACAACCTAAGCAGAACTACTAACACGATAAAAAGCGTGAGGAAAAGCGAAAGACCAAGACCAGCGGGGAAAAGCAAAGAGAGTCCATAGTCTATCTGTCAAGAAACCATCAAGCTAAAGGACGGAGAGAGGGCACAGGAGAGCAGTCAAACAGGTCAAGAGTCAAACGGAGACTCAAGAAGTGAAAACAGAAGCTACCCCCCATCACCTACACCGCCACAAACAAGACGGTAGCTACAAATGGACAAGAACAAATCCAAGCTAGTCATCCAGGCTGTCAGGGAGGATCAGGGGAAGAAGCTCATTCTGGGTGAGAAGCAAATGGTCAGGGGAATGGTCCTGGGCCATCGGAGGATCCGCCACTGACATATGTGGAGGGTTGGGAACTCCCATGTTAACACGGGACCCACCATTGCTGATGAAGGGGTGATCATCTCCCACCGTGTCCTCCCACTCAGGAGGGGGCTCTTCTGTAGCGACAAAATCAGCAATGCGAGCCCAGAAATCAGCCACAGCAAGTGCTCCAGCCCGCTCTGAGAGGGGGCGAACAGCTGGCCCCTGAGGAGGTGGAAGGCCCCACAACTCATACAGAGTGGCCTGGCGTGGGCCGGAAGTGGCCTCACCACGGACAGAGGAGGCCAACCTCCACAGTAGCCGGCGGCCATGATCCATAGCTGACAGGGCCGAAAGGCAAACAATTCCCCACACATCGGTATCCATGGCTGAGGAGGGGCGGGGGTTGCACACCCAGAGGCTAGCTCTCTGGATGGGGCAGGCAGAACGGGTGGCCAAGGGAACCTGGAGAGCCTCACGGATCGCTAAAGCAACGGGGCACGTCCAAAAGCAGTGGAGGCGGGGGTCGCAGTCAGAAGGCACATCAGGGCAACACGGGCAGCGGAACTGTACCCGGGAGGAGGCCCCTGGAACGCCATCGGCCATAAGGCGCCACAAAATGTCATTTTGGCTGTTTTCCCAAGGAAGGGACCAGAGTGAAGGAAGCAGCCTAGCAAACGCCCGTGTCCGGGCAGAGAGATACCGTGGGCAGTAAGGTGGACCCAAGGCAAGGCTCACGTACGTAGCCCGTGCCTCAGATTGGAGGCCCTTTGTTGCTACACTCTGCAAGGCGGTGCCATGCTTAACCTTGAGTTTGGTTAGAGTGTCAGGGAACCCTGTGGAGTGGGGAGGGGTGGCGGGCGAGCGGGGGAGGACCCATCCTAGCCGTGGGCTGAGGAGGTGCAAGAGGGATACATGGGGGGGGGGGGGCTGGAGGAGAAGGCAACTGCCCACTGATAGCGGCTGGGATATCAGGCTGGGCATGTGTCAGGTTGGAGGGATGAGGAGGAGGGAGTGAGGGGGGAGGAGGAGGAGGTGACCGCCAATTTTGGGGGATGCTATCAAGCAAAGAGCTCAGCAGCCCCTGCACATGGAGGGGGTCCTCTACAAACGTGGAAATGGTAAGAGGCATGTGCATGAGTCCAGTGCGGGTAACTTCATGCTGCCAAACGTGGCGGCGGCAGAAGTCCCGCCGAACATCACCAGTCCATGGAAGTCGGGAGCACACCCTAAGGGCGGCAGAGAGGGAGGCTGAGATGCGGACGGCATCCGAGACACAGACTGGGGAAGGAATTTGCATCAAAGGATATAACACATCATCTAGAAAAGTGCCTGGGATACCACTCAAAGGGGCATTATGAGTAGCATCCTGGGGCGGTGGGGGTGGGGCTGGCAAAAGGGGGTTACCCCACAGCGGTGATGCAAGACACCAAGGACCCAGTTCTAGTGGGCGATGTGAGACATCCCGCAATGGCCCAGCTGCAGAGGAGAGGGCGGCTATTCCAAGCGCCATGCGGCGGAGAGGACCATGGGGGAGGCCTTGGCCACAGGCTGAGGTTTGGAAGCGGGTTGTGTCCCTACAAGCATGGAGAAATTCTAACGCTGGGGGTTGAGACAAGTTGTGAGAGGGGGTTCGTTACATAAATTCGGCAAATCACTGCCGAGACTGGACAGCAGCACAGCCTGCCGACCATCCAATTTTATAACACGGAAGCACGAGGGTTTTGAAGGCACCCCCACAAACCTGAAAACAGACTAGGTCAAGTTCCAAAAAAGGAAACAAACTAGAGGTGTAAAGGAGAGCGGAAAGGGTAGGGATGCAAAAGTAAGCAATCCATAACACCAAGCCCACCAACCACAAGAGAGGAAGGCCAAACGAAAAGAGCTAAATACCACCCAAGGGCATGCGCTATGAGCACCTTGATAGTTGTTTAGGTTAGTTCGTTTGCCTAACGGTATGCAACTTGTTCTGGTAAAGCTTTGCCATTGCAGCCTCTTCAGCGATTTACAATGGTCCAGTGGTATATCAGATCGCGAAAGAATGAAGAGTCGGGGGTTGACTCCCCCTTCGGTCGCTCTCGACGTTGTAGCGTCGTCGTCAACCGCGATGGTAGCTTGACCAGTTGAGGTAGGAGACCGCTCACCACCCGCGTAAGACGGGCTCCCTTAACACCACGCCCCACCAGGCATTATCATTACTTTTGCCATAGCCTAAAACCTTGGGCAGTTGTTTAGGACTTAGGTTGTGCCGTTTGCCTTAGCCTTAAAACTTCGCCAGTTGTTTATGTCAAGCTTTACCTTTGCCTAAAACCTTGGCCATTTGCCTTAGCCTTGACGCAGAGCCAGTTGTTTAGGTTAGGCCGTCTGCCTTAGCCTGAAAGCTTTGCAAGTTTTCTATGTAAAGCTTTGCCTTTGCCCAAAACCTTGGCCATTTGTGTAGGTTAGGCCGTTTGGCTCAGCCTCCAAGCTTGGCCAGTTGATAGGTTAGGCCGTTTGCCTCAGCCTCCCAAGTCAACAAGTTCGATGCTAAAAATTGGCGGAGAGTGATCGCGAGGGAGCAACAGGTGGCATCGGAAGCGAGCTAGGTACGAGACCGTTGGCTGATGTGTCGGCTTCATCACGGTCAGATGGATGGATTGTCGGTCGGTCGGACGGACAAACGGGTAACACTGGGGGCTCCCATCCCCAAAAGGGGGGGCTCTGCCAAAAATGACCACCGGTAACAGCCTAGTTTGCACTTCTACAGTCCAGGGGTAGCCAAATAGGCTTTAGGGACTTGCTCAACCGTAACAGGGGACAGGTAAGGCGGTTGTGAAAACGAGCACTAGTTAACTGAACCCCACCTAGTCATAAACAATAGATATTCGTGCTGTGGACATAATTTATTGTAACGTTCGTTGTCACGCTTTTCATGTAGCCCAAATTAAATGGAAGATAAATACAGGTACACTATGTCCATTCTTAGCCCTTGCAGGTAGTTAGGCTTCGCAAATTTCCAGTTCAATAGCGTGAAAGAGCTAAGTACTGGAACTTGCACATTGGACTGGAATAGTTTGAAATCCAAGTGTTTCAGTTCATTCCACTTCCCTCTATGCATAAATTATATGTTCAGTACCATACTGTTTCCAGTGACATGTAATGTCATCCAGGGCTGTCGAGGGATACAAAATAAGAATTGCCAAGCTGGTGAGGGTGGCAGAGTTGATGTACTTACTGCAGTACAAGTTATCAGGCTACAACATGACGCGCGCTTTTGCACCCGAGCGTGCAAGGTTTTGGAGCCCTGACTGCGCGGTTGATGCAATTTTAAAACCCCTCTCGGCTCAGCGCGCAGATTTCCATTTGCAGTTGAGGCAAAAGCGCAACCCAAAAGGAGGCAGTTGCGTCATAAGGGCAACTCAACATGACAAAATGTAGTACCCCGGAAGTTAAAGGAAATAATTACGCAGTGGTTGGCCACACGAAAGCCTGACGTAGGTCATCTAGAGTGAGGCCAGTTGCCTTGGGAGGTCCTTAGCCTGCTGGGCTGCATTTTCGATTTAGGTTCCAGGGGTCAATTTCAGGTCAGCCCTTCCTGACTCAGGCAAGTAACCAAAGTGTGACCACACGTCAGCCTGACTCAGGTCATCTAGAGTGTGGCCAGTTGGCTGGGGAGGTCCTTGGCCTGCTGGGCTGCGTTTCCGATGTAGGTCCCAGGGGTCAACTTCTTCAGGTCAGCCCTTGCTGACTCGGGCAAGTCAACCAGGCCATCGACGAAATTCTGCATGCTCTCCTGGGTCACCTTCTGCCCACGAGTGAAAGCCTTGAGCTTTTCGTAAGGCTCAGGCACGCCGTAGCGCCTCATGACGGTCTGGATAGGCTCGGCAAGGACCTCCCATGCGTTGTCGAGATCTGAGGCCAGGCGTTCAGGCGCGAGCTGGAGCTTTCCGATTCCGCGCATGGCAGAGCCGTAGGCGATGGCGCAGTGTCCGAAACCAACTCCGAGGTTACGCAAGACGGTGGAGTCAGTCAGATCGCGCTGCCAACGAGAGATGGGGAGCTTGTTGGCGAGATGCTCCATTGATGCGTTGGCAAGACCCAGGTTCCCCTCGGAGTTTTCGAAGTCAATGGGGTTGACCTTGTGTGGCATGGTGGAGGAGCCAACCTCTCCGGCGATGGTCTTTTGCCTGAAGAGTGGCGAAATGGAGGTCGGGGTTGAGGTTGAGGTGGTGGGTGTGTAGGTTGGGGAAATGGAGGTTGGGTTGAGTTCAAGGTGGCGGAGTCGATGGGGTTGACCTTGTGTGGCATGGTGGACGAGCCAACCTCTCCGGCGATGGTCTTTTGCCTGAAGAGTGGCCAAATGGAGGTCGGGGTTGAGGTTGAGGTGGTGGGTGTGTGGGTTGGGGAAATGGAGGTTGGGGTTTGAGTTCAAGGTGGTGGTGGGTGGGGTGGGGAAAGGTGGCGGAGTCGATGGGGTTGACCTTGTGTGGCATGGTGGACGAGCCAACCTCTCCGGCGATGGTCTTTTGCCTGAAGAGTGGCGAAATGGAGGTCAGGGTTGAGGTTGAGGTGGTGGGTGTGTGGGTTGGGGAAATGGAGGTTGGGGTTTGAGTTTAAGGTGGTGGTGGGTGGGGTGGGGAAAGGTGGCGGAGTCAATGGGGTTGACCTTGTGTGGCATGGTGGAGGAGCCAACCTCTCCGGCGATGGTTTTTTGCCTGAAGAGTGGCGAAATGGAGGTCGGGGTTGAGGTTGAGGTGGTGGGTGTGTGGGTTGGGGAAATGGAGGTTGGGGTTTGAGTTCAAGGTGGCGGAGTCGATGGGGTTGACCTTGTGTGGCATGGTGGAGGAGCCTACCTCACCGGCGATGGTCTTTTGCCTGAAGAGTGGCGAAATGGAGGTCGGGGTTGAGGTGGTGGGTGTGTGGGTTGGGGAATGGAGGTTGGGGTTGAGTTCAAGGTGGTGGTGGGTGGGGTGGGGAAAGGTGGCGGAGTCAATGGGGTTGACCTCGTGTGGCATGGTGGGGTAGCCAACCTCACCGCCGATGGTCTTTTGCCTGAAGAGTGGCGAAATGGAGGTCGGGGTTGAGGTGATGGTGGTGATGGGGTGGGGAATGGTGTGTGTGTGTCTATGGGTGGGTGGGTGGGTGGGGGGAGCTGGAGGACTGAGGGTGTGGCATGGATTGAGCAGACCTAACATCGCTATCACAATCCATGAGCACCTTGCTAAATCCGACCCAACCCAACCCCACCCACTAACCACCCACATCAAGCACCTTGCCAAATCCGACCCAACCCCTACCACCCACATCCATGAGCACCTTGCCGAATCCAACCCAACCACCAACCAACCACTCACATCCATGAGCACCTTGCCGAATCCAACCCAACCACCAACCAACCACTCACATCCATGAGCACCTTGCCGAATCCAACCCAACCACCAACCAACCACTCACATCCATGAGCACCTTGCCGAATCCAACCCAACCACCAACCAACCACTCACATCCATGAGCACCTTGCCGAATCCAACCCAACCACCAACCAACCACTCACATCCATGAGCACCTTGCCGAATCCAACCCAACCACTAACCAACCACTCACATCCATGAGCACCTTGCCGAATCCAACCCAACCACCAACCAACCACTCACATCCATGAGCACCTTGCCGAATCCAACCCAACCAACCAACCAACCACTCAATCATGAGCACCTTGCCGAATCCAACCCAACCACCAACCAACCACTCACATCCATGAGCACCTTGCCGAATCCAACCCAACCCCAACCACCCATCACTAACCAACCCACATCCATAGATGAGAACCTTGCTGAATCAGACCCAACCCCAACCACCCAACCACCAATTTACCACCCACATCCATGGGCACCTTGCCAAATCCAACCCAACCACCAACCAACCACTCACATTGATGAGCACCTTGCTGAATCCGACTCAACCTAACCCCGACCACCAACCACCCACCCACATTGTTGAAACAGACCCAACCCAACCAATACACTTGCAGAACCAAAAGAAGGTGCCCAACCCAACCCAACCCCCATTAAAGCATGCCAAGAATCCGAGGGAGAAGTATCCCCTCATATTCCTATCAAAGTCCATGGGCTCGTTGTTGAAGCAGATGGTGGCGCTGAAAACACTACCACCCTATCATCACCTAACCATCCCTAACCAACCAACCAACCAACTCACTTGAAGAATCCGAGGGAGATGTATCCCCACATATCCCTATCAAAGTCCATGAGCACGTTGTTGAAGCAGATGGTGGCGCTGAAAACCCACCCACCCTTTCACCTACCAACCCAACCAACCAACCCACTCACTTAAAGAATCCGAGGGAGATACATCCCCACATATCCCTATCGAAGTCCATGAGCACATTGTTGAATCAGATGGTGGCGCTGAAAACACTACCACCCTATCATCACCCAACCACCCCTAACCAACCAACCAACCAACCCACTCACTTAAAGAATCCGAGGGAGATGTATCCCCACATATCCCTATCAAAGTCCATGAGCACATTGTTGAAGCAGATGGTGGCGCTGAAAACCCACCCACCCTTTCACCTACCAACCCAACCCAACCAACCAACCCACTCACTTAAAGAATCCGAGGGAGATGTATTCCCACGTATCCCTATCAAAGTCCATGGGCACGTTGTTGAAGCGGATGGTGGCGCTGAAAACCCGCCCACCCTATCACCAACCAACCCAACCACCCCAAACCAACCAACCAACCCACTCACTTGAAGAATCCGAGGGAGATGTATCCCCACATATCCCTATCAAAGTCCATGAGCACGTTGTTGAAGCAGATGGTGGCGCTGAAAACCCACCCACCCTTTCACCTACCAACCCAACCAACCAACCAACCCACTCACTTCAAGAATCCGAGGGAGATGTATCCCCACATATCCCTATCAAAGTCCATGAGCACATTGTTGAAGCAGATGGTGGCGCTGAAAACCCACCCACCCTTTCACCTACCAACCCAACCAACCAACCAACCCACTCACGTAAAGAATCCGAGGGAGATGTATCCCCACATATCCCTATCAAAGTCCATGAGCACATTGTTGAATCAGATGGTGGCGCTGAAAACCCACCCACCCTTTCACCTACCAACCCAACCAACCAACCAACCCACTCACTTAAAGAATCCGAGGGAGATGTATCCCCACATATCCCTATCAAAGTCCATGAGCACATTGTTGAATCAGATGATGGCGCTGAAAACCCACCCACCCTTTCACCTACCAACCCAACCCAACCAACCAACCCACTCACTTAAAGAATCCAAGGGAGATGTATCCCCACATATCCCTATCGAAGTCCATGAGCACATTGTTGAAGCGGATGGTGGCGCTGAACAGCTCAGCAATGTAGTCATGGGGCTCGATCTGAGTGCAGTAAGGGTTGAACTCGATGCCCAGGGACTCCACGAAGGCCTTGGCGCTTGACTGCACGTCAGAGGCATGGGGGTGTGGTGTCAGTGGTAGTGTGTGGCTGGGTGCTGATGGGTGGGTGAGAGAGTGTGTATGAAATAAACAAATTCATAAATACAATAATAAATAAAATGCCCGTCTGCGTTAGGTCCAATAAAAAATAAATACATTACTAATAAATAAATACATAAAATAATTAGGGAGTGGCAGGTAGCCTTAACCGCGGCCAAAAGTAGGACTAATAGTCCTAATAGCTGGGTTAGTCCTAATAGCTGGGAGCTAACTTAGCCAAATGTAGCCATTGAAAATCTTACCATGAGAAAGGGTGGGTTGCGACAGGCTCTGGGTTACCTTGCTGTATGAACATAATCACGCTCCGCCATTGCGAAATTCGGATTCCTTGTGAAAAGCTATGCAAAATCGGTACCAAATAGCAACTTCGAGGACAAGTTACTGACATGAATAGCTCGGAACCAGCTATGCGAGCACCAGGGTACTTCAAATGGCCAAATTTGCCAGCGCTTTAGCGCACTTGAAAACAAAAAACTGCGCATTCTAGTGCAAAAAGCGCAAAAATTGCTTGCTGCGCCCCACAGGGATTGCAATAAACTGCGCTTAAAGCGCTGAGGGGGTCAAAAAGTCAGCGCTCAAAAACGCAATAGCGCGCGCTTTGAATTACCTTGGCGAGCACGGCAGGGTAGCGCGAGTAGCGCTACCCAGCTACCCCCCCCCCCCCCCCCCCCCCCCCCCCCCCCCTGCCGCTCCCTAAAAATAATAATCATAAATAATGGTACAAAATATTACTCAGCCCTGTACGTGAAACCAGCCTCTCTTGGTGTTAGCACCTGCAAGTCTCCATTGGGATAGGCAACCATGTGTGCGTTGCAGTTGCTCAAGGCATAACCAATCTTACTCCATCAGTTGTCGAACCCAAACCTCATTGTGCACCCAACTCCATCAGCGGGTTAGGCAACCATTTGCGCATTGTAGTTACTCACGGCTCCACCAATCTTACCCAGCATTGGAGGCCACCACACACATCCCCCACCCACCCCACCCATTTATTGGGCTACATGTAGCACTCGTGATATATAAAGAACCTTCAATACAACCCAGTCCGCACCTGCCAGTCTGCATCGGGGTAGGCAATCATGTGCGCGTTGTAATTGCTGACGGCACCACCAATTTTACCCAGCATGGGAACAGAGGCAACCTGCTGTCCGAACACATCCCCCACCCACCCACCACACACACCCAACCCACCACATCTGCCAGTCTACATCGGGGTAGGCAACCATGTGCGCTTTGTAGTTGCTCACAGCTCCTCCAATCGTACCCAGCATGAGAACAGAGGCCAACACACGCATCCCCCACCCATCACACCCATTCCTAGGGATGCATGATGTACCACTTGAGCTATATTAAGCACCTTCAATAAAAACCTGGTTCACACCTGCCAGTCTACATCAGGGTAGGCAATCATGTGCGCGTTGTAGTTGCTGACGGCACCACCAATCTTGCCCAGCATGGGAACGGAGGCTACCTGCTGCCTTTGCCTCTTCAACCTGTAGGGTTTAGGTTAGGGTTGGAGGTTGTGAGTTAGTTTGGTTTGGGTTTGTTTTTGGATTGGTTTTGGAGAGCATGGGAACGGAGGCCACCTGCTGCTTTTCCCTCTTCAGCCTGCGGGGTTCAGGTTAGGGTTCATGGTTACAGATCGTTAAGACTGCAAAGGACAAGGTGGGTGGGTCATGATGGACGGAGGCAACCTGCTTCCTTTGCCTCTTCAGCCTGTAGGGTTCAGGTTTGAAGGTTGGGTTAGGGTTTGAAGGTTAGGTTAGGATTTGAAGGTTGGGTTAGGGTTGAGAGTTGGGGTTAAGGGTTGAAGGTTGGTAGTGGATGGGGCACCACCGATCTGACCCAGCATGGGAACGGAGGCCACTTGCTGCCTCTGCCTCTTCAGCCTGTGGGGTTCAGGCTAGGGTTGGAGGTTGCGAGTTGGTTTGGTTTTGGACCGGTTGTGGAGCGCATGGGAACGGAGGCCACCTGCTGCCTCTGCCTTTTCAGGTTCAGGTTTGAAGGTTACATTAGGGTTTGGTTGAAGGTTAGGTTAGGGTTTGGTTGAAGGTAATACAAGGTTATTCTTTGCCATTTCAGACTTTAGGGTTTAGGTTAGAAGGGTAGGTTGGGGGTTGGTTGAAGGTTAGGTTAGGGTTCGGGTTTGAAGGTAAGATTAGGGTTCGGTTGAAGGTTATATAAGGTTATTCTATGCCTCTTAAAGATTGGTTGAAAGGTTATATAAGGTTTATTCTTTGAATCTTAGGGTTTGGATGAAGCTTTTATAAGGTTATTATTTGCCTCTTAGGGTTTGGATGAAGGTTATATTAGGTCATTCTTCGCCTCTTCAACCTAGGGGTGAGGGTTGAGGCAGTGATTTTTTTTTCAAATCTGAAAGTGGTTTTTTCCTGGCTATATGGTTTTATACCTCCTCCAGTGACAGTGTTTTACAGTTGTTTATAGCTTTTTGTAGCTTTCAGGGGCATGCAGGGCAAACAAAAAAACTTTTTTTGTTGTTGCGATTTTTGCTAAAACTGGGTCAACATTAGTGATTGCTTTATATAGCGGAAATAAAAATCCCTGGGTGATGGTTGAGGCTTGGGGTTGAGGCTTGGCCGGTGGTCCTTGTCTGTGTCGTCTCCATCTGTTATGTCAAACCGGAAGTAGAACCAGGCACTTTTTTCCCTTTTTTTTTTTTACGGACGTAGAACCAGGCACTGTTTTTTTATTTTCGGCTACGAGCAGCAGTTGGGGTTGAGGGTTGGGTTGAGGGTTGGCCAGTGGTCCTTGTCTGTGACATCTCCATCTGTTAAGTCAAACTGGAAGTAGAAGGCACTGTTTTTTTTCCCTCTTTTTTTTCCGTACGTCGAACCAGGCACTTTTTTTATTTTCGGCTACGAGCAGCAGTTTCTAGGCAGCTCCTCTGGCTAGCTAATCAGCTTAACTTAAAGCAACCTTGTGCATCTTGAATCTGACGTAGGCAGCTTTCTAGCCTTGCTGGATTGTTGAGGCTCAGCCCAGTGACCTGCGTAGAAGCTGAGACCTGGAGTAGAGGCTGAGCCCAGTGACCTGCTGCCCAGTGACCTGCTGTAGATTGTTGAGGCTGAGCCCAGTGACCTACTGCCCAGTGACCTGCAGTAGAGGCTGAGCCCAGTGACCTGCTGCCCAGTGACCTGCTGTAGATTGTTGAGGCTGAGCCCAGTGACCTGCTGCCCAGTGACCTGCTGCCCAATAACCTGCTGCCCAGTGACCTGCAGCCCAGTGACCTGCTGCCCAGTGACCTGCTGCCCAGTGACCTGCTGCCCAGTGACCTGCTGCCCAGTGACCTGCTGCCCAGTGACCTGCTGCCCAGTGACCTGCTGCCCAGTGACCTGCTGCCCAGTGACCTGCTGTAGATTGTTGAGGCTGAGCCCAGTGACCTGCAGCCCAGTGACCTGCTGCCCAGTGACCTGCTGCCCAATGACCTGCAGCCCAGTGACCTGCTGCCCAGTGACCTCGCCCAGTTACCTGCTGCCCAGTATACCTGCGGCCATGCATGACCTGCTGCCCAGTGACCTGCTGCCTAGTGACCTGCTGCCCAGTGACCTGCTGCCCAGTGACCTGCTGCCCAGTGACCTGCAGTAGAGGCTGAGCCCAGTGACCTGCTGCCCAGTGACCTGCTGCCCAGTGACCTGCTGCCCCGTGACCTGCTGCCCAGTGACCTGCAGTAGAGGCTGAGCCCAGTGACCTGCTGCCCAGTGACCTGCTGCCCAGTGACCTGCAGTAGAGGCTGAGCCCAGTGACCTGCTGCCCAGTGACCTGCTGCCCAGTGACCTGCTGCCCAGTGACCTGCTGCCCAGTGAACCTCTGCCAGTGACCCTTCTGCCCCGTGTACCTGCTGCCCGTGACCGGCATAGAGGTGAGCCCAGTGACCTGCTGCCCGTGACCTGCTGCCCATGCCTGCTGCCCCGTGACCTTCAGTAGAGGCTGAGCCAAGTGGGCCTGCTGCCCAGTGACGTACTGCCCAGTGGACCTGCTGCCCAGTGACCTGCGGCCGCAGTGACTGCTGCCCAGTGACCTGCAGCCCGTGACCTGCTGCCCATTGACCTTGCTGCCCAGTGTGACCTTCAGTACAGGCTGATGCCCAGTGACCTCTGCACACATGACCTGCTGCCAGTGACCTGGAGTAGCAGTCTGAGCCCAGTTACCTGCTGCCCAATGACTGCTGCCCATGACCTGGCCGCCCAGTGACCTCTGCCTGCCACCGTACCTGCTGGCCCAGTGACTGAAGTAGAGGCTTAGCCCTGTAAACCGCTACCCAGTGACCCTTCTGCCCATTACCGGCAGTATTAGGGCTGAGCCTAGTGACCTGCAGTAGAGGCTGAGCCCAGTGACCTGCTGCCTAGTGACGCTGCTGCTAGTTGACCTGCAGTAGAGCTGTCCCAGTGACCTGCGCATTAGTGACTGCTGCCCAGTGACCTGCAGTAGAGCGCTGAGCCCCAGTGACATGATTGCCGGACCTGTCTGCCCAGGTGACTGCAGTACCGGCTGAGGCCCAGTGACTGCTGACCCAAGCTGCTGCCCAGGGACCTGCTGCCAGGGACCGGCTGCCCGTGAATGCAGCCCAGTGACCTGCAGTAGAGGCTTAGCCCAGTGACCTGCTGCCCAGTGACCTGCAGTAGAGGCTGAGCCTAGTGACCTGCAGTAGAGGCTGAGCCCAGTGACCTGCTGCCTAGTGACCTGCTGCCCAGTGACCTGCAGAGAGGCTGAGACCAGTGACTGCTGCCCAGTGACATGCTGCCCAGTGCCTGGGCCCGTGACCTGCTGAGAGGCTGAGCCCAGTGACTGCCGCCAAGTTGACTGCTGCACAGTGACTGCTGTAGAGGCTGAAGCCCAGGACCTGCAGCCCAGTGCCTGAGCACAGGACTGCTGCCCAGGGACCTGCCAGTAGTAGGCTGAGCCCAGTGACCTGCTGCCCAGTGACCTGCTGCCCAGTGACCTGCAGTAGAGGCTGAGCCCAGTGACCTGCTGCCCAGTGACCTGCTGCCCAGTGACCTGCTGTAGAGGCTGAGCCCAGTGGCCTGCTGCCCAGTGACCTGCTGTAGAGGCTGAGCCCAGTGACCTGCTGCCCAGTGACCTGCTGCCCAGTGACCTGCAGTAGAGGCTGAGCCCAGTGACCTGCTAGTAACCGAAAAGACAAAAAGTAGAACCAGTAGTTGAACGACGCGGAAGTGAAGTTCATGTCCGTACGGGGAACGAACATGAATACTACTTCTGCAACGTTCAATCCCTGCAGTGCTGTTCAGAGGCAGAATCGACTTGCTCCGATTAGAAGAACCAAATTAAGTAGGAAGGTTGGTTGAGACAAAATATAATTTTGGTTCATCTTGTCGAAATTGTTTTTTATATTTCGGACACATTTATTTGTTGCATTGATTGTTTTGCCAATTTTTATTTTTAATTTGTGGCTGTCTGACGAAAACCATACAACCCCAGGTTCTACTCCCGGTATGACATTTGGGTCGAGGATTGGGGTTAAAGGTGGAGTTAGGGTTGAGGATTGGGTTGGAGGTTAGGATAGGGTTGAGGGTTCAGGGTAGGGTTGTAGGTTATGTTAGGGTTGAGGATTGGGGTTACAGGTTAGGGTTGAAGGTTATGTAAGGGTTGAGGTATGGTGTTTAGGGTTGAGGATCGGGTCTCAACCCTAATCTCCTAACCTTCAACCCTAATCTGAACCCTCAACCCTAACCTTCGACCCCGATTCTCAACCCTATCCTAATATCATACTGAAAGTAGAACCAGTAGTACAACGACGCAAAAGTAAAGTTCATGCTCGTTCGGGGAACAAACATAACCTTCAGCCGGAATCCACAACCCTATCCTAATATCATACAGGAAGTAGAACCTGAGGGGTTGAACGTCGTGCAAGTGTAAAGTTCATGTTTGTTCCCCGAACGAGCATGAACTTTACACTTGCACGACATTCAACCCCTCAGGTTCTACTTTCTGTATGATATTAGGATAGGGTTGTGGATTCATGTTGAAGGTTAGGTTAGGCTTGAGGATTGGGGTTGAAGGCAAGCTTAGGGTTGAGGATCAGAATTGAAGGTTAGGTAAGGGTTGAGGGTTCAGGTTAGGGTTGAAGGTTAGGATACCGTTGAGGCTTGGGATTTAGGGTTGAGGACCGAGGTTTAGGGTTGGCCAGTGATCCTTGCCTGCGGCCTCCTCCATCTAAGTACAGATGGAGAAGGCCGCAGACGAGGATCACTGGCCAATATCGGAAGTACCAAAGGTTCTACTGTTGGTGTGATATTAGGATAGGGTTGAGGGTTGGGGTTGAAGGTTAGGTTAGGGTTGAGGCTTGTGGGTTAGGGTTGCAGGTTATGTTAGGGTTGAGGATTGGGGTTGGAGGTTAGGTTAGGGTTGAGGGTTCAGGGTAAGGTTGAAGGTTACGTTAGGGTTGAGGCTTGAGGTTTAGGGTTGAGGATCAGGATTTAGGATTGGCCGGTGATCCTCGTCTGCGGCCTTCTCCATCTAAGTACAGATGGAGAAGGCCGCAGACGAGGAACACCGGCCAATGTTGGAAGTAGAACCAGGAGTTGAACGACGCGAATACTACGGAATATGATATACAAAGTAGGGATGGAAGTGGTGTTGTGGTAATATATGTGTAGAAAAATGATATGATTTCATGAGGGAGTGTATATGTGTAGTGTGTAGTATATTTGTGTACTATGGTGTAGTAGTGTTTTTGTACGAAAGCAGAACCAAGAGTTGGACAACGCGAAAATAAAGTTCATGTTTGTTTGGAAAGCCCCCTGTAGTGCTGTTCAGAGGAAAATCCGACTTTCTCCTATTGGACCCAAATTAACTAGGAATGTTAGTGCTGTTCATAGACGAAATACAATTTTGGGACATTTGTTGAAAGTGTTTTTTAGATATTGGACCCACATTTATTTTGTGCCATGATTTGTTTGCCAAACTTTAATTTTAACTTCGTGGCTGTCTCTGAAAACCGTTCAACCCTCAGGTTCTACTTCCCGTATGACATTACGATAGGGTCGATTGTTGGGGTTGCGGGTCAAGTTAGGGTTGAGGATCGGGGTTGAAGGTTTGGTAAGGATTGAGGGTTCAGGGTAGGGTTAGGATAGGGTTGAGGAATAGGGTTGAGGGCTGAGGATCGGGGTTTAGGGTTTGCCGGTGGTCCTGGTCTGTGGCCTCCTTCATCTCTAATGTCATACCGGAAGTAAAATTAGGAGTTGAACGTCGCGAAAGTGAAATTCATGGTCGTTTCCCATTCTTGGGAAACAAACATGAATTTCACTTTCGCGACGTTCAACCCATGCAGTGCTATTCAGAGGCAAAATTGACTTCCTCCGATTGGACCCAAATTAACTAGGAATGTTGGTTGAGACAAAATGTATTTTTAGGACATTTTGTCAATTTTTTTTTTAGATTTTGGACCCACATTTATTTTTTGCATTGATTGTTTTGCCAATTTTTATTTTAAATTCGTGGCTGTCTGACGAAAACCATATAGCCCCAGGTTCTACTTTCGGTATGACATTAGGGTCGAGGATTGGGGATTTGAAAAAAATACGTAGAACCAGGAGTTAAAAGAGTTGGAAAAAAAAGTTGAAAAAAAACAAGAGTTGAAAAAAAAGAGTTGAAAAAAAAGAGTTGAAAAAAATAAGTAGAACCAGGAGTTGAACGACGCGAATACTACGGAATACGATATTAAGTAGGGACGGAAGTGGTGCAGTAGTATATACGTGTAGAAAAAAGAAATGATAGTGTAGTATCAGGCGAGTAGTATCAGGGAGCATATACCTGGTTTCAGGTATAGATCAGGTATCAGGTATATATCAGTATAGATGTGTAGTATCTCGTGTAGTATGTAGTATATATAACCTCTTTTAGTGATTTACAATGGTCTAGTGGTAAACCAGATCGCTAAAAGAATGAAGAGTCGGGGGTTTGACTCCCCCTTCGGTCGCTCTTGGTGTTGCAGGTCGTCGTCTACCGCGATGGTAGCTTGTCCAGTTGAGGTAGGAGACCGCTCCCCACCCGCGTACGCCGGGCTCCCTTAACACCATGCCCCACCAGGCGTTATCATTACTTTTTTTTTTAGTATATATGTGTAGTGTGGTGTAATAGTGTTTGTACGGGGTAGAACAAGGAGGTAGAACAAGGAGGTAGAACAAGGAGTTGAACCGGAAGTAGAGCTTGTAGTTGAACGACGCAAAAGTGAAGTTCATGTTCGTTCACCCTTGTATATATATGTATTTTTTATATTATATATATTTAGATTCTCACCTGTGTTTTCATTGAACTTGAACCACAATCCTAGCCTAACATTTAGCCTGATCCTCAACCCTAACCTTCAACATACCCTTAACAGAGCCTTCAACCCTAACCTAACCTTCAAACCCAATATCAAACCCAATACGCCAAGCCTCAATCCCTAACATAACCTTCAACCCTAAACTGAACTCTCAACCCTAACCTTCAACCCCAATCCTCAACCATATCCTAATCCCGGAGGTATAACCTGTGTTTGTACGACGTGAAGGTATAGTTCATGTTTGTTTGGAAATCGAACATGAACTATACTTTTGCGATGTTCAAACCCTGGTTCTAATTCCGGTATGACACGAAGATAGGGTTGAGGATTGGGGTTGAAGTTTAGGTTTGGGTTGAGGGTTCAGGTTAGGGTTGAAGGTTAGGTAAGGGTTAAGGCTTGGGGTTTAGGGTTGAGGATCGGGGTTGAAGGTTATGTTAGAGTTGAGTATTGGGGTTGAAGGATAGGTTAGGGTTGAGTGTTCAGGTTAGGGTTGAAGCTTACGTTAGGGTTGAGGATTAGGGTTGAAGGATAGGTTAGGGTTGAGGGTTCAGGTTAGGGTTGAAGCTTAGGTTAGGGTTGAGGCTTGGGGTTGGAGGTTACGTTAGGGTTGAGGGTACAAGTTAGGGTTTTAGGTTATGTTTGGGTTCAGGCTTGAGGGTTTAGGTTCCCTGTTCCCTGTTCCCTGTTCCCTGTTCCCGCTAACTAGTTGTCCATGATGAATGGGGTGGCAGACTGGCTGTCTGTGCCGATAAGTGTGGGTCATATTAATAATACATGCAATATGAACAAAGAAATACGTGTGTGTAAATATAAACAGGTTACCTGTATGCAAAGATGGCAAACTCCTTGCCCATGGTGGATGGGGTGGCGGTCTGGCCGTGTGTGCGGCACAGCATGGGGACGTCGGCAAACTCAACGGACAGGACGGTAAGGGAGTCAATGATCTTGTCCATGGCAGGAAGCAGCTGCAGGTGTGTGTGGGTGAGTGGGTGGGTGTGGGTTGGTGGGTTGGTGTGTGTGTGGTGTGTGTGCGGTGTGTGTGGGGGGGAGGGGGGGGGGGGGGGGGGGGGGGGGGGGGGGGGGAGCTAAGAGTTGGTTACGAGTTAATATAGGATAGGACGGTGAGGGAGTCAATGATACTGCCCATGGCAGTAAGCAGCTGCAGGTGTCTGGGGGGGGGGCGTGTGGGTGGGTGTGGGTGGGTGTGGGTGGCTGGGTGGGTGCATATGTGTGTGGGTGGGTGGGTGGGTGTGGGTGTGGGTGTGGGGGGGGAGGGAGTTGGTTACGAGTTAATGTAGGACATGACTGTGAGGGAGTCGATGATCATGTCCATAGCAGGAAGCAGCTGCATGGATGTGTGTGTGTATGTGTGTGCATGTGTGTGTGTGTGTGTGTGTGTCTGTGTTCGTGTGTGTGGTGCCCATGGTGGACATGGAGGTGGAAGTAGTGGCAGTGGTGTTGCTGCTGCTGCCATAGGTGGACATGGGAGAGGAAGCGGTGGCTGTGGTGGTGGTGGTGGTGCTGCTACCAACAGTGGACATGGAGGTGGAAGTGGTGGTTGTGGTGGTGCTGCTGCCAGGTGAACATGGTAGAGGAAGAGGTGGTGGTGGTGGTGCTACCAACAGTGGACATGGAAGTGGAAGTGATGGTTGTGGTGCAGCAGTAGCAGCACCACCACCACCACCACCACTTCCACCTCCATGGCCACCGTTGGTAGCACCAACTTTACCACGTGCATGTGAATCGCCACTGAACAGAACGGCACTGAAGATTTGTCCACCTCCATGGCCACCGTTGGTAGCACCACCACCACCACCACGTGCATGTGAATCGCCACTGAACAGCATGGCACTGAAGATTTGTCCACCTCCATGCCCACCGTTGGCACCACCGCCACCACCACCACTACTTCCAACTCATGTCCACCGTGGGCAGCACCGCCACCATGTGTGCGTGAATCGCCACTGAACGGCATGGCTCTGAAGATTTGTCCACCTGCCTGAATCCTGGCTGACGAGGGGAGCGGCCCGAACCCTGGTGAAGAGGCTGCAGACTTTCTTAACGCTACAGCAGCTGCTGCCCACACCCACACCCTCACCAATCAATAGGGGACCAAACTGATTATACTGCTGTGGCCCTACGGCAGCTGCTGCCCCCCCCCCCCCCCCCCCCCCCCCCCCCCCCCCCCACACACACACACACACACACAAACACACACAATCAACAGATGACGAAACCGGTTATATTGCCGTGACGCTACGACTGCTGGTTCTCACATTAGAACGTAATAGAGAAGTCCGCCAGTAAACAGCAATATAATCGGTTTGATTATCTACTGATTGGAGTGTGTGGGTGTGGGTGGGTGGGTGGGTGGGGCAGTGGGAGTGGGTAAGGGTAGTATAGTGTAGTGTAGTGAAGTGTTGGGTGTGGTTACATCGTGTTTTTTATTTCTTACATGATTCTTAAAAGCCTCTTGCATCATGAGGGCGTGGGTGTTGATGTCCTCGCAAGTGCAAGCAAAGTGTTGGCTCTGTTGTGTGGTGTCCTGCAGGGTACTACTAAGCGCGCGCGGCAGCGCGGTGCCGCGCTACCTTTTTGATCCCCTCTGCGAGTTTTGCGCAGTTTTTTCAACCCCTTGTGGGCGTAGCGCGCAGTTTTTATGCTTGTTGCACTAAAGCGCTTACCAATTTGACGTTTGTGCGCTTTAAGCGCTGACTAATTTGGCAAGAAGTAGTACCCTGGTGTCGTGTGGTGTAGTGTTGGGTGTGGTTTTTTCGCACCTGGGAGCTCAAGGTGCGGACGCGCATTGAACCACTGTCCCGCATCCTACGCCGAAGAGATTCTAACTGGTGACGCAGAAATAACAGTAACCTGGACTAAACTAAAGACAAACATGGAATTTTTCACACCTGGTTCTTAACAGCCTCTTGCAGCATGAGGGCGTGAGACAAGTTGTTGATGTCCTCGCTGGTACAAGCAATAGTGGGCTCTGTTATGTAGTGTTGTGTAGCGTAGTGTAGTGTAGTGTTGGGTGTAGTGTTAGGCGTTGCGTTGTGTTGTGTGTGGTGTTAGGTGAGGTGTTAGGTGTGGTGTTAGGTGTTGTATTGTGTTGTGTAATGTTGGGTTTGGTAACATCGCGTTTTGTATTTTCTTTCTACGCACCTGGTTCTTAACAGCCTCTTGCAGCATGAGGGCGTGAGACAAGTTGTTGATGTCCTCGCTAGTGCAAGCAAAGTGAGTGAACTCCATCACCTTCTCCAGCTCAGGGTGAGCCTTGAACTCGTCCTTCAGCACATACTCAATAGCCTTCACATCGTGGTTGGTCACCTTCTCGACGTCCTTGACCTGGGCGAGTGAGTGTGTGAGAGGGTGAGTGAGAAAGGAGTGAATGAGTGAGTAAGTGAATTAGTGAGGGAGGGAGTGAGGAAGGAGTGAGTGAGGGAGGGAGTGAAATCCATCACCTTCTACATCTCAGGGTGAGCCTTGAACTCGTCCTTCAGCACATACTCAACGGCCTTCACATCGTGGTTGGTCACCTTCTCAACGGCCTTCACATCGTGGTTGGTCACCTTCTCAACGTCCTTCACCTGAGTGGGTAAGTGAGCGAGAGGGTGAGGGAGGGAGGGAGGGAGGGATTCAGGGAGTCAGGGAACTTGTCCTTCAGCACATACTCAATGGCCTTCACATCGTGGTTGGTCACCTTCTCAACGTCCTTCACCTGAGTGGGTAAGTGAGCGAGAGGGTGAGGGAGGGAGGAGGGAGGGAGGGAGGGAGGGAGGGAGGGAGGGAGGGAGGGAGGGAGGGATTCAGGGAGTCAGGGAACTTGTCCTTCAGCACATACTCAATGGCCTTCACATCGTGGTTGGTCACCTTCTCGACGTCCTTGACCTGGGCGAGTGAGTGAGTGAGAGGGTGAGTGAGAAAGGAGTGAATGAGTGAGTAAGTGAATTAGTGAGGGAGGGAGTGAGGAAGGAGTGAGTGAGGGAGGGAGTGAAATCCATCACCTTCTCCATCTCAGGGTGAGCCTTGAACTCGTCCTTCAGCACATACTCAACGGCCTTCACATCGTGGTTGGTCACCTTCTCAACGTCCTTCACCTGAGTGGGTAAGTGAGCGAGAGGGTGAGGGAGGGAGGGAGGGAGGGATTCAGGGAGTCAGGGAACTTGTCCTTCAGCACATACTCAATGGCCTTCACATCGTGGTTGGTCACCTTCTCAACGTCCTTCACCTGAGTGGGTAAGTGAGCGAGAGGGTGAGGGAGGGAGGGAGGGAGGGAGGGAGGGAGGGAGGGAGGGAGGGATTCAGGGAGTCAGGGAACTTGTCCTTCAGCACATACTCAATGCCTTCACATCGTGGTGGTCACCTTCTCGACGTCCTTGACCTGGGCGAGTGAGGTGAGTGAGAGGGTGAGTGAGAAAGGAGTGAATGAGTGAGTAAGTGAATTAGTGAGGGAGGGAGTGAGGAAGGAGTGAGTGAGTGAGGGATAGTGAAATCCATCACCTTCTCCATCTCAGGGTGAGCCTTGAAACTCGTCCTTCAGCACATACTCAACGGCCTTCACATCGTGGTTGGTTCACCTTCTCAACGTCCTTCACCTGAGTGGGTAAGTGAGCGAGAGGGTGAGGGAGGGAGGGAGGGAGGGGATTCAGGGAGTCAGGGAACTTGTCCTTCAGCACATACTCAATGGCCTTCACATCGTGGTTGGTCACCTTCTCAACGTCCTTCACCTGAGTGGGTAAGTGAGCGAGAGGGTGAGGGAAGGAGGGTGGGAGGGTGGGAGGGAGGGAGGGAGGGATTCAGGGAGTCAGGGAACTTGTCCTTCAGCACATACTCAATGGCCTTCACATCGTGGTTGGTCACCTTCTCGACGTCCTTGACCTGGGCGAGTGAGTGAGTGAGAGGGTGAGTGAGAAAGGAGTGAATGAGTGAGTAAGTGAATTAGTGAGGGAGGGAGTGAGGAAGGAGTGAGTGAGGGAGGGAGTGAAATCCATCACCTTCTCCATCTCAGGGTGAGCCTTGAACTCGTCCTTCAGCACATACTCAACGGCCTTCACATCGTGGTTGGTCACCTTCTTCAACGTCCCTTCACCTGACGTGGGTAAGTGAGCGAGAGGGTGAGGGACGGGAGGGAGGGAGGGAGGGAGGGATTCAGGGAGTCAGGGAACTTGTCCTTCAGCACATACTCAATGGCCTTCACATCGTGGTTGGTCACCTTCTCAACGTCCTTCACCTGAGTGGGTAAGGTGAGCGAGAGGTGTGAGGGAAGGAGGGTGGGAGGGTGGGAGGGAGGGAGGGAGGGAGGGAGGGAGGGAGGGAGGGAGGGAGGGATTCAGGGAGTCAGGGAACTTGTCCTTCAGTACATACTCAATGGCCCTTCACATCGTGGTTGGTCACCTTCTCAACGACCTTCACCTGAGTGGGTAAGTGAGCGAATGAGGGTGAGGGAGGGAGGGAGGGAGGGAGGGAGGGAGGGAGGGAGGGAGGAAGGGAGGGAGGGTGGGAGGGAGGGAGGGAGGGATTCAGGGAGTCAGGGAACTTGTCCTTCAGCACACTACTCAATGGCCTTCACATCGGTGGTTGGTCACCTTCTCAACGTCCTTCACCTGAGTGGGTAAGTGAGCGAGAGGGTGAGGAGGGAGGGAGAGGGAGGGATTCAGGGAGTCAGGGAACTTGTCCTTCAGCACATACTCAATGGCCTTCACATCGTGGTTGGTCACCTTCTCAACGACCTTGACCTGAGTGGGTAAGTGAGCGAGAGGGTGAGGGAGGGAGGGAGGGAGGGATTCAGGGAGTCAGGGAACTTGTCCTTCAGCACATACTCAATAGCCTTCACATCGTGGTTGGTCACCTTCTCGACGTCCTTGACCTGGGCGAGTGAGTGAGTGAGAGGGTGAGTGAGAAAGGAGTGAATGAGTGAGTAAGTGAATTAGTGAGGGAGGGAGTGAGGAAGGAGTGAGTGAGGGAGGGAGTGAAATCCATCACCTTCTACATCTCAGGGTGAGCCTTGAACTCGTCCTTCAGCACATACTCAACGGCCTTCACATCGTGGTTGGTCACCTTCTCAACGGCCTTCACATCGTGGTTGGTCACCTTCTCAACGTCCTTCACCTGAGTGGGTAAGTGAGCGACGAGGGTTGAGGGAGGGAGGGAGGAGGGATTCAGGGAGCAGGGAACTTGTCCTTCAGCACATTACTCAATGGCCTTCACATCGTGGGTTGGTCACCTTCTCGACCGTCCTTGACCTGCGGCGAGTGAGTGAGTGAGAGGGTGAGTGAGAAAGGAGTGAATGAGTGAGTAAGTGAATTAGTTGAGGGAGGGAGTGAGGAAGGAGTGAGTGAGGGAGGAGTGAAATCCATCACCTTCTCCATCTCAGGGTGAGCCTTGAACTCGTCCTTCAGCACATACTCAATGGCCTTCACATCGTGGTTGGTCACCTTCTCAACGTCCTTCACCTGAGTGGGTAAGTGAGCGAGAGGGGTGAGGGAGGGAGGGAGGGAGGGATTCAGGGAAGTCAGGGAACTGTCCTTCAGCACATACCTCAATGGCCTTCAACATCGTGGTTGGTCACCTTCTCAACGTCCTTCACCTGAGTGGGTATAGTGAGCGAGAGGGTGTGGAGGGGAGGAGGTGGAGGGATTCAGGGAGTCAGGGAACTTGTCCTTCAGCACATACTCAATGGCCTTCACATCGTGGTTGGTCACCTTCTCAACGACCTTGACATGAGTGGGTAAGTGAGCGAGAGGGTGTGAGGGAGGGAGGGAGGGAGGGATTCAGGGATGTCAGGGAACTTGTCCTTCAGCACCATACTCAATAGCCTTCACATCGTGGTTGGTCACTCCTCTCGACGTCCTTGACCTGGGCGAGTGAGTGAGTGAGAGGGTGAGTGAGAAAGGAGTGAATGAGTGAGTAAGTGAATTAGTGAGGGAGGGAGTGAGGAAGGAGTGAGTGAGGGGCAGGGAGTTGAAAATCCATCACCCCTTCTACATCTCAGGGTGAGCCTTGAACTCGTCCTTCAGACATACTCAACGGGCCCCCTTTCACATCGTGGTTTGTTCACCTTCTCAACGGCCTTCACATCGTGGTTGGTCACCTTCTCAACGGCCTTCACATCGTGGTGGTCACCTTCTCAACGTCCTTCACCTGAGTGGGTAAGTGAGCGAGAGGGTGAGGGTAGGGAGGGAGGGAGGGATTCAGGGAAGTCAGGGAACTTGTCCTTCAGCACATACTCAATGGCCTTCACATCGTGGTTGGTCACCTTCTCGACGTCCTTGACCTGGCGCGAGTGAGTGAGTGAGAGGGTGAGTGAGAAAGGAGTGAATGAGTGAGTAAGTGAATTAGTGAGGGAGGGAGTGAGGAAGGAGGGTGAGTGAGGGAGGGAGTGAAATCCATCACCTTCTCCATCTCAGGGTGAGCCTTGAACTCGTCCTTCAGCACATACTCAATGGCCCTTCACATCGTGGTTGGTCACCTTCTCAACGTCCTTCACCTGAGTGGGTAAGTGAGCGAGGAGGGTGAGGGAGGGATGGAGGGAGGGATTCAGGGAGTCAGGGAACTTGTCCTTCAGCACATACTCAATGGCCTTCACATCGTGGTTGGTCCACCTTCTCAACGTCCTTCACCCTGAGTGGGTAAGTGAGCGAGAGGGTGAGGGGAGGGAGGGAGGGAGGGATTCAGGGAGTCAGGGAACTTGTCCTTCAGCACATACTCAATGGCCTTCACATCGTGGTTGGTCACCTTCTCAACGACCTTGACCTGAGTGGGTAAGTGAGCGAGAGGGTGAGGGAGGGAGGGAGGGAGGGATTCAGGGAGTCAGGGAACTTGTCCTTCAGCACATACTCAATAGCCTTCACATCGTGGTTGGTCACCTTCTCGACGTCCTTGACCTGGCGAGTGAGTGAGTGAGAGGGTGAGTGAGAAAGGACGTGAAGATGTGAGTAAGTGAATTAGTGAGGGAGGGAGTGAGGAAGGAGTGAGTGAGGGAGGGAGTGAAATCCATCACCTTCTAATCTCAGGGTGAGCCTGAACCGTCTTCAGCACATACTCAACAGCCTTCACATCGTGGTTGGTCACTTTCTCAACGGCCTGCACTTCACATCAGTGGTGGTCACCTTCGTCAACGGTCCTCACCTGAGGGGTAGATGAGTGAGCGAGGAGAAGGGGAGCGGGGGAGGGCGGGCGGGAGGGGAGGGATCAGGGAGTCGAGGGCATATTGTCTCAGCACATACTCAATGGCTCACGTCGGTGGTGGGTCACCTTCTCAACTGTCCTTCACCTGATGGGGGTAAGTGAGCGAGGGAGGGGAGGGAGGGGAGGGAGGGGAGGGAGAGGGATAGGAGGGAGGGAGGGAGGGAGGGAGGGAGGGAGGGATTCAGGGAGTCAGGGAACTTGTCCTTCAGCACATACTCAATGGCCTTCACATCGTGGTTGGTCACCTTCTCGACGTCCTTGACCTGGGCGATGTGACGTGAGTGAGTGAGAGGGTGAGTGAGAAGAAAGGAGTGAAATGAGTGAGTAATGTGAATTAGTGAGGGAGGGAGTGAGGAAGGATGTGAGGAGGGGAGGGAGTGAATCCATCACCTTCTCCATCTTCAGGGTGAGCCTTGAACTCGTCCTTCAGCCACATACTCAATGGCCCTTCACATCGTGGTTGGTCACCTTCTCAACGTCCTTCACCATGAGGTGGGTAAGTGAGCGAGGAGGGTGAGGGGAGGGAGGGAGGGAGGGATTCAGGGAGTAAGGGAACTTGTCCTTCAGCACATAACTCAATGGCCTTCACATCGTGGTTGGTCACCTTCTCAACGTCCTTCACCTGAGTGGGTAAGTGAGCGACGAGGGTGAGGGAGGGAGGGAGGGAGGGAGGGAGGGAGGGAGGGAGGGATTCAGGGAGTCAGGGAACTTGTCCTTCAGCACATACTCAATGGCCTTCACATCGTGGTTGGTCACCTTCTCGACGTCCTTGACCTGGGCGAGCGGTGAGTGGAGTGAGAGGGTGAGTGAGAAAGGAGTGAATGAGTGAGTAAGTGAATTAGTGAGGGAGGGAGGGAGGAAGGAGTGAGTGAGGGAGGGAGTGAAATCATCACCTCTCCATCTCAGGGTGAAGCCTTAACTGTCCTTCAGCAAACTCAACGGCCTGCACCATCGTTGGTGGTCACATTCTCAACGTCATCACCTGGGGGTAAGTGATGAGAGGGAGGCGTGAGGAGGGAGGGAGGAGGGATAAGGGAGTAGGGCACTTGTCCTTCAGCACATTCAATGGCTCTTCACATCTGGTTGGCACCGTTATCAACGTCCTTCACCTGAGTGGGTAAGTGTAGGCGATGAGGGTGAGGGAGGTAGGGTGGTGGAGGGAGGGAGGGAGGGGAGGGAGTGAGGGAGGGAGGGATTTGCAGGGAGGCAGGGAGCCTTCAGTACATACTCAAGGCCTTTCAATAGTGTGTGGTTGTGTCACCCTTGTCTCAACGACCTGCACCTGAGTGGGTAAGCGTGATGCGGAGAGGGTGGGGAGGGATGGGGGAGGAGGAGGGAGGGATATGAGAGGGGAGGGGAGGGAGGAGGGACGGTGGGAGGGAGGGAGGGAGGGATTCAGGGAGTCAGGGAACTTGTCCTTCAGCACATACTCAATGGGCCTTCACATCGTGGTTGGTTCACCTTCTCAACGTCCTTCACCTGAGTGGGTAAGTGAGCGAGAGGGTGAGGGAGGGAGGGAGGGAGGGAGGGAGGGAAGGGAGGGAGGGGAGGGAGGGATTTCCGGGGACGTCAGGGAACTTGTCCTTCAGCACATACTCAATGGCCTTCACATCGTGGTTGGTCACCTTCTCAACGACCTTGACCTGAGTGGGTAAGGTGAGCGAGAGGGTGCTTGAGGGAGGAGGGAGGGAGGGGGAGGGATTCAGGGAAGTCAGGGAACTTGTCCTTCAGCACATACTCAATGGCCTTCACATCGTGGTTGGTCACCTTCTCAACGTCCTTGACCTGAGTGGGTAAGTGAGCGAGAGGGTGAGGGAGGGAGGGAGGGGAGGGATTCAGGGAGTCAGGGAACTTGTCCTTCAGCACATACTTCAATGGCCTTCACATCGTGGTTGGTCACTTTCTCAAACGATATTCACTGAGTGGGTTACGGAGCGAGGGAGGGGGGGGAGGAGGGAGGGGAGGAGGGGGGAGGGAGGGGGGAGGGAGAGGAAGGGAGGGAGGGCGGGAGGGAGGGAGGGGCGATCAGGGGATACTGGTCCTTCAGCACATACTCAATGGCTTCACATGTGGTTGTAACCTTCTAAACGTCCTTGACCGGAGTGGTGTAAGGGCGAGAGAGGATGTGAGGTATGTGAGGAGCGGGAGGGAGGGGAGGATTTCAGGGAGTCAGTGGAAACTTTGTCCTTCAGCACATTACTCAAGGCCTTCACAGTAGGGTTTGGCACCTTCTCGACGTCTGATGATTGGGAAGTACTCGATATTTTTATTTGATGGGGTGTCTTTAAGTTAGTCTTCTTTTTATTATGTCATTTAGTAAAGGTAAAATGTATGCCTCATCAATCATTTCTTCTCACCCCCACCCCCCCCCCCCCCTTTCTTTTGTTAACCTTTTTTGACATCTTTGACCTGAGTGAGTGAGTGAGTGAGCGAGAGGGTGAGGGAGGGAGGGAGGGATTCAGGGAGTCAGGAAACTTGTCCTTCAGCACGTACTCAATAGACCTCACATCGTGATTGGTCACCTTTTTAACATCTTTGTCCTGTTATGAAGGACAGGAGGATGTGCAGGGTATGTCAAATGGTGCATCGATGGAGGGTGCTTATGAATGATGCAGGGGTGTTCCAAGGCTAGTTCAGGATATCATTAGGCATACTACATGGCCTTCAAATCGTGGTAGGTCACCTTCTCTACGTCCTTGACCTGAGTGAGTGAGTGAGTGAGTGAGTGAGTGAGTGAGTGAGTGAGTGAGTGAGTGTGTGTGAGTGCGAGTGTGTGTGTAATGAACTCCATCAGCTTCTCCAGCTCGGGGTGAGCCTTGAACTCTTCCTTCAGCACATACTCAATGGCCTCAAATGAACATCTGTACAAGTGTGTCTGACCTTCATTCAAGGTATAACAAATACAAAGTATAATAAACGTGTATAAAAAAACACCCGGGTCTGCCCTTCGTACAAAGTATAATAAATACGAAGTATAATAAATATATGTAAAAACATATGTGGGTCTGCCCTTCGTACAAAGTATAATAAATACGAAGTATAATAAATATATGTAAAAAAATATGTGGGTCTGCCCTTCGTACAAACTATAATAAATACGAAGTATAATAAATATATGTAAAAACATATGTGGGTCTGCCCTTCGTACAAAGTATAATAAATACGAAGTATAATAAATATATGTAAAAACATATGTGGGGATCCTGCCCTTCATACAAAGTATAATAAATACGAAGTATAATAAATATATGTTAAAACATATGTGGGTCTGCCCTTCGTACAAAGTATAATAAATACGAAGTATAATAAATATATGTAAAAACATATGTGGGTCTGCCCTTCGTACAAAGTATAATAAATACGAAGTATAATAAATATATGTAAAAACATATGTGGGTCTGCCCTTCGTACAAAGTATAATAAATACGAAGTATAATAAATATATGTAAAAACATATGTGGGTCTGCCCTTCGTACAAAGTATATAATACGAAGTATATAAATATATGTAAAAAAAATGTGGGTCTGCCCTTCGTACAAACTATAATAAATACGAAGTAGTAATCAAATATATGTAAAAAAAATATGTGGGTCTGCCCTTTCGTACAAAGTATACTAAATACGAAGAGTATCATAATATATGTAAAAACATTATGTGGGTCTTGCCCTTCGTACAAAGTATAATAAATACGAAGTAGTATAATAAATATATGTAAAAACATATGTGGGTCTTGCCCTTCGTACAAACTATAATAAGTACGACAGTCAGTATATAATTATATGTAAAAACATATGTGGGTCTGCCCTTCGTACAAAGTTATAATACAATACGAAGTATAATAAATATATGTAAAAAAATATGTGGGTCTTCTGGCCCCTTCGTACAACTATAATAAATACGAAGTATAATAATCTATGAAAAAAAACATATTGGTTTCCCTTCGTACAAAGTATAATAATACGAAAAAAGTATAATAAATATATGTAAAAAATATGTGGGTCTGCCCTTCGTACAAAGTATAATAAATACGAAAAGTATAATAATATATGAAAAAAAAATATGTGGGTCTGCCCTTCGTCAAAGTTAATAATACGAAAGTGTATAATAAATATATGTAAAAACTTAATGTGGGTCTGCCCTTCATACAAGTAAATAAAACGAAGTTTATAAAAATATATTATGTAAAAAAATATGTGGGTCTGCCCTTCGTTCGAGGTATAATAAATAAAAAGCGAGCCTGATACAAAGTGTAATAAATAAATAAATAAATCCTATATATAATAAATAAATAAATAAATAAATAAATCCTATATAATCCTGTATAATAAATAAATAAATCCTATATAATACTGTATTATAAATAAATAAATAAATAAATCCTATATAATCCTGTATAATAAATAAATAAATAAATCCTATATAATCCTGTATAATAAATAAATAAATAAATCCTATATATAATAGTCCGTTGTCTGGGGTTTAGCGCGTGCCCGGCGCGTGCCCGGCCCCTTTTCTCAGGGCTTTGCCGAGCTGTCGCCGGATTGGATCTCGATATCTTGCCCAGCTGTCGCTGAGGTGGCCAGGGGTCGTTTCGGAGTTACCCGTTTCGGATTTACCCGTTTCGGTGTTACCCATTTCGGAGTTAGCCGTTCTGGAGTCAGATGACCTTCTGAGCCTGCTCCAGGGAGAAGGTAGATGCCAGCCTGTCAAGAATGGCATTGGCTTCAGGGCTGAAGTGGGAATATAAATGTATACATAAACATGCACAAAAGTATAATAAATATGCAAAAATAAAATATATGTGGGTCTGACCTTCTGAGCTTGCTCCAGGGTGAAGGTAGAGGCCAGCTTGTCAAGAATAGCGTCGGCTTCAGCACTGAAGGGGGAATATAAAATAATAAATAAAATATGAATACAAGCCCGAATACAAGTGTAATAAATATATACAAATAAAATATAATAAATGAAATGTGTTAATATGGGTCTGACCTTCTGAGCTTGCTCCAGGGTGAAGCTAGATGCCAGCTTGTCAAGAATAGCGTCGGCTTCAGCACTAAAGGGGGAATATAAAATAATAAATAAAATATGAATAAAAGCCTGAATACAAGTATCATAAATATATACAAATAAAATAAAACAAATGAAATGTGTTTATATGGGTCTGACCTTCTGAGCTTGCTCCAGGGTGAAGCTAGATGCCAGCTTGTCAAGAATAGCGTTGGCTTCAGCGCTGAAGGGGGGGACCTCCACAATCTTGGGGTTGGCGGCTAACATCTGCAACCAGCGGCATTCAACGAGGACGCGGAAGCGAATGAGACCGTACTCGCTGAAGGTGGCACGCAGGGGGGCGGTGGCGCGGCCATAGCGTCTGCAGGGAGAGGGTGGGGGTGGTTAGGTGTGGGGGGAGGGTTGGTGGTGGGGGGGGAGGGGAGGGAGGGTTGGTGGGGGGTAGAGAGGGGTAGAGAGGTAGAGAGGTAGTGGACAGGGATAGTCAAGTGGGGATGGGGGGGGGGGGGGGGGGGGGGGGGGGGCTTGGCTTTGTGGATTGCTTCGTGGCTTGGCTTGGCATGGTGGGTGCATGCAGTGATGGCTTGGCTACATGGATGGCTTGGCTACGTGGATGGCTTGCCTAGAAGGATGGCTTCGTGGATGCATGCATGCATGCATGCATGCAGTGATGGCTTGGCTAGGTAGTTGGCTTGGTGGGTGGCTTGGCTTGGTGAATGCATGCAGTGATGGCATGGCTAGGTTGAGATGCATGGGGTGATGGCTTGGCTTCATGGAGATCGATGGGAGAAGTATCCAGCGGTCCATTAAACTGGTCGACCTGGTTGATGCAACCAGTGATCAATGCGGAAGGTGCATCCAGTGATCGATACAACTGATACAACTGATCGAGCTGGTTGACCTAAGCGTAACCATTTCATTGGTGTCCACGTCACCATGCATGCGATCCTAGGCCGTCGATAAAACGTGCTAGTTTGACACGGTCACAGTCGCGAAATCTGAATCTACGATGCATCGCGGATTTGATGCACTTACCCATCCAGAGGGCTGACGGCGGTGAGATCAGAGAGTGCCAAGGTCTCGGGAGTAGACTGCAGTTTCCAAGGGCGAGGGAAGGGGGAAGGAGGTTAGCGAGTAATTATGATACAACTGTAAATCGTATGCTGGGAATGCGAGGGTTGAATTGTCGTAAACATGCAACTTGATTGCTTGTCGCAACGTGGTTTTAGGTAGCATGCAACACACGGCTCGTGACCGCATGGGTTCGCAAGGGTGGATATTTGCGTTGACATCACGCATAGCCGTCATGTATCTCACGCTTGCAAGATCACAACGCAGCGTTGGAAATCGCGTAAGTGCCAAGACAAGCAAAAGATGCAGCGCCCATATCAGCCCTTGGCCAGAGCTGGGAATCTTTGCCCACGGGCATAAATCGGGAGGGGGAAAACAGCCATGCCAAGAGGGGCGGCAAGGGCCTAGGGCCTGTAGCGCATGGGAATCTTAGTTAGCATGGTAGCAAGGGTGGGAGGGCGCGTATAATCCCGGCCCGATAGTCCTCATACAGAACCCCGGAAAGGAAGGCAAACAGCCATGTCGAGAGGACTAGCATGGACCTAGACCAAATGTGGCGCATGGGGACGCTATAGCTACACGCAACTATATCGTTGTATGTTGATGCTCACTAGTCCCCCTTCGGTCTGTCATGCCGCGGGCACTTCCATAGTCCAGCAGGGCACGACGACAATGTAACCATCGTTATCACCACCATCGCATAACCTCCATCACATAATCTACGTACCTTGGTGACGACGCTGGGGGCAGCGCGGGTAATGGGGCGGGGAGCAACAGCACCAACCCTGGCGGCCGAGCTGGGCAGCTTCAGCATGGGCTTAACGGATGCGGCTACCCGGCTGGCTGCGGGCTTGCATGCAGCACCAGCTCGCATGTTCATAGCGCTAGCGTTCATAGGTGCAGTGGATTAACCTATCCGAGTGGTTAGGGGGAAGGGGGGTATGATGGACGTAAAGTGGATGGGAGTGCGTCACGTGGGGATTAAGGCGTCATCCACGGTTCGCCAGGCCACATGAAAACCAACAGGGTTGGGGTCCGGGGGACGAGTCAGAGGCGTGAGGGTGATGAGGTTGGTTGCACGTTTCACGGAGGGTTGGTTGGGGGTTGGCTGGTAGCTAGATTGGGTTGGTTCTTGTTGGTTTCACACAACTGCCTCATGCGGAGTGGTCGTCATGGGGGGGGAGAGGGAGAGAGAGAGAGAGAGAGAGAGAGAGAGAGAGAGAGAGAGAGAGAGAGAGAGGGTTAGGGTTCGTTACACAAACCCAGCAAATCACTGCCGAGACAGGACAGCAGCACAGCCTGACCACCATCAAATTGTATAGCAGGGAGCAAGAGGGTTTTTGAAGGCCCCCTCACAAACCTGAAAAACAAACAGGGAACAGTCAAAAAAAGGAAACAAACTAGAGGCTGAAAGCAGAGCGGAAAAGGGAGGAATGCCAAGGTAGATAATCCGGAGCACAAAGCCCAGCAAACACAAGAGAGGATATAACAGGAAGCACGACTGCACGAGGATTTTGAAGGCACCCCCACAAAACTAAAAAAACAGTTAAGTCCAAAAGAGGAAACAACTAGAAGCGGAAAGGTGAGCGAAAAGGAGAGGGAGGCAGCCAAGGCAGTCAATCCAGAGCACCAAGCCTAACAAATACAAGAGAGAAGGGCTGAAGCAAACAAAAGTTAAGACCCCCGAGGGCATGCGCTAGGAGCACCTTCAAATGCAGCAAGAATGCCTTTACGGGAAAAAAGCACAGATCACCCCAGTACAACCATCTGGCAGAAAAGGACCTGAGTGCCGAGGAGGACAACCATAGGCACCCTAAGAAGTAGTAAAGGGGGAGTCCAAACGAAGTACAGAGATTCCAGAAACCAATCCTAACAAGACTCAGCAAGAAGGAACACATGACGGGAGCGCGAGAATCCACCACATAGAGCAGACCTGTTGGCTATAAGCATCTCATATACCTACGCCACCAAAACGGTGGTTGGGAGTTTGGTTTGTTTGTCCTCGACACACCCCTGATGTAATGGTTTTTTTTGCTTTGTGGTTGCTTTTTCTTCTTGTTGAAGTACAGAGTCTCATACACCCTTGTGGTGTCAAGTAGACTTTAACATGTAATGTAATGTAATGTAATGTAATGTAATGTAATGTAATGTAATGTAATGTAATGTAATGTAATGTAATGTAATGTAATGTAATGTAATGTAATGTAATGTAATGTAATGTAATGTAATGTAATGCAATGTAATGTAATGTAATGCAATGTAATGCAATGTAATGTAATGTAATGTAATGTAATGTAATGTAATGTGATGTAATGTAATGTAATGCAATGTAATGCAATGTAATGCAATGTCATGCAATGTCATGCAATGTCATGCAATGTCATGCAATGTCATGCAATGTAATGCAATGTAATGCAATGTAATGCAATGTAATGCAATGTAATGCAATGTAATGCAATGTAATGCAATGTAATGCAATGTAATGCAATGTAATGCAATGTAATGCAATGTAATGCAATGTAATGCAATGTAATGCAATGTAATGCAATGTAATGTAACATATTGTGCAGCCAACACGAAGCCCTGCCCGCACACCAGAAGCCACAAGCAAGAGCTCAAAGTAGAGAAACGAAACCAACAAACTAAGCACAGCTGGCTTTTTGCCTAGACAATGCAAATTGAATGTATCACCAGTTATCAAAGTTTTCCTTTCGGACAGTCGGCAGCAATGCTCGTTTAGCTCAGTTGGCCCAGCAGGTACCGGTTAAACTATTACACCTAGCCCCTTTCGGTGATATAAAATGGTCTAGTGGTAGACCAGATCGCTTGAGGATGAAGAGTCGGGGGTATCGACTCCCCCTTCGGTCGCTCTTGGCTTTGCAGGTTGTTGTCAACCGCGATGGTTACTTGTCCAGTTGAGGTAGGAGACCGCTCCCCACCCGCGTACGATGGGCTCCGTTAACACCACGCCCCAACAGGCGTTATCACTACTATTACACCTTGTGGTCGAGGGTTCGATGGGCTTATTTTTGATCCCTTCAGCCTTACTTGCTGACGAAATTAAAAGTCACGTCCAAGGCGTAGTATAGCGGTGCCCTGTCTTTAAATCTGACACAGACGTTATAAAGGGGTCCTTTTAATTTACAAATGGTCATAGAGGCAGGGGGTACCTGTATAGCTTCAGCTATACAAATATAGGGATCGGCATATCATATGATGTTGGCCAAAGGTGAGTATAATATCATATGATATCATACAAATTGCATCATATAGTATTGTATTTTAAATGCTAGCCTAGTCAGACTGCCGGCATCATATGATATCATATGATGAGTTGTTACCATTGAAGCATTCTCATTGCAACAAGAAGGTGCGGGTTTCAAATCCCTTTCGCGTTCGCGGTCGCTGTCAACCGCCATGGTAGCTTTGCCTGTTCTCTACCGCAGCCTGTTCTCTACCGCCGTAAGACGGGGCTCCCTTACTACCACGCCCCACCAGGCGTTCTCATTTCTTGCACTTCTACTTATTGGTTGATGTACCTGTACTTATTGGTGGTTGGTACTTCTACTTATTGGTGATTGTACTTATACTTATTGGTGGTTGGTACTTATACTTATTGGTGATTGTACTTATACTTATTGGTGGTTGGTACTTCTACTTATTGGTGATTGTACTTATACTTATTGGTGGTTGGTACTTATACTTATTGGTGGTTGGCCCCAGTGCAATCCAACGGGCTGGCCCCCTCAACCTCACGCCTCAAAATAAGGCGTACTATTTATTTATTCAAGCTTTGCTTGGGCATAGCCTGACCCTCCCTTCAAAATACGTCCCAACAAAAACGCAGCCAGTACCATGATCATGACTGTGAAAGCATCGCTTGGATCAGACCAGCCCAGCCAAGCCAAGCCAACTGTGGAGGCATGTCTTGGATCAGCCCAGCCCAGCCCAGCCCAGCCTAGCCCAGTCAAGCCAAGCTGACTGTGGAAGCAAATACAAGCCATGTCCTGGATCAGCTCAGCCCAGCCCAGCCCAGCCTAGCCTAGCCTAGTCAAGCCAAGCCGACTGTGGAAGCAAATACAAGCCATGTCTTGGATCAGCTCAGCCCAGCCCAGCCCAGCCCAGCCTAGCCTAGCCCAGTCAAGCCAAGCCGACTGTGGAAGCAAATACAAGCCAGGTCTTGGATCAGCTCTGCCCAGCCCAACCCAGCCTAGCCAAGTCAAGCCAAACCAACTGTGGAAGCAAATACAAGCCATGTCTTGGATCAGCTCAGCCCAGCCCAGCCCAGCCCAGCCCAGCCCAGCCCAGCCTAGCCCAGTCAAGCCAAGCCGACTGCTGTGGAAGCAAATACAAGCCATGTCTTGGATCAGCTCAGCCCAGCCCAGCCCAGCCTAGCCCAGTCAAGCCAAGCCGACTGTGGAAGCAAATACAAGCCATGTCTTGGATAAGCTCAGCCCAGCCCAGCCCAGCCCAGCCCAGCCTAGCCCAGTCAAGCCAAGCGGACTGTGGAAGCAAATGCAAGCCATGTCTTGGACCAGCCCAGCCCAGCCCAGCCCAACCAACTGTGGATGCACATACTAACCATGTCTTGGCCCAGCCCAGCACAACCCAGCCAGGCCAACTGTGGAAGCATGTCTTTGATCAACCCAGCCCAGCCCATCCCATCCCAGCCAGGCTAAATGTGGAAGCATGTCTTGGATCAGCCCAGCCCAGCCCAGCCCAGCCCAGCCAGGCCAACTGTGGAAGCTCGTCTTGGATCAGCCCAGCCCAGCCCAGCCCAGCCCGGCCCAGCCCAGCCTAGCCGACTGTGGAAGCAAATTTAAGCCATGTCATAGATCAGCCCATCCCATCCCATCCCATCCCATCCTAGCCTAGCCAAGCCAAGCAGACTTTGGAAGCACCTAATTGGCCATGTTTTGGACGATCCCAATTTAATTAATTTAATTATTAACCAAACTCAAAAGATACTGTCGATGTTACGCACACGCTCTACGCAGGCTTTGCTTGGGCAGAGCCCTACCCTCCCTTCAGAATACACAAAAAAAAAAACGTTGCCAATCCCATGACGAGGACAGCTGAGGCACATAACAGCCATGTCATGGATCAGCCCAGCCCAGCCAAGCCAAGCCATGACTTGGACCAGTCCTATGACGACGACAGCTGAGGCACATAACAGCCATGTCATGGATCAGCCCAGCCCAGACAAGCCAAGCCAAGCCATGACTTGGACCAGTCCTATGACGACAACAGCTGAGGCACATAACAGCCATGCCTTGGACCAGCCAAGCCAAGCCATGTCTCGGACCAATCCCATGACGACGACAGCCGAGGCCCATAACAGCCATGCCTTGGATCAGCCAAGCCCAGCCCAGCCAAGCCACGTCTTTGACCAGTCCCATGACGATGACAGCCGAGGCCCATAACAGCCATGCCTTGGACCAGCCGAGCCAAGCCAAGCCAAGCCAAGCCATGTGTTGGACCAGTCCTATGACGACCACAGCTGAGGCACATAACAGCCATGCCTTGGATCAGCCCAGCCCAGCCCAGCCCAGCCCAGCCCAGCCCAGCCAAGCCACGTCTTTGACCAGTCCCATGACAATGACAGCCGAGGCCCATAACAGCCATGCCTTGGACCAGCCAAGCCCAGCCCAGCCAAGCCAAGCCGAGTCTCGGACCAATCCCATGACGACGACAGCTGATGCACATTACAGCCCAGCCCAGCCCAGCCCAGCCCAGCCAAGCAAAGTCAAGCCAAGCCATGTCTTGGTCCAGTACCATGGCGACGACAGCTGAGGACATACAGGTGCTGATGTGCAATGTGGACCATGCCAAAGCAAGCGCAAAGCCTGGAGCCGTGGTGCTTGGACCAGTACCGAGATGGGGCTTAGCGACAGAGGAGGCTGAAGGCACCTAAATACAAGCCATTTGCTTGGGGGTTTGTGTGACTATCGTCATAATTTATGTAGAGTTGCCATATTGCTAACTCTAATGTAAGATAAGGTGATAATGTACAAAGACGGGAGCACGGCTGCGAAGGGGCGGCAAGCGTGGGTGGCTTGGGCAGGCAAACCAGAACCACGCCCCGGTTCGCTAGAGAGCGGTCCCAGGGGGACAAAAACGTGGCCAATCCCATGACGACGACTGCTTCGCACATAAACAGACATCCTGTCTAATGTAGCACAGCCCAATCCCTAAACCCAGAAAAGATTGTACCCGCCGAGAGGGCCCCGCGGGCTCCCTGGCCAATGTGCGCGGGAAGTACAGTGGCCGTGTCACAATACCCTACGGAAAATCAGATATTGTGTTTCAGTGTTTGTTCGTTACGGTCCTTGATATCACATCACCACACCACTACCATGTGTTTTGTTTTTACAGCCCATTGTCAGCCATTTACCAACAACCCCTCACCAAACAGAACCACTAACCGTAACACTACTACCTGAACACCAACATAACCACACACTCACCAACACCACTACTAACCCCAACTACTCACACCATACCGACACCAACCGACTACTGGGACCCACGGGGGGGGGGGCGGAGAGGAGTTAAACCTCAACTACACCCACGACCTACTACCAACATCCACTACCAACACCTCACAACATAGGACTACACGTCACCACCAGCACACTCACCTTGGTACTGTACCACTCCAACGAGACCATTACGGCAACACCACACCAATCCAACACCACGACACGCAAAACGACCAAAACTACTCAACGAGCCTACTATCGGTGGTAGACAGACAACAACCACACCACTACCAACACCACTACCTAACGACGCACTACCTACACCATTACCAACACCGCTCACCACGCACTCACTACCACAGAAAAAGGGGGAGAGAGGGAGGGGACGGCCAACTAACCAACGTCTCTACTATCGCGAGCTCTGGGAGGGAAACTCCGACTCGGACCACGAGGGGGATCGTCACGTTAGACGACAACCAACAGGGGCCACGTGTGTCAGGGCGGAAGCGACACGTATCCAACAAACCACTACACCAATAAACACCGAAAACTAGCTGTCTGACACCACACATCACCAACACTCCACACTAACCAGACCGCCACGTACACTAAGCGGGGGACAACTAAGCCAACACGCGGGTGCAAGTACCAAAAACACACCGCTACGCACAATGGGGGAGAAGAGGGGGGAGGGAAAAATCAGGCAGCGTAACACCAACGGACACTAACCAGAGCAGACCCGAAGCCGTCACGGCAGCACCACTACCGGAAAAAGGAACGGACGCATTGCAAAACGGGGAAAAAAACCAACTGAAACGCCCAGAAAACACCGACTACAACAGCAACTAGCCAGAGACGAACCGACCTACTACACAACTACTAACCTAACAGGAACAGGAGCTCCCAACTGACCATGGCTACCGGGGACGACCACGTACCCAACTACCAGCACAACCAACACCACACGCATCACCACCGGGACTGACCAGACAACGCGAGCACTACCAACACCAATACTAACCACATCCACTACCAACAGAACCACTAGCCAACCCCACTCCACACCACTAGCACGACCGGGAAGTCACCAACACCACTACCAACCCACTACGAACAACAAAACAACTGACGTCAAGCACCAAAACTACTGGTACAGAAGGAACACACCAGAAGAACCAAACACACACTACGCCAACACCACACCAGACAAAACCTACTGGAGGCCGAGCACCACTCTCCGCAAATGACACACCTGCGGGCTAACCGAACACCGGGACTACCGAACCGGCCGACTACCAACATACATATTAGCCACCGAAACCGACATACACAAACACCAGACTCCTCGTAACACCACGAAACTGCACACAAACAGACCAACACGCGGTGGACTACCAACACCACATATACCAAACACCACATCACTCAGGCAGCCATTTAGATCCAACAACACACCGGGGGCGTCACGCAACACCACTACTCTCACCCTTACTACCAACACCACACCACACCACTCACCACATCCACTCACCAACCCACTGCCAACGGACCCCACTACACACCAACTAGCCAACTACCACTACCACACCCACTACCTACCCACTACCGTACACCACTCTCTAACCCAACTATCTCAACACCGCAACCAACAACCGCTAGTCCTAGCAACCCCACTACTCCAACAATCCACTACCAACATCGCTTGCTCACCAATCTACACTCTGACATACCCTGTACACCATTACCAACACCGCACATACACCAACACCACTACCACACCCACTACCAACAGATAATCCACGTAATAACAAACACCTACTTGAACACAACTACCAACCCCTACTACTCGAAACCAACTACCAACACCATGCTAACCAACAACAACCACTACCAACAGGCCACTAACCACACGCGAACTACCAACACCACTACACAAACACACACTACCAACACCACTACCACAACCAGCTGACAACACCAACTACCAACACACCGCTACTCGAGACACCACTAACCAACACCACTACGAACACCACTACCCCAAGCACCACTACCTACAACCACTAAACCCTCACACACTACTAAACACACTACATAACACTAACATACCCAACCCACTACCAACACACTACCACCCACTCACCATTCAAAAATTCCACTATCCAACAGCCACATCTACCAACACCCCTCTATAAATCCACAACACAACTTACTACCACAACTACTCAACCCACGCGCTAACTACAACTACCAACCCCACTACCGAACAGAAGCCACTTCACAACTCCTCCTATCCATGTGTTATGTTTTGTTACGCGGGTCCAGGGTGCAGCCAATTACCAACACCACTAACCAGCAAAACACCTACCGCACCCTACCAACCACATATAGACCAACATCACTACCAGAACAAATCCAAACACCACATTACACTAGCCAACCAGCTCATACTGGACCCAACACTGCACTGTGTACGGAATCATAGGTGGTATCAAGACTGAGGGCAACATTTAAGATCTTCTGCCCCATACTGTAAATTTAAATAAGTGTATGGATCTTCGGCCACCCATAACGGTAATTTAGGGGAGTGGTTAAATGTAAATTTCAGATCTCTGAACCCATTCTAAATAAATTTAAAAGTAACCTCACGGATCACTTCCGCTACCCACCTACCGGTTAAATTTAGATTTAAATTAAATTTCAGATCTCGTGCACAACCCCATCTTTAAAGTGTGCGCAATTAAATTTTCGGGATCTTCTGTGTATTCATACTCGTTTAAAGTTTGAGCTCAAATTAAAAGGGGGGGTGTTCGGTGGACCTCTGCTTTCGGGCACCCATATCTGTCAATTTAGATTTAAATAAAATCTCGGATCTTCGGCCCCTATCGTGTCAACTAACAACAAACTTAAATTTGTGTACTCCACTTGACACCACTATGCTGTAAGGTTTAAATTAAATTAGACGTATGTTTACAGTGTTGTTTTTGTGTTGTTGAGCACCTCCAGGGTAGTGTCAACCACCATGTTAGCACTGTCGAGGTAAGTAGCAGCCCGTTCTCTACCTCAAAAGACAGTGATCCCTTAATACCCTGCCCTACCAGGTGTTATCATTCTTTTTTTTCCAGGGGTAGCTATCCACTAGAAATTTGGACTATTCTGGGTATATCCGACCAATGTAAATTTGGAATCTTAGGGGTAGTATCCAAACATTGCTAACACCCACCCCCACTGCACTACACATTTGGGATCATAGGGGTAGTATCCAAAAACTGCCAACACCCACCCCCACTGCACAACACATTTGGGATCGTAGGGGTAGTATCCAAACACTGTAAATATGGCATATTGGCATCTTTGGGGTAGCAGCCAAACACTGTAAATATGGCATATTGGCATCTTTGGGGTAGCAGCCAAACACTGTAAATATGGCATATTGGCATCTTTGGGGTAGCAGCCAAACACTGTAAATATGGCATATTGGCATCTTTGGGGTAGCAGCCAAACACTGTAAATATGGCATATTGGCATCTTTGGGGTAGCAGCCAAACACTGTAAATATGGCATATTGGCATCTTGGGGGTAGCGCCAAACACGACAAATATCCATCGTACCTACAAAGCTTGAAGGATTACTTTGACCTCACGCCCTGTTCCGAACCTCTGCATCCTCTCATTGGCGTTGACTGAGGCGTAACAATTTTCAATTTTCTGAGCTGCAGAGGTTGAAGGATTAATTAGAGGAGCACATTGCCGAGAAGCAATTGCTGAGCATGACAAAGCTCTGCACCGAAAGCCCCCCCCCCCCCCCCCCCCCCCCCCCCCCCCTGTCCATCTGTAACAATTTCCAATTTTCTGACCTGCAGCGACTGAAGGATTACTTCGAGGAGCAAGCTGCTGGGAAGCAACTACTGAGGCATGACAAAGCTCTGCACTGTAAGCCCCCCCCCACCCCACCCCCACCCCCTCCGTCCATCTGTAACAATTTTCAATTTTCTGACCTGCAGCAGCTGAAGGATTACTTCAAGGAGCATGCTGCCGAGAAGCAACTGCTGAGGCATGACAAAGAATGATTTTTTGAATTATCTGGCCAGTATAGGTTGAAAGATTGCTCAGGCATGACAAAGCTCTGCACCCTGAGGCCCCTTCCGCCCATCTGTAACCATTTTCAATTTCCTGGCCTGCAGCGACTGAAGGATTACTTCGAGGAGCATGCTGCCAAGAAGCAACTACTGAGGCATGACGAAGCTCTGCACTATGCAGCCCCCCCCCCCCCCCCCCCCCCCCCCCCCAATCCCACCTGTCCACCTGTAACAATTTTCAATTTGCTGACCTGCAGCTGCTGAAGGATTACTTCGAGGAGCATGCTGCCGAGAAGCAACTACTGAGGCATGACGAAGCTCTGCACTACAAGCCCCCCCCACCCCCCCACCCCCCCTATCCACCTGTCCACCTGTAACAATTTTCAATTTCTGACCTGCAGCGGCTGAAGGATTACTTTGAGGAGTACGCTGCTGAGAAGCAACTACTGAGGCATGACGAAGCTCTGCACTATAAGCCCCCCCCCCCCCCCCCTATCCACCTGTCCACCTGTAACAATTTTCAATTTGCTGACCTGCAGCGGCTGAAGGATTACTTTGAGGAGCATGCTGCTGAGAAGCAACTACTGAGGCATGACAAAGCTCTGCACCGTAAGGCCCCTCCCGTCCACTTGAAGCACGTCCCCGCTTACCTGAAGGATGCCTCAACTGTTGCTGACAGGGGAGTTTCAAAAGTAAGTGCAACAGCTCAATTGACAGTTTCATGTGTACCACTGTCTTTTGCGGGGACGAAACTATAGCAACGTAGTGCATCTGGAAGCTGGTGGAACCATATTAATAGTTATATGAAATATTGGGGCCAAGGTACTACATTTTGTCAAATTAGCCAGAGCTTAAAGCGCACAAACGTCAAATTGGTGGTGCATAAAGCGCAAAAACTGCGCGCTGTGCCCACAGGGGGTTGAAAAAACTGCGCACAATGCGCAGTGGGGTGCAAAAAGCGTGTTCGAAACCACGATGCTGTGCGCGCTTTGCAGTACCCTGATTGGGGCTTAGCCAGTTTACCTGAAGGGGGCTTCAAGGGTCGCTGACAGGGGAGTATCCAAAGTATGTGCAACGACTCAAGCTAGCTTTTGTTTCCAGGTACCCACAGCAGCTTCCAGGCAGCTCCCCTGGCTTACTACCCAGCAAAACGTATAGCAACGTAGTGCATCTTGAAGCTGTTGAAAACTGGTGGATCCATATGTTAAGCAATGTTGAAATATTGGGGCTTAGCCTTGCATATTGGCATCTTTGGGTAGCAGCCAAACACTGTAAATATGGCATATTGGCATCTTTGGGGTAGCAGCCAAACACTGTAAATATGGCATATTGGCATCTTTGGGGTAGCAGCCAAACACTGTAAATATGGCATATTGGCATCTTTGGGGTAGCAGCCAAACACTGTAAATATGGCATATTGGCGTCTTTGGGTAGCAGCCAAACACTGTAAATATGGCATATTGGCATCTTTGGGGTAGCAGCCAAACACTGTAAATATGGCATATTGGCGTCTTTGGGGTAGCAGCCAAACACTGTAAATATGGCATATTGGCGTCTTTGGGGTAGCAGGCAAACACTGTAAATATGGCATATTGGCATCTTTGGGGTAGCAGCCAAACACTGTAAATATGGCATATTGGCGTCTTTGGGGGTAGCAGCCCACCATGTAAATATGGCATATTGGCATCTTTGGGTAGCAGCCAAACACTGTAAATATGGCATATTGGCATCTTTGGGTGGCAGCCAAACACTGTAAATATGGCATATTGGCATCTTTGGTAGCAGCCAAACACTGTATATGGCATATTGGCATCTTTGGGGTAGCAAGCCAAACACTTTGCCTAGGCTTAATGAAAGGGTATGTTGCTCCAACCGTTGCTGACAGGGGAGTGTCCAAAGTAAGTGCAACGGCTCGTAGCTTTTCTTTTCAGGTACCAACAGCTCAGTTGATAGTTTCAAGTGTACCACTGTCTTTTGTGGGGGCAAAACTATAGCAACGTAGTGCATCTGGAAGCTGGTGGAACCATATTAATAGTTATATGAAATATTGGGGCCAAGGTACTAAATTTTGTCAAATTAGCCAGAGCTTAAAGCGCACAAACGTCAAATTGGTGGTGCATAAAGCGCAAAAACTGCGCGCTGCGCCCACAGGGGGTTGAAAAAACTGCGCAAAACGCGCAGTGGGGTGCAAAAAGCGTGTTTGAAATCACGCTGCTGCGCGCGCTTTGTAGTACCCTGATTGGGGCTTAGCCAGCTTACATGAAGGGGGCTTCAAGGGTTGCTGACAGGGGAGTCGCCAAAGTAAGTGCAACGGCTCAAGCTAGGTTTTATTTTCAGGTAGCCACAGCAGCTTCTGGGCAGCTCCCCTGGCTTACTACCCAGCGAAACGAATAGCAACATAGTGCATATTAAAACCGGTGGATAGCTGTAGCAAACCTATAGTAAAACCTATAGCAATGTAGTGCATCTAGAAGCTGGTGGAAGCTGGTGGAATCATATTTAATGTAATATTTTGAACTTGAATTGTTAGATAGGCCATCGTATCACGCCTATTTTGAATCTGAATTTGAATTGTTGCATAGGCCATCGTCTCACACCAATTTCAGACTCCGTCACACAACACCTTCCAAACACTTCCAACTGCTTACAACTGCTTCTTCCTGGAACAAATTCCAACCACTTCCAACTGCTTACAACTGCTTCTTCCTGGAACAAATTCCAACCACTTCCAACTGCTTACAACTGCTTCTTCCTGGAACAAATTCCAACCACTTACAACTGCTTACAACTACTTTTTCTTCCTTAAAACACATTCCAACCACTCACAACTGCTTACAACTGCTTTTTCTTCCTTGAACATCTTCCAATCGCTTCAAAGTGCTTGCAACCCGCAACGTGCAACCTGAGTCCTGTACCCCCCCAAGCCACGCCACCAGTGCATGAACCCGCAGCGTGGAACCACAGTCCTGCAACCCCCCAAGCCATGCCACCTGTCCATGAACCTGCAACATGCAACCACAGTCATGCCCCCCCCCCCCCCCCCCCCCCCCCCCCCCCCCCCCCCCCCCCCCCCCAAGCCACGCCACGCCACCTGTCCATGAACCTGCAGCATGCAACCACAATCCTGCAACTCCCCAAGCCACGCCACCTGTTCATGAACCTGCAACATGCAACCACAATCCTGCAACCCCCCAAGCCACGCCACCTGCCCATGAACCTGCAACATGCAGCCACAGTCCTGCAACTCTCTAAGCCGGAGAGCACGCCACTGCTCACCATCATCATTACCTCACCATTTCCCCACCATCACTTAAACATCCTCTCACCATCACCTCACCATCACCACCACCATCACAGACTGGTCATCTAGGGAAAGGCTTCCTGCCAGGTGCAAAGCGAAGGAACATAGAACGGAGCAAGGATCCCTACTTACCCCACCATCACCTCGCCATCACCAACACCTCACCATCACACACACCTCACCATCACACACACCATCACCACCATCACCACCATCACCATCACCATCACACACACCATCACCACCATCGCCTCACCACCACCACCATCACACACACCATCACCACCATCGCCTCACCACCATCACCATCACCATCACAGACTGGTCATCGAGGGAAAGGCTTCCTGCCAGGTGCAAAGCGAAGGAACATAGAACGGAGCAAGGATCCTCTCAAGGCAGGTGGCTTCATCAAGGCACCCAAGAAGGGCTTGGGAGAGGAGGAGCACACAGAAGCTGAGGTAAGTAGGGACAGATTGTAATATGACGCTGTCGGGCACATGGCATAGGCTATGTTGTTCAGTTCACCAGTGCTTGTTTTGTACGCAGCCCTTCCCAATATTGAGGTTGGGCAAGCCTATTTGGCCTATTTGGCTACGCCTTAACTGGCTAGACTGTAAAAAACAAACTTGCAAGCAGTTTCCTTTTTAGCTGTTTCTCTTTTTGCTGATCCTGATGATGATCAGGACAGGAGAAGGGGCGAGATGATTATTTGACCTGCAGCTGGTGATGGTGGTGGTTTCACAAATATGCTGAAATTGACAACGTCATTCGCTCATTTGTCATCCATCATGTGTCATTTGACATCCGTCATATGTCATTTGTCGCCCATCATTCGTCATGTGTCATTCATCATTTGTCATGTGTCATGTGTCATTCATCATTCGTCAGTGTATATTTGTATGTTGGTGTACTATATAACCAAGCTATTTATGTATGGTGTGCTATGTGACTATTTTCAAGTTCAATTTGTTTTGTCTGTGCAGTTAAAGGCGATGGCAATTGGGAAGCGAGAGGCCAAGAGGAAGGCGAAAGAGGACCATACTGCTTTCGTTCCCAAGGCAAACGTGAGGAAGGGATACAAGAGGCAAAGAAATTGAGCGGATATCCCATCCACTTCATGAGCTGCGTTGAGGACACTGGGTTGCAATTCCACAGACGCTAATATAATGTGATTTAGCCATGGCATTTTGTGAGCATGGTTTGTTGCGCTAGTGCTAAATTATGCCCCTGACAAATGTGGGGATAGGATACAAGAGGTTAAGAAATTGAGCGGACATCCCATCGATTTCAAGAGCTATGTTGAGGACACTGGGTTGCAATTCCACAGACGCTAATATATTGTGATTTAGCCATAGCATTTGGTGAACAGGGTTTGTGCCAGGGTACTTCAGGAGGACCCCCAGCTCTGCTGCGTGAGACACAACCAAGTGTATAGCCTGCGTCCTGCGACGAAACGGACCCTTCCTTCTGGTCAACGGACCCTCCCCACGTTGCATCCTGTGACACAACGGACCCTTCGACGTTGCGTCTGTGACGGAGGACGCAGCGTCCTGAACAACCTGGGTAGGTAGCACCAGGGTACTTCAAATGGCCAAACTGGCCAGCGCTTTAGCGCACTTGAAAACAAAAAAACTGCGCTTTGTAGAGCAAAAAGCGCAAAAATTGCTTGCAGCGCCCACAAGGGGTTGCAAAAAACTGCGCTTAAAGCGCAGAGGGGGTCAAAAAGTCAGCGTCCAAAAGCGCAAAAGCGCGCGCTTTGAATTACCCTGGGTAGCACTAGAGCTAAATTATGCACTTAGTGCAAATGTGGGGGAAGGATACGAGAGGCAAAGAAATTGAATGCATCACTTTCATGTTTGGACTACGCGTAGCAGTTTCTAGGCAGCTCATGGGCCAAACCTGGAGCTAGCTAGTGCGTTTGAAAGCTGGCATGACAGGCATTCCTATGCTGCTGTTATCTCTGGGCTTGTCTCAGTTGCTGGGCAATTGATCTTGGTGGAAGCTGATACGCGTAGCTGAACACAGAGACGGCGGAATGAACAAGCAGACATGGGCTTTCAGATCATGTATGACTTACTCTGACTTACACTGCTAGTGGTACATGTTGAGGATGATGTCATGGAGTAGACTCTCAACATACATCCCACCAACTCCAAGAGCTGTGCTGAAGACACTGGGTTGCAATTACACAGACGCTATCATAGCGTGATTATGCCAAAGCCAACCACCAACCCTAAGCGTGCCTACTTTGCATATTGTAGGAGTGGCACCACCATTCGAACTGAATCCTCCGTGTCGCTGGTTTGTGTCGTGAGACCCACTTCCTGGGGTGTACTTTCACAACTAAAAAAAAAGTATTTGGTGAAGAGGGTTCAGGAAGGTGCTGCTTGTAGCACAAGCTATAAATGATGCACCTTGGTGTACGGTATTGAAGGTGCTAAATGCCTGTAAAGGGTTACTTTGGGGGACTTGAACTTGAACTTAATTACATAGCTTCAGCCAGCAATTGGGCTGCTCGCCGTTTTCGGCAGTAAAAAAATTATGACAGGGTAAATGTAAACGCGAACAAATCACTTTTCCCCATTTTTTCTTTTGGGGGACAGAGACGCTACTAGTAGCACTCCCAAGGCTGCTAGAAGCACGGTGGTCCTACGTAAATACTCATTTCCTTATAAAATACCCTGTTGGCTAGGGAGGGCAGTGTTACTACCTTGTGTTGTTTGCCTGAGGTTGTCAGGCTTTTTATGCTTGGGGATCTCGGGCGGCTGGAGAAGGATATTTTGTAGTACCTGCTTGTGGCAACCCCATTCTAACTGAATGCTTGGTGTCGCTGCTTTGTGTCGGGAGACCGACCTCGTGGGTGACAAACCTTTCACAACCAGTGACAACCAGGGGTCTTCAAATGGCCAAATTGGCCAGCGCTTAAGCGCATTTTAAAACAAAAAATGCGCTTTTTAGAGCAGAAATTGCTTCCTGCGCCCACAGGGGGGTGCAAAAAAATGCGCTTGAAGCGCAGAGGGGGCCAAAAAGTCAGCGGTCAAAAGCGCAATAGCGCGCGCTTTGAATTACCCTGGTCACAACTAACAAAAAGTCATACAACAAACAGGTGCACCTCTAATATAGCGTGATTTAGCCATAGCATTTGGTAATGGTGGGGGTGGTGGGGGGGGGGGGGACTTGCTGAAGGTAACAGAAACTTGTCACCTTGTGTCATCTTTTCAACTTCTCCGCCTTTCTTTCTGTAACCTCGGTGGCACTGGCTTGTGTACGGGGTCCCACCTCCTGCGGTGCTAATCCTTTCAATGAAAACAGTTGGTCGGGCTGGCTAGGGGAACATAATGCCAATAGTGTTAAGTATGTGTGTACCGGTACGTTGTTACGGTCTAGGGTTAGGTCAAGTACCGTGGGATAAAGGGACTCGCACAACCATGATATCAGGAGGGGATAAAAAGAAAAAACACTGAACAACTGAACAACAAACAATCGTTTTACCGACGGGGGCCCTTGGTCTTAGGGTTAAGGTTTACACTTACACAAGGTTTTGTAAGAGTGGCAGCGCCATTAAAACAGAATCCTCGGTGCCGCTGGTTTGTGCAGGGAGACCCACCTCATGGGGTGAAATACCTTCCACAATTAAGGGCGCCTGGAGGCGCGTCCCGAATGAAATGATTCGAATTCTTAATTCAATGTATTTTAATTAATTTAATTGAATTGTATTTAATGTTGTGTTATTTTAATTCGATTTATTCCTTTCCATTTTATTTAATTAACGTGATTTGAGTGCATGTAATTGCTTTAAATTGTATCAATTCGAATAGGATAAAAATTGAAGGGCGCCTGGAGGCTTTAAATTAATTGAATCCCAATGAATCGATTGATGATTTAGCATTGTTCACTATAAAGTGACGAAAAAGAGAGTTTTTGAAGGGTTGTTGATTTTAAAGCAGTATTGAACGTTTCTGTAATGTAATGAAATGCGTGCATGTAGATATACTTTGTTTTATAATTTGATGCAAGAAAAATGAGGCCAATCAGGTGTCTGGTTGATTTTACGGAATGTGTACAAGGTATTGCATGTTTCGGCCCATCCGAGACGCGAACGATATGTCCCGTCCTCCTGAACGGTTTTTTGGCCAGCGGCAGGTGGCGTGGCTTGCCCCTGCCCCCGCCCCTGCCCCCGCCCGGTAGCCCCCGCCCCCGCCCCTGCCCCCAGCCCCGGCCCCGCCCCTGCCCCCGCCCCCGCCCGGAGGCCCCCGCCCCTGCCCCACGCACGGCCCTGAGGTGGGGTCCGTGGGCTAATTATAGCAGTGCCTCAGGGGAATGTTTCGATCGATGTTTCGAATGCAGGTCCCGGGACATGCATTATTGTCAGCGTATAGTACTAGGACACGAGTGCCTGATTGGCATCTGATCAGATGCCAATCAGGCACTCGTGTCCTAGTAGTATACGCTGACAGTCCATAGTGATGCTTACTTGTTTCGCCTCGAATTTTTGACGACAATTCTGCTCCCAAACCTATGAATACGGTACGCACATGCTTAAGTGGTTCAAATTTGAAATGTAAGCTCAAAACACCCTGATCTCAATTTTTTAACCGTTAATTGTAGCTATTTGGCCCAACCTGAGCTCCTTTTCGTGAATTGCGATGCTCATATGTGCTCTGGTGAGAATTTGTCCGGTTTATTGAAATCGAAATTGAAATTGTTACATCCGTGTAATACCGTTATTCACAGGAAGTGAAGTTAAGGACACCATAGCGTAAGCCGGAGCTAGCTATAGTCACCGTAGGGCCACCTCAGTAAAAAGAATCACCACCGATGCCTGACCGGCAGGCACTGTAGCCACATCATGCCAGTGCAGCTTAGTACGGGGGTTTTTCACCCCGGTTGGGAAGCACCAACACAATGCAGCTGGCAAGACAAAACCTGAGGGGGGGGCACGGTCTGTGTGCTAGTCCCCGGGTATCGACCCGGGGTGTGCTTCCATAAAACGTCTGCATTGTCCGGTATAAATAAGTCTTATAATTCATCAAAAAGATAGAATGTTCAACTTTTTGATGTTTTTCATAAAACCTGAAAATTTGGTTGGTGACCCACGGACGAACGGACGAACGGACATTTTAATGGGGCTAATCCCTCTTAAAAACATCTGGAGATTTTTTTCATTCGGGTATTTGTTCAAAAAATCTGAACTGCGCCGGACTACGCCTACAAATTTGTGGGAGTGGCATCGCCATTCAAACTGAATCCTCGGTGTCGCTGGTCGGGAGACCCACCTCCTGGGGTAAAAATCCTGTTTCAGAATATCAGCTTGAAATCACTCCGGTAGAGTGGACAGTAGATTAAAGCAGCGGAACAGACGCACCAATCTATACACGGAGACAAGGATAACGTTACAGACACAGGAGACTCATTAAGGGGCACCTGTGGTGAAAGGAGGCGGTAGACAGGAACCTAACAGGGTACAGATCAGACCGGAGACGTAGGTGACAGGAAGCTGCCACTGAGTCATCTCAAGATGACTCAGTCCCACGGGAAGCTGGCTCAGGAGAGCCGATAGTTCTAAGGGAGTACATAAGTAGTCACCAAGTCATAAAACGCGTGAGAGCACCGCTTTACATGCTGATACTCCTATGACACAGGTGACAAACAATAGTACTACTCCACCTATGGCACTGGTGACATAGAACTATATGTAACAAATTAAAAAAAAAAAAAAAAATCAAAGAACTCCGGAAAAAAAAATCGAGAGAAACTTCAAATGAAACCCGAAGGGTGTAAGGGAAGGTATGAAGCAAGGCAAAGAACCAAAATTTGCCAAGTGGATATAAGAGGACAACTAAACATCAAAGTCGGGTAACAACGGTATAGAAAACCCGATCCGGGAATAGGAACCTAATGCCAATCAATGATAACTTAAAGAAACTCTAAATGTAACCAAAGAAACCCTAAAATGTAACCAAAAATTCCAGAATACATGTAACCAAAAATCTAGAATACATGTAACCAAAAAAATTGGTTTAAGGAGAAGCAGTCATTCCAAACATGCGAATGAAACGCCAGAACACCATAGGATCAAGGGGCTTGGTGAAGGGGTCAGCACAGTTGTCCTTAGTGTTAACATAGGCAACATCCACCTGGCCATCCTCCACCAGCTCCTGGATATAGTGATGGATGACATCAATGTGCTTGTTGCGAGGGAGCAGCTGACAGTCATTGGCCCAGCTCAAGGACCCCAAGTTGTCACCCTGAATGGTGACCAGGTCACAAGGCAGCCCTAGATCAATTCTCAACTTTTTCAACCATTGCACCTCCCTGGCAGTCTGAGACAGGGCCTGATACTCAGCCTCACTGGAGCTAACAGCAACAGTGGGTTGCCTTTTGCTCATCCAGTTCACAAGGCAGCCTCCAGCAAGCACAGCATAGCCAGTCTGAGATCTCCTGTCAGACCCATCATCAGCAAAGGATGAGTCACTAAAGACAGTAAAAGAGAAACCAGGGCTGTGAGTGTAAGTGAGGCCCAGATGGGAATGTTCTCTCAAATACAAAAGCAAGCGCTTGGCTGCAGCCCACAGGGGGGCAGTGGGTTGAGCAGAAAACCTGGACAGGTAGCTCACAGCAAAAGAAATATCAGGCCTTGTGCAGGTAGCCAGGTACAGCAAAGCCCCCACAAGAGAGAGGTACTGGCTATTAGAGGCCAGAGGTTCTCCAGGAGGATCAGTGACAGTGCACTTGGACATGGGAACTGAAAACTTGGGCTTGGTAGCAGCAGTGAGACCAAACTGCTCCACCAGCTCAACAATGTAGGAGTGCTGGGAGAGGTCGATCTTAACACACCTGCCGTCAGAATCAAGTGTACAAGTCATGTCCAATGAAAGGAACTGGACAGGTACACCCATTTCCTTGACTTCCCACCCAGCTGCTTCCATAGCCTCGATCAGCAAGGCATACCTATGCAGCTCACTAAAAGCACAGATGAAGTCATCCGCATAGGTCAGGACATAGCTCCACCCACCAGTAGAATCCCTCCTGAAATACAGAGCAGGTTCAGCTTTGCACATGGTAAAACCGTGGGCAACCAAAACCTGCTTTACATCTTTGCTCCAAGCCCTGGGTGCCTGCTTCAAACCATAAAGAGATTTAATCAGCTTGCACACAAGGGGAACATTGTCAGGACCAAGTTCATGAAAGCCCTCAGGCTGGTAACAGAACAGGTCCAGACCAGGTTCCAGCTTGGCATTCAAGAATGCAGTCTTGATGTCCAGCTGCCTCACAAACATCTTCCTATGAGTGATGGCAGCAAGGAGCACACGAAGACCTGCTTTAGAGGAGACGGGGGCATATACATCATGGTAGTCCAGCCCAGGACGTTGCAGAAAACCACGAACTACAAAACGAGCTTTAAAACGCAAAGAACCATCAGCCCCATGTTTCTTGACAAATAACCATCTGCCAGATAGAATCCTCTGCCTAGGAGGCTGTGGAGTGAGGACCCAAGTGCCATGAGCATGGAGGGAGGCCATCTCATCCTTCATAGCCTGCAGCCAGAGATCTCTGTCAGGGTTGGTAGGTAACATTGCAGCTTTATAAGAGAGTTCAGTAGAGGTAGAAATAAAAGCCCCCACGTACAAGCAGTGTACTTGTACATGGGCAGCGGGGATATCAGCAGTATCAGCAGTAACCGGTAATAAAGCCCCCAGCGCAGCACTCATGCGTGGTTGAACAAGGCCGGCCTCCTTTGCCTCTAAATCGTCGAAGCCTGGGTACACTGGAACACCCCAGCCATACGCAGTATCTGACCCGGACCAGTGTTCGAGGTCATCACTCACATCATCTGTGACGGCCACATCGTCGCAATGCCTGGTCCGGTGTAAACCACCAGGTATAGCAGGGGGTGAAGTGATCAACAACTCCCGCGAGCTATCCGAATAGGTGGACGGGGGGTGGCGACTAGTGGGCAGTGGACCTGTACTAGGTTCCACTATGACCCGAGGCTGTCCTAATCCTACGACTTCACCGACGAAACGTGGCGCAGAGGAAGGCCCGGCGACCCCCTGAGATTCGAATAAATTAGAGCTTGAAGGAACATCAGACTCCCCCTGGCCCAATGCCGCTGCACGCGATACAGCACCATCATTACCTGGCCTGGGACGCATCGTCATCCCATGACCAGTAAAGCGGTCAACAATCGGGGTTGGTAAAGGGCCCAGGACATTGTCAGTAGTATCAAGCCCTTTACCGATGATAGCGGCAGGGGTGCGAGAAAAATACTGAGATCCATCATAGGGAAAGAGCCCAGGGATACAGTTATAGCTAAACTGTTCATAGAAGAGCACATCACGACTCTCTACCACCTGGCGCAACTTCGGAACCCAAACAAAATAACCCTTACTCACCAGAGAATACCCAACCAGTCTACCAGATAACGCCCTTTCGTCAAGCTTATTGCGCTTCTTCCCATTCACTAAGGTAACATAGCATGGGCACCCGAACACGCGCAATAACGATACATCAGGTAGAACCCCAAAGAACAACTCATAAGGAGTCTTGTCACCCTGATTAGGCAGCCGGTTGCGTAGGTAACACGCGGCGAGGAAGGCATAGGGCCAGAAGGACTTAGTGAGCTTAGACTCCAAGTGAATGCACCTAGCTACGTTCTGAAGGACCCCATTGTACCGTTCCACAGTCGCATTCTGCTGAGCAGTGTAAGCCATGGACAATTCATGCACAGCACCAACCGATTCTAACCAATCCTCGAACCACTTCACTATAAATTCCTTAGCCCTGTCAGACCTAAGACACTTGAAAACAAATCCATGCAGCTGAGTCATCCATCTGAGGATGGTAGTTTGAACTGCTAAGGGAGCTTCATCCCTGGTTCTCAAGCACAAGACCTCAGCATAGCCAGAGTATTGGTCAGTGAGACACAGAACATAAAACTCCCCACGCAAGCCCCTAATATTAAATGGCCCCATGATGTCCAAGTGAAGGCGTTGTAATGGGGCACGGATCCTAGTTTTGCTTTCTTTAGGAAAAGGGATACGTTTTCCCTTTGCCTTCTGACAAGCATCACATGGGATCTTAGACAGTCTTTGCACCTGTTGGAGAAGTGAGGGGTAAGTTCTGAACCAAACCCTTCCTTACAAGGTTGTGCATGGCATCATAGCCAGGGTGACCCAGCCGCCTATGCCACAACCATTCAGGAGTGGTAGGGATCACAACTCCACCATCCTCATCAACATCAAGAGCAAAAGCTGGATAATCTTCAGCACCATACAAACGGCCACGAGGGGTGTGACAAGGCCTACATGCAAACTTGTACACACCATCACTGGAGGCAGGGAAAGACCACAGAACAGAAGAGCCCTGTGTGGCAGTACAACTAAGACTATCAAAAGAAATCTTGCAGTTGTGAGCATGGGCAACAGCATTTACTGACATGAGGTTCACCGGACAGTGTGGGATGTAGAGAACATTGGTTAAAGTGATTGGTGTTGGTAACCAATCACTACCTAACACAATAGAACCCTGACCCACAGACCGTTGAACCACACCATCACCAAATTTAACTGCTGGCCCAGTCTCAGAAGCATAAAACACAGTGAACAAAGACATATCACCTGTGATTGACATCCCAGCTCCAGAATCAACATGCCAGACACCCTCAGACAGGCTCGGGCTGCAGACATTTGAAAATTTTGCAGTGCAAGAGAAAAGGACAGAGCGTACCTCCTATTTCTTGTCCAAAGCATACCCATCAATCTGAGCCTGCAAGGAGGCCAGCTGCCGCGGAGTAAGCACACCTGGAAGGGCCAAGGCCATGGGCACCGGATTGGTAACCGGTGCACCAGGCTTGGTCTTACGCAGGTGCGGATGCTTCGTGAAACAGCGATCCTCCGAGTGGGTCGTCTTGCTGAGGCATGGGCCCCAAGTGCAATCCAGACGTCGCTTGTTGGAACCAGAACCCTGAGAACCAGATCCCTGCCCACGCTGAAACGCAGCATTGGCAAGAACCTGGGGAGCGTCCCGGGACCAACCAGGATGCCTGGAGTCGGACCTGGGGAGAGCAATGTTCAAAATGTCGAGAGACCGATATGCCTCCAGACAAGACCAGTAATCTACAGTCTGTCTGTTAGCCAACATCATACCGTACTGGATCCGCAGCGATTCAAATCGGATCAAACGGATCCCATTCACAATGGTTTCCATGGCGTGGCGCTGAGTGACAGGATGTCCAGCACTGCGGAGGTCAGTGCACAGACTGCGAACCATGCGAAAGAAATCATCGACACGGTCAGAAGGGCCCATGTGCGCATTATGAAGTTCGATACGCATGAGAGGGACTCTAGAGGCAAGGGCATCAGACTGCGTCTTCCGGATATCCAAAAGGATATCCCGAGGGGTGGCAAAGTCCTGGTATACCTTGACCATATCGTCCTCTATGTTCGCGAGCATCATAGTTAAACACATGAACTCCTGACGTTCGAGAGGCAGTGCACTGAACCCCAACAGTGCAGGATCAAACCGAGACTCACCATGAATGAGGGTATTAGACCCAGCTCCAATCGCAGAAGGGACAGGAGCCAAGGACCTACGAATGTCCATGAAATACTCCGCAGCAAGACCAGCGTCAAGAGCGCGCTGGTCGTCTATGTTCCTAATCACAGGAATGGACCTCGCAACACTCATAAGCAGCTCGAAATCTGGGCTAACAGGACACAGAGGGACAGGCACTCGCACAAACTGGTAACCAAGCTTCTCGTGATCACTACGCCTCGTACCACCAAAGGAAACACCATGATCTGGGGGATACAGAATCCCAGAAGTGACTGGACCAAGAAAAGAACGACACCTGGTACCAAGCTCAGAGAAAGCCATCACTCGGCGATGCCTCAGCTTCACACTAACATTTGCCATTGTAGCCTGCATATCCATCCGACCGTACAAAGAGCGGTTCAAGGACTCACCATCCCGTCGATCCATGTTGATCAGGCGGTAGTCCCGAAGGTTCAAAGTCGGAGGAGATCCGCCAGTGAGCAGATGCTCCCAAGATGCGCAAGACCGCGTATGCAGCATAGGAGGAGGGCCAGGGGCAGGAGGCAGCTCCACCGGCGGAGGCGGAGGGGGTTCCAGGGAGGCACCAGCAGCAGAGGTGCGTGCAGAGGAAACAGCAGCCTCGCGAGAGCGAGTGTGGTAGCCAGGGAGGCCACGCTCCATGGGGGCAGATGCAGAGGAAAAAGAAGCAAAGCCCTTCAAGAAAGTGGGCTTAGCCACCTCCGGGTAAGCCGGGGGAACAGGCTCAAAGGGAGGCGCCGACCAAGGCTGAGGCTGATACACAGGCGAAAGCTCTCGATTAGGCATCTGCTGATCAGGAGGCTCATACACCGGCGAAACAGCGGAAGTCTCAAAGACACGAGTGGCAGCAGCAGATGGGGTCACGCCACCGAAGTCAGCACTCGTAGCACTCTTCAAGTCCTCCTCATCATTAGTAGTAGTAGAGTAGTCTTCATCATAATTGAAAGGGACGAAAGGAGGCTGCGGGTCTGATGCACAACGGATGATCTGTGTCTGTACACAACACAGCTTCATCAGGACATCCTCAACATCAGAGGAAAGGCGTCGAACATTGAGAGAAGGAACCGTAAAGTTGGAGGATTGATCGGGGGGGGTTACTTCCTTGATGGCGGAAGGACCCTCCTCTCCTGCAGCAGAGGCCGCTGGCGCGCAGTCGTCTAGCCAATCTAGAGGAACCTTCACCCCCGTTGGGAGGATTCGGTCGCATCCATTGCTCACAATGACACTGCGGATCCCACGAGCCCATGAAACACCATTAAGTTTGGTAAGTTTCACAAAGCCGGCAGGAGGCCCTCGCGGAGGTTGCATTATCAAAGCAGTGGTAGTGATGAGGAGCCCAATGACCTATCAGCTTGAAATCACTCCGGTAGAGTGGACAGTAGATTAAAGCAGCGGAACAGACGCACCAATCTATACACGGAGACAAGGATAACGTTACAGACACAGGAGACCCATAAAGGGGCACCTGTGGTGAAAGGAGGCGGTAGACAGGAACCTAACAGGGTACAGATCAGACCGGAGACGTAGGTGACAGGAAGCTGCCACTGAGTCATCTCAAGATGACTCAGTCCCACGGGAAGCTGGCTCAGGAGAGCCGATAGTTCTAAGGGAGTACATAAGTAGTCACCAAGTCATAAAACGCGTGAGAGCACCGCTATACATGCTGATACAGAACTACAAAAAATGTGCTTGTGCGATTTGGCACTTCCCTACACTTGTCTAGCGAGATGTTAATTTCTGAATGCACTCGTAGAACCAGGGCTGTTCAGGAGGACCCCCGGCTGCGTGTCCTGAGACGCAAGTTCCTCAGAATTTGAAAACAGGGATTGTGTGGTAGTCAAAATCCAGTTCTGCACCCCCCTTTGGGTTTCAACTGTGGATGTGTGTGTGTGTGTGTGGGGGGGGGGGGGTCTTAAGTTGGTGCCAATGATCTGCCCTTGTCAACACAATCTCAATGGTGGTCTCAGAATGTCATTTGGAGGGCTGAGTAAAGTGATAGTAAAAAACCTAAGGGCTCCCCCCTCCCACCAATGAGGTGCTCAGAATTACCTGAAAATGGCTCTAAAACATCGATCGGCACAATTAAATTATTGAACCCTCCTGTTCGAATGCAGAGTTAACACTGGAGCCACTTGGCAAGTGCAGGTGCAACGATTCTTCCTGCAGCCCCTTGGGATGAAATCCTTATAATACAAAATGCTTTCCACAATTACAAGGTAGACGCCCTGAGTCCAGCAAGATTCAGTACGGTGTGGAAAATCAAGGCCGGCAAACTAGGTACACTGAGACTCGAGTGATGGGAAACATGCCTGGTGGTGTTTAAAAACACCGGTTTGTTTGTGCAATTACACGCTTCAGCGAGGCTCGAGGCGAGCTTTTATCCGCCGAAGCCGTACAGGGTGCGACCCTGGCGCTTGAGGGCGTAGACAACATCAAGAGCAGTGACTGTCTTACGTCGGGCGTGCTCAGTGTAGGTCACAGCATCACGAATGACGTTCTCCAGGAAGACCTTGAGCACACCACGGGTCTCCTCGTAGATGAGGCCGCTGATACGCTTCACACCACCACGGCGAGCCAAACGGCGGATGGCAGGCTTCGTGATACCCTGGATGTTATCACGCAAGACCTTGCGATGGCGCTTGGCGCCTCCCTTTCCGAGCCCCTTGCCGCCTTTGCCGCGTCCAGACATGTTGAGTAGTAGTCGAGTGAGGAGGGGTGAGGAGAGATAATTTGCTTACTCGTGTATCTCCAGCGCAAGCGATGTCTTTATAGGGATGAAGTTGGGTGAACTTCACTGTCGTGTACAGGCCCGCTGATCCGAGACTCGAGAAGCGGATCAGCAGAATACGCCGGAATACGCCGGGAATACGCTCACGTTCCTTCTCGGCGCGCTTCTCGGCGCGCGGCGCGTTACCCACGTCGACCCATAGTCTGAACCCTAACCCGGATTCATGAATCTTTAAATCCCTTGGAAGTCGCAGCCTAAACATTTGCACTACTTCGTATTCAATCCAACTCCATAATGGCCCGTACCAAGCAGACCGCCCGTAAGTCAACCGGAGGCAAGGCTCCCCGCAAGCAGCTGGCCACCAAGGCGGCCAGAAAGAGCGCCCCAGCCACTGGCGGTGTGAAGAAGCCTCATAGGTACAGGCCCGGAACTGTCGCCCTGCGTGAGATCCGCAAGTACCAGAAGTCCACTGAGCTTCTCATCCGCAAGCTGCCCTACCAGAGGCTAGTCCGTGAGATCGCCCAGGACTTCAAGACTGACCTGCGTTTCCAGTCTTCAGCAGTTCTGGCCCTCCAAGAGGCCGCCGAGGCGTACCTAGTGGGTTTGTTCGAGGACACTAACCTGGCTGCCATTCATGCCAAGCGTGTCACCATCATGCCCAAGGACATCCAGCTGGCTCGCCGCATCCGTGGTGAGAGGGCGTAAACACGCTCATGAGCCCAGTTGCCACACTGGCAAGAGCAAACAAACGGTGTTTTTCAACACCACTTCTAGAAGAATCGACGACAGAAGATATATGGACATTAGCTACCTTGCACAAGTCCCTCAATTCGTTTTATGTCCATTGCAGGATTGACCAGCCTTCAGGCTTTGAATAGCTATTGCACCACACTCCTGAGTGCAAAATGTTATCATAATCCTGAGTGCCACTGGTCCGTGCCGCGAGTCCTACCTCCTGGGGTGAAATCCCTTTAATACAAAATGGCACCAGTACATGTAAAGACGTATCAATGACCCCATGATCCTGACGCTGAGGGAAGGTATCAACTCACCACGGATCTTAGCAGTGCATATTTCATGATAGCGTTGAGGTCATGAAGTAATCGTCGATGCAGAGCGAGCTATAGAACTTCAAAATATGCGTCATGAATTCATGAGATGCAACCAGTTTCAAATTCTGTCTCTGTTGCGCAACCCAAAGCGTATGTATAAAAAACGTACGTACACGGCAGAACTAGAACAACATTGGTATGAAGGAGAACCAGAGATTATATACCATGCATTTCGCACGCACAATTTATTTGCACGCTGTAGGCATGTATGCATCCCTTTAAATGTCTTCACAGGTGGGGTTACATTCTGCACGCAGTAGTCTGTATACCTTACACATACGTACTATGTCTGTCAGCTTGATAGACCACGCAATCAAACCAGTCCCTTGTATGCTGTTCCAGCCGAAGACAGCGAAAGCAGCCTATTTAGCTTTCCGGAGTGATATAAGTATATAACTGAAACGTCACAGGGAATGGACTACTGGAATGTAATAGCTTACACAGGCGAGATAGCTAATCGGCGCAACAGGCGCACTCATAAGGAAGCAGGATGTGTACTGCAATGTACTGCAGTCACGTGCAGGCCACAGCTAGCCTGTGGCCTGGTGGCAGGCAACACGGGTCCTGGGGGGGACAGGAACCGGTGTGCATTATGCCAACTCAGTTACCGACGTATGTCGGATAATAACATCCCCCCCAATTTGAGGTATTCTTGAGCTCAAGAATTCCTGAAATTAACTGAGGGGTGTCAGCATGAATTGCGGTGCTCTCACGCGTTTTATGACTTGGTGACTACTTATGTACTTCCTTAGAACTATCGGTCCTGACAGTACTATGTCAGCTTACTGTTGACTGCGTCATCGGTTCTTCTGACACGCGCTGTCTAACCTGTACCCTGATCAGGTTCCAGGCTACCACCCCCCCTTTCCTCCGCTGGTGTCCCTTCATGGTTCCACTATCTTTTGTAATATTTATTCTCGTCTCCGCATTTATAGATTGGCGTGCTGCACACACTAAGTCCACTCTCCGGAGTGTTATCCAAGCTGATAGGTTATACGGTCCCTCATTTACTACCACTGCTTTGCGATGCAACTTCCGCGAGGGCCTCCCGCTAATTTTGAGAAACTCCACGACAAGAATGGAGAATCTTGGACGCGCGGGATGCGCAGTGTCATTATCAGCAATGGCTGCGACCGTGTCCTTCCTGAGGAGGACCCGGGTCCTCTTGATGATTGGCTAGACGTCTGTGCACCAGCTGCCTCTGCTAGCGGTCATGAGAGTCCTTCCGCCATCGTGGAAGTAACCCCCCCCAATCAATCCTCCACCTTTACGGCTCCTTCTGCTACTGTCCGACGTCTCTCTCCTGAGATTGAGGACGTTCTGATGCGACTCTGCTGTGCTTCCACTCAGATTATCCAGTACGCAAGGGCGCCTCCTCCTCCTGATGCCCGTTTTGACTACGACTATCAAGAACTTGCTCGTCATCGCCGTGCATATGGCTATGCTGATGACTCTGATGATGGTGATGAAGATCTGCAGAGTGCTATGAGTGGTGACTTCGGTGGAGTCACTCCTTCCACTGCTACTCGAGTGTTCAATTCTACCGTCTCTCCTGTGTATGAGCCTCTGTCGGCACCTGCTCTTGCGCCTTCCCCGGAGTTTAAGCCTGATCCAGTCTCTGCGCCTCTGCTTGCGCCCCTTCCACCTGTCCACCCGGAGGTGGCCAGGCCGTCTTTGATGCAGAAGTCTGCGTCTTTCACCTTGCCTCCGGACCGAGGTCTGTCTGGCTACAATACTCGTGCTCGAGAGGCTTATGTACTTCCATAGAACTATCGGTCCTGACAGTACTATGTCAGCTTACTGTTGACTGCGTCATCGGTTCTTCTGACACGCGCTGTCTAATCTGTACCCTGATCAGGTTCCAGGCTACCGCCCCCCCTTTCCTCCGCTGGTGTCCCTTTATGGTTCCACTATCTTTTGTAATATTTATTCTCGTCTCCGCATTTATAGATCGGCGTGCTGCACACACTAAGTCCACTCTCCGGAGTGTTATCCAAGCTGATAAGGGGCATTATAAATTAATATAGATATAAAAATAATTACAATGACTAAGAGCTGGTCTGCGTCGGTCAAGAACTTGGACAATAAAATTATTCAGGTCAAGACTAAAGGGAAGGGAGCACTTGGAAAGTCTCGAAGTCAGTAAATCACTTTATGTGGCTGTACACTGGTCAGGCTTGTCAAGAGATCAGAGGTAAAATTATACAGACTGTGGCAAGGCGGGCTGACACAGTAAAGATGATAATATAGATAACGCCTGGAGGGGCGTGGTGTTAAGGGGACCCTCCCGTACGCCGCAGCTGGGGAAAGTCACCATGGCAGACATAGTAAGTGTCACCCTCCAGGCGGGAGGGACACCTTCATGCGACGTGTGGCAAGAATGCTGGTACAGGAGGCGGTAGATTCTCTGTGCAGCTTAGAGATGAGTTTGTCTACGTGTTCGCGACTGATCCCTAAGGTGGAGAGATTGGTAATAGTTGGGATTGGTATGGTACCAGTGGTACCTATGGTGAAGACTAGGTAGTGTACAAGGAATCCTTGTTGTTGAAGGATACGTTGGAGCTCCTTATGCTGAACGCTCTTTTCCTGGAATTTGATTTGGTGGTTAGTGTCTGAGCAGTAGCCCAGTTCAACTAGGTAGGCTTTTCTTGGTTTGGATTCGTCGTCAATGAGGAGGAGATCAGGCCTGTATTTATCCCATGTGGCTTGGGGAAGATCAGGGGGTTTGAGGGTGGCTGGGGGTCTTGTGGGAATGTCGGAGGTCGCTTCACAAGTGCCTGCATCCATGTACATGGGGAGAGCCCCCAGAGCTCCTTTGGCTACTGCCTTTTGGATGAGTTGGACCGCCTTATTATGTCTGTTAATATACATTCCTTTGAAGACAGGGTGGCTGCACCCAGCAAGAATATGGCCAGCTCCGTCCTGTGCTTTGCGACAAAGAGGGCAGTTATCATCAGAGGGGGGGCTAGTGCTAGTACCATAGGGGCGTTTGTATCTGTACGCCAATTTCCTAGTCCATAAGCGTCCCCACCGAGCCTTGTGGATTTGTATTTTTTGCCACCATTTCATGTGGATTGCCAGAAACGATTACTAGCCTGAGGGAGGAGGAAGGGGTTGGCTTGCTCCCACATGGAGGCGTATATGCCCGTGGTGTTGGCATGCCCGGTGTGCAGGGGGGTGGGGAGGTTAGCCTTGATACCCTTGGTGAGATTGTTGGCCGGGTGCCGGGGGGGCTGGTCCCCATTAATAGATTTGGGGGGCTGGACAGACGGTCAGTGCATATTGAGGTGCGCATGTTCCCCTGTTTTAACTGGCCCAATTACATTGTATCCTGTCGTCGCTTCTTTCGCGAGCGCGTCTGCCTCGTCATTCCCTAGGATTCCTGAGTGAGATCGGACCTTAAGCAGGCGCGTGGTAGCAGCAGCGTTGTGTCTGTTGATAATGTGGATGGCGATGTCTTGCAGGAGGTCACGGTGTTTGTTTTCCCGGGTCCTGCTGGGATGGTAAATGTGCAGGTTAATAAGCTGAAAGGAACATAAGCTGTCAGAGTAGATGGTGAGTTCTTCATCTATTTCGGAGTGTATGAGTGCTTGTTGGATTGCCACGAGTTCGGCGCGATTGATGTCGGCAGTGATGCCCTGTCCGCCAGGGTCTATGCGGAGGCAACGTGAAGCGGCCCTGGGGGAGTATACGCCTGCCCCTAGGCGGAGGACGCCGTCTTTGTCTATGATGGCACTTCCATCTGTGTATAGAGCGAGGCCTGGTGCTTGTAGGATAGCATGTGTGCACGGGAGCACGGGGGGTGTTATGGGTGTGGGGTCTATCTGCATGGGGGTGGGTTGTTGTGCCCAGGTCTTAAGGAGGGAGCTAAGTGCCTTGGGTAGGTGGGTGGTAGGAAGGCCCAGTTGGGAGGGGGGGGGACCTGGTCGTGGGATGGAAGTGGCCCCCATGTCCCTCATGGTTTGGGCCCATGTGGTGGGTGGGTTGTGGAGGTACTTGGCATGGCCAGCTGGGTTTGAGATGGCAATGAGTTTGTAGGTTCCTCTGTGTCTCTTGGCAGGGTTGAGTTTTCCCCCCGTCCAGATTAGGGAGGGGGTGAGGGGGTTGGCCTTGGGAGGCAGAGTGGCTAGTTCCATAACCCATGGGTGATTTAGGAGGGCGTTATGGGCATATGTGGATTTGTGTGGGACCAAGAGAATGGTGCACGCGGGAATATCAAGGGTGTGAGCATGTATGGCACTGCCTAGTGCCCATCGAACAGCCTTGTGGGCCTCTTCAGGGTTCTGGCTGGTGAGGTGTGTGTTTCCCCCGTACCAAGGTTGGGTGTAGCAGTGGGGTCCTAAGCCAAATAGTTGGCCAATGGGGGTGGGGGTGTTGCCCATGGGGAGGTGGGGACTCATTAGGAGGGGTGATGTGTCAAGGTCCGTTGTCATCCCCAGGGTGGACATAGCTTTGTGTATGGCAGGGGAGACATTGGAGATGGTAGTGTCTTTGTGCTGTGATAGGAGGGTGGCTACGTCTCCAGCGAAGGTTCCTGTGCTGTGGAGGGTCCAGAGGTGGGGAGAGTGTGCCTTGGTGGTATGGTATCTGTGGTGGAGGAGGTGGAGTTGGGAGAGGGGTATATGACCGACACATTGGCCTGTTGGTGAGTAGATGTAGGTGGTGTCTCCGTTTTTGAGTTGGGGAGGGAGGTGGTGGTACCTGTCATTCAGTGAACCAGCCTGTATGTGGTATTTGCCGGGGGGGTGGATATCCCAGTCTGGGTGGTGGTCTGCCGTGTTAATGATGAGGTTTTGCCTGAGTTCGCTATACCATTTGGCATCAAACTCTCCTCCCTCCGCCCACTGTCCTTGTTGTTGGAGGTTAGTGAGGTGGAGGTCTTGTCTGGGTGGAATGGAGGGGGAGGGGGCTTTGGGGGTAGTTTCAGTGTTGTAGGCATGGAGGAGTTCCTGATATCTGGTGGGGCCAACCAGCAGGGTAATTTGTTCCTCTGTGAGATGGACGGGGGACCAAGTGACCACAATGGAGGTGGCAGAGGAGTAGGTGTGGGAATGCACGGGGAGGCCAGCAGATATGTAACAAGGGAGATGGTGGCAGAGAATGGTGCGTGGGGCTTTCTGGACCCTCCAATATCTGTGATGGGGGGTTTCTCGAGGTTCGTTAGCCTTCCTCTTTTGGGCTCTGAAGCCCAGGAGGTGGGTCAGGCTGTGTTGGTTTCCATATAGGAGGTGGAGGAGCTTGGCTGGGGTTGGGGGAGCAAGAAGGTCTGGGGTAGAGACAGCATGCACCAGGTCGTCGGGGGAGCTGTTCTTACGGATGGTGAGGTGTTTATAGTAGGAGGCGTCAGTACATTTGTGGGTGTCATTTCTGATGAATTGCATTCTGGCAGTCCAAGCAATCTTGGGGTCAGTGCTCCAGGCTTGAGCATACTTGGTGGGGTGAAGATAGGACTCTCTGGCCCACCACATGTGTGCATTGGAGGCAGGGATCTCCTCGATATTATGCGTGGGGGGCAGTGTTGTGGTTGGGGTAAGGATGCCGGCACTGGGGGTCAAGGGTCGGGGCAGTATGGGGGCGGTGTCCCAGTTGTTAAGGTGGTGGCTTATAGTATATGTGGAGAACTTGGTAATGTGCCGTTGGGGAATGTGTAGGTGTATGGGGAGGGTCCTCGATGCCAAGGGCAGGGGGCTGTGGCAGGAGTAGGGTTGAGGTGGGCTTCCAGGTGGGGGTGGAGAGCACAGGTGTAGGCTGAGTCTGTTGAGGGCAACTTTATGCCTAGTGGAGACTCTGGTGCCATAGGTGTGGGAGAGGGTATTGGATGGGATGATTGTGGTCCCATCAGGGCTCACAATGTCAGCTAGGGAAGTAATGCCCAAGGGGATGAGGGTTTTGAGAAGGTTGGGGGGAATGGTGTGTTGGGGTAAGTCCGGGAGGGAGTCTTGAAGGGGGTTGAGTAGGGTTTCATCCTCCATATGGATTTGGATGGAGGCTCTTTTGAGGATGTGCATTTGCCTGGCCAAGGTAAAGTACTGAAGTGTATGGCTGGGCAAGGTAAGAGGATCCATACCCTGGAGCATAGTAGCTTCTTTGTGGAGGAGGGCTGTAGTGAGCCTGCCTAGTTTCCCCGTGTCGTTGAGGGACCTAGTGAGGTGGGCTGCTGTAATTTGAGCATAGTCCACCATTAGGGAGGGGATACCCAATCCTGCCTGTCCCAGGGGGAGGCAGACACTAGCAGTTGGGAATGAGGGGTGTAGGTCACAGCATTTTTTAGCCAGGGTCCATAAGGCCTTGTCTAAGATGCCTATATCCGAGTAGCTGTAGGGTGCTACGGTCATAGGGTAGGTGATGGCAGGCTTAATACACGTGGTGATGAGTCTGAGACATTGGAGAGGGGTGGCGCCTTTTGGTTTGGCAGTGGTGAGGATTTGGTGTCCTTTACTATGTATGAGGGCCAAGGCTTGTTTCATGAGGGGTCTCCAGTTTAGGGTGAGGCTAACCGGCACCCCTAGATACTTGTATGGTTCATTTGGGGGAAGGTATGTAGCCCATGTGTCGTTAATGAGGATGGTGTTGTGGAGAAGTTTGGTTAGGGCCTTGTGGTTGGTGGGATCCTTGGGGTGGGAGCCATGCAATATGCCAGTGATCATGCATTTACCCCCGTTAAGAGGAATCCCAGACCAAGTACTGAATTGTTGCACTTTAAGGCATTGTACCTTGAGGTTGTCTGCTGTGTTAATGACCACACTGGTGTCATCAGCATATCCTAGGCTACCTGTTTTATCTTGGTCAGTATTGGATGTTGAGGTTATGCCTTGCGTGTATCCTCTGCCCCCGGCTTGTAGCCACCTGAGGAGAGGTTCGATGAAGATGATGAAGAGTAGGGGGGAGAGGGTGTCACCTTGGATGGTGCCTCTTGTGATTTGAATTGGTTTGCCTTGAGTGTTGTTGAGGTACATGTGGGTAGTAGCCCCGTTGTAAATTCCTTTCACTGTTTCAATGACATCTACCGGGATTCCAAGGTCATACATAGTTTGGAGCAGCTTGTCATGGTCCACCATATTAAAGGCAGATGAGAAGTCAAAGTAGGCAGCAAACAGGTCTCTTTTTGAGTGGGCCGCATCCTCGATGTCATGTAGGAGGTGGGTGAGCTGTCTATGGGTGCTTCTGTTCTGTCTGAATCCCTCTTGGGAATCACTGAGGACTTGGTATTGGTCCAAGTATTTGGACATCACTGTTGTAACCATGTTAGTCCACAATTTACCCATCGTGTTGTTGAGGCCAATAGGTCTGTAGTGGTTGGCTTGGGTGGGGTCTCCTTTCTTGTAAAGCATGATGGTGTTGGAGGTCTTCCAGCAAATGGGGGTGTAGCCGGTGATCCACATAAGCCCAAACATTTTATGTATGGTGTGGTGCCAAGACCAGGGGAGGCAGGTTAGTAGTTCATTGGGGATTCCGTCTGGGCCAGCCTGTTTGCTTTTTGCTACGTGTTGGATGCATGTTTGGTAATTAGAGAACTCCATGAGGTAGGGTAGGATGGGGTTGGAGTGTTGGTGGGGTTGGGCCTTGGTTTCTAGGGAGAATGTGTCTAGCAGGGAGGCCCATGGAGGGGGGGCGGTCTGTCTGTCCTGGGGTAAGTATTTGCCGGTGCACGTGTGGTGAGGGGGGGCCATCAAGTGTCCCATGTGCTCCCCCAAGATGTCCAAGAGGTCATTAGTGGACGTTTTGTGTTGGCCAGTGGTGGGGTCTTGGAGGGTCTGGGGTGACGTCGGATTATCAGAGGTTTTGAAGATGTTTCTGTGGGCTTGTTTAGGTTTGTTGGATAGTTGGGTCATGAAGGCTGCTTTGCCAGTGGCGGTAGCTGTTTGTCTGCTGTTTGTGAGAATTCTCCGGAGGGCAGGGAGGGCCTCATCGAGGGATATATTGATTGCAGCCAAGAGTGAGGCATGGTCTGAGGCAAGCTGGATATGGGTGAGGGTGGTAGGATGGTTATGGCATGTTTCTAGGAGAGTAGAATGGGCGGTGTGGTAGGAGTTGGGGTCGGTGGTTAGGAGTTTCCTGTACGTCTTAAGTTGTTGGATATGGGAGTTGATTTTGGCGTGGGCTTTGCTCTTCTTTCTGTCAAGGAAGTGCCCTGGGATTTGGTTCCTGGTAGGGCAGGTTTCAAACATAGTGGTGAGGGCCATCCTAATAGGTTCCATAATCTGGTTGCTGAGATGGTCGAGGTCTAATCCTTTTGCAAGGAGAGTGTGTTTGACTTGGTGGAGGTGGGATGGGAGAGAATTGTCTCCTATGAGGTTGGTGGCCTGGTCCCACCAGTCCCTGATGGTTTGGGTGTGTTCCATGAAGAAGGTAGTGTGCGTTTCTTCAATGGCCTTTCTAGTGGCGTTCATGGAGGCCTTGCTGACGGGGGTGACTAGTTGTTGGGGTCTAGGAGGGGGGGTGTCAGTCAATGTCAGGGGTATGGGAAGGTAAATAGGGGGGATAATTTGGTGAAGGGCCATATGGTCTAGGTATCCTCCGACCTCCCTGGTCTTTTCACTAATATGGGGGTGAAGGGGGTTGGGGCAAGGGGAGATGAGGATATCATCGATTCTGCTGTGTTGCTCGAGGTTGCCTTCCTGGTAGCAATGGAAGGTGGGTGCTCTAGTGGAAGGGTTGGTGGGGTGGAGGTTGAGTTGGGAGCACATAGATATGTGATGTTGGTCTGTGTGGGAAGTGGCGTGGGTAGATCTATCTGAGGGAAAGAGGGTTGCATTCCAATCCCCTCCACAGAGTGTGGTGTGATTGGGCTTTTTGGTGTGAGTCCCGATGTATGTATAGGCGGCTTGGCGTTGCTGGGGTTGGTCATGGGGCATGTAGACGCCTATGATGTGTGTAGGGTTTGGGGTGGTTGAGCCGAAGGTGATGTGCACCAGGCAACCAGCCAGGTCTGCATTGACTTCATGGTGGACGGGGGGGCCTAATTACTTGTGGGTGAGGATTATGACCCCTCCTTTACCGTGGTTGTTGTCCGGGGTTTTGGCCACACTACTGTGGTGAAGGGAGTATTGGGGGAGTTCCTTCTTGATGAATTGAATGAAGGAGAGGCAGGAGAGCAGTTTGGTTTCTGTAAGAATAGCCACATCAGGTTTGTGGTCTAGGATGTGATTGAGAATTAGCTCCCAGGAGCTCCTCAGCCCTCTGCAGTTGAGGAGTAGAAAATGTATGTTATCCATGTAGTAGTCTTGGGGTGACTGGGCATGGTGGGTGGGTTGTTGGGCAGGTCCATTATCCTTAGGGGTAAAAGGAATGGTTGGCTTAAAGCATGTTTGTTTGAGCTTCTTAGCCTGTTGGGGGGGGGGGGCTCCCTTGGAATTGGTGGTGGTAGAGGTGGGGGGAAAAAATATGTGGATTGCTGTTTGTTTGAGTTTAATGTTGGGGCCCAGGTTTTGCGAGTGTTTCAGATGCTAGTTGGGGTGCCTGATATTTTTTGTGGGGGGGGGGTGCTCTGTGGTACCACGTTTCTTCAGGTTGGTGACAGTTGAAGGGGCAGCATCTCCTGTATCGCAGTCCATTTGCGTGTTGGGGGGGGGATGTGCGATCGGGCGGGCTGGCGTCCTTCATCATGGTATCTTCTATGTTGGGTTGTGAAGGCATGGGTTTTGTAGGAGTTGTAGTAGGGGTAGTGTCTATAGTATCCATCGTCGCAACGTCAAGATGGTATTGGGGGTCCAAAAATCTCATGTCTGCGCTCTCTTTTTTAAGGATGAAGATGTTCCCATATAGGGCCTGCCAGGCTCCCGGTGTGGAGTCGAAGGGGATTGGCGAGAGGTTTTCTGAGTCTATCCAATACCAGATGTTATGGTATTTTTTTAGACAACCAGCATGTTTATAGGCGATTGGGAGGGGGGTGGTAAAGTGCAAGATACATTTACTGTGTCCTTGCAGACGTAGGAGGATTTGGTCTTTGCTACTGCCAGGTAGGATCCCAAGGTTGTAGGGTTCATCATGGATAAGGTCGTGCGGGTTTGGGTGTTCCGGATTATAGTCAGGTTGTACGATTCGGTGAAGTATTCCCATCTGGGGGCATTCGGTGTGCATGTAGGCCTGCATCAGCATATTAGTAAAATTCCCCCTGCGAGGGATGAAGTGGTTCGGCCAAACACACAGGTCATTACGGGTTGCCTTGAGTATCCGGTGATGTCTCTCCCCAAATTTGAATATTTTTTCTGTGTCGACATATGGTCCAGATAGGCATTGATGGCGTGCACTTGGCAGTGGCATCGAATTTGTTTCTCAATGTATGGTAGGATATCACTCAGGGTTGGGTCTAAGGCAACATCTCCCATGTCGCAGTCCATTCGTGTGTTTGGGGGGGAGGTGCGTTGGGGTGAGCTGGTGTCCTCCATCATGGTATATTCCATGTTGGTTAGCGTAGGCATTGAGTTCGGAGGGGTTGTATCTTTGGTAACAGCCGACGCATTTCCAAGCTGGAATTGGGGGTCCAAAAACCTCATGTCTGCGCTCTCATCTTTAAGGATGAGGATTTGCCCATATATGGCCTGCCAGGCGCCCGGTGTGGAGTCCAAGGGGATAGGCGAGAGGTTTTCTGAGTCTATCCAATACCAGGTGTTATGGTATTGTTTGAGGCAGCCGGCATGTCCATATGCGGTTGGGAGGGGGGTGGTAAAGTGCAAGATACATTTATTATGTCCTTGTAGACGTTCCATGATTTGTTTTTTGCTGCTACCAGGTAGGATTCCAAAGTTGTAGGACTCATCAGAGGAAAGGTTGTGGGGATTGGTGTGTTCAGGGTTATAATCGGGTTGTGCAATTTGGTGGAGTATGCCCATCTGGGGGCATTCAGTGTGCATGTAGGCCTGCATCAGCAAATTTGAAAAAATTCCCGCTGAGGTGAAGTGAAGCGGCCTAACACCCAGGTCGCTACGGGTTGCTTTGAGTATTTGGTGATGTCTCTCCCCAAATTTGATAATTTCCCCTGTGTTGACATGAGGTCCACCGAGGTAGGCATTCATGGCGTGCACTTGGCAGAGGCTTGAGATTTGTTTCTCAATGTATGGTAGGATAGTGCTGAGGGCCGGGATTGTGGGCTGGCTTTGCTGAAGGGGGGTGCGCTTTCCTCCTCTACATGTCGGGTCATGGGGGGGCTGGAGACAGGCATCGATTGCGTATTTTTGAATAAGTTTGTCCCTAGTACAGGTGGGGGCCAGGAGACGTTCTTTATTTTTTGTGTGCGTTGCACCGAGGCACCGTCTCTGTAAGGAGACCCTGTAGGCCATCCAGTGTAGCCACGGAAGAATGTTCCAAAGGAGCCACCAAATCAACCGAGTTGATTCCGAATCAAGGGGGTGTGTGTGCCACGTATCCCAGGACAGAGTCAAGTTAATGGCTGTAGTGGTACTATTTGGGATGGGAGAGGTGGGCATGGGGCTGATGTGGTACTGGGGGGTAGTACACTCTATTACAAATTGAGGTGCCAAGAGGGGTCTCATATGTATATCATACCAGGTAGAGATCCTTCTAAGAACTATTTGGTCCGCCAAGATTTTAAAAGGCAAGATCGCATGAAGGCGGGTGCGGATATCATGAGGGAGAGTAGGCCAGGCTGGGGCAGTGCCTGTTCTCCATGAAGGTTGGCATCCCTGCTTGCAAGTGGTGGGGGAGGGCGTGGCTTGGGGTGCAAGGTCCTTCATCTCCTGGAGCCTCCCCTCCAACTGTGCTGCCATACTCCATGGGGGTGTCGTGAGCCCTGGGCCATCTGGGGTGGTAGGTTGTTGGTTGAGGCATAGGTTGGGGGTGGTAGACTCAGGGTACAGGCATAGGGTGGTGGTGGTAGACTCAGGGTAGAGGCATAGGGTGGGGGTGGTAGACTCGGGGTAGAGGCATAGGGTGGTGGTGGTAGACTCAGGGTAGAGGCATAGGTTGGGGGTGGTAGACTTAGGGTAGAGGAATAGGTTGGGGTTGGTAGACTCAGGGTAGAGGCATAGGTTGGGGGTGGTAGACTCAGGGTAGAGGCATAGGGTGGGGGTGGTAGACTCAGGGTAGAGGCATGAGTTGGGGGGGGTAGACTCACGGTAGAGGCATGAGTTGGGGGGTGGTAGACTCACGGTAGAGGCATAGGTTGGGGGTGGTAGACTCAGGGTAGAGGCATAGGGTGGGGGTGGTAGACTCAGGGTAGAGGCATGAGTTGGGGGTGGTAGACTCACGGTAGAGGCATAGGTTGGGGGTGGTAGACTCAGGGTAGAGGAATTGGTTGGGGGTGGTAGACTCAGGGTAGAGGCATAGGCTGGGGGTGGTAGACTCAGGGTAGAGGCAACAGTTGGGGGTGGTAGTCTCAGGGTAGAGGCATCGGTTGGGGGGGGTAGACTCAGGGGTAGAGGCATCGGTTGGGGGTGGTAGACTCAGGGTAGAGCATAGGTTGGGGTGGTAGACTCAGGGGTAGAGGCACAGGCTGGGGGTGGTAGACTCAGGGGTAGAGGCATGGGGTTGGTGTGGTAGACTCAGGGTAGAGGCATTGGTCGGGTGGTAGACCTCGGGGTAGAGGAATAGGTTGGGGGTGGTAGACTCAGGGTAGAGGCATAGGTTGGGAGTGGTAGACTCAGGGTAGAGGCATAGGTTGGGGGTGGTAGACTCAGGGTAGAGGCATAGGTTGGGGGTGGTAGACTCAGGGTAGAGGCATAGGTTGGGTGTGGTAGACTCAGGGTAGAGGCATAGGGTGGGGGTGGTAGACTCAGGGTAGAGGCATAGGTTGGGGGTGGTAGACTTATGGTAGAGGAATAGGTTGGGGTTGGTAGACTCGGGGTAGAGGCATAGGGTGGGGGTGGTAGACTCAGGGTAGAGGCATAGGTTGGGGGTGGTAGACTTAGGGTAGAGGCATGAGTTGGGGGTGGTAGACTCACGGTAGAGGCATAGGTTGGGGGTGGTAGACTCAGGGTAGAGGCATAGGGTGGGGGTGGTAGACTCAGGGTAGAGGCATGAGTTGGGGGTGGTAGACTCACGGTAGAGGCATAGGTCGGGGGTGGTAGACTTAGGGTAGAGGAATTGGTTGTGTGTGGTAGACTCAGGGTAGAGGCATAGGGTGGGGGTGGTAGACTTACGGTAGAGGCATCGGTTGGGGGTGGTAGACTCAGGGTAGAGGCATAGGGTGGGGGTGGTAGACTCAGGGTAGAGGCCTTGGGTCGGGGTGGTAGACTCAGGGTAGAGGCATAGGCTGGGGGTGGTAGACTCAGGGTAGAGGCATAGGGTGGGGGTGGTAGACTCGGGGTAGAGGCATAGGGTGGGGGTGGTAGACTCAGGGTAGAGGCATAGGTTGGGGGTGGTAGACTTAGGGTAGAGGAATAGGTTGGGGTTGGTAGACTCGGGGTAGAGGCATAGGTTGGGGGTCGTAGACTCAGGGTAGAGGCATAGGTTGGGGGTGGTAGACTCAGGGTAGAGGACTCAGGGCATAGAACAACATTGGTATGAAGGAGAACCAGAGATTATATACCATGCATTTCGCACGCACAATTTATTTGCACGCTGTAGGCATGTATGCATCCCTTTAAATGTCTTCACAGGTGGGGTTACATTCTGCACGCAGTAGTCTGTATACCTTACACATACATACTATGTATGTCAGCTTGATAGACCACGCAATCAAACCAGTCCCTTGTATGCTGTTCCAGCCGAAGACAGCGAAAGCAGCCTATTTAGCTTTCCGGAGTGATATAAGTATATAACTGAAACGTCACAGGGAATGGACTACTGGAATGTAATAGCTTACACAGGCGAGATAGCTAATCGGCGCAACAGGCGCACTCATAAGGAAGCAGGATGTGTACTGCAATGTACTGCAGTCACGTGCAGGCCACAGCTAGCCTGTGGCCTGGTGGCAGGCAACACGGGTCCTGGGGGGGACAGGAACCGGTGTGCATTATGCCAACTCAGTTACCGACGTATGTCGGATAATAACATCCCCCCCAATTTGAGGTATTCTTGAGCTCAAGAATTCCTGAAATTAACTGAGGGGCATTATAAATTAATATAGATATAAAAATAATTACAATGACTAAGAGCTGGTCTGCGTCGGTCAAGAACTTGGACAATAAAATTATTCAGGTCAAGACTAAAGGGAAGGGAGCACTTGGAAAGTCTCGAAGTCAGTAAATCACTTTATGTGGCTGTACACTGGTCAGGCTTGTCAAGAGATCAGAGGTAAAATTATACAGACTGTGGCAAGGCGGGCTGACACAGTAAAGATGATAATCTTATATAAAGAACTCTGAAATCACTGATGACTGATCTAGGTTGGCAGCTTTAAGGAGCTGCCAGGAAGGTACAGACTTAAACTAAAGTAAGTCGATCAGAGGAAGGGAAATTGATACGGTCATACCTGAGGCCAGCTAACTTATTCCCCCTCTGATTGGGAAGTCGAAATCTGCAAAGACTTGTCAAATCAAGAGTGACATCAGGATAACTAAATCAGAGACTGACAGGACTAAATGTAATACGTCCCACAGAGGGGGCAGTAGGAATACACAAGGTCAGAATACTATTCCCCCCATAATTTGGGAGCTCTTAATGAATCCACAAATTTCGGATGACATTATGAGAAATAACTGAAGGTAGACATCCCCCGCTGGCTCATAACTATCACTCTATCAGTCCAGATGGAAGGATAGGATGAGGTACTTCCATTATCATCTGTAAGATATATGAAGGTAGGCTGGACAGTAAATACAACTGTCCTGCAGAAGGAGGCTACATGCTAAGAAATCAGATTTGAAGATAGCGTGTCACTAGAGGTGCCAGGTGCTGGCAAGAAAACTGGTCAAACTGCTGTGCCAGTACATGGCAGGACAGGATTTAAATTCCTAAAGTGTTCATTGCTATTTTAAAAAATGACAGGCAGGTCAAAGGGCACATTTAAATGCCAGGTGCTGGGAAGCCATCCAGGGTCAGTAGCTTGGCTGCAATGTCGATGGAGTTGTCGCAATGTTGCTAGGAGTTGGTGAGAAGCTGTAGGGCATGTAGGACTTGCTGAGGGACTGCAGGTCAAAGAAGTAGTCCTAGGGAGCTGCTTGGGTAATCACTCTGACTCTACTAGGAGATGGCGGAAGGGTAGGAGAGGGGAAACGATGGGTAGGCGCAGGTTGGGGGTTTGTTTGGTTGTTGCGGTGGCAGCAAGCTAGGTTGATCCAGCGGGGAAGGTGGCCAAAGCGATGACAGGTTTTCTGGGCCTGTAATCCTCCTCTTCGGGAGTTGCGGTGGCAACAAGCAAAGACACTGCGTATGCCGGGGAACGAGGGATCAACGGGCAAGGGCGACAGACTCTGATGCAGCTCAGATCTGATGCAGTGGCT
>JACBWV010000610.1:79270615-79419977 GCA_013435795.1 Chlamydomonas sp. ICE-L
GGTGGGATCTATCTGCCACCACGCCTACACACACACACCGTGCGACAAAAACACACCACGACCATACCACAACAGGTGGGATCTATTCTACACCACCACACACACGTTGCCAGATAACACAAACACAATATACACACCGGTGGGATCTATTGCCCACCACACACACACTATCACACAAACACAACACACAACCACATACACACAAACACAGGGGGATTATCTGACACCACACCACGAAAGAGAGAGAATAAAAAAAAAAAAAAAAAAAAAACAAAACAAAAAAAAAAACAAAAAAAAAACAAAAACTCACGAAAAAAAAAAAAAAAAAACAAAGAAAACAAGAAAAAAATAATCACATAAATAAAACCACAAAACAACACACCCCCAACCCCCCACAAACCACACAAAAAAAACCAAAAAAACCCCCAACAACCCAACACCCCCCCCCCCCCCCCCCCCCCCCCCCCCCCACCCCCCCCCCCCCCCCCCCCCCCCACACACACACACACAACACACAGACAGTCTCACTCACACACACACACAAACTCAGGTGGGGTGATAGATAGCCAGAGGCACGGTTAGCTTGGGAGACTATTGAGGCCACTGACAGCACACCGGCTATAAAGCAGTGGAAAGCTGAGCACCACTTCAAAATGACCCACCACCACCACACACACACACACACACACACACACACACACACACACTCACTCACTCACACACACACTCACACACACACTCACATACATTCCCCCCCCCCCCCCCCCCCCCCCCCCCCCCCCCCCCCCCCACACACACACACAATCTCACTCACACAAACTCAGGTGGGTGAAGAGATAGCCATGAAGCAAGGTAGCTTGGAGACTATCGAGGCCACTGACAGCACACCGGCTATAAAGCAGTGGAAAGCTGAGCACCACTTTAAAATGACCCACCACCACCACCACCACACACACACACATATACACAAGCACAGGAGGATGTCTTCACCACCGCCACACACACACACACACACACGCACACACACACACACAGACACTCACACAAGCACAAGCACACACACTCACATACATCCCCCCCCCCCCCCCCCCACCCCCCCCCCCCCCCCCCCCCCCCCCCCCCCCCCCCCCCCCCCCCACCCCCACCCCCCCCCCCCCCCCCCCCCCCCCCCCCCCCCCCCCCCCCCCCCCCACACACACACAATCTCACTCACACACACACACAAACTCAGGTGGGTGAAGAGATAGCCATGAGGCAAGGTAGCTTGGAGACTATTGAGGCCACTGACAGCACACCATCTATAAAGCAGTGGAAAGCAGAGCACCACTTCAAGATGAATGTCGATGAGGCTTTTGTGAGGGCGATGGCTACTGCCAGGGGACAGCTAGCATTGCCATTTTCATTGTCACAGCCTGAGAATACAGCACCCCCGCCTAAGTTGGCCAAAGGACAACCTCCCCCCCCACGTAAGTTACCGTGGGGGGAGGGGGGGTTGGGGGGATCGAATGATGGTTATGGTTAGCTTAACCCCCACATAACTTATCACCATGGATAACATCTGCCAAGCCTGGGTCTCTAGCCATTGCTGCTGTGGCACTCGTAGCACAGCCCCCCACCCCCACCCCACCCCGCCCTCCCCCTTTGCACACTAACACCCCCTTCCCCCCTCCCCTTGAACAGCTTAACCCCCACATGACTTATCACCACGGAGAACATCTGCCAAGCCTGGGTCTCTAGCCATTGCTGATGTGGCACTCATAGCACACACAGCCCGCCCATCCCCACCCCCTCCCCCACCCCCCCTACACACACACACACACACACACACACACACTAACACACTAACACACTAACACACCAACACCCTCATCCCCCACCCACCCCCCTCCCTCACACATACACACACCTCACACAAAAACACACCCTTGCCCCTTACCCCTTACCCCTGAACAACTTAATCTCCATACCCAAACCCACAGCCCTAAATCCAACCCACATTTCACACATGGCACAAGCCTCCTCATGCGGCTCCGGAACCACCAGGTAAACCCACATTTCACGCCTGGTGCAAACCTCCTTATGCAGCTCCGGAACCACCAGTTACATCCAACCCACATTCCACACCTGACCCCAACCTCCCCATACAGCTCCGGAACCACCAGTTACATCAAACCCACATTCCACACCTGACACCAACCTCCCCATGCAGCTCCGGAACCACCTATCAGCTTCAAGGCCATGATCCCCCTGGATTGTTCCGGCATGTTGGTGGGCGACACCAGAGCAAGCATGCAGTTTCCTAGGAAGAGAGTGGGGCTCCCCCTCCCCCTGTGCCCCATCCTGGCCTCAGTCACCGTGTCACTCACCGCGCTTAATATGCCGCCACCAACGCCAACGCCTGTAACGCCCGTGAAGGCAGCTAAGAAACCAGGCAGTGCTGCAGGGAATAAACCAGGTGTGTTGCTAGGATGACTGAATGGCTGGACAGGTGTGTGTGGGCTGGGTTGGGGTGTGGGGGGAAGGGTCTGTCTCCGTGTCACTCACCGTCCATAATATGCCGCTGGCGCCGCCAACTCCTGCAACTACAGTGCTGCCGGGAAGAGACCAGGTGTGTTGCTAGGATGACTGAATGGTTGGAAATGTGTTTGTGTGTGTGCATGTGTGTGTGTGTGTGTGGGGGGGGGGGGGGGGGGGGGGGGGGGGGGATGGTCTGTCTCCGTGTCACTCACCGTCCTTAATATGCCGCGGCCAACGCCAACGCCTGTAACGCCCGTGAAGGCAGCTGAGAAACCAGGCAGTGCTGCAGGGAAGAAACCAGGTGTGTTGCTAGGATGACTGAATGGCTGAAGAGGTGTGTGTGTTGTGGTGGTGGTGGTGTTTTTTTTGGGGGGGGGGGGGGGGGGGAGGGTCTGTCTCCGTGTCACCATCGCTCTTAATATGCCGCCGCCAATGCCAACGCCTGCAAATCCAGTGAAGGCAGCTAAGGAACCAGGCAGTGCCGCAAGAAAGCAACCAGGTGTGTTGCTAGGATGACTGAATGGCTGGAGAGGTGTGTGTGGGCTGGGTTGGGGTGTGGGGAGAAGGGTCTGTCTCCGTGTCACTCACCGTCCATAATATGCCGCCGCCAACGCCAACGCCTGTAACGCCCGTGAAGACAGCTAAGAAACCAGGCAGTGCTGCCGGGAATAAACCAGGTGTGTTGCTAGGATGACTGAATGGCTAGACAGGTGTGTGTGGGCTGGGTTGGGGTGTGGGGGGAAGGGTCTGTCTCCGTGCCACTCACCGTCCATAATATGCCGCTGCCGCTGCCAACTCCTGCAACTACAGTGCTGCCGGGAAGAGACCAGGTGTGTTGCTAGGATGACTGAATGGTTGGAAATGTGTGCGTGTGTGTGTGCGTGTGTGTGTGTGGGGGGGCGGGTGGGGTGGTGGTGGTGGGGGGGGTCTGTCTCCGTGTCACTCACCGTCCATAATATGCCGCTGCCGCTGCCAACTCCTGCAACTACAGTGCTGCCGGGAAGAGACCAGGTGTGTTGCTAGGATGACTGAATGGTTGGAAATGTGTGCGTGTGTGTGTGTGGGGGGGGGGGGGGGGGGGGGGGAGGGTCTGTCTCCGTGTCACTCACCGTCCTTAATATGCCGCCGCCAACGCCAGCGCCTGTAACGCCCGTGAAGGCAGCTGAGAAACCAGGCAGTGCTGCAGGGAAGAAACCAGGTGTGTTGTTAGGATGACTGAATGGCTGGACAGGTGTGTGTGTTGTGGTGGTGGTGGTGTTTTTTTTTTTGGGGGGGGGGGGGGGGGGGGGGGGGGGGGTCTGTCTCCGTGTCACTCACCGTCCTTAATATGCCGCCGCCACCGCCACCACCTGTAACGCCCATGAAGGCAGCGAAGGAACCAGGCAGTGCCGCAAGAAAGCAACCAGGTGTGTTGCTAGGATGACTGAATGGCTGGAGAGGTGTGTGTGGGCTGAGTTGGGGTGTGGGGAGAAGTGTCTGTCTCCCCACGCACCCACCCACACGCAACAACGACACCACCACAGCGACCCCCCCCCCCCCACACACACACACACAACACCAACACCAACACCAGGCACCCACCACCAACACCACTGACACCTTCGCTTCCTTGAATTTGTATTTCAGCTGCTGGCAAGAAGGGTGCTGAGGAGGAGAATCCACTGGACACAATGTCTGGAGAGCCTGCTGTTTATGACGCCTTATTTGGCACACAATCACACAACACTGACACCACCACCACCACCACTGACACCTTAACTGCCTTGAATTTTAATTTTAATTTGAATAACAGCCGCTGGCAAGAAGGGTACTGAGAAGGAGAATCCACTACACACAATGTCTGGAGAGCCTGTTACTATTATCAGTATTATGACGCCTGATTTTGCACACAATCAAACAACACCGACACCACCACCACCACCACCACCACTGACACCTTTGCTGCCTTGATTTTGAATTTGAATTTCAGCTGCTGGCAAGAAGGGTGCTGAGGAGGAGAATCCACTTGACACAATGACTGGAGAGACTGCTGCTATGATGATGCCTGATTTGGCACTCAATCACACAACACCGACACCAACACCAGGCACCCACCACAACCACCACTGACACCTTAACTGCCTTGAATTTGAATAACAGCCACTGGCAAGAAGGGTGCTGAGGAGGAGAATCCACTGGACACAATGTCTGGAGAGCCTGTTACTATTATCTGTATTATGACGCCTGATTTTGCACACTATCACAAACCACCGACACCACCACCACCACCACCACCACCACTGACACCTTTGCTGCCTTTGAATTTGAATTTGAATTTCAGCTGCCGGCAAGAAGGGTGCTGAGGAGGAAAATCCACTGGACACAATGCCTGGAGAGCCTGTCGCTATTATGACACCTGATTTGGCAAACAAGCTTAACCCCATCGTAATACGGCCGAAGCATGCGAAGATGATGCCAGATGCACCCGCGACTCGAGCTCAGCTGGATATCAAATGCCAGCCTATCAGGATCTCCATGCAGTGGTCGCCCAAGGTGAATAAATACATACATATGAAATAAATAGATAAATGCCTTATAAATGTTATGCCCTGTGATGTCCTAAGCATGCCAAGATGATGGCAGATGCACCCGCGACTTGACCACAACTAGGTATCAAATGCCAGCCTATCAGGATCTCCATGCAGTAGTCATTCAAGGTAAATACATAAATAATACAGAAATAAAATATGCATAAATAAATAAAATATACATTAATAAATAAAATATAAATAAATATATGGTATGCCTTATGGCGGCCTAAGCATGCGAAGCTGATGGCAGATGCACCCGCGACTCGAGCACAGCTGGATATCAAATGCCAGACTATCAGGATCTCCATGCAGTGGTCGCCCAAGGTGAATATATAAATAATACGTACATGAAATATACATAAATAAATAGAATACAAGTACATATATGGTATGCCTTATGGCGGCCTAAGCATGCAAAGATGATGCCAGATGCATCCGCTACTTGAACACAGCTGGACATCTAGTGCCAGCCTTTTGGGATCTCCATGCAGTGGTCGCCCAAGGTTAATAAATAAATCCATATGAAATGAATAAGTATAAATACATAAATAAGTCAATGCATGATATGCCTTATGTCGGCCTAAGCATGCCAAGATGATGGCAGATGCACCCATGACTTGACCACAGCTGGGTATCAAATGCCAGCCTATCAGGATCTCCATGCAGTGGTCGCCCAAGGTGAATGAATACATACATATGAAATAAATAGATAAATGCCTAATAAATGTTATGCATTGTGATGGCCTAAGCATGCCAAGATGATGGCAGATGCACCCGCGACTTGACCACAGCTGGGTATCAAATGCCAGCCTATTAGGATCTCCTTGCAGTGGTTGCCCAAGGTAAGGATATAAAGCAATAAATCCATATGAAATAAATAAATCCGTAAGCAATACAAATATATAAAAACAATGGTATGCTTTATGACAGCCCAAGCATGCCAAGATGATGCCAGATGCACCCGCAACTAGAGCACAGCTGGATATCAAATGCCAGCCTGTCAGGATATCCATGCAGTGGTCAAATGCCAGCCTGTCAGGATATACATGCAGTGGTCAAATGCCAGCCTGTCAGGATATACATGCAGTGGTCACCCAAGGTGAATGAATACATACATATGAAATAAATAAATATACAATAAATTCATAAATATATGTTATGCCTTATGACGGCCTAAGCATGCCAAGATACACCCGCGACTAGAGCACAGCTGGACATCAAACGCCAGCCTATCAGGATCTCCATGCAGTGGTCGCCCAAGTGAAAACAAAAATATGAAACAAAATGTTATGCCCTATGATGGCCTGAACATGCCAAGATGCACCCGCAACTCGAGCACTGCTGAACTCGAACGCCAGCCTACCAGGATCTCCATGCAGTGGTTGCCTAAGGTATATAAATACAAAATACACAAATGAATGAATAAATTGATATGAAATAAATACCGGTGCACAAATAAATGTTATGCCTTGTGATGGCCTATCAGGATCTCCATGCAGTGGTCGCCCAAGGTGAATAAATGGATAAATAATGGCATGTCAATCGCTTGCCTATCAGGATATCCATGCAGGTTGCCCAAGGTAAATAAATGAATACATACATATATTAACATAAATAAAGTGAGTGGTTGAGCTCTGAAGACACTGAGGGAGGAGCTGTTGGGGGTCCCCAGAGCTATGTGCAATGTCATATAATGAGGTCCCCACCCCACACCCACATACACACATGCCCCCCCCCCCCCCCCCCCACACACACACACACACACACACACACACACACACACACACACACACACACACATGCAGGATGCCCCCCGTGAGCAAGGTGGACAGCCCACTAAATATTTGAGCTCCGAGGACACTGAGGGAGGAGCTGTTGGGGGTCCACAGAGCTATGTGTGATGTCATATAATGTGCTCCCCACTCACCCCATCCACCCACACAACCCACACACAGACACCCACACCCACACACAGGATGCCCCCCGTGAGCAAGGTGGACAGCCCACTGAGTGGCTGAGCTCCGAAGACACTGAGGGAGGAGCTGCTGGGGGTCCCCAGAGCTATGTGCGAGATCTGGTGTTTGATGAGGCCGAGGTCTTGATTGCTGGAGACCACAGCATCGACGATATCATGGCGTGGTCCAAAGAGTTTCCGCTGTCAATTGAGGTGCACGATCGCACGGCTGTACCTGACCCCCCCGAGTTCCCTATCGCGATGGTGCTGAATGAAGATGGGACCCCACAGGTAAGGGAAGGTGGTTGGTGGCTGGCAGTAGGTGATTGGTGGTTGGTGGTCGTTGCTGAATGAAGATGGTACCCCACAGGTACATGGTAAGTGGTTGGTGGTTGGTGGTAGGTGCTGAATGAAGATGGTCCCCCACAGGTACATGGTAGGTGGTTGGTGGTTGGTGGTAGGTGCTGAATGAAGATGGTACCCCACAGGTACATGGTAGGTGGTTGGTGGTTGGTGGTAGGTGCTGAATGAAGATGGTACCCCACAGGTACATGGTAGGTGGTTGGTGGTAGGTGCTGAATGAAGATGGTACCCCACAGGTACATGGTAGGTGGTTGGTGGTTGGTGGTAGGTCTGACTGAATGAAGATGGTACCCCCACAGGTACATGGTAGGTGGTTGGTGGTAGGTGCTGAATGAAGATGGTACCCCACAGGTACATGGTAGGTGGTTGGTGGTAGGTGCTGAATGAGATGGTACCCCACAGGTACATGGTAGGTGGTTGGTGGTTGGTGGTAGGTGCTGAATGAAGATGGTACCCCACAGGTACATGGTAGGTGGTTGGTGGTTGGTGGTAGGTGCTGAATGAAGATGGTACCCCACAGGTACATGGTAGGTGGTTGGTGGTAGGTGCTGAATGAAGATGGTACCCCACAGGTACATGGTAGGTGGTTGGTGGTAGGTGCTGAATGAAGATGGTACCCCACAGGTACATGGTAGGTGGTTGGTGGTTGGTGGTAGGTGCTGAATGAACATGGTCCCCCTCAGGTCGGGGTAGCGCATGCGATATCATAGGTCCAGCTCATATTTTTTGGCGGAGCCCCCAGTGTTACCCATTTGTCTGTCCGACCATCCATCCATCCATCTGACCGTGATGAAGCCCGACATGTCAGCCAACGGCTTTGTAACTGTCTCGCTTCCGTTGCCACCTGTCGCTCCGTCGCGATCACTCTCCGCCAATTTGTAGCGACGCAGGCGACGCTACATAGACCTTGTATCTTGATATTTTTAGACCCTCCTGACATCATGATTGGGCAAGTCAATTTAGCCCATTAGGCTACTCCTGGACTGAAACAACATACATACATATTTACTCACATACATACGCACACATATGTCACACCCCCTCACCCCTCTACCCCACCCCACTCAGCAGAAATGAGGGTGATGACGGATATGTGTGAGGCATATCTCCCTACATCCCCTACCCTCTACCGTCTATCCACCCTCACCCACCCACAAACCCAACACGATCACCCTCACCCACCAATGCCTTGCATTCTCTTCCTCCCACACTCCTCTACCCCCACCCCCACCCCTCTACCACCCCCACCCCCCACCCCCCACCCCATCCCCGCAGGATGCTGGCGACGAGGGCGGTGACGATTATGTGTGTGGCATAGCTCGCATCTCCATGTTAAACCTATCCCGTGGTTACAAGAACACTAACTAAAACCCTTAACACCCCTCACCCCACCCCCCTCTACCCCACCCCCCCCACACCCCTCTACCCTCCACCCCCCCTCTACCCCGCCCCCACCCCCCTCTACCCCCCCCCCCCCCACACACACCCCACCCCATCAGGATGCTGGCGACGAGGGCGATGACGGTTATGTGTGTGGCATAGCTCGCATCTCCATGTTAAACCTATCCCGCGGCTACAAGAACTTCAAGTTCAGCACCAACGTAGTTCCCTTCTCCACAATTAGGGGGGCCGCCAGCCTGGATTGGACCAAGAGACCGGGGAACTATGTACAGAGCAATTCTGTCATCAAGGGCGAAGTACGCTGTGCGGTACCGATTCAGAATATGCTTGGACTGACCGTCAGTGACAAGGTAATGTTGTTTTGAATTTTCCGGCCTGGGATGGTCGCCTGACGCCACGCCACCTTCAGTTTGTGATGACGGCGCCGAGAAGAAGACCTGTATCTCGGGCGTACTTTTTGGCGGAGCCCCCCCTTCTGGGGGGCGGGAGCCCCCAGTGTTACCCATTTGTCCGTTCGTCCATCCATCCGTCTGACCGCGATGAAGCCCGACACGTCAGCCAACGGTCTCGTAACTAACTCGCTTCCGTTGCCACCTGTCGGCTGTCGCTCCCTCGCGATCACTCTCCGCCATTTTTTAGCGTCGCAGGCGACACTGCATAGAACTTTTTTTAGTGTATGTATTTATTTATGTATGCATTTATTACAGGTGTGCAGCCGTGTGGTGTTTTATTTATTTATGTATTTATTTGTGTTTTTAATTATTTATGTATTTATTGATGTATTGATTTATCACAGGTGTACAGCCGTGTAGTGTTTGTGATGGACTACGGGGACAGTAACCTGTTCCATGTGATAGAAGACACAGTCACTGAGTGTACAACAATACAATTAAATCATCATCCCACATGCGTACAGGTGTACAGCCGTGTAGTGTTTGTGATGGACTACAGAGACAGTGGCCTGTTCCATGTTATAGAAGTCACTGAGTGTACAACAATATAATTCAATCATCATCCCACATGTGTACAGGTGTACAGCCGTGTGGTGTTTGTGATGGACTACCAAGAGGGCGACCTCTCCCGTCTTATCAAAGTCACTGAGTGCACAACAATCTAATTAAATCATCATCCCACGTGTGTACAGGTGTACAGCCGTGTGGTGTTTGTGATGGACTACCGAGAGACTGACCTCTCCCATCTTATCGAAGTCACTGAGTGTACAACAATCTAATTAAATCATCATCCCACATGTGTACAGGTCTACAGCCGTGTGGTGTTTGTGATGGACTACCAAGAGGGCGACCTCTCCCATCTTATCAAAGTCACTGAGTGCACAACAATATAATTCAATCATCATCACACATGTGTACAGGTGTACAGCCGTGTGGTGTTTGTGATGGACTACAGGGATAGCAACCTCTCCCATGTTATGGAAGTCACTGAGTGCACAACAATCTAATTAAATCATCATCCCACGTGTGTACAGGTGTACAGCCGTGTGGTGTTTGTGATGGACTACCGAGAGACTGACCTCTCCCATCTTATCGAAGTCACTGAGTGTACAACAATATAATTAAATCATCATCCCACATGTGTACAGGTGTACAGCCGTGTGGTGTTTGTGATGGACTACCGAGAGACTGACCTCTCCCATCTTATCGAAGTCACTGAGTGTACAACAATATAATAAAATCATCATCCCACATGTGTACAGGTGTACAGCCGTGTGGTGTTTGTGATGGATTACCGGGATAGTGACCTGTTCCATGTTATAGAGGACACGGTACGCAACAATAATGCTTGGAGGCTAGGGCTAACTGAGCCACGGGGAAGAGGTACGTCGTTTTGGGGGGGGGGGGGTTGTTTGGGAGGAGAGGGTTGGGTTGGGTGGAGAGGGTATGTGGGTTGGGATGGGTTGGGTTGGGTTGGGATGAGAGGGTAGGTGGGGTGGGTGGAGGCTGGGGCTAACTGAGCCACGGGGAAGAGGTACGTCGTTTTCGGGTGGGTGGGTTTGTTTGGGAGGAGAAGGTTGGGTTGGGTGGAGAGGGTAGGTGGGGTGGGGTGGGTGGGGTTGGGTGGAAAGGGTTGGGTTGGGATGAGAGGGTAGGTGGGGTGGGTGGAGGCTGGGGCTAATTGAGCCACGGGGAAGAGATGCGTTGTTTGTTTGGGTTGGGTTTTTGGGGTTAGGTTTGGTTGGGGTTATTTGGGTTGGGTGGAGTGGGTGGGTTGCGTGGGCTTAGGCTGGGGCTAACTGAGCCACGGGGAAGAGGTGCGTCGTTTGTTTGGGTTGGGGTTTTTGGGTTAGGTTGGGTTAGGTTGGGTGGAGAGGATGGGTTGCGTGGATGGAGGCTGGGGCTACCTGAGCCACGGGGAAGAGGTGCATCGTTTGCTTGGGTTGGGTTGGGTGTTGGCCTCTGACAAGGCAGTCTAGTGACGCCTTGTCTGAGGCCAACTTCCCAGTAGCTGCTTCGCACTCCACGCTGTGATGAGTTGTATTTCCCCTGCACCCTCTACAAAAAACAGACCGGCAACTGTGCTAACCATCTACCTGTCTACCCCCCCCCCCCCCCCCCCCTCTCCTCCAGAGGAGGGTGTCGGGATTGCCCCTTCTATACCGGCCTCCCGAGCATCCCATCAGTCAAGTGACGGTGTGTCAGAGCCTGACTTCACGGTAGCTCCTTCTCACTCCACGCTGTCTGTTGTCCCAGAGGGAGGGCTCAGCAAAAGCAGAAACCAGTCCTTACACAGCCGACCCTCGAACGATGCCCATGAAGAGCCAGTCAGGAGAGTTAGCTATGGGAGCGGAGAGCGGGACATATATCAGATGGGGGAAGGGGTTAGTGGGAGGTCAAGAGTGACTGAATTGAGTGGAGCCGCGTCGAAAGCAGTAACAACAGGGAACTTGTCAAACAGGGCTAGTTATACCGGAGGTGGTGGCGGCCTCAAGTGCTCCCCCAGCTGGCTTCCTCAACTGGCTACATTTCAGGTTAGTGGTGGGTATCATAAGTGGGGTGGGTGAGTGGGGCGGGGGGGAAAGGAGTTGGTGGGAGGCAAGAGCGACTGAATTGAGTGGAGCTACGTCGAGAGCGTTGCCAACAGCCCCCAGCTGGCTTCCTCACAGCTGGCTGCCTTGCAGGGCAGTGGATGGTAGTATGAGTGGGGTGGGCGGTGGGTGAGTGGGCGGAGTGGGGCAGGGTATATGAGTTGGTGGAATGTCAAGAGCGACTGAAATGAGTGGATCCATTTTGAAAGCGTTGCCAACAGCCCCCAGCTGGCTTCCTCACAGCTGGCTGCCTTGCAGGGCAGTGGGTGGTAGTATGAGTGGGGTGGACGGAGTGGGGCGGGGTATATGAGTTGGTGGAATGTCAAGAGCGACTGAATTGAGTGGATCCATTTCGAAAGCGTTGCCAAGAGCCCTCAGCTGGCTTGCTCACAGCTTCTGAGTGGGGCAGGGGGGGCAGGAGTGGGTGGGTCAGAGGGGGAATTGAGTGGATCCATGTCGAATACGTTGATAACAGCCCCCAGCTGGCTTCCTCACAACTGGCTAAATTGCAGGGCAGTAGTTGGTATCAGGGGTGGGTGGGGTGGGTGAGTGGGAGGAGTTGATAAAAAGTCAAGAGCGACTGAATTAAGTGGATCCACATCGAGAGCGTTGCCAACAGCCCCCAGCTGGATGCCTTGCAGGGTAGTGGGTGGTATTATGAGTGGGGTGTGCGGGTGGGTGGGGCGGGGGGCAGTGGGGGAATTGAGTGAAGCCACGTCGAAAGCCTCACTAACAGGGAACTTGTCTAAAAGGGATAGTTATACAGGAGGTGGCGGCGGCCTTAAGAGCTCCCCCAGCTGGCTTCCTCAACTGGCTACCTTGCAGGTTAGTGGTGGGTATCAGGAGTGGGGCGTGTGGGGGAGTTAGTGAGAAGTGGTGGGGTGGGTGGGTGCATGAGCCCCCTCCCGCACCAGAGATAAGGAATAGAAAGAGCGGCGCTACGGTGTCATCACAACATAACACATAACACCACAACTAGACAAAAGATGACCTAATCTAGTGAAATCAAATGCATGGCTTCCCATTCCCATTATCTTACTAGTCTTTGCTTTGTCTTGCTGTTTCTTGCTTTGTCTTGCTCTGTCTAGCTTTGTCTATTTGTTTCCCCCTGTCTTGCTTGTCTTACTTCCGTTTGCTTTGTCTTGCTCTGTCTAGCTTTGTCTATTTGTTCCCCCCCTGTTTAGCTTGTCTTGCTTGCGTTTGCTTGGTCTTGCTGTGTCTAGCTGTTTCCCCCTGTCTAGCTTGTCTTCCCTTAGTTTGCTTTGTCTTGCTGTGTCTATGTCCCCCCCTGTCTAGCTTGTCTTACTTTTGTTTACTTTTGTCTTGCTTTGCCTGTCTGTGTCTAGCTGTTTCCCCCTGTCTAGATTGTACTACCTTTGTTTGCGCTGTCTTGCTGTGTCTAGATTTCCCCCCGTGTCTAGCTTGTCTTACTTTTGAATTATGTTTCTTGTTTTGTCTAGCTGTTTCCCCCTGTCTAGCTTGTACTACCTTTGTTTGCGCTGTCTAGCTGTTTCCCCCGTGTCTAGCTTGTCTTACCTTAGTTTGCTTTGTCTTGCTGTCAAATGCATTGCTTCCCTTTCCCGTGCCCAATATCTGTGTATGTTACATGTTAAAGTCTTCTTGACACCACGAGGGTGTATGAGACTCTGTGCTTAAACAAAAAGAAAGAGCACTCACAAAGCAAACAAGTTCTATGCAGCGTCGCCTGCGACGCTAAAAATTGGCGGAGAGTGATCGCGAGGGAGCGACAGGTGGCAACGGAAGCGAGTTAGTTACGAGGCCGTTGGCTGACGTGTCGGGCTTCATCGCGGTCAGATGGATGGATGGATGGATGGTCAGACGGACAAATGGGTAACACTGGGGGCTCCCACACCCTAGAAGGGGGGGCTCCGCCAAAAACCCATTACATCAGGGGTTTATCAACGACATGCGAAGCAAACTCCCAACCAAGGGGTGTATCAAGGACATCAGGGGTGTATCAAGGACAAACAAAGCAAAGTCCCAACCACCGTTTTGGTGGTGTGGGTATTGAAACCCCTAGAGCAGGACCTAGATCTCAACCACTAACAGTGGCGGAGGTAAGAAGCTAACAAATGAGACGTCATAAAACAAGGAGAATAAATCACGGTGCCACTAAGCAGTCCAGGGCTTCCTCCAATATAAAGGAATTGAAGAGAGGGGGATGTAGAAAGTCGATACAACACAGCACACCATACTAGTAGACATCATAGCACAAAATATCATAACGCAAAATAACACAACACACCATAACACAACAAAACACATAATAACACAATACTACACATCATAACACAACGCATCATAAGTTCATAACACAACACATCATAGCACAACACACCATAACAAAACACATAATACCACAATGTGATGCAACACATCATAGGACAACAAATCATGACACAACACATCATAACTCAACACATCATAGCACAACACACCATTACATAACACATAATAACACAACGTGATGCAAAACATCATAGGACAACAAATCATAACTCAACACATCATAACTCAACACATCATAGCACAACACACCATTACATAACACATGATACCACAACGTGATGCAAAACATCATAGGACAACAAATCATGACACAACACATCATAACTCAACACATCATAGCACAACACACCATTACATAACACATGATACCACAACGTGATGCAAAACATCATAGGACAACAAATCATGACACAACACATCATAACTCAACACATCATAGCACAACACACCATGACATAACACATGATACCACAACGTGATGCAACACATCATAGGACAACAAATCATGACACAACACATCATAACTCAACACATCATAGCACAACACACCAGTACATAACACATAATACCACAACGTGATGCAACACATCATAGCACAACACATCATGACACAACACATCATAACACAACACATCATAACTCAACACATCATAACACAACACATAATAACACAACTTGATGCAACAAATCATGACACAACACATCATAACACAACACATCATAACTCAACACATCATAACACAACACATAATAACACAATGTGACGCAACACATCATAAGACAACACATCATAACACAACACACCATAACACAACACATAATAACATAAGACAACACCACACATCATAATATAACACAACAATACCTAAACATAACAAAACACAACACATCATAATATAACACAACACATAATAACATAACACAACACACAACACATCATAACATAACATAACACACAACACATCATAGCATAACATAACACAGCACAACACAACACATCATAACACAACACAACACAACACAAGGCGTCACAATACAACATAAGATAACCTAATCAAGCAAGATAGAATGCATTACATTGCATTACATTACATTGTCACTGCAGCTCCCTCCCGCGCCCGATATAAAGGAACAGAAAGGCGTTGGCGTCAATTGGGCATCCAGCAGTGTGTGCAGCAGTCAATTTGACCCCGAGGACCCCCCTAAGATAACCTAATCAAGCAACATATAATGCATTACATTACATTAGATTACATTGTCCCTGCAGCCCCCTCCCGCGCCCGAGATAAAGGAACAGACAGGCTTTGGCGTCAATCGGGCTTCCAGCAGTGTGTGCAGAAGTCAGACCCCGAGGACCCCCCTAAGATAACCTAATCAAGCAAAATATAATGCATTACATTACATTTTCATTGCCATTATCACTGCAGCCCCCTCCCGCACCCGAGATAAAGGAACAGAAAGGTGTTGGCGTCCATTGGGCCTCCAGCAGTGTTTGCAGCAGTCAATTGGACCCCAAGGAACCCCCTAAGATACCCTAACCAAGCAAAATATAATGCATTACATTAAATTACATTGCCCCTGCAGCCCCCTCCCGCGCCCGAGATAAAGGAACAGAAAGGTGTTGGCGTCCATTGGGCCTCCAGCAGTGTTTGCAGCAGTCAATTGGACCCCAAGCACCCCCCTAAGATACCCTAACCAAGCAAAATAGAATACATTACATTACATTACATTACATTGTCCCTGCAGCCCCCTCCCGCGCCCGAGATAAAGGAGCAGAAAGGTGTTGGCGTCAATTGGGCCTCCAGCAGTGTGTGCAGCAGTCAATTGGACCGAGAGGACCCCCCTAAGATACCCTAACCAAGCAAAATAGAACGCATTACATTACATTACATTGTCCCTGCAGCCCCCTCCCGCGCCCGAGATAAAGGAACAGAAAGGTGTTGGCGTCAATTGGGCCTCCAGTAGTGTTTGCAGCAGTCAATTGGAACCCGAGGACCCCCCTACGGAAGCTGAGCTGAAGCTAGAGGCAGCCATGGTAGACATCGACCGAATTGAAGTGGACATGAAGCTGTTGCAAAGCTTGTCCACCACGAAGTTAACGCCGGAGCAGGCTTCGGACCGGGAGCTCGACCTCTTGACAGGCTTCCACCTGGTGGATGGCAAAGAGCGGATGATTGTGTTGGAGGGGATGGATGAGTCATACTCCATGGGCCTGGTCAGGGTGAGTATGTGTGTGTGTGTACTTTGACCCCCCCCACACCACCACCACCACCACCACCACACCACACACACACACACACACACACACACATACTCCATGGGCCTGGCCAGGGTGAGTATGTTGGAAACGGCATATCATGTGATGTTGAGCAAAGGCGGTACCTTTAGCCTAGTCAGACTGCCAGCATCATATGATAGCATATGATGTCATATTGCCGTTTCCTATGAGTATGGCATGTGCTCTCTGAGGGCATGGGCTGTGTGCGTGTGCTTTCTGTGGGTGTGTGCTTTCATTGTCACACAGCTGGATGCAACCACCTGGTGGCCAGCTGATGTGTGCTGATGAGGGTGTTGGGTTTGGGTGTTGGGTGGATGGCAAAGAGCGGATGATTGTGTTGGAGGGGATGGACGAGTCATACTCCATGGGCTTGTTCAGGGTGAGCATGTGTGCGTGTGCGTACTTTGCCCCACCCCCCACCCCCCACCCCCCCACACACACACACACACGCTCGCACGCACGCACACACATACTCCATGGGCCTGGTCAGGGTAAGTATGTAGTGACCGGCATATCATGTGATGTTGAGCAAAGGCGAGTATGGTGTCGTAGGATAATATACAAACTGTGTCACATCGTCTTGTATATAAATGGTAACTTTAGCCTAGTCGGATCCATATAACTTATATATACCCTTACTTATACCCTTACTTATATTTAAACTACATACACGTATAACCTCTACATATAACCTATATAAGCTATACATACATATATCATATAAGCTGTACATATATAACATATGATTTATTTAGATTGATGTATAACCTATGTATAGCCTTATGCTGGCCTTACGTATATAACTTATATGCACCACCTACCAGGGTACTCTTTTTTGTCAAATTGGCCGGCGCTTGGTAATTCAAAAAGCGCAAAAACTGTGCGCTGTGCTCACAGGGGGTTGAAAAAGCTGCGCAAAACGCGCAGTGGGGCTCAAAAAGCGTGCGCAAAATCGCACTGCCGCACGCGCTTTGTAGTACCCTTCCACCTATACTATATAATGGGGTGCTTAAAGATATACACATACATGCACACATTCTGACATGCTGAAACCTCTTAACAGCTGAGCATCATAGATTGGGCATGAGGTAATAATTCATTATAATATAATAATATACAATATACACATGCGCACATTCACACATTTTGACATGCTGAAACCTCTTGGCTGCAGAGCATCATAGATTGGGCATGATGTGTATACTATAATAATATAATATACACATGCACGCATACACACATTCTGACATGCTGAAACCTCTTGGCTGCAGAGCATCATGGTACTAGTAGCTAATGTAGTGAGTAGATTCCACGGACCTGTGCATAATGCATTCATTTCTATTAGTAGGCATTGGTATCTCACATGCTGAAACATGTTGACTGCAGAACATCATAGATTTCCATTACACTACACCACCACAACCAAAACCACACTGCATTACACTACACCACCAGTGTACCACACTACACAACATTCTCACATGCTGCAACCTGTTGACTGCAGAGCTTCGTAGATTGGGCCTGTTTTATTTAATTTTTAATTTGTTTAATGTTTCTCACATGCTGAAAACTGTTGACAGCAGAGCCTCATATATTGGGCCTTTTTATTCGTTCGTTTTTTTCTTTTATAGGTATCTCACATCCTGAAACCTGTTGACTGCAGAGCATCATAGATTGGGCCTTGGAGGATGAAGTGCCTGAGGAGGAGGAGCCGATGCGAAAGCGACTCGTAGTCTACAACTCAGCTGTACGGTAGGTCTGGGTTCAGGGTTAAGGTTTAGGTTCAGGGTTTAGGGGTCTAGGTGCCTGAGGAGGAGGAGCCGATGCGAAAGCGACTCGTAGTCTACAACTCAGCTGTGAGATAGGTCTGGGTTCAGGGTTAAGGCTTAGGTTGAGGGTTTAGGGGTCTAGGTGCCTGAGGAGGAGGAGCCGATGCGAAAGCGACTCGTAGTCTACAACTCAGCTGTACGGTAGGTCTGGGTTCAGGGTTAAGGTTTAGGTTGAGGGTTTAGGGGTCTAGGTGCCTGAGGAGGAGGAGCCGATGCGAAAGCGACTCGTAGTCTACAACTCAGCTGTGAGATAGGTCTGGGTTCAGGGTTAAGGTTTAGGTTCAGGGTTTAGGGGTCTAGGTGCCTGAGGAGGAGGAGCCGATGCGAAAGCGACTCGTAGTCTACAACTCAGCTGTACGGTAGGTCTGGGTTCAGGGTTAAGGTTTAGGTTGAGGGTTTAGGGGTCTAGGTGCCTGAGGAGGAGGAGCCGATGCGAAAGCGACTCGTAGTCTACAACTCAGCTGTACGGTGGGTCTGGGTTCAGGGTTAAGGTTTAGGTTCAGGGTTTAGGGGTCTAGGTGCCTGAGGAGGAGGAGCCGATGCGAAAGCGACTCGTAGTCTACAACTCAGCTGTGAGATAGGTCTGGGTTCAGGGTTAAGGTTTAGGTTGAGGGTTTAGGGGTCTAGGTGCCTGAGGAGGAGGAGCCGATGCGAAAGCGACTCGTAGTCTACAACTCAGCTGTACGGTAGGTCTGGGTTCAGGGTTAAGGTTTAGGTTCAGGGTTTAGGGGTCTAGGTGCCTGAGGAGGAGGAGCCGATGCGAAAGCGACTCGTAGTCTACAACTCAGCTGTGAGATAGGTCTGGGTGGAATGCAAATAAAAAATAAAATATAGGGTTTGCTTTTTCCAACCCCATCAATGTCCACAAGTGGGTAGGGTACCTGGGTGGACCTCTACATCACCAAGCTGTGCATCTACAAAAAATAAAAAGCTGCGCAGCTCCTTCACCAAGACCAGTGCAGATACTTTGTATTGTTTTTATTTATCTGCATTCTGATTTATTATTTATTATATAGATATCTGCATTCTGATGTATTAATTATTAAGTAGTGTTTGTTGATTTATTTATTTGTTTATTTATTTATCTGCATGATTCCACCGCAGGTACCCTACCCGCTTGTGGGCGTCGCTGGGGGTGGACCTCTACATCACCAAGCTGCGCAGCTCCCTCACCAAGATCAGTGCAGATACTTTTAATTTTGTTATCTACATTATTATGTATTATTTCTTATTCAATTATATGCATTCTTATTTATTCTTTATTGTTCAGTTATCTGCATTCTTATTTATTTTTTAATTTTTATCTGCATGATTCCACCGCAGGTACCCTACCCGCTTGTGGGCATCGCTGGGGGTGGACCTCTACATCACCAAGCTGCGCAGCTCCCTCACCAAGATCAGCGCAGAGGCAGGCAGCTATGCAACCGGAAAAGTCCGCGCCGACTGCATCCGCGGACTTCGGAAGCTATACCAGCTTAGGACGTGTTCATGGGCGCGCCTTGCAGACGACCTGTGCATGTTCCCATTGCCTGACATGATCCACCTGGTCGACAAGAAGTTTGGTGGCGAGTTGACCAAGGCGGATGTGTACGGAGTTGAGGTGGATGAGTTTGACTCTGACGATGAAGACGGGGGATCGCTGGGTATGGTGGATGGTGGCGGTGATGGCTCAGTCTCTGACGATAGCAAGTCAAAGGGCAGCTACGCAAAGTCCGCTCGCTCTGGACGATCAGGCCGCTCTGGAAAGTCCAGGAAGTGAGTAGCTTGTCTGACTTTTGTTTGCTGTGTCTTGCTTAGTCTATTCCCCCCACCTCCCCCCTGTTTAGCTTATCTTACTTGTCTTTGCTTTGTCTTGCTTTTTCTAGCTTTGTCTATTTGTTTCCCCCTGTCCAGCTTGTCTTACTTGTATATGCTTGCTCTTGCTTTGTCTATTTGTTCCCCCCCTGCCTATCTTGTCTTACCTTTGTTTGCTTTGTCTTGCTGTGTCTATGTCCCCCCCTGTCTAGCTTGTCTTACTTTTGTTTACTTTTGTCTTGCTTTGCCTGTCTGTGTCTAGCTGTTTCCCCCTGTTTAGCTTGTCTAACCCTTGCTTGCTTTGTCTTGCTGTGTCTAGATTGTCCCCCGTGCCCAGCTTGTCTTACTTTTGTTTGCTTTTGTCTTGCTTTGCCTGTCTGTGTCTAGCTGTTTCCCCCTGTCCAGCTTGTCTTACCTTAGTATTTGCTTTGCCTGTCTGTTTCTAGCTGTTTCCCCCTGTGTCTAGCTTGTCTAACCTTAGTTTGCTTTGTCTTGCTGTGTCTAGCTGTTTCTCCCTGTTCAGCTTGTCTAACTTGTGTTTGCTTGGTCTTGCTGTGTCTAGATTGTCCCCCGTGCCCAGCTTGTCTTACTTTTGTTTACTTTTGTCTTGCTTTGCCTGTCTGTGTCTAGCTGTTTCCCCCTGTTTAGCTTGTACTACCTTTGTTTGCACTGTCTTGCTGTGTCTAGATTTCCCCCCGTGTCTATCTTGTCTTACTTTTGAATTATGTTTCTTGTTTTGTCTAGCTGTTCTTTGATTTTATGTTTCTTGATTCTTTGATTTTATGTTTCTTGATTCTTTGATTTTATGTTTCTTGATTCTTTGATTTTATGTTTCTTGATTCTTTGATTTTATGTTTCTTGATTCTTTGATTTTATGTTTCTTGTTTTGCCTAGCTGTTCTTTGATTTTCTCCCCTGTCTTGCCTTGCTCAAGTGAGTATTGGTGGTTTTCCCCAGTGCAAGCAAGCAGGCCTTCCCCTTCAACCTCACAATGTGTGTGAGTTTGCGTGGCGGTGTACGTGCGTTGAAGTGACGGTGTAGGTTAGATGGCACAGTCAACGGCTAGTACTCAGTAGAGACCGGCATATCATATGATGTTCACAAAGGCAAAGCATGCAAGCAAGCAGGCCTTCCCCTTCAACCTCACAATGTGTGTGAGTTAGCGTGGCGGTGTACGTGCGTTGAAGTGACGGTGTACGTTAGATGGCAAAGTCAGCGGCTAGTGCTCAGTAGGGACCGGCATATCATATGATGTTCACAAAGGCAAGCAGGCCTTCCCCTTCAACCTTACGCCTCGTCAGACGGTGATACCATATCAGCATTTCATATGATGTTGCCCAAAGGCGAGTATGATATCATGTGATATCATACAAAATGCATCATATGATATTATATATAAATGGTGACTTTAGCCTAGTCAGACTGCCGGCACCATTTTAAATCATATGGTGACATGATACCATATTATGACATCATATCACATGATGGCATGATATCATATAACGTCATGATATCATATGATATTATAAACCCGTGCCCTAGTCATACGGCATGATATTATAAACCCGTGCCCTAGTCATACGGCATGACATTTATATTGGTATCCATGCTGTGCAGGTCAAGGAAGGGTAAGGCTAACAAAGCAAAGTCAAATGTCCGCAAACACCCCGCCCCCATGCCAGTGGAGCATATCAACTACGCATACATGAGGATGAGAGAGGAGGTGAGATGACAATCTATGGGCTTGGTGTGTGTATGTGTATGCATGTGTGTGTATGTGCATGCATGTGGGTGTGTATGTGTCAATTATATTTGATGATGAGAGAGGAGGTGAGATGCCAATATATGGGCTTGGTGTATATGTGTATGTGTATGCATGTGTGTGTATGTGTGTATGCATGCATGTGTGTATGTGTCAGTCATACATGAAGATGAATGAGGAGGTGAGATGACAATCTATGGGCTTGGTGTGTGTATGTGTGTGTATGTATGTGTATGCATGTGTGTGTATGTGTGTATGCATGCATGTGTGTATGTGTCAGTCATACATGATGATGAATGAGGAGGTGAGATGACAATCTATGGGCTTGGTGTGTGTGTATGTGTGTGTATGTATGTGTATGCATGTGTGTGTATGTGTGTATGCATGCATGTGTGTATGGTCAGTCATACATGATGATGAAGGAGGAGGTGAGATGAAAATCTATGGGCTTGGTGTGTGTGTACGTGTGTGTATGTATGTGTATGCATGTGTGTGTACGTGTGTGTGTGTGTCAATCATACACGATGATGAGAGAGGAGGTGAGATGTCAATCTATGGGTTTGGTGTGTGTTTATGTGTATGTATGTGTGTGTGTATGCATGCATGTGTGTGCATGGGTGTATGCATGCATGTGTGTGTATGTGTCAATCATACATGTTGATGAGAGAGGAGGTGAGATGTCATCATCATCATCATCATCATTACCATAGGCTTGTCAGAGGGGCTCGGAGCTGGACTACCTACTGACCAATGTGGAGATGTTAGATTCACCGCCACCATCATCATCATCATCATCATCGGCTTTTCAGAGGCGTTTGGAGCTGGACTACCTAAAGACCAATGTGGAGATGCTAGATTCACCACCAACACCAACACCATCACCACCAACACCACAAACACCACCATCATCATCATCATCATCATAGGCTCGTCATCACCATCATCATCACCAACACCATAATCTTCATCGTCATCACCACAATCACCACCATCATCATCATCATCATCATCACCACTGTCATCATCATTATCATCATCACCACCGCTGTCATCATCATCACCATCATCATCATCATCACCACCACTGTCATCATCATCATCATCATCACCATCATCATCACCACCACTGCCATCATCATCATCATCACCATCATCACCACCACTGTCATCATCATCATCACCATCACCATCATCATCATCATCATCACCACCACTGTCATCATCATCACCATCACCATCATCACCATCATCATCATCACCATCATCATCATCACCATCATCATCATCACCATCACCATCATCATCATCACCACCACTGTCATCATCATCATCATCACCATCACCATCATCATTATCACCACCACTGTCAGCATCATCACCACCACTGTCAGCATCATCATCATCATCATCATCACCATCATCATCATCATCACCACCACTGTCATCATCATCACCATCATTATCATCATCATCACCACCACTGTCATCATCATCACCATCACCATCATCATCATCACCACCACTGTCATCATCATCATCACCACCACTGTCATCATCATCATCACCACCACTGTCATCATCACCACCATCATCATCATCACCATCATCATCACCACCATCATCATCACCATCACTACCATCATCATCACCATCACCACCATCGCCATCATCACCACCATCATCATCACCATCACCATCATCATCACCACCATCATCATCATCATTGTAGGCTCGTCAGAGGGGTTTGGAGCTGGACTGCCTAAAGACCAATGTGGAGATGCTAGATTCACCACCACCATCACCAATAACATCACCATCACCACCAACACCATCATCATCATAGGCTTGTCAGAGGCGCTTGGAGCTGGACTACCTAAAGACCAATGTGGAGATGCTAGATTCACCACCAACAACACCACCAACACAAACACCACAAACACCACCACCATCATCATCATCGTCATAGGCTCGTCAGAGGCGCTTGGAGCTGGACTACCTAAAGACCAACGTGGAGATGCTAGATTCCCTGGCTACGATGTCTCAACCCCTGAGGGATGCTTGGGCTACCTGGAATCCCCAGCGGAAGGCTGCAAAGGATCTGGAAGCTTCAGTCAAAGCGGGCACCGTCACATTGGAGGTGGGGGAATTTGAATTTTGAATTTTGAAATCGAATTTGGATTTGTATTTAGAATTGTTACATAGTTTTACAGTCAACTCTGGAGTTGAGGTATATAATGAATCCACTGCAGAAAGCTGCAAAGGATCTTGAAGCTTCGGTCAAGGCGGGCATCAATACACTCACCAAAATACAAACACCAATGCTGTATGTTTGTGATGGTGACAGACGCAACCATTAGAGATGGAAAAGAAGAAAAAAACGCCTGGAGGGGCTTGGTATTAAGGGGACCCTCCCGTACGCCGCAGCTGGTGAAAGTCACCATGGCTGACATAGAGATTATAGATGAATTATAGAGGTGTTTTTTGGGAAAGCCACCATGGCAGACATAGACATTAGAGATGAATTATACAGGTGTTTGGAATCCAGGTGTCCCTAAACCCTAAATCCAAAAGATTTAAATGTGCTAAACATGTTGGCTTGAATTGAGGAAAACTAAACTAAATCATTCCTGGCACAATCTAAATAGATTGAAATTTACCAAACAGGTTTGCTTGACTTGATTTACTGGCATGCTCTACCTAGATGTGTACAGCCTATTGCTTTTATTTGGTTTTATTCTGTTTTCAAATTTGTTTTCAAATACGTTTTAAATTACGTTTTGAAATATATTTCCAATTTGTTTTAAATTGTATAAACCTGTCTACCTGGGTACTCGCATGCTCCACCCTAAACCCTATCACCTGCCTACCTTGGTACTCGCATGCTCCACCCTAAACCCTATCACCTGCCTACCTTGGTACTCGCATGCTCCACCCTAAACCCTATCACCTGCCTACCTTGGTACTCGCATGCTCCACCCTAAACCCTACACCCTATCACCTGCCTACCTTGGTACTCGCATGCTCCACCCTAAACCCTATCACCTGCCTACCTTGGTACTCGCATGCTCCACCCTAAACCCTACACCCTATCACCTGCCTACCTTGGTACTCGCATGCTCCACCCTAAACCCTACACCCTATCACCTGCCTACCTTGGTACTCGCATGCTCCACCCTAAACCCTACAACCTATCACCTGCCTATAGGAGACAATGGACGCCCATAAGCCAACACGCGACAGAGAAATCATCCCTGGCACCATCTCAATGAAGGAATCGATGCACAAGGGCTGGTATCCACACCAGGGCCCCTTCAGATGGCCCATTCCAAAGGTGAGGCAGACAATACAATAAGAATAAAAACATTCAGATGGCCCATTCCAAAATTGAGGCAGACAATACAAAAAATAAACAAAGATCAGGCTGATAATAACTAAAAAAAGGCAAAAAAGACATTCGAAGCACAATGGCTGGTATCCCCACCAAGGTCCCTTCCGGTGCCCATTCCAAAGGTGAGGCAAAAAAAGAAAAAGAAAAAAAAGACAATAAATAAAAACAATAAAAATAGTAATAAATACATTCGGGTGGCACATTCCAAAGGCAAGGCAGACAGTATGATAAGGCAGATAATCTAACAACAACAAAAATAACTGCCATGTGTACCCTCTTCTCTTGATCAGGGACCTGTGACCTACGCTGCTATGGCTAATTATTATTGTGATGATGATGATGATGATGATACTGACATGTGTGCCCTCTTCTCCTGATCAGGAACCTGGGACCTACGCTGCTATGGCTAATTATTATTGTGATGATGATGATGATGATGATGATACTGACATGTGTGCCCTCTTCTCCTGATCAGGAACCTGGGACCTACGCCGCTATGGCCAAGAAGCCGAGTGATTTCCGTGTTGAACAGCTGGCAGATCAGTGGGTAGAGGGAGAGATGTTCGAAGGCCTACAGGCACGACCGGCTGAGCCAGGCCTGCTGCCCATGATCACGACTGTAAAGAACCCAACTGGCCAATTCAACCTGGTAAGGGCCTTCATAGGGGGCCAATGGGCTGGTTCTAGCTGGTCGTATGTTAACACGATGGGGAAGGCTACACAAACAAGGTTAATACTAAGGGGAAGGCGACAAGCATGACCTGCTGAGCCTGTTGCCTGATGCCCATGATCACGACTGTAAAGAAGCCTACCAGCCAATTCAATATGGCAAGGGCCTTCATAGGGGACTAACAGGCTGGGTCTATCTTAACACTTAGGAGAAGGCTAAAGCAAGGTTGATACTTAGAGGAAGGTGGCAGGCACGACCGGCTGAGCCTGTTGCCTGCTGCTCATGATCACGACCGTAAAAACCCCTACCGGCCAGTTCAACCTGGTAAAGACCTTCATAGTGGGTGCCCCAATGGAGTGGGTATATGTTAACACTTATCACTTATAAGAAGGCTAAAAACAAGGTTAATACTAGGGGAAGGCGACAGGCGTGACCTGCTGAGGTAGAAGAGCGCTCTCTACCCGCGTACAACGGGTTCCCTTAACACCACGCCCCACCAGGCGTTATCGTTACATTACTACCATTTAAACCATGGCCCTCCGTGCTGTCACGCGGCAGTCAAAGCTCAGGCTGGTCTTGGCCTGCTGCCTGCTGTCCATGATCCCGGTAAAGAAGCCTACTGGCCAATTCAACCTGGTAAGGGCCTTTATAGGGGGCCAATGGGCTGGGTATATGTTAACACTAAGGAGAAGGCTATAGGCACGACCGGCTGAGACAGGCCTACTGCCATAGTTTTATTTTCAGTGTGTGAGAGTGTGTGTGTGAGTGTGTGCGTGCGTGCGAGTGAGTGAGTGAGTGAGTGCTTTGATTGATCGAAGCGTGACGTTAAGACACAGTAATCTCTTAACTTTTTTGCTTGAAGGACCTTGAGTTTTCTCTTTTTTGTTGTTGCAGGACCCTGAATTTGTGTTTTGTTTGCTTGAAGGACCCTGCTTTTGTTTTTGCAGGACCCTGTCTTTATTTTTTTGTGATGCAGGGCCATGAATTTCTCTGTTTTGTTGTTGCAGGACCCTGAATTTGTGAAGACGATTCACTCTGGTGGAAAAGGACGAGAGAAGGAGCTGGCTGAAGACAAGCAGAAGGAGAAGCTTGAATGGCACAGCAAGCTCGTGGTGGACACCCCCATCATGAAAGTTACTCTTCCTCTGAGGCCCAAGCCATCCCAAACCGATAGAATGAACCACATACTGCAGGTGAGAGGTGATTTAAAGGCATGTGCATGTGTGTATGTGTGTATCTTTGAATATCACAGCAAGCTGGTGGTGTACACCCCCATCATCTCACTTCCTCTGAGGCCCAAGCCACAGCAAAGTCACACTTCCTCTGAAGCCCATGCCACCGCAAACAGATAGAATGAACCACATACTGCAGGTGAGTGGTGATTCAAAGGCATGTGCTTGTGTGTATGTAGCTTTGATTGGCAGAATGGCACAGCAAGTTGGTGGTGGACACCCCCATCGTGAAAGTCAAACTTCCTCTGACGCCCAAGCCACCGCAAACAGATAGAATGGATCATCAGCACCATATAAAATAAATACTACGCCTTGTTACGAGGCGTGAGGTTGAGGGGTATGTTTGCTTTCACTGGGGCAAACCACCAATATTCATCACCATCACTAGATCTTAAACGGCATCATCATCACCATCACTAGATTTCAACCATCATCATCACCAGCACTAGCTCTTAACCAGCATCATCACCATCAATATATTATACGTCATCATCACCATCACTAGATGTCAAACATCATCATCACCATCACTAGATCACGTTAGCATGGGCACTGTATTTCAATCGCCATTAATCGCCACAATCATATCCACAACCACAACCACTATTCGTTATGTATGTATTTGTATTTATGTATGTACGTATTACAGTCCAGGGGTAGCCAGATAGGATTAAGGGACTTGCCCAACCTTCACAATAGGAAGGGCTGTTTCAGTTTTTTTTTTCAAATCTGTAAGTGGGTTTCTTCTAGCTTTATGGCTTCAGGGCTCCTCCAGGGACAGCGTTTTGGTTGCTTTCTGTAGCTTTTTAGGGCCATGTGGCAGGGGGGGGGGGCAACTTCGAACCAAAAATACATTATCCCTCAACTTTGTAGATTTCATAGAGAGGATGAAGAATCAGGTTTTATTTCTTGATTTGGCCCAGTAGAAAAAAAGTGTTGGTCCTCCAAAGTTTGAGGCCGCGGGGATTGAGGAGAAAATCTGACAGTTTCAAAACATTAGGTACTTTTCAGGTACTTTTTTCTAGCCCTCAGAATGACATGGGAGTGGAACTAGGGTGTTCCTGTACTAAATACCAGTCCATATATGCTATTGGAGGAGAGATCCACCACACATTATACCCAGGGCAGAGGGGGGGAGGAGGTGGGGGGGGGGGGGGGGGGGGGGGGGGGGGAGTCCACCACATGCAGTCTGTGCACCCAGGCCAGCAACTCAGCGAGGACGACATCAATCAATTATCTCTGAAGGGGGTGGTTGCCAAGGAGGTCAATGTCAGAGGGCGTGAGCAGTGTGTGCAAAGGGAGCGAGCTCAAGTGCGGCTTGAGGCATCCCTAGTAGACGCGCCGGCATTGTTCTGAAGAATGGTTGTCGATGACGTCACCAACTAAGACCACATGTTGTAAAGGACGACATTATGCCCTTCAGCCATACATACATTAGTGACTTTTGAAGACATGATTGTTTAATGCCTGATTGAACCTTGGATTGAAGACCTGGTTATTGAATACCTGATTATTGGGTATTGAAGGTGGGCACATTAGGGACCAAGTGGCCCTGACCCCCAAGCCCTACCAAACAATGTAACATTGATGATGATGATTTTCTATGCTTCACACATCCCCAATGGACTCGAAACCAACCTCAATGGATAGGCCTTTAAAAACCCTGTAATATGAGCATAATTAGACACCATAACACTAAGTGATAGCTGAAATACTAGCTGTACAGTGGGTTCCGGAGCCAGGGGAGGGGGGGGTCTGCTGAAGGGTGCCTCAGCACTTTTTGGAGATGGTGTATTTCACTTTTTTTTTGCCCCCCCTTGCCATGTGGGGCAAAAAAAAAAAAAAAAACTTTTTTGTTTTAGCGATAATTTCGCTGAAACGGGGTCGAAACTAGCGATCGCTATATATAGCGGGGAAAAAATCCCTGGGCTGTATAAAAAAACAAGCACTGGTTAACTTAAACCCAACCAATCTTAACGATGGGGGCCAGATTTCGTGCTATGCAGATCATTTAACTTAAATGTACTGCCACATTTAACTTAAATCTACTGTCACATTTATTTATAACCACTATTTTTAAATATCATTCCCATTCAATCTCTCTCAACACATACATCATCTTCCGCCCAGCTCTTCTTCCCCCCCCCCCCACCACCACCACCACCACCCAACACACACACACATCCCCCCACCCAGCTCTTCTTCCCACCCACCCCCCCACCCCCAACACACACCACACCACACACACACATCCCACCACCACCCCAGGATGATCCAAAGAAAAAGAGCTTCGAGATATCACATGTGCTATCCGACACCAAATCGCTGCACCACACACACACACCACACACGCATCCCCACACACACAACCACACACACAAATCCCCCCCCCCACACACACACACCACCCCAGGACGATCCAAAGAAGAAGGGCTTCAAGATATCACATGTGCCAGCAGACACCACAACGCTGCACCAAAATCTGCCCTATGTCGAGCTCCCGCCTGTTCCTAACCTCCGTGGGGATGCCAAGGGGCGGATAGATAAGAACACCTTCACTCTACCTGGGACGAACTTTGCAAAAGATATTGCGAAGGACAAGCGGGCGATCAGCAAACCAAACCTGAACCAGTCGTGGAAAGCATCTCTGAAAGACAGCCGGTACCACGAGAATCCTTGATGACTATTACTGTTTGTTTCCATGCGACACATCTCAAATTGAGCTACTCAGTGCATCCCCAGTGCGATGCGCTGTCCCCCAAACCCTGCGGAGCGCGAAGCGTGAAGCCCGGGTGGTCGAGGGGGCAATTCTGACTATAGTTTAGCCGAAGCCATGCACCGCCATGCAGCGACGGAATGGCAACGCGTCGCACATGAATAACAGTTGCACATGAAAAACAAATTGAAATTGACATTGAAATTGTTACATCCGAGTAATGTGCCACTCTCAGGACGTGAAGTTAAGGACACCACTGCGTAAGCCGGAGCTACAGTGTTACTAGCTTAGTATACTTTATTGGTTTTGGGGCTTCTGTATGACAGCAAGGAGCATGTGCATGAGGTGTGTGGTAGGTGTGTGGAAGTGTGTGTTAGGTAGGTGGGAGTGTGTGTTAAGTGGGTGGGAGCGCATCTGTATGTATGTGTGGTGTGTGTGTGTCTAGTGTGTGTGTGTGTGTGGTGAGCATCTACCAGCGAGCAAGGAGATATTAGTATTGGTGGTTGGGCCTCTGTATGTCAGCCAATAACACGAGAATCCACCCATGATGATTACAGTACGTTGTCACCAACAGGCCATTGTTGACCAAAAACATTGTTGACCAAAAACATTGTTGACCAAAAACATTGTTGACCAAAAACATTGTTGACCAAAAACATTGTTGACCAAAAACATTGTTGACCAAAAACAAAACCGCTCTACAACATCCGGGAGGAGTCCTCCAACTAATCCTAAAAATAAGCAAGGCAATATTGAAGCAAGCAAGCATTTTTGGCAGTACTCATTTAATTTGGTAACCTTGTATACTCTATTGGTGGTTGGCCTGAGTGCCAGCAAACGGGCTGGCCTCCCCAACCTCACGCCTCCTAATAAGGAGTACCATTTATTTACTTATATCTGGTATGCTTTCTTATTTTTTTCCCATGCAGGCTGCGAGTGCACTTGCAGCCTGTATGGTCCAACAATAACGCATATCCTGAGTTGGGGATTAGATCATTACCCAGAGGTCATGAGTTAGTGGGCTCCCATTATTTCATTCAGTTCCATGCCCGAACAAGTCAGGGAGTGGTGGCATGGGCTTGCAGGCCTGGTGGTCGTCAAACCCTCAGGGCCAAGTGGTCGCCTGTCTCCTCCTCCGTCAGTACACCTGTCTGCTACGTTCAGTACACCTGTCTGCTAAGGTCAGTACACCTGTCTGCTAAGGTCTGTCTTGGATAGAGGGGCGGTAACCTGGACTTATGCATCATACCCTGTTGGGTTTGTGCTAGCTCGAAAATCTGGGTCGCGTAAAAATGCTGCTAGAGAATGGGGGGAGAAAGGACGAATTGCTGATTGTGAGATCTCTCTCATTACCTTGATGAAGGCAGGAGACAAGGGGCAAGCCTGGCATGACAGATATAGGGTGGATGTTGTAAGCCGGGCACGCAGCCCATCTCATAATCTGCTTCTTGCGACGCAATCTTTGTCTGGAACGCAACGGTCTCCCCAATGCTGTGCCTGCATGTCTGCGACGCACCCAGACCCTGTGGATGTAACGGAGTAAACGGACCCTCCAAAATCGTTTTATGTGACACAACGGACCGTTCATGGTTGTGTCTGCAACAGGGTACTTCAAATGGCCAAATTGGCCAGCGCTTTAGCGCACTTGAAAACAAAAAAACTGCGCTTTGTAGTGCAAAAATTGCTTGCGGCGCCCACAAGGGGTTGCAAAAAACTGTGCTTAAAGCGCAGAGGGGGTCAAAAAGTCAGCGCTCAAAAGCGCAAAAGCGCGCGCTTTGAATTACCCTGGTCTGCAACGCAGGAAGCAGCATCCTTAACAATCCTGGTCTTTACTACTGAAGTGCCAAGACAGAAACTCCGACAAACATATAGGTTCCATGAAGATCATCTATGGTACTGTGTGAGGAACCATGAGTGTCAACCAGGTTTTTCTACACGCTGCGTGTTGCCTGGCACATATTTTGAAAGTGGTTGAGTACTTGTGTCTCGTGACGCATAGTTAGAGTCCCCCAGAACAACCTTGTGTCAACTACGACAAGTGCAAGTGCCCGAAAGCATGGCCGACAGTCAGCTTGAGAAATGAGGATGGAAGAGAAACTGACTACGATAAGGACGACTAACTTGGCAACAGGGTACTTCAAATGGCCAAATTGGCCAGCGCTTTAGCGCACTTGAAAACAAAAAAACTGCGCTTTGTAGTGAAAAAAGCGCAAAAACTGCTTGCTGCGCCCACAGGGAGTTACAGAAAACTGCGCTTTAAGCGCAGAGGGGGTCAAAAAGTCAGCGCTCAAAAGCGCGCGCTTTGAATTACCCTGTGAGTAACCACCCCAATAGCACTTCAACAATATTACCAGTACGTATTAACCGAACTATGGTACAGCGTGCATAACTCCAGATATGTAGGCCACGTCTCCTTGGTGGAAATACAGTGATATAATAATAAGCAACACTAGTCCTGATAACTATGAATATTCGGAGTCCCTGTATTGCGAAACTGAGTTGTACAGAATCACTATAGCTCGCTCTACCACGACGGGTACTTTATGACCTCAACGATATCATGAAACATTGACTGCCAGGATCCAGGCTATGCAATTGGTTACGTCTCAGAACTGGGGGGTCCTCGTGGACAACGGGACAACCCTGCTTTTATGTGTGCATTCAGAAATTATAATATCGGCTGACTTAGAGAAGTGCCAAGATGCACGTGCCTATAATGTAATATGGTACACAGGTAAGGAGCTGCGTCACGTTTGTACCGTATAGTGGGAACGTCTCGGGAAGCAGATTTTGGATCCCTCTGAGCAACCCTGTAGTACCCTGATCAAACCTGAGCAACCCTGAGTACCCTGAGTACCTGAGGTACCCTGAGTACCCCTGTTGTACCTTGATCACAACATACCGATACATGCACGGATGCACCAGGTCCTTCCAGTTCAGAGGCTGCCTTTGGAGCAGGTCGTCCATTGCTCCGTATCACCGTGTCACCTGCGCAATATAAATGAGAGAGTTGCGGGGTTTGATAGACGATTATTTACGCTCTGTGCTATCACTCTATCAGTGATTGTATGGTTTATTACGCAGCATAACTAGAACAACATTGGTATTTAGGAGAACTAGATATTGGATAACAAGTATTTCGCACACAATATGTATTTGCGTGCCGTGGTCATGTATTTATTTACTCAAAAAGGATAGACAGGTGTGGTTACATTCTTCACTTAGGGGGTCTCAAAATTAACTTAGCCCTTACAATGATTGCTCACATGTCTTTCTTGTATGAAACATAACACTATGCATGGGTGCAATGCACGTCCCTGTGCCATGTGCACATGCCTGACCCCCAGCCAATCCAAATCTAGAAGGCTCCCTTTCTGATGACTCAATTACAAAAATAATGTCACCACACATCAAAACAAGACCAAAATAGGAACCCACCCCATGGAATCCATAGACGCTTGTCCTGATTGACATTATCTACAGGTGGCATGGTGAGTTATACCTGAGTATGAAATCATACCAATACATTTGCCAATCCATGCTGTTGTGGCCATGTATTATGCATGAATTGCTACCAACACCCCCAAAACCACACACCCATGAACATCCCATACTCACTGAGACCCCCTTGGATCTATTGTGGCATGTCATGGGGTGGTAGGCCACAGGCCTTACACTCATGTTACATGCAACACCTAACATTGCTCTAGCATTCAAGGCCTTTGGCAGGCAACAACTCGCCGCTGCCTTGAAATACGCACCTACCTCTTAGCTTTCCACATGTCAACGTTTCCGCCACCGCCAACCATTCCCACGAGCAACAGGAAGATTTCCCTATAGATAGCCGTCAACTAGGGCGCACTAACTATCGAAAATAGGCAGTGTGGGATTCGGAATTCGAATTCTTCGCCGTTGTGCAGCGACAGGGTAACTTAATTTTGGCACCTCCTAACTCAATAGCAGGGTACTTCAGGAGGACCCCCGGCTCCGCTGCCTGAGACGCAACCAATTGTGTAGCCTGCGTTCCTCTGGTCAACAGACCCTCCGAGTTAGCTTCTGCGACTGTGCAACCCTGCTCAAGAGTGTGGTGCAGGAACTATACACCGTACAACCCATATTTACTCCGCCCAAAGCAGCTTGGAATATAATGTTACACCCAGGACGTGCCCCCCCCCCCCCCCCCCCCCTAGACAAACAAGCGTCCATGCCAACACAACTGAGCAACGTGATGAATAACTACTGGTAATTCGTCTTTATGCAAGTATGCCAGATGTGACGGTCGTCACTCGACAGTTAAACTCACAGAAGAGACTCCCTGTTTAGGTACCGGTATGTACTATTTGGCTATTGCTTCCAGTAAAGAACAACAATATGGTGGGAACGAACCCGCGATTCCATGAGTCGATGGTGGTGTTGAGAAACACCGTTTTTATTTTCGCTCGGGAGGAGCCAGGCTGAGAGAGCTTAAGCCTCGGCCTCTTTCTTGGCTGACTTCTTGGGGAGCAGCACGGAGTGTATGTTGGGCATCACACCACCGTTGGCGATGGTGACGGAGCCCAGCAGCTTGGACAGCTCTTCGTCATTGCGAATAGCCAGCTGCACGTGTCGAGGGACGATCCTTGTCTTCTTGTTGTCACGAGCGGCATTGCCGGCCAGCTCCAGCACCTCGGCACAGAGGTACTCGAGCACGGCTGCCAGGTACACGGGGGCACCAGCGCCAACGCGCTCGGCGTACTTGCCCTTCTTCAGGAAGCGGGCAATTCGGCCCACAGGGAACTGGAGTCCAGCCTTAGAGCTGCGGGACACAGCCTTCTTGCCTCCACGGCCACCGGTCTTGCCTGCCATTTCTGATAAGTTTTGGAGCGACAGGGAAAGGGGGGTAGGTAGCGAGTGGGCGCTTGTCCTGAACTACCTCGTACTTATACCCCCGTCCCCCGAGTCTGCTGATCCGCCTGTCGATACAATCCCAGCGCGCTCCCTTCCCAGCTGTCAGTGGCGTTTCGAAATTTCGAAACGTGTCGCGGTCTGCTGATCCGGGTCTGTCACCAGGTCGTTCGAAATGTATTTAAGTCCGCTAACTTAAGTGTCGTACAGCCTTGTACCGAATTAACCTGGAGACTTCGCCTTCCTCGGCCAGAGCACGCCCGCGCGTATACCAAAATAACCTACCCTACCCTACTATTCCTAGGAAGACTGTTACTATGTCGGCGCAACTAGTTCGTGATGAGCACCTGGCGAATCGTAAGCCAAGGGCTATGCCTGGCACGAGCGTGGCCCTCTTTGCTCCTCTCATCCATGAAGGACTGTGCTATCCTGCTCGAGCTGGACTCCTTCATGTGCTCCGCCACTACGTCCAGGGCCATGAAGCAGTGGCTGAAGTTACTTGTTCGGGATACGGCTCACAACGACTTGGGTAGTGTGCTAAAGGAGCTGGAATTTGTAATTGATTTGCTTTCAAGGGCGGACGAGACGACTATTAATTCTCTGAAGGCTAGCTGGGGAAGGACTTCCCCAATCAACCATCACCTCGCGCGATGGCCCTCCCGCGAAATCCAGGCCGCTGTCCGTCTGGCCCTGCCTGGAGAGCCTGCCAATGACGCTGTGTCCGAGGGCACCAAGGCTGTGAACAAGTTCAATTCTGCTTAATTGTGACAGATAACGATCCGTCACCGACGCTACCACGAGGTGGCGACGACTTCCCCGAGGAAGGTGAACTGACGTGACTCAACGTGCCCTGACGTCGAAGGTTGAAACGATAAACAGGTCCGCGACCTTCGCGCGCCTTACGTCCGCGCCCTTCACGCGACCTTCAGACTATTCGAGTATTCTGGCAGTCGAATTCGAATACACGGGTTTATCGCTAAACCGCGGGAGGATGTAGGAGATTTAAGCTCGACGCTTAACTCTCTAAGGCCAGAAAATAGAGAGGTTCAAATCCTTTCCCTCCTGATACTTTATTTCAAGCTACATTTGGTTTCGGAGCCTGATCTTTTTTTTTCACGCTGGCCCACCCCCCCCACCTATCCGCAGATCAACGCCCTCTTTCCGGACCCTCGCTGGACACTGCACCCACCCAACCGTCCGCCCCGCTTCTTGGAACAGAGGCTCTCCTACCTCGAGGCTACTCCCCGTCGGTAAGAAGTCGTCTGCTGCCCTCGAAAAAACCCAATTTGGACGGGCCATGATAATATGCCTTTGATACCTGTTGCGCAACGCTTGTCCCTTGTTCCGTTGCAGCAGCGAATGCTCGTTCCTTGTTCCGTTTCCCGTCCCCACTCACGCCCCGAATAACACCTCCCATGCTTTCGCCTCTGGTCACCGGCCACCCTCTGGGTCCCCAGGACGGGCCTGACCCGACAACGGCTCACGACAACATACCCTGAACTTGTAGCCTGCAGGTTGGGTCGAAACGAGCTCTTCGAAATTGCAGAACGCAACGCCCTTGGGCTACTGTCCACCAGCAATTCACAAGTGAAGTGAACGCACCTCCAGCTGAGACGGGGCTCGTGTCCACCAGCAAAGTGAACGCAGCTCGAGCTGAGATTGTTCAATTGGGAATCGTTCAACTTCCGGAAATCCCCATGCGAAACGAATTCAGGTCCTTCGACAGGACACCTCGTTTGTTTGCCCCATCACTGGCGGCATCCCTGAAATCCTCACGCGGACACCGAGTGTCTCCCGCTGAACTCCTCTTCAGTAGACGATGCAGAACACGAAGGGACAACCGAATGGTCCTACCCGAAACAGGCAGATTCTTCCAACCCGAACTCCCGAAGTGAAGTATCTCGGCCACGTGCTCTCGGGGGATGGCAATCGAGTCAACAAAACGCACGTCAGGGCAGTCACGCCTGCCCGACTCCGGCTTGCTCGAAGCATGAACAACCGTTCCACTAAGGATACCCCGCACTCGCACCCCCTCTAACCGCGATTGAAAAATCGACACGACCCGTGGGTTGGTATTTAAATACCAACGCTGACAGGCAAGCCCTTGGGTAACGGAACGCCGGACTGCGGGGATCAGGTTTTGCGGCGGCCTGGACCCAAGACTGTCAAAGTGCCTTCAACGCTATAAACGAAAGCCTTACCAACGCTCCTCTGCTTGCCCACCCCGATCCAACGTAACAATTTCGATCTGTCACGGACGCTTCCATCGAGAGCCGGGGGGCGTTCTCCTTCAGGAGGGTTGGCCGATTGCTTTCCATTCCCACAAGTTCTCGAAAACTCGCGCTTAAGGAATGGCGATGCTATCTCGAAGAATGTACAAGCGAATTCGAAATGGATACTGATCCCGAACCACTGGTCTACCTCGCAAATCAACCGATGCTTTCACGTAAGCAAGCCCGAGGCTTTCACGTCAGCAATACATGGAATTTTTCTCTGTGGAACGACTCGACCCTATCCACCCTCGTGAAAATTTCCAAAAATTGATATTTTGCTCGCGTCCGAACCTGACTCTTGAGTGGTTCCGGTGTTCCCGAAACACGCAACACCTTACCCTACGCCCCGATGGCTCCTGGGTTGGTTCAGGCCGCTCTAGACGTTCAGCATCCGAGGCGCAGATCGTGGTCCCAAATGGCAACGCCCTCAAGAGTCGCATCTTGTTCGCCTTCCATTATACCCAGTGTGGCGGGCACCCGGGGTTCGAACGCACGTTCAACTCTATCGGCCGTTATTACTGATGGCCTACGATGCGCCTTGATGTGAACGATTCCGTTCGATCCTGTCATTCGTGCCAATCGGTGAAGGCTTCACACGAGCGCTGCCAAGGCACGCTACAACCGCTCCCCATACGTGGGCTTACCAAAATCAGAGGGGTCTGAATCCACGAAAATATACCTGACCAGGTCTGTAACACACACAACGAACCGTACACACAACGAAAACGAACCGGGGACAAAACAGGGACTGATCACCCCTCATAAGTCTCCCTTCCGAACGACAGCGCACGAACGCTGACCCCGATGGCAATCCCGACTGCCTTACCAACTGAGACCAATTGCACCCGATTGCTTCACACGAGTCGCTCTCCAACCTCCCGACACGATACTCCCTTCTGACAGCCCTCAGGCGGTGTCTTGGGTTCAACATGTGACCAACGCCTTGGACTGTGCAAAACAGGCCTTTCCGAAGATCGACAGCGCACGTACGCTAACCTACATCGACGCCCGGTTACCTTCCTTATCGGCCAGGAAGTCATGCTCTCGACGAAAATCTGAAGTATTGGCCAGGACGCGCTCGAAAGCTCCTCCCTCGGTTCGTGGGACCGTTCCCCATCACTCGAGTTTACGATAAACACGGTGAGACCCTCGCTGCGACACTCGCCCTTCCCGATGGCTGGCGGATTCATCCTACGTTCCACGTATCCTTGCTCAAGGCTTACGTCCCCGATGGGTCTCCGATGATCCGCCCCACCCCGACCATTTCAGGACTACTGACGAGCCCGTCTATGAAATCGGCAAAGTGGTCGACCACAAAATCGAATCGGGACTCCTCCGCTACTCCGTTCAGTGGCTGCACTCTGATCACGTCCATTGCTGGGAACTCGAATCCGACCTCGCTGGTCCTTGCTCTTCCGAAATCGATCTGTACTGGCGCCAGAACCCAGACCGCTCACGCCCTCTCGATCTCCCACCCGTCCCTGATCCGCACGCGCCGGTCCGCCCCCGCACTCGTCGCGAAGCCTCGACAGAAACCCCTGACGAGTATGTCCACCAAAAACGCACACGACTCCAGAAGAAGTCGCGAGCCAGAGAGGGGGGAAATGTGACAGATAACGATCCGTCACCGACGCTACCACGAGGTGGCGACGACTTCCCCGAGGAAGGTGAACTGACGTGACTCAACGTGCCCTGACGTCGAAGGTTGAACCGATAAACAGGTCCGCGACCTTCGCGCGCCTTACGTCCGCGCCCTTCACGCGACCTTCAGACTATTCGAGTATTCTGGCAGTCGAATTCGAATACACGGGTTTATCGCTAAACCGCGGGAGGATGTAGGAGATTTAAGCTCGACGCTTAACTCTCTAAGGCCAGAAAATAGAGAGGTTCAAATCCTTTCCCTCCTGATACTTTATTTCAAGCTAAGACATCTTTCAGACGTTACATTAAGCTCCCACCTTAACAGTCGGATCCCCCATTTCATTAAATTGAAATTGTTACATCCGTGTAATGCCGTTGCTCACAGGACGTGAAGTCAAGGACAGCGTAAGCCGGAGCTAGCTCTAGTCACCGTAGGGCCACCTCAGTAAAAAGAATCACCACCACCACCGATGCCTGACCGGCAGGCACCGTGGCCACATCACGACGGCGCAGCTTAATACGGGGGTTTTTCACCCCGGTTGGGAAGCACCAGCACAATGCAGCTGGCAAGACAAAACCTGGGGGGGATCACGGTCTGTGTGCTAGTCCCCGGGTATCGACCCGGGGTGTGCCTCCATAAAACGTCTGCACTGTAAAATACTCTGAAAGCTAGTGATGGTGTGGGAGTGGACTTTGTCCGCCAGTTTAAGGGCACACGGTCTCTTAATCAAGTCCAAGTGTGGTCATAGAAGTCAAAAAAGAGGTTGGAATAGTACCAGTTGTTCCAACAATGATAACTTCGTAGTGAACGAGGTATCCAGCCGATCTATGGCCATTTACTAATTCAACATGCTGGGCGTTTGTAGTGATAAACTTAGTAGCATGGTTGGTATCAGAGCAGTATCCAAGCTCAAGAACCCAGAGTTCTTTATCAGCCATACAGGTAGGAGAGTCTATGTCAGGTAGGACGGCGAGGTCAGGTCTCATTCTATTCCAGTCCTCTACAGTAATAGTGGAGGGGCGTAGCCAGCCAGGGAGACGTTTGCCCAGGACCCCCTTGGGGAGGTCCTCTTCCTTGCCAGCGTCCATGATCATTCTGCGGGATCCCAGGGCTCCGGTGCAAATGGCCTTGTGGATGAGTCACACTGCGGCGTCATGTCTCTTGATACAGAGCCCCTTGAAAGTCCGGTGTGTGCAGCCCGCCAGGATGTGGCCCGCTCCGTCCTCACAGGTGTGGCAGACGGGGCATAGGGAGTTCGTGGGTGGGTGAGTGCTGGTAATATAAGGAAGTTTCCAGCGGAATGCAAGTTTACGGTTCCACAGTCTACCCTAGCGGGCTTTCAGGATGTGGAATTTAGTTTTATGTTGGATAAGGGTTGAGGTCCAAAATTTATTACTTGCATGGGAAAGTTGGTGGGGAGTGTTATCAGCCCAGGTGGTTGCATAAATCCCTTTAAGAGGGTGTTGGCCAAGGTGGCAGCTAGTGGGCAGGTTAGAGGTGATACCTTGTGTAAGGTTAGGTGCTAGGATGCGTGGGGGAATATCTCCCATGGGTGTGCGAGGAGGTTGAACTGTGGGCCAGTAGACAATGTGGCGGGGGATTTCCCCAGTGTTGTCAGTAAAAGTGGTGGAGGCAGGGTGCTCAGCTGCCTTGCGTGCCAGAGTGTCTGCCCTGTCATTTCCAAGGATACCTGTGTGGGAGCGGACTTTACAAAGAGTGGTGTGGGAGCCATGCGATATGCGTTGAATGCGGTGTTTTTGAATTGATTGCAGTAGTTCAGTATGAATAGAACGGGTTGCTGTGATAGGGTCATGAATCATTTTTTTATAAGTTGAAGAGAGCAGAGGCTGTCTGTATGGAGTGTAAGATATTTGTCATAGTCAATATTGAGAAGGGCTTGGTGGATGGCTACCATTTCTGCCCTGTTGTTAGTTTTGGTGGCCCCTATTCCCCCAGGGTTGATGGTGTAGCTTTGTCCTGCAGCCGGGAAATATACTGCAGCACCTATTTTGCTAGGGTGCCCTAGTTTACCTTTTATTAGGCTACCATCTGTGTAGACCTGGAGGCCTGAGGAGGGGGTAGCTAGGTGGAGACATGTGTGAGTAGTGGTAAGAAGAGAGGGAGGAGGGTGTTGGTGGAAGAGAGTTTGCCGGGGTTTTTTGGCGAGGGATTTGAGTTTCCGTGGGTGGGTAATTACAATGTCATAGGAGGTAAGAGTGGGAGGTGGTGTAATAGTAGAGGGCTCCCAAGATGAGGAGAGGCTTTGCATGTAGTATGTCCATCGGTTAATACATTCTTGGAGTTTAGGAAAGTAGGTAGCTTGGCTGTGGGGGTTGCATATAAGGATGAGGTGCAGTTTTTGGGTGGAGGGTGGAATGTGAGATTTGCTGCCCAGCCAGGTTTCATAGGTAGTATAAAATTCAGACTGTGGTCTAGAGTCAATATAGTGAATCCATGAGTGGTGGAGGAGAGTTTTGTGAACAAGTTCAACTCTGCTTAAGCTCCCACCTTACCGTCGGATCCCCCATTTCATTAATTTAATTTCGGAAAGAAACAAACGGTGTTTTTCAACACCACCTTATGAATCTACCTCGTCACAGCGCATTTTACAGGTTACTGCTTCTTCAGCTAGCATTTGAAATGTAAGTTAGCTCTACCTTCAGCCGAGGTTCGGGTCACTCTAGGTCTAGGACATCGGTAGACATCAGGGCAAACGACCATATCCCATGTAACTTGCCCACTGTCTAAGTCTTGAGAACCTGTTCAGCGTTTTTGGCGGAGCCCCCCCTTCGTTCTATATATAAACTCACATTGCCCTCTAAAACGTTTGGGGGCGTAGACCAGCTGATATAAGATGATACGATTTACAAATTAAAAGATAACATAATTAAAAAACTAATACATAAAATTACAATACAAACAGATACAAAGGACACGTACAATAACAATTAAAGAAACATTGTTTATGAAACGCAAGATAATGAAGCATTAGACCCTTGGTCATGTACGACAGAGAACGACGATAAACGGATTGTTTATGAAGCACAATATAATGACGCACTATACTCTTTGTCATGTATGCCATAGAACGACTCAACAGTTATAACCAGATAAGCAATTGCAGTTATAACCTGATATTGTTATTCACCGGGTTTCACCGGCTCACCTAGAGTGACTTAGAGTGCACAGGACTACCTCCCTGCTGCACTGTACTGCGATGCCGCTGCCAGCTATGGCACGGACTCTGATGCCGGTACCCTGAGGTGCCGCGCCATCTCAGTACTTCCTCCTAGCGCATTGATCGAATGCTTATCTAACTGTAAAGATCTTATCCTTACCGTCTTCCCCTCGTCTCTGTGCTCTGCACATACTCCGGAAACTCACAGGTTATGTGCGCCATCTTTAGACGCTAACGAAGAACAGCCGCTGATTTTCGCGTTCGGAATCAGTTCCCCTCTGACTTGTCGAAGGCCCGAGTTTTAAATAAGCACCTGGACTCCCTGTGCGGATCCTACTTCCCGCTGCTCCGCCTGCCACTTCCTACCAAGAATCCTTGGATCTGCCACTGCGTCCTACGACTGGAGCAAGCAAGAGCGACCACAAGTCACCGAAATCTATGAAGTGAGTATAGGACGACGCCCTCACAGAGACCCACACAGTGCTGTATTGATCTCAGACGATCAATTTGTCTACGACTTCAGCTTAAGAGAAGCTTCTGTAGTCGAACATTGCCGCTTGGCAAAGTTCACCCCCGGTAATCCGCTGGATCCCTTTGGATCGCCGATTCCCACACACACTCCATCCCCTCTTCCCCTGCCCCGCCCTCGTAACTCCCCCTATCCTAACACTCCGACCTACAACGCCAAGACTCCTACACAGAAGACCTCACCATGCAACCTCCCCGTATATTCACCGGTAACAACCTCTACAACTGGCGCTGCGCCAGGCAGAATATCCTTCTCGCCCTCAAATCAGATAGGGACACCATTGCCATTGCTTTCGACTGCCAACAGGCGGTGGTCGCTGGCGAGCCTGCCGACTCTGATGGTTACCCTGCTGATGACATTACTTACCCTGTTGTTGCGGGTGCTGATCCAGCTGTTCCGGCTCGTGGTGTCCCCACCAGGATCTCCACCTGGAAGAACAACAAGGCCTTCAAGATCATCATAGATCATGTATCAGATCCGATCCAGCAGGCCATCCATGCTAACACAGATATGGCCACTAGAGCTTTCAGATTTCTGGATGCCCAGTACTCTGAGGAAGGCAGCAGGCTAGAGCACACCACCCTGACTGCACTACTTGGCATACGTATGACTTCCACTGAATCCCTGCAGACATACCTCTCTAGGGCAGCTGATATGTATTCCCAGATTCCCAAGATTCAAGGCCTCCACATCGTTTCTGCCAGCACCTTTCTCAACCTTATTGTCAAGGGACTGAATTCCCGCCCTGAATATGATGGGTATATCAATCAATTCAACCCCACAGCAATCACCACCTTTGCTATGCTCCAAAGTGCCATCTTCAACTGGTGCTTAGTGAAGCAAGTTGACCCTGCACCATCTCCTGAAGAGGCTGAGATGGCAGCTGCAGCTTACAGGGCCAGGAAGCCATTCAACAGCAAGCACCTCCAATTCAGAGACAGGACTATCTCCTACAAGAAGATGATCTGCTGGAACTGTGGGGGAATAGGCCATAGCTCCAGGGACTGCACTAGTGAGGACACTGACCTGGCTTTCAGGCCAGCTGACTCAGATGAAGCTGACCATGGATCTAAGTCACCTCCCAAGAACAGATCAGGAGATGACAAGGACCCTGACGACAAGAAGACTCCCAAGAAGACCAGTGAGAGGAGACGTCTAAGAAGATACCCAAGCAGGGGACGCCATGCCCACGTTGCTGATGGTGATCAGTCCACCTCCAACTCCAACTCTAACAGTGAGGGTGAAGAACACAACTTCCTGTCCTTGGCACTGGATGAAGACAACCTCCAGCCCATGAGATTTGCTACACCAACCAGAGGCAAGTCTGTTTCATTTGCCTTGCCACCTGACCCCCTGGCTAATACAGCATTCTTTGGACAAATAAGTGCTGATGATGAATGCACTATAAAAGATGATGGAGAAGTTTTCCAGGCAGCACTGCAGACAGAATGGATCATAGATACTGCAGCACACTCTCATTCAACCAGTAAAATCTCCCATCTGCATGACATTCAGGACCTCCCACAGCCTATGAGGCTGCAGCTGGCAGATCAAGACTCTCCACCTATCTTCTGCAAGCAGATAGGGAAGGCCAAGATCAAGGGCCATGGCAGGACTCTGATCATCCTGAACAATGTACTTCTTGCTGACTGCAACATGCCCAACATCATTAGCATTCATGCAGCCACCAGCCTGTGCCCAGACCTCCAAGTTCACCTGTCCAAGACCCAAGCTATCTTCTCCTCTATCGAGCCTATGCCGTTGTAACAATCTTACATTCACAGGTTACGGTCCCATTCGCTTTAGATTGTCCTTGCTCGACGGTATTCCGAGCTGAAGGGCATTTTGATTGTTGTCGCGCGGAGTGAATCAATTGAAAGGATCGAGTAAGGCTCTCCACCCGACAAGAACCTCCCCGCTGGGACACCACTCTTGTGCGGTATATCATCCGTGTATCCGGATTGATTCTGCTCCATTGAGCCTGAAGCTGTTGTCCAGCACACACACCCCTCACCCCCCTGACAACCATCTCTACCTCCACTGCGCCCCCACCACCCCCTTCCCATCTCCCACGTCCCGTTGCTTACGCAACCTCAGCCGTCTCTCAACCACCTCCTGACCTATCAAACCCTCCAGATCTCTCCCAAGTTGGCCTCCACCTCCGACTCGCCTCCTCCCACCACCAGATTCCATTTATTCCCACCCCAGTTGCTTCGCAATTTCTCATCCACACTCATCCATACACATCAAGGAACCCCCTGTTCTCCCTGCCCACCAGCCGTAGGCACATCAAGGCATTGCGCCTTTCTCTAGGCATCGGATAACTGATTAGTAGATAAGAGGGAAAAGGGGGAACATTAGCTTTAAGAGGATCATTTACTCCACGTGTTCTGACTTACATGCTATAAACTGCAGCGCTGTAATGCACTAACGTACTGCCCATGTGCTGATGTACAGAAGTACTGCTGCACTAAACTGCAATGCATCATGTGATGTGACCTATTCTTGCATACAGATATAAGCATGAGCGATACCCTCGTGAGCTGATTTACATGTGCACCCATGTGCTGATGTACAGAAGTACTGCTGCACTAAACTGCATGTAACATAATCCTGATGCACTGATGCACAGCCACCTACTAATGTACTGTACTGCACAGATTGAAGTGCTGTACGGTACTAACGTACAACCCATGTGTAATGCACTGCTGTACTGAATTGCTGTGCACTGAACTGCACTGCTGTACAACAGATCTGTTGCATGAGCGATACCCTCGTGTGATGATCTACATGTGCACCCATGTGCTGATGTACAGAAGTACTGCTGCACCAAACTGCAGTGCTGTACAGCACTAGCGACCTGCAGATTCCATGTACCTTCCAGTGCATAGTCAACCTCATGGCATAGTTACATAGTGCGATTTGATAATCCCCACCATCTGTTAAATAATTAGTAATGAACACTCTAGGAATTAATTCTTGATCTGCCCCGTACTGCCACATGTACTTAGCCACGTGCTGTTCAAGCTTCTACCCCTTCGATGTTTTCATGCTGACAACATGATGCCTGCCCGATTCTAATTTAGCATTTCAGCACTTAGCCTTCACTCCCAAATTATGGGGGAGCCTAGCAATGACATCATCAGTTGTATTCCCTGCAGCCCTTACATTCCCTGCAGCATTCACAGCTATGCTTACGTTGATCTGCTATTACCAGCAGGCCCCCAACAGCACCAGCAGTCCCTACCGTCCCTGCATTTCCTTATCCGCCCCTAGTGCCCTTGCAGCGACCCTAGCTACCTCGCAGCCACAAGCTGCTGACACCTTGTAGTTACCCTGCAGCAGTCCGCCATCAGCTTCCCCTTGACTGCTTCCCCAGCACGCCAGGCACCTAGTAGTTAAAACATTGCTCCCCATCTGTTGTATTAGACCTGAACACTCTAGAATTTATTGGATTGTACGCCACCTGTACTGCCCCATGTACCTTCACAGGCAGTCAATTTTTTTGAATTTAGAATTATCCTAGTCTCTACCAGATGTCAGCATTTTAATTTAGGTTACAAGCAATCCAGCTACAACCCAAATTATGGGGGGACTAGTCCAGACATCATACCCTTCTCGTAACCAAGGTTATCTCCACAAGCTTCAACCAAGCCTGGCAGTTTCCTTCCAGCCCCATAGCAGCCCCTCTGCACCCTAGCATGCAGCCTACCAGCAGCTTCCTTTTAGTTTCCTAGCAGCTTCCCTGCAATCTAACCTGCTGTCCCTTTGCAGCTTCCTATTAGGGCCAGCAACTTTAGTAGACTGACATTTCTTTGAAGACATCTACTAATGTGCTATGCCATCTTGAATCATTCTCTGCAGCTTCCCTGCAGCCCCTAGTAGTATCCCCTGCAGCCTCCTTGCAGCTCCTAGGAGTTCACCCCAGCACCCTCCTGACAGGCCCGAGCCTGATCCCGCAGACCTTTCCTTGACATTGAATGATTGCACCATGACTGGCTGCTCTCTTCTATCCAGCTTAAGTCTGTACCTCCACGGCAGCCCTTTAAGCTGCCAGCCTAGATCAGTGATTGAGAGTTCTTTAGACATGATAACCACCTTTGCTGAGCCAGCCTGCCTTGCCACAGCCGGTATAATTTTATCATGAACTCCTTGACATGCCTGATGAGTTACAAATGTATTGTACCTCCATAATAGTTTTTAATTGTCACTCTAGTTTTTTAACTCCTCTAATTCCTGGAATTCTTCAGAATGAAGAATACCAGGAATTGGGGGGGATGTTATTCACCGGGTTTCACCGGCTCACCTAGAGTGACTTAGAGTGCACAGGACTACCTCCCTGCTGCACTGTACTGCGATGCCGCTGCCAGCTATGGCACGGACTCTGATGCCGGTACCCTGAGGTGCCGCGCCATCTCAGTACTTCCTCCTAGCGCATTGATCGAATGCTTATCTAACTGTAAAGATCTTATCCTTACCGTCTTCCCCTCGTCTCTGTGCTCTGCACATACTCCGGAAACTCACAGATATGCAGTACTAACCAGATAGGCAGTACTAATCAGTTCTAACCTGATAGGCAGTACTAACCAGTTCTAACCAGATAGGCAGTACTAACCAGTTCTAACCTGATAGGCAGTACTAACCAGTTCTAACCAGATAGGCAGTACTAACCAGTTCTAACCAGATTGGCAGTAATAGCCAGTTCTAACCAGATAGGCAGTACTAACCAGTTCTAACCAGATAGGCAGTAATAGCCAGTTCTAACCAGATAGGCAGTACTAACCAGTTCTAACCAGATAGGCAGTACTAACCAGTTCTAACCAGATAGGCAGTAATAGCCAGTTCTAACCAGATAGGCAGTACTAACCAGTTCTAACCAGATAGGCAGTACTAGTAGCAAATCATCAACACAATCTTCAAGTGTGGTTCTTCAACTTCAAGTACTCATGCAGCTCCATCAGGAGGTTGACTGGCACGATTAGCATCCGCGTTCATAACCAGCACATACCAGGGTACTACATGACGTGCGCTATTGCGAGTTACAGCGCAAGGTTCTGGAGCTCGACTCCGCGATTCACGCAATTTTTAAAACCCTCTCTGGGCGAAGCGCAGCGCACAGATTTCCATTCTCAGTTGAGTCAAAAGCACAACCGAAAAGGAGGCAGTTGCGTCAAAAACGCAACCCAAAATGACAAAATGCAGTACCCTGACTCATGCACCTCCACCAGTAGATTGACTGACACAATCAGCATCCGCATTCATAACCAGCACATACCATACTAGCACCAGGGTTGTTCAAGTCCTTCTGCGAGTGTTCGTAGCACACACTAAGTCCGCCCAGAATTGTGCGTGCAAACACGCACGTCCCTGTCAAATGTGCGTGAAACCCTGTGAAAAACAAGGAAAACACGCACGTCCCATTCCGAATCTGAACAAATATGTCAAAAATGTTTGTGTGAATACCAACCACTTAGTACTCCCATACCAACCACTTAGTACTACAGTCTACCAACCACTTAGTACTACAGTCTACCAACCATTTAGTACTGCCATACCAACCATGCAGTACTACAGTCTACCAACCACTTAGTACTACAGTCTACCAACCATTTAGTACTGCCATACCAACCATGCAGTACTACAGTCTACCAACCACTTAGTTCTGCAGTCTACCAACCATGCAGCACTACAATCTACCAACCATGCAGTACTACAGTCTACCAACCACTTAGTTATGCAGTCTACCAAACACTTAGTACTACAGACTACCAACCACTTGGTACTCCCATACCGACCATGTAGTACTACAGTCTACCAACCACTTAGTACTTATATACCAGCCATGTAGTACTACAGTCTACCAACCACTTAGTACTCCCAAACCAACCATGTAGTGCTACAGTCTACCAATCACTTAGTAGTACCATACCCAAGAGGGTACATAAACCATTCAACTGCCCACTAGCCTACAGTTCCTAGTCAGGTTTCTAAAACCTGAGTCTGCCTTAAATGTGTAGGGTTTGAGCTTGTTGGTCGCCGAAGGCGCAGACCATGTCACCAAGTCACCAAGTACATGCCACCATGTCACCAAGTTCATGTCACCATGTCACCAAGCTCATGTCACCATGTCACCAAGTTCATGTCACCATGTCACCAAGTTCATGTCACCATGTCACCAAGTTCATGTCACCATGTAACCAAGTACATGTCACCAAGCACATTTCACAATGTCACCAAGTTCATGTCATTATGTCACCAAGATAATACGGGCTGGGAAATCATTTTGCATGGCCTGCAGGCCATCATTCCATTATTAAGGGCACCGCGTGTGCCAAGACGCATCCAAGGGCACCGTGTGTGCAGAGACACGGTCATGTCACCATTTCACCAAGATAATACGGTTTGGGAAATCATTTTGCATGGCTGCAGGCCATCATTCTGTTATTAAGGGCACCCCGTGTGCCAAGGCGCATCCAAGGGCACCGTGTGTGCAGAGACACGTTCATGTTACCATGTCACCAAGATAATAAGAGTTGGGAAACTATTTTGCAGGGCCTACAGGCCATCATTCCGTTATTAAGGGCACCGTGTGTGCCAAGGCGCATCCAAAGGCACCGTGTGTGCAGAGACATGGTCATGTCACCATGTCACCAAGATAATAAGGGTTGGGAAATCATTCTGCATGGCCTACAGGCCATCATTCCGTTATTAAGGGCACCCCGTGTGCCATGACACATCCAAGGGCACCGTGTGTGCCAAGGCGCATCCAAGGGCACCGTGTGTGCAGAGTCACGTTCATGTTACCATGTCACCAAGATAATAAGGGTTGGGGAACTATTTTGCAGGGCCTACAGGCCATCATTCCGTTATTAAGGGCACCGTGTGTGCCAAGGCGCATCCAAGGGCACCGTGTGTGCAGAGACATGGTCATGTCACCATGTCACCAAGATAATAAGGGTTGGGAAATCATTCTGCATGGCCTACAGGCCATCATTCCGTTATTAAGGGCACCGTGTGTGCCAAGACGCATCCAAGGGCACCGTGTGTGCAGAGACATGGTCATGTCACCATGTCACCAAGATAATAAGGGTTAGGAAACTATTTGCATGGCCTACAGCAGGGTACTTCAAACGGCCAAATTGGCCAGCGCTTAAGCGCACTTGAAAACAAAAAAACTGCACTTTGTAGTGCAAAAAGCGCAAAATTTGCTTGCAGCGCCCACAAGGGGTTGCAAAAAACTGCGCTTAAAGCGCAGAGGGGGTCAAAAAGTCAGCGCTCAAAAGCGCAAAAGCGCGCGCTTTGAATTACCCTGCCCTACAGGCCATCATTCCGTTATTAAGGGCACCGCGTGTGGCAAGAAACAATATCCAAGGTAGGGCATCGCGTGTGCAGAGACACAACATACAAGGGCACCACTTGTGCAGAGATATGTTTGGTGCGTTGTGTCATAGCCATCACTTTGAACTGCACAGTATCAGGTGTTCTGAATTGTTCATTTGAGGTAGATGAAATCCAAGGGCACCACTTGTGCAGAAACATACCATCCAAGAGTTCAGACTCCCTGACAAGGAGACTCTTTTATGGTGACTACTGCTAGCTCCGGCTTACGCAGTGGTGTCCTTAACTTCACGTCCTGAGAGTGGCGCATTACTCGGATGTAACAATTTCAATACCATCCAAGAGGGGAGTATGGAGCGAACACCCAAGAGAGTATGGCTATTATTCTCAGCTTTTCTTAGCAGCTCATTGAACCAGCCACTGAGCTTAGCCCCAAGATTTCAGCAGTGCTAGGAGCAGTTTTTTTTGTGCGTGACGCGTCGGAAATTGAGCCACTCGGTGTGACGCTCAGGTGTAAAGCTGCTGCTTTTCAGATACTCTTTGTTGCTCTAGGTTGAGCTCCATAGCCAGCTAGGAGAGCTGCCTAGAAGCTGCTGCTTTTCAGATACTCTTTGTTGCTCTATGTTTGGCTCCGTATCCAGCTAGGAGAGCTGCCTAGAAGCTGCTGCTTTTCAGATACTCTTTGTTGCTCTAGGTTTGGCTCCGTATCCAGCTAGGGGAGCTGCCTAGAAACCGCTGCTTTTCAGATACTCTTTGTTGCTCTAGGTTTGGCTCGTATCAGCTAGGGGAGCTGCCTGAAACCGCTGCTTACTTTTGCTAGGTTGGCTCCGTAGCCAGCCAGAGGAGCTGCTTAGAAGCTGCTGCTTTTCAGATACTCTTTTGTTGCTCTAGGTCTGGCTCTGTAGCTAGTCAGGGGAGCTGCTTAGAAGCTGCTGCTTTTCAGATACTCTTTGTTGCTCTAGGTTTGGCTCCGTAGCCAGCCAGAGGAGCTGCTTAGAAGCTGCTGCTTTTCAGATACTCTTTTGTTGCTCTAGGTCTGGCTCTGTAGCTAGTCAGGGGAGCTGTTTAGAAGCTGCTGCTTTTCAGATACTCTTTGTTGCTCTAGGTTTGGCTCCGTAGCCAGCCAGAGGAGCTGCTTAGAAGCTGCTGCTTTTCAGATACTCTTTTGTTGCTCTAGGTTTGGCTCTGTAGCTAGTCAGGGGAGCTGCTTAGAAGCTGCTGCTTTTCAGATACTCTTTGTTGTTGTAGGTTTGGCTCTATAGCCAGCCATGGAAGCTGCCTTAAAGCTGCTGCTCGTAGCTGAAAATAAAGCTATGCATGAGCTGTAGCTTCAACTCTGTCGCTTAATTGCTATTGGTTAAACGCTGTCATGTGGACCACCCATAATTTGTGACGTGTCGACTCCAGTTGTCACGTGGAACACCCAACATATGCGACGTGTCGACAGTAGCTGTAACTTGAAACACCCCACATATGTGACGTGTCGACAGTAGCTTTCACTTGGAACACGCAACATATGTGACATGTCAACAATAGCTGTCACTTGGAACACCCAAAATATGTGACGTGTCGACACTAGCTGTCACTTGGAACACCCAAAATATGTGATGTGTCGACACTAGCTATCACTTGGAACACCCAAAATATGTGACGTGTCAACACTAGCTGTCACTTGGAACACCCAAAATATGTGACGTGTCGACAGTAACTGTCACTTGGAACACACAAAATATGTGACGTGTCGACACTAGCTGTCACTTGGAACACCCCACATATGTGACGTGTCGACACTAGCTGTCACTTGGAACACCCAAAATATGTGACGTGTCGACACTAGCTGTCACTTGGAACACCCAAAATATGTGACGTGTCGACACTAGCTGTCACTTGGAACACCGAAAATATGTGACGTGTCGACACTAGCTGTCACTTGGAACACCCAAAATATGTGATGTGTGGACACTAGCTATCAAGTGGAACACCGGAAATATGTGATGTGTCACCATGCTGAGCTCATGCTGAGCTCATGCTGACTCATGCTGAATGCATGCTTACTCATGCTGAACGCAGGCTGACTTGTGCTGAATGCATGCTGACTCGTGCTGAATAGCGACGGCGGAAGTGCCTCTCAACAGTGGCACTAAACCAGCGCAAGGCCTCCGATACCTTAACGGCACTACTTGGATTCGACCAGGAAAACTGTCCACCAGAAAACAATGGAGTCAACCAGGAAAAAGGTCATCATCATCACCATTATTATCATATGTCAGTTATCATTGGTACTTTTCTTTTGTGGCACGTTGCCATTCTGTCTCTACATGGCGCTGCATGGTTGCAACCCTCGGGCCCTGCGCTTCATGCTCCGTGGGGGTTGGGGGGCAGCGCGTAGCACTGGGGTCACACAGAGTTGCTCAATTTGCGACGTGTTGCACAATTGTCTGTTTCTTCTGTTTCTTTTTGGGGCTACACATAGCAGCTTCTAGGCAGCTCCTTTGACCCGTCCTTGGGCCCAACCAGAAGCTAGCAAGTGCGTCTGAAAGCTGACAGGACAGGCATTCCAACGCAGTTGAAAGCTTTAGGCTTGACCCAGTGGTTGGTAAATAGAGCTGGCTGGAAGCTGCCATGGATATCCCTGACGGGAAGCTCACAAGCCCAAAGGCTAATACTAGCACCATGGTGCTACTATCAACCTTCGGGGGTGTTACTCTCTGCTTTCTGGACCCCAAAAGTCACTGGGACTTTCTGGACCCAAAGTGACCCCAAGAGGCTCTAACGTAGCTCTATCGTAGCCATGGTGCTACTGTCAACCCTAAGGTGCTATTATATGCTATTTGGCCTCTGAACCCAAGAGGCTCTAATGTAGCTCCCCCCAAACACCAAGGTCACAATTTAGCACTTGTGCTATAAGAAGCACTTGATGACATATGTCCTATCAATCCATGGTGCTACTATCAGCCTTTCGGGTGCTACTATCAGCTTTTGGGCCCCTCAAAGTGACCCCAAGAGGCTCTAATGTAGCCCCCTCAAAGCACCAAGGCACATAATTTTGAACTTGTGCTACAAATAGCACCTTAAAGAAACCCCTGCCCCACACACCAAGCCCTATGAGATGAAACTCCCCCTCGAATCTAGGTGGCCCACAAAAGTGACCCCAAGAGGCTCTAATGTAGCTCCCCCAAAACACCAAGGTCACAATTTATCACTCCCCCAAGCCCTATGAAATGTAACTCCCCCTTGAGTCAAGTCTTCATACCAGAACGGAACACCTACACGAGGGTGGGCAAGGGAGAAGGGATCGTTTAGTTAAGTTGTTTGCGAATGCATACATATGCTATGGATGTGATAGGTGAAAGAAAAACACCCCAAAAGGGTGGGCACGGGAAGAGTTATCATATAGTTCAGTTGTTTGTGAATGTATACATATGCTATGGATGTGATAAGTGGAAGAGAAATACCCCAAAAGGGTGGGCATGTGAGAAGGGATCATATAGTTAGGTTGTTTGCGAATGTATACATATGCTATGAATGTGATAAGAGGTTGAGAATCACCCCAAAAGAGAGGGCAAGGGGGAAGGGATGAAAGTAATGATAACGCCTGGTGGGGCGTGGTATTAAGGGAGCCCGTCGTACGCGGGTGGGGAGCGGTCTCCTACCTCAACTGGACAAGCTACCATCGCGGTTGACGACGACCTGCAACGCCAAGAGCGACCGAAGGGGGAGTCGAACCCCCGACTCTTCGTTCCTTAGCAATCTGGTCTACTACTAGACCATTGTAATCGCTAAAGAGGCTGGGAAGGGATGATTTATAAAGTTAAATGTGTGCAGGGAACTGTGGGGTATGAGGAAGAGAAACATTCCAAAAGTGAGGGCAAGGGAGAAGGGACCATTTAGCAGGTTGCATGTGAGCATGTGACAGTGGGTAACAGGTGACAGAGGGTAACAGGTGACAGTGGGTAACAGGTGACAGTGGGTAACAGGTGACAGTGGGTAACAGGTGACAGTGGGTAACAGGTGACAGTGGGTAACAGGTGACACTGGGTAACAGGTGACAGTGGGTAACAGGTGACAGTGGGTAACAGGTGACAGGTGACACTGGGTAACAGGTGACACGTGACACTGGGTAACAGGTGACAGGTGACACTGGGTAACAGGTGACAGTGAGTAACAGGTGACAGTGGGTAACAGGTGACAGTGGGTAACAGGTGACACGTGACAGTGGGTAACAGGTGACAGGTGACAGTGGGTAACAGGTGACAGTGGGTAACAGGTGACACGCGACAGTGGGTAACAGGTGACAGTGGGTAACAGGTGACAGTGGGTAACAGGTGACAGGTGACAGTGGGTAACAGGTGACAGTGGGTAACAGGTGACAGGTGACAGTGGGTAACAGGTGACAGTGGGTAACAGGTGACACGTGAAAGTGGGTAACAGGTGACAGTGGGTAACAGGTGACAGGTGACAGTGGGTAAGAGGTGACAGTGGGTAACAGGTGACACGTGACAGTGGGTAACAGGTGACAGTGGGTAACAGGTGACAGGTGACAGGTGGCAGTGGGTGACAGGTGACAGGTGGCAGTGGGTAAAGTGTGGGCATGGGAGAAGGGATGATTTAGCAAGTTGCATACAAACGGAGTGATTTTTTGTACTCTGACTTGATCGCATTTTTTGAGTGGGGTGGGTGGGGTGGTGGGTTTAGGGTTTAGTACGGGGGCTGATTTGTGTGGGATATATATTATATTATATTATATTATACTAGTACGGTAGCCCGTGTGGCCGGTGGCCACCCCCCACCCCCACCCCCCCACCCAGGCCATGGGTCCTAGTCTGGTCTGGGTTACATTACGGGTAACGCCCTTGTATGCCCCCCCTCCCCCCCCCACCCCCCCCACCCCCTCCCTTACACACAGTCAAGAAATCAGCCATCTCAGCCCTTGCTCGACGCTCCCCTGCCTCCCCCAAACCCACCCACACACACACACACACTTATTCCCCTACTGCTTCAGGTGTGGCCTCCCACCCTGTCATACACACATACCATCCCCCCCCCCCCCCCCCCCCCCCCCCATTCTGACCTCTCCCTACCCCTCACCCACCCCATCCACACGCACTCTCTTTCTCTCACCTTACCCCCCACCACCCTCCCTTCCCCCAACCACCAACACGCACACACAATCTTCATCTCCCTACCTCGTACCCTTCACTTCACCCTGTGGGATTCAATCGTGCAGAAAGAGGGACCCGCTGTGCTTCGAACCTACCAACATTGCGAGCGCTCAGATTCCGATCGCCCCGAGAACACCGGACCGGTGCAATTGCATGGCGACAAACCTGCAGCTTCGTCTTTTCGTACAGAGTTAGTGGTGGAGCACGCCGGTCTTCGGGTCTTTTTCGATAACTTCATTTTACTTCAAAAACCCAGTAGGGGTCCTTCCGATAGTCCCTCCGCACGAATTATATCTCGGAGGATGTCCGGTAGATTTTCCCGTGCAATACCGTGGCAGCAGTACCGTGATTTTGCATGGATGATTCGCCTAAGATTCGGGAGCTGACGCGACCATCACTGCGTGTCGGGAGCTGACGCGAATAGATAAGAAAAAATAGTAGTCGGATAAATAATCAATCATAACGTTTGGGCTTTCGCACTGTTCTTTTTGCTTTTGGTTCGTCCTTCTTATCAATAGCAGTAACAATCTCGTCATAGGAATTAAATGCCTTTGATCTTTGCATCCTTATGATTTGATTGTCTTCTTTTTCTGGCTCTAATCTGTCTTTCACATGTGTAACAATGTTCATTTCGCTTGGTCTGTATAGACGTTTGACTCCTTTGAGCTTGAATCTGTATCCTATATGTTCTTCAACGGTGTAAATCTCTGTGGAAAACGTGGCTTTCTCCTTTTCAAAGGTCTTCTTCTGTAACATTACACGCACTCTGTCCCCTACTTTCATGGTCACTTTGTCGTTCATCTTTTGATTTTTTTTGAATTGAGCTTCATATAGCTTTTGAGAATAATCGAGATCGTCATACACCTCGTTGGGCGAAGCATCTTTCAACCCAGAATGAGGGGAGTCGTTATATAGTTCAACGATTTCACCAAGTGCGTCTACCCATTTTTTAGACTTGTTCTCTAGTGAGTATTTCTTTATCAGACCCTTCAGTGTCCTAGTAAATCTGTCAACGATTCCCAGCTTGTTCCCCATCGGAGTAATGTGGTCTTCTTTTGCAACGTCCGTATATACCTTTATATTTAGTTCTGTATTGAAAGACTCAAATATTGAAGATGCAAAAAAATTATCTCCTGATACACTGTTGATATTTTCGTCTACATCGCCTATAAATTCCTGATAGGCATCTAAAACGTCATCCATCTTACCGCTTTTCAGTGGATAGCAATAAGATTTGCGAGAAATGATATCAATACACATAAGAATTTGATTGATGTTGTTATTTATCCGCTTACTCGACAATGGCATAATTGCCACATCAATCTGGAATGATCTGGGTTTTGCAGTGATCTTGAATTTGAATTTAGTGTTTTGTGGTCTTTGGTAAATTTGTGTTAGCTCTCGTGGATTGAAGTAATCTTCGATATCTCGTTTGGTAATCCCGTCGTCTTTTAATCTAGTAAATAGTTTTGCTTTGGACAGCAATTTTAGATTTGGATTAGCTTTCAAAATGGATTCAAGATTCATTATATATATTATGAATGTTTATGGAGGGGGAGGATCAATCAGTATTTTTTTGGTTCGCTCTGTTGCATTGCAGGCAACACAGATGTGGCAATTCGATTTGATATGATGCAGGGCGTTGTCTTGTCTGTCTACAGTACATTGGTTTTTTGAATGTTTTTCAACTCCCATGTATTGTTGGCATTTTCTGCAAATTCTATTATTTTCCTTTTTGTAAAGCTCTATGCACCAATCAACAGTTATGTAATTGTTGCAAGGCACGAAGTTTTTGTCTCGTTTCCTGTCTTGTTTCTTGTAGCCGCAAATCTTCCCGTTGAAGAACTCTATCAAGTTCAATTCCTTCAAGTTAAAGTCCAGGAAATACACGTCAGATAGCCTGACACACCTTGAGACGGCGCAGTAGGCCCAGCGGATGTCTGTTATAATGCTCATGTCGCAAATGACAAATTTCTCATCAATACAAGCACCTTGTTCCGAATGGCAAGTGTTGGCGTGTGATAGTTTGAAATGTTCGACAATCATGTCATGGGGGATATCGACTCTAAGTTCTTTGTCTTGAACATCTTGCAAAGTGAAATGTTTATTGGTTTGTCCAACAATAGTGTATCTGTAATTGGGTCGCATTTTTATCTTATTGCTCTTGATCTTAGGCGAATCCTTGGTCTTGGGAGAATTCTTTACCACTCTGTTTATTGTTGTCTTGCAGATCAGTTCCTGATTGTAGTGATATTTGATTCCATTGTCCAGTGTCTTGAGTTTATCAGCTTTCTCTATCTTTTTCTTGTCAATCAGACTGTCTAGATATTTGTTGACACTATTAGAACTGGTATCTCGATGTGTGATCGCTTTATTAATACCCAGTTCTTTGAGGTCTTTCAATGATTTCAATATCTTTTTTGGGAAATGCTTCAAGATAGTTTTATAAACACCCAAATCATAATCAAATAGGTCATTGAAAAATTCAAACATTTTCAATTTATCTTCATCTGTTTCCAATCGATGATTCTGTGTTAGCGTCATTGTCCATTTGAACATTTTGGTGATATACCCCTTCTTTTCATCAGTGCTTACGTCATCTCCAATGGATTCCAGTTGATGAGAGTCTCCGTTAGCCAGTATGTATAGTTTTTTATTCTGCATAAACTTGTACACGTCAACCAGGTTGCGTCTTGTTAGCAACATTATTTCCTCAAATATGACGCATTTAATTCCTTCCATCGAATGACAACCTAGTGTTTTATTCCCATTATGATCAAATCCCATGAGGCTGTGAAATGTGCATGCGTTGATACCTGAGTTTTTCTTGAGAGCTTCTCTAACTTGTGAATTCCAGGGAGCGACAACCAGTATCTGGTTTGGTTCAAAATTCTTTAATGCATCTACAATTGTAGTGTAAGACTTTCCACAACCAGCTAGACCGTTAACAAATGTTCTATTTTTTACCTCCTTTGTGATTGTTGGATTTACACGGGATTGTAATATATATTCGTCTAGATTGGTTTGGAGGTATTGTTTGATCTCCTTTGTACTGAGTTTACTAACGTCTATTTGTTGTGTATTTTGATTCTCTGTTATTGAGTTATTATGTGGGCGAAAATCATAACCAATATGATGATTTGGCGGCATAGATTTGATCTCCCATTTCAATTGACCCTGTCCGTCTCCAATACGGCGCTCAATGCAACTGAAATCGTTTCCTTCTTTCAAAACATATACAGCATCGGTTTTGACGGCTTTAACCTCAATGTTCGATTTAGCCAATGTTTCTATCAGTTCGTTTACTTGAAATCTTGCCCTATTGATAATAGCTATTCTCATTGGTAAAAATCCGCTTGTTAGTTCTGTTTTTTCCGTTAAATTCAGAATGTGTAAATCTTCGGATAGTGAGATCACACAAGATGACTTGCCGCTTTTTCTTTTTTTTAGCAAGTAATTACAAGCGTCATCTTTTTTTGTGAATATAGTCGAGTGTGTTTTGGTATTAATTTTTTTACCCAAAATCCCAGACAACTTGTTGGGTATACCCTTTCGAAGTTTTAATGGGATATCTTCGTTTTGTTCATCAAAACACGATGCCACTATGTCTCCCAATTCTTCGCATTTTACCCATAGAACTTCTAAATATGACAATACGCTATATTCGACGTTCATTGATTCCAGTTGTAACAATTCGTATCCGTATATGAGCATACGTTCTTTGCTGTAAATTTTGTGTCTTTTAGTTATTTTCACAACATACAAGAACTTACTGTTGATAGGTCTGTTTTCATTGGCTTGGAATGTATCCCATGGATGGACAATTGAAAAACCGAATGTTATCAAAATATATATCAAGCATGAAGCATAGTGTTTGTTAAAATCTATTCCTACGTATTCATCGCGCATGCGAAGATAGAGATCTTCGTCAACAAGTTTACCATTAGGGATAGACTCCGAATACCAGTTAAATACATTTGCAACTAGAGGGTTGTACGTGGAGAGGTTCTTTTTGTTAAGGAAAGATTTCAAGACAGTTGATTCTAGTATGATAAACTTTTTATAAATATCTATGTCATCAATCACACAATCGATGCATCCAACTATCTTAACGGCGGATTGAATCGAAATCTTAACAGATTCCAAGTGATTCAAATATATACCAGTTATTGTCGAGCCTCCTTGCGTGGTAATTGCTGGGGTCACACCTTCGATACACACTAATTTTTCAAGAATAAGTGCCAAGTTGCCATTATAAATGATTTCAATGTTTTTATTTTTAGCAAGGATTTGTTCCTTGATTAATGGAAATATCTCCTCTACAGAACTTGCTACTGCAATAGGGTATGTCCTTTTTCCCTTCTCATTTGGTAACTTGAATTCAGACGATGGATGTTCCAATACAGTGTCGTGCGATGACGCATTGAATTCCTTTTTTTTGTCAATGATAGAGAGATGTCCGTTCCAGTAGATCGCTTTAGTTATGGTTTCAATAGCAGGATGTAATTTTTCTGGTGTACATCCTGCCAGATATTGGTTCTCATTGTCGTAAATCATGCATCCAAAATTGTTTTTATCAAACCATTTTAGAAATAGTTCTATAGTGACAACGTCTTCATCAGTGTGTTCGGTAGAGTCTTTGTTGAAAAAATCTCTGTACAATGACTCGTAGCTCATCTGTGGTCTGGGATCACAGACCAGATTTGTATAATGCTTGTCATACGATTTCTTCAAAGATTGTAGAATAACCTGGAAGGCGCATGTATTGGGTGGGAGATCTAATAGCATGGATTGTTTGATAGAATCTCGTAGTGTGTCGTTCCCTTCAACGTCAATATCCCGTTTCAAGTATTTGTTATCGCAACACATTGTAGCAGTGTTTTGTACAATTCTGTGTTTGAAGGGAATTATGATGTCTTGTGTGCTTGATTCGTTTGAAATAATTTGAATAAAATTTGTATTGTAAAAGATGTCTAACATGTATTTCGCAGCATCCGGATCATCCTGTAAGATGCGGTGAATGAAGTCATTATAATCAGGAAACATTTTGTAGTCTGTTCCTTGTAGATTTGTGAGCAGTTCATAGTATCTTGATGTTTTAGGAATTATGAAGCCTTCTAGGCTGTCAATATGCAAGAATTTGCCTGACGGAAAGTCTTTGACGGGATTCCAAGCTTTTGAGAATGATGTTATTTCATGGGCATACATATGGTGTGTTATGCCGGTTTCTTGTTGTTTTTTGGATGCGTTGTCAAAACTATAACACATCATTCGTACAACACGTTTCTCGTATTTACTTTCCTTTAAAACCCTCCTTCTCTCCAAATAGCGTTCCTTATCATATTCTGCCTTTTCTTGCTTACTAATCTTTTTTGCCTCGTCTTTCATGTAATTTTTGTACCATTCCACAGCATTATAGAACTCTTCTACTGATTCGTGACCCTGTTCGATCACATACTTTTTAGTAATCCGGTGTGGGATGTCGTCTCCTGCTGCTATCAAATTCTTTTTGTACCATTTTGCCAAAGTTGTATTTGATGCCATTATAATTCTGTAATATATTAATATGTTTACCAGTCTCTTAAGCGTCTTACTTAAAATACCTAAAAAAATAATGTGCATTTCAATTTTTTGAATGAAAGACTATACTGCGACAGTTTCTGTCAATAATAACGCTTTTTTTTCTTCTCTTTTTTTTGCATAATATAGTCTTGCGCGTTCATTTCGTTTTTCGCGAAATTCAGGATCATGTTGGTATCTGTTTCTGGTATATGCTTGTCGCCTCTCACGATAAGCCTCATCTGTTTGATACCGTTTTACAGTTGCAAGTCTGGCGAGATTATTTACATGAGCACGATATACAGGGTCTTCTTTCATTTTCGTCTTGTGGATTTCACTAGAATACGTGTGAACTTTGATGCAAGATTCGCTCATCTTATTACACTTATAGTATATAATAATATGCTCAAGGTTCTTAAGTCTTTTTTGTTTTCAAATAAGCTACTTCTGCATTCAATAATTTAACAGAAGCACTCAATTGTTGGACAGCAGCAATCAAGTGTGGAACAAGTCCGGAATAATTTAATGTTAAATTATCAGTACTGTCTTTACCAACAAGATGGGGATACACATCTTGGACATCCTGAGCGTAAAGGCCATAATCGACAGTATCTGGGTCATGTTTAAAAGCGTATTTTACAGGCATTAATCGATCAACTCTATCTAATGATTCCTTTGGGTCGACATATCCTATATGATTTTTGAGTCGACGATCTGAGTTCCCAGATATTGCACCAGTAGTAGATATATATACATACGGGATAATACCATTAGCAGGTAAATTATCATCTACAAAAGCTAATTCTATTCGATTATTATTTGTACCTTGAAATGTTATGCGCAATTTGCTAGCAGACCATTGATCATGGAATTCTAATTTGGGAAACGACTCTTGATCGATAAGCGGTGTCAAGCTCGTTTTATATCGATTACCCGTGGCTGAGAACATTACACCAGGTTCGATAGCTGTCCAATAACTTGTAGAGATTACAGGACGATTAGTTAATGAATCATAATTCCCATCGAATAAAGTGGGTTTCCCTGTCAATGCTGTCCAGGTGCCATTAAATAATGTAGGTTTACCAATAAGTGATGAATATTGTCCATTAAATAACGTGGGAAGTCCTGATAATGCTGAATATGCTCCTGAAAATAAGGTAGGTTTATTATATAAATCGTTATAATTTCCATCAAATCCAGAAGATGTTCCACTAGTACCCACTGCGACACCATGTACAAAGATTTGAGTAGCATTTATCGACCCATCCACATCTAATAGATATGCTGGAGTTTTCGTACCTATTCCGACGGATCCATTATCGGCTATAGTCATTCGAGTCACAAGGGTCCCGATAGCTGAGCTTGTTCTGGTTTTAAAATGTAAATTACCACCATGATATTCTTGAGCAACACGTTCTGATACAATTGCTGTATCAGGTGTTTCTGTCGACGCAAATGCTGTTAATCCACATGAAAACGCCATTCCATGTTGTCCCGTTGAAGTTCCAAGATTCGAAATCATCAAATTATAATCTATATTAGGCGAACTATCCGATAAACGTTTAGCAAAAGACTGAACCGTGAGAAGATTTCTAGAATTGGTACCGGTTCCTATTCCAAATGTATGACTCCCAGAAGTGCCTAAATACCAACCAGTGCTTGCTGTACTTGGTTGCAAGGGAGCAAAATTTAGATCTGCATAATCACCGGAAAATAATATTGGTTTATTGGTAAGGTCATTATACGACTTGGAAAACAGGGTCGGTCGGTTTGTCAAACTATTATAATTTCCATCGAATAAAACGGGTTTATTGGTTAAAAAATCGTAATCTCCATTAAAAGCAGATGTTGCAATTTCCACACCATTTACCCTGAATTTACCATACGCGTTGATATCGCCAAGAACATCGAGTGCATATCCTGGGTTCATACCAACTCCAATACCAAGTTGCCCACTTTCGGTGAGCCGCATTATCTGGTATCCTGAATTTATACCAGATCCATTCCTGCGCCAATTGAAGTTCTTTTTATCATTCTGACTGACATAAGATTTATCAGAGTTTATGTAACAGTTGTAGTCTCCCGTACTTATATTTTTGAATTCCGAATTAACACACTTTATTTGATTGGCAGATATTGTTATGTTCCCGAATGTATTTGTATTCGTTGAAGATGTTGAAATTGGTGAACCATTAACCAAAAATTGACCAGAACAGTTGATAGAACCCGCGACATCCAAAGCATACCCTGGGTTTGTTGTACCAATTCCAAGACGGCCGGTATCCAATAACCTCATAAGCGGTTGTGCAGTCTCTGAACCTAGTTTCCAATTAAAAGCCAGAGTTTTGTTTTTATTAGAATCTCTGTCAATGACAAATGTAATGTCTTCAACGCTTTCAATGACCATTGCGTAAAAATTCGATCTAATGTACATGTTATCAATCGTAATAAAACCGCATTTGAATGAACTGGTTTTTGTTTCGCCTGAACAGAGGATGTTTCCAACCACGTCCAATGCCTGGGACGGATTCCGTGTACCTATACCTAATCGAGCATCTGCTGTTAGTGACATAAGGTGCTTATATGTGGGACCAGTCCTATGCCACCAGTTGTGTTTTTGCAAATACCCCCCATCACTATTAAAGTCTGTCGTATAATTGATATCACCATCGCTTATAATGTCAACCCTAGCACCAGTGCCTTTAATACTATCTCCAGAGATCGTAATATTTCCCCATGTATTGACTACTGCTGGTTTATTTATAAGATCGTTATACGACCCAGAGAACAATAATGGTTTTCCAGTCAAGGAAGCGTATACCCCATCAAATAAGGCGGGCTTGTCTGTAATATCGTCCCACGAACTAATGTTCTCAATTGCATACGCATAATTCTACAGACTAACAATGTTATTACTGTTGGAAACAGACTGGTTACTTGCAAAAACTGAAGCATTTGATGAAAATTCAGTCTTTGGATACATGTAATTTGAATTGTTGGTTGATAGATTTGAACTATATGTTATTTTGGGATACACATAGTTACTGTTTCCTACAGCAAGATTTGAACAATATGTTATTTTGGGATACATGTAATTGCTATTGGCAACTGTAAGATTTGATGAAAACACTACCACATTTGATGAAAATTCAGTCTTTGGATACATGTAATTTGAATTGTTGGTTGATAGATTTGAACTATATGTTATTTTGGGATACATATAGTTACTGTTTCCTACAGCAAGATTTGAACAATATGTTATTTTGGGATACATATAATTGCTATTGGCAACTGTAAGATTTGATGAAAATTCAGTCTTTGGATACATGTAGTTAGAATTACCAACAGCTAAATTGGAACTGAATACAATACCATTTGTGTTTTGAACAACCTGGGATGAAATTACACCTATTGATATCTGATTAGCAGTTGCTAGGTTTTTGGCAAATAACGCAACGTCATTAGCTCCGTTTATACTATTCTGAACCCTCTTGGTATTTTGTGGCTGCCCAAATATATATTGACTGGAATACATTAAATTTAGGACATATATTATAACAAAATGAGAACAAGGAAAGTTGTTAAAAAAAATACAGTTAATAACAAGTCAAATCACATCAAACTATTTGCAAGAGGTAGGAATATTTCCCAACGAGTTACCATCATAAACATTAAATTACCAGCCGACAGGACACAGCCTAGAATGTTAGGGTTTAATCCATATGAGTATGCCATCAAAATTCCTGCACAAGCCCCGCCGACAATGGTCAGTCAGATTGTGAACCAACATTCAGCTGTGGAAAAGCTGGTAAAGTCTGTCCAAACAGAACAACAGAAACAACAACCCGAACAGGACACAGCAAGTGGACCAAGTGGTTTATCAGACGAAGAAAAAGAAATCTTTTTCAATAAACGTCCTAGAGGAGACATGGATTCTACTTTTGGATCATCAACACCAAATGTGTCTGAATTCAGAAATCCCGGGGAAGCGTCAGGCTCCAGGACAAGTCTTAGAAAAAACATGGATGATCTTCAACAAAAATTAAACATGTTTGATTCCAAACATAAAAAAGTTGGAAATTCTGCACAATCAAAACTAGATATAATAGCTATTGCGACCGAATGGCAAGGCAGGAACAATGATCCAGCATTGCAAATCCTTTTGAATCGACCAGCAGTCTCTAATCATTACAAACAAATTTACACTTATCTGAAGGGTAAAAAATAAATCATTTTTTATTATTTTCAAAACAATACTTATACAAAGTACTTTCCATGTCGGCTTATCCAAAGAACTTGCAATATTTGGTGAAAAAAATACAGAATTATTCAAGGGCGACGAAGAGGCTTTCCACGCTCAACAGCACGACTGCAACGAATTCCGGGGTAATCACGGTAGACCTTCCTTCAAATTGCTTGGTCGATAGTGATACTTTGATTATGCACTTCAATGGGAAAACTGAAGTTGGTGGATTTGCAAGAAACATAGAGTCGATAATTTCCCGAGTGGATTTAGAGGTGAATGGAATGGTTGTTTCGGGTTGCTCAAATTACAATCAGCTGTGGAATATCATTGCTGATACCAGTTTTGGGGAGGACGCACATAATCGCAGGAAAATCGTACAAGGAGGAGGGGATGCATCAGCTGGTCCATCTACTGAAGCACCATATTCCATATCTAACTGGTTGAGTCTTAACAGCTTTCAACCGTCTATCATTGATACTAAACTATTAGGACAGGTCCGACTACGAATTCAACTTGACGGAGCAAACTGTCTAGTCGGAGGAGGAATATTCACACTATCAGACATTTCATTCAGTGTCGACACAATCTCGATTGATGACGGGATATTTGATGCAATGCATAACGCATTTTTATCTAGCGGAGGGGTATACGAGCTAAGCTTCCGCGATTACTTCAGTTTCAGTTCCGCTGCAACTTCCTATAGTCAATCAACTAAATTTAGTGTATCTTCTCAATCGGTCAATAGGGCATGGGGGACTTTTGTGGCACAGAGTCCATCAGGTGGGCTTGATGGAGTTACAAAATCGTCTAATACCTTCACAAGAAAAGCTACTGGAATGGGAAGCGCGCAATTTAATCTAAATGGCGTATACACGCCTGATTTCCGTGCGAATCCGGGTCAGTGTTTTGCCCTAACGCAGTCATCATATAATCAATTACAATCAGCAGATGGAGGAAGCCATCCTTACTGTGATACTTATGCTAAATGGCGTGACAACTTTTTTTGCCTAAGTTGCAAGTTCTGTCATAACGATGATTCTTTCCTATCTGGCGTGGACACCAGGGGTAATTCAAGCATAGGGTCATTTGACACGCAGAGCATAGGTGGTGCAGCTGGTGCCGAATCACTAACAGCCCTTGTTTTCATCGAATGTGGTTCCATGTTGAGAATCGGGGCTGGTAGACAACTCGAATTAGTACTCTAACTGTTTGGTTAGCTTTGCTAACAAAATATAAAACATATCTAACAATAATATAAATGAACCCTGTACCAAAACATATAACAAAGGTGTTCAGTTTTGAGGCCATAGGTGATACTATTTTTTCCCCCAGAAGCCAATGCGTATTCGAGATAAATGAAGGGATTTGGGATTTGAACAGCGCGAAGATAATGTTTACAATGAATTCACTAGGAGTAGCGCCTCGTGGGATTGGATGTATGATCAGTACTCTTTCAGTATATTTTGATGATGTCCTAATTCAAACAATAAATGAGTATAATCATTTGGCTAGGATGATGGACGTACACAACTCGACACAAACCTCAACTAATATGTTTGGGAATAATCAAGCAGTCGACATTGTTGCAGAGACAGATCGGATACCGTTCGTGATTGATAAATTCCATGGTATCCTAGGAACTAAGGACTGTATTGTTAAAGGCAAAATCAGAATTGTTATTGAGTGGGCAGATGCCGTGGTGCTGTTAAGAGACAATGTATCTGTTGGATATGAAATTGTATAACCAACACTCATTATCAAAAGTGAAATAGAAGACAACGTATCCGATATAATTGAATTCGATAATTTCACCAGTCAATTTCAACTCAATGAATCCGAAAATCAAACAACAAATATCTTTGTTGGGTCGCGTGATATTGAATATGTCTTGGCTACTTTTTACAGTATGATTATTATAAAAAGGTATCTACACAAGATTATAATGGGACGAGTTACTTATTTAGTCATGGATTAAAAGAGATTCATCTTCAAAGTAATCCAGTTTATGTAGGATTTAGTATTAACAATATACCTCTCGCAAATCATCCTATTCCTTATGATAAAGCAATAGAATACCTGGATTTCATATTCGATAACGAAAATCGTGCGATCGAACACCTCATGACGCACACTGTTGACGGGACATTATTGATGAGATTTCCCCCAACTATTTCATCTTACCAATGGGCCTGTGGGCTACCTATTGATATAGAGAATGAAGAAGATATCAATTATGATATTTCATTCTATTCAAACGGAAACAATAATATAAAAAATTACTCACTTTTATTCGTGAAATACAACAGTCTTCTAGAATTAGATAATGACGAAACGGGTTCAAAATATATTTACACAAAGTAATATATAACATGAACAAATATATGTTACCTCTCTGCATCGAGTCCTGGCCGAAAAAAACACAGTACAATCAACCAGCAACAAACTTTATTGGCAGACGAACAATACGCACACCCTTACATGAATCAGACCTTCTCTGGGGAAGACCTATTCCAAGGAAGCCTAATGCAGTCAAAATACTCCGAACTCTCCCAGTATATCCCAAATTCCAATAAATTATTTGTAAAACCTATTTAATTTTTCTAATTAATTCTAATCTTTTCTAATGTAAAATCACATATGGAGAATATAGAAGAAGATAGCAACCTATTAGAAGACACTGAAGTGATACCAGTCAAAGCTAAACGAATTATGTCCGAGAAACAGAAAGCAGCATTGGCTATCGCCAGAGAAAAAGCATGGGCAAAAAGGCGGGAATTAGGAGAGATTACACGACAGGATAAAGAACTGAAGATTCAAGAGAAAGAAGTCCAAAAACAAGAAAAAACGGCAGAAATGACACGTCGCAAAAACACTGTCTTTAAAAAGCTGAAGAAGGATGTGGTTGTTGCTCTAGACAGTTCAGACGAAGATCAACAGATGGTAACAGATTCTCAATCAGAAGAAGAAGAAGGAGAGGTACAACAGATATCAAAATACATTGAAAAACGTCTGAAGGTCACCAAAGCTAGGCCAATACTTACTCAAGAAGATACTGTACAACTTCTTAGGGAAAAAATATTAAACGAGGGCAAACGAGTCGCTTACCAATCACTCTTTCCTGGTCACACATGTCCATTTTGATTAATATTCTACAATGTAATTAGTGATGAATATTGTTGAGAACGCAGTAGCAAATTTCAGTCATAAACCACTCCAATACAAAGCAAACAAGTATCCACAGTCCCTCAATTCAGCTCTGCCACGTAATTATTTTGTGTCACTCCTCGTCGGCTCCAGGGGAAGTGGGAAGACGTACAGTCTCTGCAAATTATTGAAACAATACGAGATTTATGGATTTAATGGCAAACAAGATATGAGAGTTATAGTAATTTCCCCGACACATGATGCTAACCCTGTATTTAATTGCTTGAAAATTGATCCAAATGATATCATTTCAGAATATTCAGGCTCCAAACTTTTAGAAGTGATTGAAAACATAAAACTTGAAAAGGAAAATACAGAAGAATGCAGCAGGCAGATGATTGTTTATTCCAAGTTTATGAAAGGCAACATAGACGGATTATCATATGAAGAAATCGATTTCCTTGACAGAACCGGATACCAACGACCTACCTGCAAGTACCCAAACGGTTGTGTGGTATATCTCATATTAGACGACCTTGTTGGCAGTAGCGCATTTAAATCTGTTGGTAAATCAGCCTTGACTAATTTGGTTCTCAAGAACAGACATTTGGGTATAAACATAATGATATGCACACAGAATCTCAAAGCAATCCCTAAGTCTATACGAACCAATACAAGTCTTTTTGTGCTATTCAAGTTTGCCAGCACTAAGATCTTGGAGGATGTATACGAAGAAGTAAGTAGTTCTATCAATCTACAGAAGTTTGAATCACTCTATCTGCACGCAACGGGAAACGAACATGATGCACTTGTGATGGATTTTACACAAGACAAAAGCCAAAGGTTCAAAAAGAATTTCGACATCATTCTCAGCTTACAGTAAAATTATTTTTCTGAATTATTGTTAAACAATGGCGGCTATCACAAATGAATATAGACAGACCAATGATTACAAGTATCTGAAAGCAGCAGTATTGGACTTGTCACCCGGACTGCCCGAATATTTAGTGGATTCCTGCATTTCCCTACATATTGCTAAACCACTCATGTATAGGGACAAAAAACTTATACGGAAAGATATGAATAAGCAGAAAAAATCGGTTTCAAACGAGGTCTTGGAAGGTTTGGTCACTGTAGAAAATGAAAAATGTACAGTAATATAAATGGCTTGGCAGAGAGTAACGTTATTTAGCTCATATAATACATCAACGCAGAATTACCAATTAAAACTAAATTGCGACCTGCCATACAATGAAAAGGGATACCAGCTGGCTGTCGAATCATTTACCACTGCAAGTAAACCAGGGCCATTCTGCATGAGCGCAAATGGCATCTTCGCTCAAACCTCCTTTGATAATTCAGTGAATGGAGAGAGAACAAACCTGCTTTTAGGAGGGGAAACCCACAGTATTGTTAAGACAATTACAAGCAATACACTAGGTCACAAGCTAATCCCGTCTCTGAAAAATCAACAATTAAATATAACAGTCTACGATGCCGCTGGAAATCTGTATGTTGGATTCCCAAATTTCATTCTATCAGTTATTATCTACGAAATGATATAATGGCACCCATTGTTGTCAAAACTCAATTAATATACATCAGTTCACAATACAGAACATCTGGGACACCAGATAATTTCACAACTAGTCTACCTGCAGGGATCTTACATAACGAATTCGGTGGTCGTACTAAAATAACCGTTACGGATTTAATAATCAATAGATGTTTCTACAGTATTCGGGCCAGTAACAATGACTTCAGTGTTGTTAATAATGGGACAAAGACATCCGTTAGAATCCCTATTGGAAACTACGACCTGGACCAATGGTTAGCAACACTGAACACTTTACTACCAGGCTGGACCATAAGCCACAATGAAATAAACGGATTATGCACTTTTAACACACCTGGTCCAAATTATGGGTTTGAATTCAAAGATAAAAGTTCATATTTATTTGGGTTCCTCCCACATGATAAGCCAATTGGATCACAGATTATTAGCAACTTTCCATTGCGTTTGAATTTAGAAAGTTTCCTGACAATTCATCATAACCTCCCAAAGGTAACTAACTCGGCTGTGAATAATTTCCGTCAAACCAATGCACAGGAATCAGATGTATTAATAAGGGTCCCTGTTAATGTCCCTAGTTTTGCCAACATCATTTATCAAAATGTGAATGACGATTTTAGCTTCTACACCAGCGCGTCTCACGTGTCAGAACTGGAATTATCAATCAAGGACGAACACAAAGACGAGATAGGACCTTTCCCCTACGACTGGAGCATTACTTTGAGGATAGATTATGAATCCAAAAACGATCCTATAGAATCGATTTTATCAATTTTGAAAAACCTAAACGATAAAATTACCTTACTTGCACTGAAATAAATATCCAGGGCTATTATATAATATGGGCATCTTTGATTCAATCAAATCTTCAGTTGGACGCGCAATTGGCTCATTTGGAAACGTAGTGAGAAGGGTAGCTGATTTTGGGGGCAATGTAGCCCGGAAGGTTGGACAGTTCTCTATACCGGTGTCTAACGCCGCAGCGGGGATAGCTGACATGTTGGGACAAGGAGGCGTAGCGGATGGGATCAGAAGTGTAGGGTCTGCTTTACATGGTTTTTCACCGGAAACAGAGAAAATCCTGTCTAAAGCTAGCGGGATCGGGAGAGTAGCGCAGGGCATAGGCAAAGTCATGATATAGCGGCGTTCCGCTAACCAACTTCCTCATCCTGCGCGGAGAGTAGAAAGGTGTAACAAAGTGTAATGAATCGTATTTTGTCGTATTTTGTCGTATTTTGTCGTATTTTGTCGTATTTTTTCTTATCTATTCGCGGGACACACGTCAGCTCTCGAATCTTAGGCGAATCGCGTCAGCTCCCGACACGCAGTGATGGTCGCGTCAGCTCCCGACACGCAGTGATGGTCGCGTCAGCTCCCGAATCTTAGGCGAATCATCCATGCAAAATCACGGTACTGCTGCCACGGTATTGCACGGGAAAATCTACCGGACATCCTCCGAGATATAATTCGTGCGGAGGGACTATCGGAAGGACCCCTACTGGGTTTTTGAAGTAAAATGAAGTTATCGAAAAAGACCCGAAGACCGGCGTGCTCCACCACTTATTATATTATATTATATTATACTAGTACGGTAGCCCGTGTGGCCGGTGGCCACCCCCCACCCCCACCCCCCCACCCAGGCCATGGGTCCTAGTCTGGTCTGGGTTACATTACGGGTAACGCCCTTGTATGCCCCCCCTCCCCCCCCCACCCCCCCACCCCCTCCCTTACACACAGTCAAGAAATCAGCCATCTCAGCCCTTGCTCGACGCTCCCCTGCCTCCCCCAAACCCACCCACACACACACACACACTTATTCCCCTACTGCTTCAGGTGTGGCCTCCCACCCTGTCATACACACATACCATCCCCCCCCCCCCCCCCCCCCCATTCTGACCTCTCCCTACCCCTCACCCACCCCATCCACACGCACTCTCTTTCTCTCACCTTACCCCCCACCACCCTCCCTTCCCCCAACCACCAACACGCACACACAATCTTCATCTCCCTACCTCGTACCCTTCACTTCACCCTGTGGGATTCAATCGTGCAGAAAGAGGGACCCGCTGTGCTTCGAACCTACCAACATTGCGAGCGCTCAGATTCCGATCGCCCCGAGAACACCGGACCGGTGCAATTGCATGGCGACAAACCTGCAGCTTCGTCTTTTCGTACAGTGCCCCAGTTGAGACTCGGTCAATTCAGAACAGCAAAAATCGCAGCAACGTACTTCATATTCTATACAAGGAAAAGAGCTTGCAAAGATGGGATGATCGTGGCAAGCGCGAGAGTGTCCAGGGGGACGGAATGGCCATGGCGATCTGAACAGGGTAAATAATCGCAACTGGATGCCAATCACTACGAATGTGATGCGATGGCATGGCAAAATTGCGCATGCGTGAGATGAATGGTGGCAACGCTCGCAGACGGAGAAAAAAAGCATCACGATATGAAGGTCTGGCTTGATTATGATCCTGGCATAACTCCTCAGGCTGGGCAGCATGGTCTTGGCGCCTGGATTGGTTACCAGCTTCGTGTTCCTCCTCAGGCACGGTAGCTCGTTCCTGACTCCTTGCGAGATTACCAGCATGACGTAGCGCCAGCCAGCGCGGGCATCACGTCGACGCTTGTTGGCTATTTCCCTGTCTTCCTTGCTCTGGCAAGCTCGCTTTGAGCGCTGGCTGGCGGTGTTGCGGGCCCTCCTGCCCATTAGGACCGTTGCCATGCATCATGGTTGCATTATCCGTGAAGAACTGAAAGCTATTATTCCGAGCGCCATGCCAAGCCATTTGAGGGTCGGCTGGTGACCTCCGAGGAGAGGATCTTCTGATTCTAAATGTCTTGCCGTCATAGTATCGGAGGCAGTTGTGGACATGCTATGAGCGCGCGCGCTTAGCTTAGCGAATCTGCAGTTTTGGTATTTGAAAATTCCGCTAGGCGGGGAGTTGCTAGTTGGGTGAACGAAAAGTCGGTTGCAAGTCGGTTACACTTCGCACGCCCATGGCACGTGGGCACGCGATGATGACACCACCACGACCACCACGACCACCGCGACCACCACGACCACGACCATGATTTCTTTATATATATAGATTATGCTAGCCCAGGCCCAACCTAGGTGTCAAAGGTGTGACAGAGGGCTCAAATCACTTCACTTGCATTTCAAAAATCACGACGGTGTGACAGAGGGCTCAAATCACGAAGGTGTGACAGAGGGCTCAAATCACTTCACTTGCATTGCAAAAATCACGACGCCTGGCCCATTTCCGGCAAAACTTTTACACCCGAACATCACACCCGCCCTGAGTCCCTCAATTTGCGATGCGTTGCGAGAAAAACAAAAAAGCATAGGAGCTGGTCTGCCACTCATACGGTCATACCGTATTTTAGTATTTACATGCATTTGTGTGGGGTGGGTGGGTTGGTGGGTTCAGAGTGGGGGCTGATTTGGGTGTGAGATAGAACATAGGAACTGGCCTCCCACTCTTACCGTGTTTTAGTCTTAACACACTGGGTCATTAATCATGAGCTATTGCTGCCCTCTGTTTCTTGGTCAAAGAAAGTGCTGTCAACAAAAGTGTCCAGTTGCTTGCAAGGGGACTGCATTTGGGGGGGATGGGCTGGGTTGGGATAGGGCAGATAGGTTGGGCTAGGATGGGGTGGATGGGTTGGGCTGGGCTGGGGCGGATGGGATGGGTTGGGCTGGGATAGGCTGGGTTGGAGCAGATGGGATGGGTTGGGATGGGCTGGGATGGGATGGGTTGGCTTGGGGCGGATGGGCTGGGTTGGGATGGGTCGGGTTGGGATGAGCTGGGTAGGGTTAGGATGGGCTGTGTTGGTGCGGATGGGTTGGGCTGGGATGGGTTGGGATGGGTTAGGACGTATGGGCTGGGTTGGGATGGGATGGGTTGGATGGGTTAGGGCGTATGGGCTGTGTTGGGCTGTGTTGGGATGGGCTGTGTTGGGATGGGTTAGGGCGTATGGGCTGGGTTGGGATGGGTTAGGGCGTATGGGCTGGGTTGGGATGGGCTGGGTTGGGGTGTATGGGCTGGGTTGGGATGGGTTATGAGGTATGGGCTGGGTTGGGATGGGCTGGGTTGGGGCGAATGGGATGGGATGGGATGGGGTGGATGGGATATGTTGGGATGTGCTGGGTTGGGGCGGATGGGATAGGTTCAGGGTTGGGTTGGAGCGGATGGGTTCAGAGTTGAGTTCAGGGTTGATTGGTTGGGTTTGGATGGGTTGGAGCAGATGGAATGGGATGGGATGGGTCGGGCTGGGTTGGGGCGGATGGGTTGGGTTCAGGGTTGGGCTAGGCTGGGCTGGGTTGGAGGGGATGGGATGGGTTGGGGCAGCTGGGCTGGGTTCAGGGTTGGGTTGTGTTGGCTGGGTCGGGCTGGGCTCAGGGTTGGGTTGTGTTGGCTGAGGTGGTCTGGGTTCAGGGTTGGGTTAGGCTGGGCTGGGTTGGAGGGGATGGGCTGGGTTGGGGCAGCTGGGCTGGGTTGGTCTGGGTTCAGGGTTGGGTTGTGTTGGCTGAGTTGGTCTGGGTTCAGGGTTGGGTTGGGTTGGCTGGTTTGGTTGGTTTGGGTTGGCCAGCCAACCCAAGCCAAGTAATGAGGGCAAGCAGATGCTTTGTTTCCAACACTCGCCAATGATGACAGTTGACCACAGTCAGAGTCAAAACTGCACCCAGAAAACATCACCCAGAAAAGAAAAAAGGCAGGAAGATGTCGTGTTTCTGTTTACCCCCCCCCCCCCCCCCCCTCCCCCCCCACACACACACCATCTGCCCCCCCTCCCCCCACCCTATCTACCCTAACACTCACAAATGCTGAGAGATCCCCATGGCCAGTGCCGCACAAAAATAACCCAGACAACTGCACCCTACAAACCCGAAACTGCCCGCAGCAAACCCAAAACTGTACCCAGAAAACTGCACCCAGAAGAATGACCCAGAAAAACTGCACCCAAAACAAATCACTCAGAAAAGAAGAAAAAAAGCAGCAAAATGTCCTGTTTCTAACAATCACGAATGCTGAGAGATCCCCATGTCCGGTGTCACACATCTCAACGTTGTCGTCCACAATCTCTTCCCCATCACATGACAGTTGCGAAGTCTCTTCCCCACCACTTCCACACCCTTCCTGAGCTCCCGCCTTGGGCTCTCCACACAAACCCTGGCACCCAGAAAAAAATCACCCAGAAAAGAAGCAAAAAGCGGAATGATGTCATGTTTCTAACACTCACGAATGCCGAGAGATCCTCAATGTCGATGTCGATGCCCAACTCGTCGTTCTCCTCCTCCGTCCTACTCACAACAAACAAGGTCACTCCTCCTCCGTCCTACTCACAACAAACAAGGTCACTCCTCCTCCGTCCTACTCACAACAAACAAGGTCACTCCTCCTCCGTCCTACACACAACAAACAAGGTCACTCCTCCTCCGTCCTACTCACAACAAACAAGGTCATGAGCTGGAGGCATGCGTCACCCAGATGACCACAGTCAGTCAAAACTGCCCCCAGAAAACCCCAAACTGCCCCCAGAAAACCCAAAACTATACCCAGAAAACTGCACCCAGTCAAAACTGCATCCCAGAAAAATCGGCCAGAAAAGAAAGGAAAAAACAGGAAATTGTCGTGCTTCTGACACTCACGAATGCTGAGAGATCCTCAATGTCGATGCCCAACTCATCTTTCTCCTCCAATGTCCCGCTCACATCAAGCAAGGTCATAAGCTGGAGGCATGCATCACCCAGATGACCACATTCAGTCAAAACTGCCCCCAGCAAACCCCAATCTGTACCCAAAAAAGTGCACCCAGTCAAAACTGCACCCAGAAGAATCAGCCAGAAAAATCGCCCATAAAAGAAAGCAAAAAGGAGGAAACTGTCGTGTTTCTGACACTCACGAATGCTGAGAGATCCTCAATGTCGATGCCCAACTCATCTTTCTCCTCCAACGTCCCGCTCACATTAAGCAAGGTCATAAGCTGGAGGCATGCGTCACCCAGATGACCACATTCAGAGTCAAAACTGCCAAGCAGGACATTTGAGCTAAGCAGGGCAATATCACCAGTGGTCTTGAAACCCTCGGCTGGACCCGGCAGATCAGTGGTATGCTGAGGAGCTGAAGAATGAGCTCCGAATTGGTTGGAGAGCATGGTAAGGCTGGCCCTTGTGCGGGGGCTAGCATCTGTGCCCTGCTGCTGCTCAGACTGGCAGTTCCACTGCTGGATTAGACTTAGGACGCCGACCTGACTGATTGACTGACATGACAGTTGAGAAGTCTCTTCCCCACCACTTCCACACCCTTCCTCAGCTCCTGCCTTGGGCTCTCCACCCCCCCCTGGCATCAGCGCCGGACCCACCCATCCTGTGCTCTCCATGGAGCTGCAGGTGCCCTCGGTAGCTTGCATTATTTGGTGGCCACAGGACTGGCTGTCCAACCGGTCCTGGGACCCCGTGCTATTAGTAGCTTGCATCATTCGCTGGCCAGAGGCCTGGCTGTCCAAGCGGCATTGGAAACCCACGCTCTCAGCACTGGTTCTGGCACTGGGCAGTTGGCAGCCAGAGTCCTTGCTCTTGTTAGCTTGCATCGCTTGTTGGCCAAAGGCCTGGCAGATCACACTGGTATTGGTACTGGGCAGTTGGCACTGGGACTGGGATCCCAAGTTACCTAGTGAATACTGACCACGGACGCCACATGACTTATTCATTCTTTTGTGGTGGAAACCTGCCGCAGGACTGCCGGATGCATGACTGTCACGGGAGTGCTTTCCATGCCTCACATGAGTATCTTGATTAGCATCAATTTGACTGAAGTCTGCATTTCGGTTGTGCTTGGATGGATTGCAACTCCAGAACTCAGTCTCCTGCTCGGGAGAACTTGTTAGGCGGAAGTCTGTATTTCGGGTTTGCTCGGATGGAGTAAAACTCGAAAACTCATTATCATGCTCGGGACTCAATTGGCAGAAGTCTGAATTTTGGATCTGCTTGGACTCGGGGCAACTCAAGAACTCTACGTTGACGTCAATCTCCTCGGTCTCGGACACGGCTACGTCACGGATATCCGAGGACAGATGGCGGTTCAGGTATGATCTTTCTACTGACAGTCCGGTAAGAGTGGACCGCCTAAGGGGCGGCAAGCTGTGAGGGAGCACCTCCAGGGTCTGATTTGCCATGATACAGTAACGTTGGTACCGGGGCCTTTCTTCAATGCGAGGCTGTCTATTCCCAATCATGGCTGCGGGGAGATGAACGAGGAGCAGTGGCTGTAGAAGTGCAATGGCTGTGGAAGAGCTATGGCTGTGGGAGAATGCACAAGCAGAATTGCTGTGGCTGTGGCAGGGCTACGGCTTCAGAAGTGATATGGATGTGAGAGGATGGAAGAGGAGCAGCGTTCTTTCGCTATCTAGGCTTGGATGACACGGACAAATGTGGATGAACAGAAAATAAGAGTGTGGCGGTAGCGCTCGGGCTGTGGCGGAACAGAACAGAAGAGTGTGGCGGTAGCGCTCGGGCTGTGGCGGAACAGGACAGAAGAGTGTGGCGGTAGCGCTCAGGCTGTGGCGGAACAGAACAGAAGAGTGTGGTGGTAGCGCTCAGGCTGTGGCGGAACAGAACAGAAGAGTGTGGCGGTAGTGCTCAGGCTGCAGGCAGGAGGGGGTGGGGGTGGGGGGGCAGTGAGGAGTGATGGAGTAGGTAGAAGGGGAGCAGGCAGGTGGGGGGCAGTGAGGAGTGATGAAGTGGGTATGGGGGGGCCAGGCAGGGGGCAGGCAGGTAGGCAGGAGGAGGGCAGTGAGGAGTGATGAAGTAGACAGGCAGGGGGCAGGCAGGTAGGGGGTAGGAAGGTAGGGGACAGGCAGGTAGGGGGCGGGCAGGTAGGGGGCGGGCAGGTAGGGGGCAGCCAGGTAGGCAAGAGTGGGGCAGTGAGGAGTGATGAAGTAGACAGGTAGGGGGCAGGCAGGTAGGGGGCAGGCAGGAGTGGGGTAGTGAGGAGTGATGAAAGAGGTACGAGGGGAGCATGCTGTTATGGGGCTAGCAGGTAGGTAGGCAAGAGTGGGAGCGGCAGGAAAGTAGGGGGCAGGAGGGCAGGTTGAGTGAAGGCATTAAGAGGGCAGGCAGGCAGGCGAATAGGGGGCAGGCAGGTAGGCAAGAGGAGTGAAGGCAGGTAAGAGGGCAGGCAGTCAAATAGGGGGCAGGCAGGCAGGCAGGAGGAGTGAAGGCAGGTAAGGGGGCAGGCAGGTAGGCAGGAGGGAGGCAGGCAGTCAAATAGGGGCAGGCAGGCAGGCAGGAGGAGTGAGGGCAGGTAAGGGGGGGGGCATACAAGAGGGGGCAGGCAGGCAGGCAGGCAGGCAGGCAGGCAGGCAGGCAGGCAGGCAGGCAGGCAGGCAGGCAGGCAGGCAGGCAGGCAGGCAGGCAGGAGGAGTGAAGGCAGGTAAGGGGGGGGCAGGCAGGTAGGCAGGAGGGGGGCAGGCAGGCAAATAGGAGACGGGTAAGAAGGAGGAGTGAAGGCAGGTTAGGGGGGGGTAGCTAGGAGGGAGGCAGGAAGGCAGGCAGGCAGGAGGAGTGAAGGCAGGTAAGGGGCAGGCAGGTAGGCAGGATGGGGGCAGGCAGTCAAATATAAGGGCAGCTGGATGGGGGCTGCATGGTAAGCAGGAGGGGGGCAGGCAGGAGTGATGAAGTAGGCAGGAGGAGTGAAGGCAGGTTAGGGGGCAGGCAGGAGGGGGGCTGGGAGGTAGGCAGGAGGGGGGCAGGCAGTCAAATAGGGGGCAGGCAGGAGGAGTGAAGGCAGGCAGGGGGGCAGGCAGGAGGGGGCAGGCAGGTAGGGGACAGGCAGATAGGGGACAGGCAGGTAGGGGGCAGGCAGGTAGGGGGGCAGGCAGGTAGGGGGCTAGCAGGATTGGGGTAGTGAGGAGTGATGAAGGAGGTAGGGGGCAAGCAGGTAGGCAAGAGTGCGGCAGGCAGGAGTGATGAAGAAGGTAGGGGTCAGGCAGGTAGGTAGGGGGCAGGCAGGAGTGGGGTAGAGAGGAGTGATGAAGGAGGTAGAAGGGGAGCAGGCTATTAGGGGGCTAGCAGGTAGGCAAGAGTGGGGCAGGCAGGAGTGGGGTAGTGAGGAGTGATGGAGGAGGTGTGTGTGGGGGGGGGGGGGGGCAGTCTATTTGGGGCTAGCAGGTAGGGGGCAGGCAGGTGGGGGGCGGGCAGGTAGGCAAGAGTGGGGCAGGCAGGAGTGATGAAGGAGGTAGGGGGCAGGCAGGTAGGTAGGGGGCAGGCAGGAGTGGGGTAGTGAGAAGTGATGAAGGAGGTAGGAGGGGAGCAGGCTGTTAGGGGGCAGGCATGTAGACAAGAGTGGGGCAGGCAGGAGATAAGGAGGAGGTAGGAGGAGGGGGGCAGGCAGGTAGGCAGGAGGGGGGCAGGCAGGCAAATAGGGGGCAGGGAGGCAGGAGGAGTGGAGGCAGGTAAGGGGGGGTCAGGCAGGAGGGGGGAAACCAGGAGGGGGCAGGCAGGCAGGAGGAGTGAAGGCATGTAAGGGGTCAGGCAGGAGGGGGGCGGGAAGGCAGGCAGGAGGAGTGAAGGCAGGTAAGGGGTCAGGCAGGTAGGCAGGAGGAGAGGCAGGCAGTCAAATAGGGGGCAGGTAGGAGGGGGGCTGCTAGGTAGGCAGGAGGGGGGCAGGCAGGAGTTATGAAGTAGGCAGGAGGAGTGAAGGCAGGTAAGGGGGCAGGCAGGAGGGGGGCTGGGAGTTAGGCAGGAGGGGGGCAGGCAGTCAAATGGGGGGCAGGCAGGTAGGCAGGAGGAGTGAAGGCAGGTAAGGGGGCAGGCAGGAGGGGGTATTGAGGAGTGATGACGAATAGAGGGGGTGGGGGAGCAGATTGGAGATTTTTTAATGACAAGAAAGCTGGCAGACCAGGCAGGGCCAATCAGGGCGTGAGCGGCGGAGGGAGGGTGGGGTGGGATGGAGGTTAGGTTAGGTTAGGTTAGGTTAGGTTAGGTTAGGTTAGGGCAGGGCAGGGCAGGGCAGGGCAGGGCAGGGCAGGGCAGGGCAGGGCAGGGCAGGGAAGGGAAGGGAAGGGAAGGGAAGGGAAGGGAAGGGAAGGGAAGGGAAGGGAAGGGAAGGGAAGGGAAGGGAAGGGAAGGGAAGGGAAGGGAAGGGAAGGGAAGGGAAGGGAAGGGAAGGGAAGGGAAGGGAAGGGAAGGGAAGGGAAGGGAAGGGAAGGGAAGGAAGGAAGGGAAGGGAAGGGAAGGGAAGGGAAGGGAAGGGAAGGGAAGGGAAGGGAAGGGAAGGGAAGGATACTATACTACTCTTCCGCGGTGACTTACTATGACTTTTGCGCAGGCCGTACACCGGTAGAGCATGCCTTTAAGAAACGAATCTCCTCGAGGGAAGTACGGAAGCCTTCTGCAAGTCATGAATGAGAAGTGGGGCGCGATATCATTTAATGCAGGGAGGGCGAAGCGTCAGCAAGTACGGCAGCCAACTAGTAAGGCAACAGTAGGGTTCCGGAACTCGAAGGAAGTAGCTAACGACATTATTGATGATGGACATCCAAACACGCCCGCGACTTGGCAGTGTTAACGAGGACTGGAATTCTGAAAAGGATCACTCTCGTTTTTAGCTAGAAGTTCAAGATAAGGTATGGAAGGTTGCCGCTCTCGTACGATGACAGTGAGGCATACGCAAGGCATACGCAAGGCATACGCAAACACAGCATCAACTGGCTCTAGCTACATGAGAAAGAGGAAAAACTAGACCTGGTATGAAACGGCAGTAGGCCCCAGGGGGTGCCAAGTGTCAAAGCATTCGTTATGTAACTGGGTTATTATGTAACTGGGTTAGCATCGAGATTTCGGGGGTGGGGTGGGGTGGGGTGGGGTGGGGGGGGGGACTAGGTTCCCAGCCCCAGCCTCAGAGCTCAGGCCCAGGTCAGGAGGGAAATATAAAAAAAAAAGATAACGCCTGGAGGGGCGTGGTGTTAAGGGGACCCTCCCGTACGCCGCAGCTGGGGAAAGTCACCATGGCAGACATAGTAAGTGTCACCCTCCAGGCGGGAGGGACTCCTTCATGCGACGTGTGGCAAGAATGCTGGTACAGGAGGCGGTAGATTCTCTGTGCAGCTTAGAGATGAGTTTGTCTACGTGTTCGCGACTGATCCCTAAGGTGGAGAGATTGGTAATAGTTGTGATTGGTATGGTACCAGTGGTACCTATGGTGAAGACTAGGTAGTGTACAAGGAATCCTTGTTGTTGAAGGATACATTGGAGCTCCTTATGCTGAACGCTCTTTTCCTGGAATTTGATTTGGTGGTTAGTGTCTGAGCAGTAGCCCAGTTCAACTAGGTATGCTTTTCTTGGTTTGGATTCGTCGTCAATGAGGAGGAGATCAGGCCTGTATTTATTTCATGTGGCTTGGGGAAGATCAGGGGGTTTGAGGGTGGTTGGGGGTCTTGTGGGAATGTCGGAGGTCGCTTCACAAGTGCCTGCATCCATGTACATGGGGAGAGCCCCCAGAGCTCCTTTGGCTACTGCCTTTTGGATGAGTTGGACCGCCTTATTATGTCTGTTAATATACATTCCTTTGAAGACAGGGTGGCTGCACCTAGCAAGAATATGGCCAGCTCTGTCCTGTGCTTTGCGACAAAGAGGGCAGTTATCATCAGAGGGGGGGCTAGTGCTAGTACCATAGGGGCGTTTGTATCTGTACTTTGTATCTGTACGCCAATTTCCTAGTCCATAAGCGTCCCCACCGAGCCTGAGGGAAATATAAATTACTGCTCCGTCTGCTCCACTAGCGGCTGGTGTCTATGGCTTCATACATGTATCAACTACTCAACGAATGTTTCTCACCAGTCGCTGGCGCCCAAGTGGAAATCAGAGAAATCTGGTGGAAATCCTTCCGCGTATAGGTTGCCGCAATGCTTCACGGTGCATAATCTTTCAGAGGGGATGAACGTAGCTTTGAAATTTACGCGGGGAACCGAACAAGATAAAATAAGTCATACTCGGTCATACTATAGGCAGCGTCAGCAGGCCGCGCTTGCTGCCGTACACCGCGTACGGCTGACGCGAACACGTCCATCAATTATCAAGCGTGTGGTGGCGGGGGTAGGATCCTATGGGGGGGGCTGCACCACAGCCGAAACCCCGATCCGGGATGGCCGGAAGGAGGTCTAGTCCCATCCGCTACACTCCAAATTTTAGGCAGGATGAATATTTATATGTATATCAAGCTCTGGCTATCATGACAAACATGTAGCGAATGGGACTAAACCCTCATCCAGGCCTCCAAACACGGACCAAAAAAGTGTCCCATTTTTGTTTGCAGAAAAAATGTTTTGTATTTCTTTTTTTATGTTCGGTCGACTATTCGACTCAGAAATGGAAAGGGAGAAAAACAAGTTTTGCTAACTGTGGGGGGCCCAAATGGCCTAACAAACGGCCCAAAATGGGCTTTAAATGCAGATTGTGGCATGTTGAGTGCCTTGAACATCTTCTAGGTAGCTTTTTATTACATTTTACTGATCTGTAGGCCTATTGAGGTATTACCGCAATGGTTCCTAAGGGGCTTTAACATGGTTTAGGGGGGTTGAAAAAGGTTATGGGACGTATGGCCCTAAATGGCACGTTATGGCCCCAAATGGCCTAAATGGACTCACAAAGCAGTTTTTTTGCCTCTATGACGCGCTGATTAAACCTGGTACTGTTTTTGTAGAGCATAATATTGAAATACGGCCCAAATGAGGTAAATCTGTGTACAAACATCTACACAAATCCCCTGTGGTTTTCAAATATAGCGGTTGTCTTTATTCACTCAAAAACACAGCAAAAAGCTATAAACCGCATATATTTCGCGACCAGCTCCTCGGCCACTTGGCAGACCAATGCCCCATACATCTATGAATACCTTGTGATGCCTATTGGGAGCGTTTATTACAAATGGGGAGCACAGTACACTGATTTCATGCTTTTAGACACCCATGTTGTCCACCAAGAACAAGCTATACGGTTTGGGCTGGGACCGTTTTTTGAATGCTTGGATACCTCCGTTAGGTGCCCCTCAAAAAGCTGTCAAAAAATTGGGCCGATCGGGCCATGCAGTTTTGAGATACAATAGGCAGAGGCAGGACAGTCAAAAGGACGAACATAAAAGCCTTATAGCCACATGGGCTCGCGCCAAGGTCCAAGGTCGGCAGTTGTGGTACAAGGTCGGTTCCTGGCCCACGAACTCGGCGAAACAGGTCGTGACAGTGGACCACCATGCTTCAGATAGGCCTTCTGGATCATTGCAGCGCGAAATTAGGCCGCGCATCACTACGAATTCCATCGCAAGAGGGGATTCGTACTTTTCCCAAGTACTGGGTCTTCGCCTCCTTGCAGTGGCAAGTGGCAAGCAGCCATCATAATAACTTAATATTACGCGTTTAGATAATTGCGCGCCATGGAGGTCCTCGAAGCGCGCAGTGGAGCTACTTGTTCAAGTATGTTTTTCGGCCCCCCTAAGGCCCAACACGCTCAGTGAGAAAACTTGCGATCGACATGAGCATTGGATCCATTTTATGCTTAAGGGGTTCATTCAACAATTATCTGCGCGTTTAGATTGATGCGATCGCTGCGCGTACGAGACCTCATCATGGCTCGGGTTTTTCGAGACGGGCCGAGCCCTAGCCCTCCCTATGGGGGGTAGGATGGGGGGTAGGATCAGGGGGCAGGATGGTCCAAGATTTTGTCGACGAAGATCCAGGACCCCTGATGCCAGACGAGCGTTTCCGAGCCACATCAACTGCTCAACTGCTAACTGCGAACTTACTACTTGCGAACATGCAAATTGCGCGTAATGTTACATTCGAATTACGCAATTGGTAACCTGTGCCATTCCGTCCTCCGAATCTGCCCAACGTACTTGCTATTAGTAGCTACCCAAGTACCAATCGTTCTTAATGCGGACCTGCGAAGCTGCATACGTAATAACTAACTATTTACTCAAGTGGGTAACACCACCCTGTGCACCTGCGGAGCTTCGACCTGCGCAGCTTTATTTGAGCTTCGTGCTTCGATCTAGGGGGCAGCGGCGGTGCACAATTGGTAGCCACACATGTCCCGCGCGGCAGCGCCCGGCTGGCTCTGATCAGACGCCTTCATCAAGCACACATCAAACGGCCAACCCAATGCCTACCGACCCGCGCCAGAGGTATCCTACACACCACCCCGAAACAGGTGCCCCGAACCCACAACAAATACGCACCTCAATCGGCTTGGGGCCGACCCCCTGGGCCGACCCCTGCCCCAAGCCGACTGAACTTACATGAGCTCACAGACTTCAATACGAGGGGCGAGCGGTCAATATGTAATCGGTCTTGTTATCTTATGTCATATGTCCTCCTCCTTATTATGTCATGCTCCTTATGTCATCCTCCTCCTCCTTATGTCATCCTCTTGCATGGAGCATCCTGTCGCGTTCCCGGCAGGGGCGGGGGCAGGGGGCGGGGGGTCGGGGGGGCAGGGGGCGGGAGGGGGCATGGAGTCTCCTCGAGTCTCCTCGGAAGTACGCGCGAGTACGCGGACGCTCAGGCCATAAACCCTACGTCGTACGGGTTTTAGGCGAGTACGGGCCGTACAGCACAATTCAGGCATAGTTGTAAGCAGAGAGACAAGTTCTCAGGTTGCAAGACGCCCGTACAAAGATAGTCGCAAGAGTATATGCAAGCTGTTTGCTTACTGTTTTGCCAAATAGATAAAGCAAGAGATTCTTGACATTCGCATATAGCTACTAGACCAGGAAGGCTTGTAGAAAGTCGTCGCCAAGGGACTCCAAACCCGCGCTTTGTTTGGCCAAGTTTCTCCTTAGGGGAGACAATCCTTCGGTCCCTTCTCCCTCGTCCTTTCCCTGAAGGAGCTGCGTCCCTATCTTGGATAAAAATATACGCGAGACGGAGCCAATTTGAACGGTTTGACGATGTGAGTAGTCAGCAGATCCCGGGAGTATTTTCGAGTTCTACACCGCGCTGGTCGTACTTCGGCAATACGTAAACCGCTGGGGGGCGGCCCAAATAGAATATCTTATCCTTATGCCACGCCTGAAGTCGTCCAGTTGTATTGATTCATATCGTGCAATAACGGATGCCGATATTTCCGACAAGTTCCAGTTCTTCCTGGAAATGGCTGCTCCTGTTGAGGTGACATTCATGATCACGGCTAATCAGCTTCTGCTCCGAGGGTCGAGGAAACGGCGAACGTGCCATGAGCGACGCCGGGAACGGCTGAGGAAAGACTGCTTTGAGGTGCGAATGGATTTACATCCTCCTGTTTTTTATGCTCCATGTATCTTCATTTCTGCTTCTATCTATTAAAAGCAAACAAATAAGGCAACGCCCCGAAGAAGAAGCACTCATGTAACAACCCTACTTCTTGTTAGCATCTACTTGCTTGCTTGACGTCGCTCGACGCGCCTACACGAACCCACAGCGCTCAAGCAATCCTTCGAAAATATTAGTTAATCACACGATTTCTGGACCGTCAGCAGCCAGCTTCCCACTTGCCCTTGCCTTGCATCCGCTTGCTGCTCTTGTCTTTCCTGGCTATTGCCGCAGATCATGAACAACAACGTGAGTTTGGTAGGAGGGTACGTCGACCGCGGATCCTGATCCTAACTACCTTTTCCTCCGACAAACTCGCAGGTTCTGTGCTTGACGTCGAGATGTACGATCAACCTCCATCCCATCTAAATGGCTTCCAGAACCACGTGCTGCCTTGAAGAAGCTCCCGTGGTCTTACTCCCGCGAGTTCTAGGTAGGGTGACGTTTTGACAGTTTTCGGAATTGACAGCACAAATTCTTAAGTATGTACTCTGCTGTTTGTAACTTCCCAACTAGCCACATTAATTGTCATGTCGTCAGTCACCATCCCACACTGGAACATACTTCACCACCTTCTAGCATACCTTGCTTATAAACCCTGCATATCACTACATCCCACTACTTCCTTAAGTTTGACTTCTATGACATTTGTTCACAAGTCAGGATGAAGGAGACAAGTCCAGTCCAGGTTACAAAGAGACTAAATTCTTACATGGCTTTCTCTAGACATTCATAATCATGCCATTGTCCCCTTCATTAATGTAATACCGTAATTTTGCTTTTGGTCACCAGTCGTCATAATGCGCAATGAATGATACCCAATTTGTAAGCCCTCCGCAGAAGGTTAATTATCATACATGTAAATACAATATGATATGTGTGTAACTATCAACCCTGATAAAAAAAAAAAAAAAAATTCATGTGGTTTCCTGTTCAGGACCGAGGCATGGAACATCATCGATTAGTCGCACAAAGAGTGACGCAGGAGCAGCTTCTTGAGGGCATTGAGTGCTTCACCGTACATGGAGCAGGTCCTTTAAAGAAGAAGAAGGACATTGGGCCAGAGAGCATCCTCACTCAGCTTGCTATGGACAAGGAATACAACTGCAAGGACGCTGAAGCTGCAGACATGGCCCCCGTACGCATGCTGGCTCGTGTGTTTAGGAGCGAAAAGTATTACCCAGAGGCCGAGACAGGGGGGGGAGCCAACAGGAGGTTGAAGCCATTTGAGAGATTTGATTAAACTACAAGTAAGTTCCCCTTCTCTTGTTTTCTGTCTCGCTCTGTCATGCCTTTTCGCCTTCCACAATTCCAACTCCCATCTGAATCGGACAACTTATCGATAACGCAGTCTAAAATATGTCTTTCTGTCCCCCCCCCCCCCCCCCCCCCCCCCCAGGTCCTACCTATATGCATTGTCAATTTTGTACTTTGTTACATGGTGAATTGGCTGCTCCGAATGTGACACAAACGAAATTTACGACCATGTCACCTAACATTTGACTGTATCAACCAAACATGAGGCACAACAAAATAGAAGCAATGCCAGTGCCACGTCCATTTACTCATTCTTCTCTACCCCTTTAACTGTACATCAGGAACTGCTTAGATGGGGCTGGTCGCTTCATCGTGTATAGCCAAGAGGATAGCAACTACCAGGCCAAGAATGCACTAGGATCAGAAGTTTGTAGAGAAGGACAACTTATGGAGGGCGTTGTCGCAATATGGACTGATGCATTGGTTTCTTCTTCTAGGCAGCTCCCTGAGCCTGCCACACCTCGCTCATGAGAACTGTATGTATAATATAACAGATAATAGAAATATGGTCGTAGGAAAGTATTGGATTGTTGCATTTCTACTTTTGAGCAGCAGCGTCTAGGCAGCTCCCCTGCCTGCCTGTCCGGCCAAAGCTAGCGCAGTCTGGTGCACCTGGGCGTTGATGCCATCAGTATTTGACACCTGTTCAAATCTGGGCAGATAGCCCAGTTGATAAGTCAAGAGGCTGCCTGGAATCTGCTGTTGGTAGTTGATCCCACACGTCGCCACTCCAACTTAATTATTAGTGATACACTTGCACATTTGAAAACCAGTTTCCCGTGCGATACCCACGGAAACATTACATTGTTTGAAAATGTTTTTTTCATACATACAAAATGCTTATTTTCGTGCGTTTCGTAATCTGATTTTCCAGGCAGTTCACAAAGATACATTTTGAATGCCTGAAGAATCAGATTACGGAGTTTACAAAATTAAGATTTTTCAAATGTATGAAAAATTGAGTTGGAAATGCCTGGGAAATCGTCGAAGGTGTGGTCGTCTTGCATTGAAACTTCCTAACGGGCCTTGATTATTACATGTGTAACTTTTCTTTGATTTTTAAAATTTGTGAAAAATTAGAAAATCGTTTTATCGGCCGTATCGTCTAACGGGGCGACGCTATTAAACAGCAATAATATAGGTTTTCTGGCCTTGATTATTACCTGTGTAACTTTTCTTAGATTTTTAAAATTTGTGAAAATTTAGAAAATCGTTTTATCGGCCGTATCGTCTAACGGGGCGACGCTATTAAACAGCAATAATATAGACCTTCTAGACCATCTTCCACTCAAGCGGCAACCTCACTTCGTAAAAACGACAACGGGTGAGTGCTTCTCTCAAAGACTCCTTTCTCTCCTAGTGTTTCTTGAAATAATAATAATAAGAAGAGGAAGAATTGTGACAAGTCTTTCAGCTATGCTCGAAAGAATCGAGGCGTTTTACAATTTCCGCCAGAGCTTATTTTGCTAGCTTCGGTCATCCCGAGCCTCGCATACTGCGACTAGGTGCTTCGCTGTGCAGCTGCTGTTTTGCCAAGTGAGGGGTGGCTAGTGGGACATCTTTTCTATAATGCTCACGTATCGTACTACCAACAAACCGCCACACAGACCCGCGCTCGCGGAGTTCGTTATCAGCTCGTGGGGGGTACTGGAAGATGGGCGCTATTTCCGAATCGGTACTGACGAACGAACGGAAATGTTTAGTGCGTTGCTATGCCGCAAGGGGTGGCGCGTTTCGTTCCTATCAGCTTGGATAACACTCCGGAGAGTGGACTTTGTGTGTGCAGCACGCCAATCTATAAATGCGGAGACGAGAATAAGTTACAAGCACAGGAGACCCATTAAGGGGCACCAGTGGAGGAAAGGGGGCGGTAGCCTGGAACCTGATCAGGGTACAGGCTAGACAGCGCGTGTCAGAAGAACCGATGACACAGTCAACAGGAAGTCGTCACAGTGTCATAAAGAATGACACAGTCTACGGGAAGCTGACATAGTACTGTCAGGACCGATAGTTCTAAGGGAGTACATAAGGAGTCACCAAGACATAAAACAAGCGAGAGCACCGCTATTCATGCTGATACTCCACCTATGACGCAGGTGACATACAATACTAGTACTCCACCTATGGCACTGGGGACATAGAACCATAACTTGGTAGCAAACAAAAATTATTAAGGAACGGCGGAAAAACAGGAAACCAGAAGAAAGCCTTGTCTAAAATAAAAGGATGAGAAAGGATGAACCAAAAACCACTGTAGTACTCCGAAAATGTAGCAGCAAAATACTTGGGTCATACCGAGCTGAGCTGAGACCAAAATGGAAATGTAACCATTTATGGTAAGCGCAAAAATACTATTCATCCAGAATAGTAGGCACCAAACCAGAAAATCACAGGGAGGCCAAACAGAAATCAATCCTAATACCAAAGGAAGGGGAACAACGGTGACTGAAAGAACCGAGAACTTAACCTAAAGAGAAGACTGAAAAATCGTATATCAAAGTTGGGGAACAACGGTATAGAAAACCCGATCCGGGAATAGGAACCTAACGCCAATCAATGATAACCAAAGAGACGGATTGAAATATCGTGTGAGAGCAGCACACGAGAGAATCAAAGCCTAAAGGATGCAGACAAGAGGACACTAAAGACTACGATGGAAAAAAAAAGTCGATGGAAAAATCCACTACCTTAAAAACTATTCTTAGCATAGAATTCATGACTAGGTTGGGATGAAAAAACCATGATGAACTGGTTTCTCACTCAAAGATGGAAGTAAGAAGATTTATGAAAGTTAATTATCATAAATCCCCAGCTACGGCACTAATGAAAAACATTCTAAGAGGTGGGTATCGCACCGCAAAGAACTCATGCACTCAAGACACACCAAGCGCCTAACCACAAGCAAACCAAACCTGCAGTAACTGAAAAAATCCAAAGGATGCGAAGTTAAAATTTTCAAGAAACTTGTAACCAACAAAGGAAACACAGTTCAATGAACAATAGAAGGGTAGATGTACAACCATAGTACATAAAACCTATTGTCCACCTGAAAAATAGTAAACGCATAAAAAGGACTTCAAAGAATTTACTGCAAAGGAAGGAATGAAAGGGCGCTTGAAATACGATCGGAAGAACAAGAAAGAGGTGAGCGGCGGTACATCTGCAAGTACAACTGCAAGGACATCTGCAAGTACAACTGCAAGATGACCCAGCCCACCAAATTACAGTAAAATCCAAAGGGAAATAACTACTACACTCCACAAAAAGTTCCAATCACATGAGGGGCTGGTGATCTAAAAACAGTGTGGAGTAAAAATAAATAGCTAATCTATGATGAGCTCCACCGAACGAACCATCTGCCTATGGAACTAAGAGTCAGAAACCATCAAGACGCTATAACGGTGGTCTGAATTAAGTACCACCTTCCACCAAAACCAAGAAAGACAGCTGAAAGGAAGCTGCCTAAACAAAGCGTCGTAACGCTCCACCAATCTAGACTACCCTATAAGTCAGTCTAGGAGGTGCTGAGGAATAGGCACTCACACATAGGGCCATGTTAACCTACGTATGAGAACCAGCAGCACCTAAAACAATGAATCCTGGGTTGACTGTAACACCCCAGCCATACGCAGTATCAAGCTAGACCAGTGTTCAAGATCATCACTTACCCATTCGGCAACGGCTACATCATCACATGGGCTTGACCCGAGTAATCCACCAGGGACGACAGGAGGCGTCGGAATTATCGACACCCGCGAGCCATCCGAGGTGGTCGGAGGTTGGCGACTATTAGTCAATGGACCTGATCCAGGTACCACTATGATCGAAGGCTGTCTAAATCCTAAAGCTTCACCGCTAAAACGTGGCACAGAGGAGGGCCTGGCGACCCCCTGAGATTCGGCTAAGATTATAGTTGGATATCCAACTCCCCCCCGCCCTAAAACTTCACACACAATACAGCAAGATCAGGCCCTGGTCTAGAATGCAACAATGATACATCCAGCCAGGCCAGCCAACAACAATTGGGGTTGTTAAAGGGCGTAGGGAATAACCGGTAACACATAACATATCACCGTTTGATGACAGGAGGGATGCAAGCGGGCACGGGGACCCATACTAAAGGGAGAACCCAGGAAGACAGTTTAGAACTGAACTGGAGATAGAGAGTACATCACTACTCACTACTAACTGGCGCAACATTGGAAACCCAAATATAATAACCCTTACTCACCAGGGAATACCCAACCAGTCTACCAAATAATGCCTTTCTAACTAGCTTGTTGCGTGACTGCCCAATACTAAGATTACATAGCAAGGGCAACCAAACAAACGCAACAACGACACATCAGGTGCAACCCCAAAGAAAAGCTCCGAAGGAGTCTTGTCTCCCTAGATGAACACGCGATTGCAAAGATAACACACTAGCACCATGCTGAGCAGTGTCATCATCAACAACTCATGCATGCCCCAACTAATCGAGATCAACCATGCCTCTATACCACTTAACTAAAAATTCCTAAGCCCTATCAGAACTCAAACACTTGAACCCAAACTCACGTAGCTAAGGCACACACCTAAGGGGGGAACCAGGGGCACGGGAAGACAAAGTAGTAACCTCTGTCGAACCACGGAACGCACCTAGATCCTCCACGGCCGCTGGACTAGGGCCAGGACGGCGTCCACTGCGGCCTGTAGCATGGGCGAAGTCCGGCGCTGCGAGTCCTGGGATCACAGAAGGTGGGGAAGCGTTAGGTCGAAGTCGAGATTTGAGGTATGGGAAAAAAGGAGACGAGAATGACAGTGCAGCAAGTCGCACCTGGTGCAGAAAATCGCACCAATGGCAGAAAATCGCAAATCGCAAGGGCAGAATTCGAACATTTATCGCTAGGATGCGAAGAGCAGAGCCGAGGCATGTAAAGGTCCTAATATCCCGCCGTCGATGATCAGTCAATCTCAAGTCCCCCCCTCTATCGCTCGACTCACCCGGTTGGGGGGTAGAGGGAGCAGCACCTGTAGTGGTGCTGACCATACCCCCCTGCTTCCTACCACCTCCAGAATCTCCAGGTCCAGACGCGTAGGTCGTCCTCCTCTGGCGAACCCTACGGCAGTGCCGGCGATCCGCCAGCTTGATCGAAAAAATTCTCCAGAAGGTAGCACAGAGCCACTAGAGCGCAAGCTCATGCCAGTAGCCGACCGTCGGCTGGGCAGAGCAAAGGGGGCAAAGACGACGTAGACATCAGCAGGGAGCTTGGTCGGCTTGGCAACCTCCGGTATGCAGGCAGAGCCTCAAACACCGGAGAAAGGTTAGCGACGTCAAGGACGCGAGCAGACGAAGACGGGGTATCTCCACCGATGTCCAGGCTAGTCGCCGACTTGAGTCTGCACGTCACAGTCATCTACGACAGACGGGAGGAGGCGACAGACGGCAGGGGAGGAAAAAAGGAAGAGAAGATGGAAGGAAGAGGAATGACCGGGGGGGGTTACTTCCACGATGGCGGAAGGACTCTCATGACCGCTAGCAGAGGCAGCTGGTGCACAAACGTCTAGCCAATCATCAAGAGGAGCCGTTCCTCCGTTGGAAGGATTGGTCGCAGCCATCGCTGAGAATGATACTGCGCATCCCGCGCGTCCAGGAAAGACCATCCATGTCATGGAGTTTCTCAAAATGGCGGGAGGTCCTCGCGGAAGTTGCATCGCAAAGCAGTGGTAGTAAATGAAGGGCCGTATAACCTATCAGCTTGGATAACACTCCGGAGAGTGGACTTTGTGTGTGCAGCACGCCAATCTATAAATGCGGAGACGAGAATAAGTTACAAGCACAGGAGACCCATTAAGGGGCACCAGTGGAGGAAAGGGGGCGGTAGCCTGGAACCTGATCAGGGTACAGGCTAGACAGCGCGTGTCAGAAGAACCGATGACACAGTCAACAGGAAGTCGTCACAGTGTCATGAAGAATGACACAGTCTACGGGAAGCTGACATAGTACTGTCAGGACCGATAGTTCTAAGGGAGTACATAAGGAGTCACCAAGACATAAAACAAGCGAGAGCACCGCTATTCATGCTGATAGTTCCTTAAGGCCATCATCAGACCACATCAACAGTTGTCAGCTCCGCAACTCTTCCCTGCTGATATTAATCTTCATCCCCTGCTCCACCTCGGTTTGTGCAGGTTCCCTCCTGGCTACAGGACACTGTTTCATCTTCGGACTCTCCGTACATCTCCGTACCCCACTGGGCATCATGGGAGCAAGCTTAATTCCACCAGACCAGGCTTGGAGTCTGTCCTAAGCCACAAACTGCCACTATGAGCCTGTCCAATGATGTATACTCTCTCTTCATGGAGTCTGACAAGGCTATGGAGGAAGCACTACTTGCTTGTTGTGACTACTTGACTCCGTGTTTGTTGGGGGTGGATATTATGAGATCTTCAACCAACCCCGGAGAAAGATTGTAAGTTTAATGCAGTGGGGTTGAATATAGTGTGGTAGGGTGAGTTCTAGGTGCACTTCAGGATTATAGGGGTCAGAAGTTCCTTTTGACTCAGTCAAGCTACAGTCAAATATGGAGTCTAATAGGGCACCAGGATTATGAAACCCTCCTCCTCATCATCATCATCATCATCATCACCACCATCATCATCATTATCATCATCATCCATCTGCTAAGCAAGCCTGTGCTGTCCCATCCCGCAGCTCCTTCGGTAAGAGTGAGCTCTGCAGCTCCAGCTCCAGAGAACAGCGAAGCACGGCAAGTGAAATCCGAAGCATGTCCCGCTTGTCTCAGGCCACCAGGCGTGTCCTCCCATCTCCTCCCAGCTGTGAAGTACAGCTCAGCTCCTACGAGGCGAATGTCCTCACATCTCCTCCCAGCTGTGGAGAACAACTCGGCTCCCACGAGGTGGAAGTGTCAGGAGAAGGGTATAAACTTGGCCTCTCATCCGCTCAAGTGACCATAAGGAGCAACGCTGGTCAGGCATTCATCCTGTCCCTACTTTCTTCAGGATCAGCTGAAGAGGAAGAAAATCACTCATTCCTCCTCAATGCCTGCTCCTTTGAACTCTTACCCTACCAGGAGGCACAGACAGACGTCGATGACCTAGACCTGTGTGGAAGCTGTTGCTTCCAATCCTTAGCCTTCTCAGGCATTGAGGGGGAAGGGGAAGGGGAGGGAGATATGGACCCTACTACAGACTCCCTCTTAAGGCTACTACAATCCAGCGACGGAAGCTGTCGCTTCCAACCCCTAGTTTACTCAGATGATGAAGAGGCAGGGGAGGGAGATATGGACCCTAGTACAGACCGGTTCCAGATGCTACTAAGCTTCAAAGACGGAGACAGTTCCTTTCGACCTTTAGTCTACTCAGACGATGAAGAGACAGGGGAGGGAGATATGGACCCTACCACAGACTGGTTTGAGATGCTACTAAGCCCTGAAGAAAGAGACGTTCCTTTCAACCATTAGTCTACTCAGACGATGAAGAGAAAGAGGAGGAAGATATTGCCCCTGCTGTAAACCTGTTTGAAATTCTAATTACCTCCGTGGATGGTAACCTAGGGCTTACATCCCAAGGAAACCCATTGCTGGAACTGCTGACTTGTGCAAGCCAGTCCCACGAGGAGGAGAGGAGGAGGAGGACTAGGGTGTACAATGCCATTCTAGCCTCTTTTGAAGGCGGCGACTTTGATGTGGCATGGTGTGAGTTCTTGAACATGATGAAGCTACCAAGTCTGTCAAGATCCGTCTACTCAGACAATGAAGAGTCAGAGGAGGAAGATATTGCCCCTGCTGCATACCCGTTCGAAATTATAATAAGCTCCGTGGATAGTAACCCAGAGCTTGCATCGCAAGGAAACCCCTTCCTGGAACTGTCGACCTGTGCAAGCCAGGTCACGGAGCAAGATTCTCAGCAGGCATACAGGTATCTTTCCCTCCAGACACCTGTCAGTAATGGAGAAGCTCTGCGTTCAATTTTCGTCCCTGCAAGCCCTTATCGAGGAATCCCGCCCAGTAGCCTGAAGTCCCAAGAGGAGGAGGAGAGGAGGAGGAGGACTAGGGTGTTCAATGACATTCTAGCCTCTTTTGAAGGCGGTGACTTTGATGTGGCATGCTCTGAGCTGTTGAATGTGACGGAGCTACCAAGTCCCTCAGGGTCTCTGCACAAGTCAACGTCGCACGGCCAGCTATGTGAGGATACTGTAAGTATGATAATTCCATCATCTTTTCCGAGGGGGGGGAAGGAGAGGGGTAAAAAAAACAATTTCGGAACATGCGGTCTGCAAACTGTATTCTTGCCGCCCCCTCGATCTTGTCATCATATACATTGTCATGCTATTTGAGGATGATGTAAGTATAGAGAAAGGCTAAGTTGGTTACTATTAGTGCATAAATAGTATAAGTGCATGCTTGATAATATTAGACTGACGAGTCATCTCACCGAAGAAATTTGAATTTATTTGAAAAACTAATATTATTGTGACACGGTAATAATATTAGTTACAATTAGTTTTTCAAACACTTATATTATTTGCCGCTCCCTATTTAAGTATGATGAATCCATCATCTTGTCATTATATACATTGTCATAATCTTATATACATTGTCGTGCCATGTGAGGATGCTGTAAGTATGATAATTCCATCATCTTGACCGGGGGGGGGGGGGGGGGGGGGGGGGGGGGGGCAAGAAAAAAGCTGCCGTACCTCATCTTCTCTTTAAATATAGCTTATCCCCAGGATACGATAAGAACTTCTTCTTTTATTACCCCAAAATAAAGTTTACAGGAAGTTTGAGAGGTCCATCATCTTGTCATTATATACATTGACATAATCTTAACATATTGAACTTGAACTAGGTAACATGGCTCCAGCCAGCAATTGGGCTGCCCGCCGTCTTTGGCAGTAATACAAGCATGTCATTGTTATATTGGCTTGTGGCAACGGAAATGATGGTGGGGATGAGTCAGTGTTTTTCTTTTCAGCTAAAAGTAGGGTTTAGGGTTTTAAACCCTAATTTGATTCTGCAGCCCGTTCCGCTGGATAGCCCCTCCACACATCATTCCTCGTTTCTGAACGCGGCCAAGACACCTGCCCCCGTCTCCTCCCCCACTCTGCTGCCCACAATCCTAGATACCCCAATGAACCCCAATGAATCCCAAAACCCTTATGCAGCCCATTCCGCTGGACAGCCCCTCCACAAAGAGAGCAAGTCCTAGGAGCCGTCCAAGATGTCGTCATGATCACTCCTGGAATGTTGATACCATCGATGATCTAGAAGTGAAGAACCTTCTTGACTCACTTCAGTCTACTGTGTGACTCACTTCGGTCCACCAAGGGTGCTTGTACTGGCAGACGTGGCTCCTCCTGTGGTGGTGATCCCGGCAATGATGCGGATGTGAAGAACCATCCTGACTCACTTCGGTCCACTTAGGTTGACCATCCTGACTCACTTCGGTCCACTTAGGTTGACCATCCTGACTCACTTCGGTCCACTTAGGTTGACCATCCTGACTCACTTCGGTCCACTTAGGTTGACCATCCTGACTCACTTCGGTCCACTTAGGTTGACCATCCTGACTCACTTCGGTCCACTTAAGTTGACCATCCTGACTCACTCCGGTCCACTTAGGTTGACCATCCTGACTCACTTCGGTCCACTTAGGTTGACCATCCTGACTCACTTCGGTCCACTTAGGTTGACCATCCTGACTCACTCCGGTCCACTTAGGTTGACCATCCTGACTCACTTCGGTCCACTTAGGTTGACCATCCTGACTCACTTCGGTCCACTTAGGTTGGCCATCCTAACATGGTGGTGCTGGTATGTTTGTCTGAAGAAGCGTCTTATCTATCTATGGTCAACCTTGGTTATTGGTCGAGGGTCAGTATCTCCCACCGACCCTAAGTGCGCCTACTCTTTTGTTGGAGTGGCAACGCCATTCGAACTGGATCCTCGGTGTTGCTGGTTTGTGTAGGGAGACTGACCTCCTGGGGTGAAATTCCTTTCACAACTTAAAAACAAAAAATTGCTGTGCTGCTCTGTTCGTATCAATGATTGGCTTAACTCTCTATGATGAGCATGGAATGTCTCATTTGGTATATGCATAGGGGACGGGAATATGATATCATGTCATCCTATGATGCCGGCAGTCTGCCTACCATGTACATACAATATCATATGATGCAGTTTGTATGATACCATCTGATATCAAACTCGCCTTCGGTCAACATCATATGATATGCCGGTCCCTATATTTGCATCCCAACAAGCTCCTTAACTCCCTTATCATATTGACATGCTTGACCTTCTGGGGGGCGGGTGGTTGGTGAACAGGGATCCTGTGCAATAATGTGCAGTTGGCTACCCCATTTTTTTGGCGGAGCCCCCCCTTCTGGGGGGCGGTTGGTTGGTGAACAGGGATCCTGTGCAACAATGCGCAGTTGGGTAACTCCCTTATCATATTGACATGCTTGCCTGTTTGGTACAAAATCATATTGACATGCTTGCTTGTTGAGTACAATATCATGTTGACATGCTTGTCTGTTCGGTACAATAACATATTGACATGCTTGCCTGTTACAAGGTCTTTCTTCAGCAGGTTCTTAGACAGTTTACATATGGATTACTAAGGTGCGGGTTTAGGGTTTCTATCCCCTATCATGTAGACCCTTATCCATGATAGGGAATAATGAGCGTGCGGGTTTAGGATTTGTAATGGGTGTGTGCGGGTTTAGGGTTTCTATCCCCTATGTAGACGCTTGTCCATGATAGGGAATTATGAGCGTGCGGGTTTAGGATTTGTAATGGGTGTGTGCGGGTTTAGGGTTTCTATCCCCTGTGTAGACGCTTGTAGCTGATAGGGAATTATGAGCGTGCGGGTTCAGGGTTTGTAATGGGTGTGTGCGGGATCAGGGTTTCTATCCCCTATCATGTAGACGCTTGTACCTGATAGGGAATTATGAGCGTGCGAGTTTAGGGTTTGTAATGGGTGTGTGCGGGTTTAGGGTTTCTATTCCCTATCATGTAGAGGCTTGTGCATGATAGGGAATTATGAGCGTGCGGATTTAGGGTTTGTAATGTGTGTGTGCGGATTTAGGGTTTCTATCCGCTATAATGTAGACGCTTGTACATGATAGGGAATCATGAGCGTGCGGGTTTAGGGTTCGTAATGGGTGTGTGCGCATGTAGGGTTTCTATCCGCTATCATGTAGACGCTTGTATGTGATAGGGGAATTAGTAGTGTGTGTGTTTAGGGTTTGTAAGGGGGGGGGGGGGGGGGGATATCCCCTATCTTGTAGACGCTTGTACATGATAGGGGAATTATGAGTGTGCGGGTTTAGGGTTCGTAATGGGTGTGTGCACATGTAGGGTTTCATCCCCTATCATGTAGACCCTTGTACATGATAGGGGAATTATGAGTGTGCGGGTTTAGGGTTCGTAATGGGCGTGTGCGCATGTAGGGTTTCATCCCCTATCATGTAGACCCTTGTACATGATAGGGGAATTATGAGTGTGCGGGTTTAGGGTTCGTAATGGGGGTGTGCGCATGTAGTGTTTTATCCCCTATCATGTAGACCCTTGTACATGATAGGGGAATTACTAGTGTGCGGTTGACCAGATAAATAAATAAACATTACGCCTTATTACAAGGCGTGGGGTTGAGGGGGACAGCCCGTTTGCTGTCACAGGGGCCAAGTGTGGCCAGATAAATTTGATAGCCTCGTCTTGTCGTTGACCAGATCTTGACCAGAAAGACTTGATAGCCTCCTCTTGTCGTTGACCAGATCTTGACCAGAAAGACTTGATAGCCTCGTCTTGTCCTATACCAGATCTTGACCAGATCTGTCGTTGACTAGATCTTGACCAGAAAGACTTGATAGCCTTGTCTTGTCGTTGACTATCTTAGGAATACCATAGACTAACTCACCAATGTGATTGAGGAGTAAATAAATAGTACGCCTTAATACGAGGCTTGAGGTTGGGGGGGGAAGGGGGGGGGAGGGGGGGGGGGGGGGGGGGGGGCAGCCCGTTTGTTGCACTGGTGTCTACCACCAATGATTGAGGACTTTTGTTCAGGATTTTCTTTTCGGCTTTTCATCGCAGCTTCTAGGCAGCACCCTGAGCCGGCCACTGGGCTGCACTGAACTATTTCAGCACTTCTGGCCAGCTGGTTATGACAGCATCAAGGTGCTCGAGGTTGTGCCATGTTTGGCCGAATAGCTAGTCAGTGGAGCTGCCTAAAAGCTGCTGCTCGTAGCTGAAAAGAAAAGCACTGCTTATGTTTAGGGATTTCTGTGAAGTAGATCTCCCTTCCGTTGCCACCTGTTGCTCCGCCAATTTTTAGCATCGCTTGTGACGCTGCATAGAACATGTTTCAGGCTACTGGCAGCATTTTCTAGGCAGCTCCCTGAGCCAGCCATGGGGTCTCGTCATCTGCTGAACAAAGAATTGCTGAGCATCTTCTAGGCAGCTCCCTAAGCTAGCCATGGGGTCTCGTCATCTGCTGAACAAAGAATTGCTGAGCATCTTCTAGGCAGCTCCCTGAGCCAGCCATGGGGTCTCATCATCTGCTGAACAAAGAATTGCTGAGCATCTTCTAGGCAGCTCCCTGAGCCAGCCATGGGGTCTCGTCATCTGCTGAACAAAGAATTGCTGAGCATCTTCTAGGCAGCTCCCTGAGCCAGCCATGGGGTCTCATCATCTGCTGAACAAAGAATTGCTGAGCATCTTCTAGGCAGCTCCCTGAGCCAGCCATGGGGTCTCGTCATCTGCTGAACAAAGAATTGCTGAGCATCTTCTAGGCAGCTCCCTGAGCCAGCCATGGGGTCTCGTCATCTGCTGAACAAAGAATTGCTGAGCATCTTCTAGGCAGCTCCCTGAGCCAGCCATGGGGTCTCATCATCTGCTGAACAAAGAATTGCTGAGCATCTTCTAGGCAGCTCCCTGAGCCAGCCATGGGGTCTCGTCATCTGCTGAACAAAGAATTGCTGAGCATCTTCTAGGCAGCTCCCTGAGCCAGCCATGGGGTCTCATCATCTGCTGAACAAAGAATTGCTGAGGGCATCTTCTAGGCAGCTGCCCTGAGCCAGCCAGGGGGTCTATCATCTGACTGAACAAGAATTGCTGAGCATCTTAAGGCAGCTCCCTGAGCCGCCATGGGGTCTCGTCCATTGCTGAAACAAAAGAATGCTGAGGCATCTTATAGGCAAGCTCCCTGAGCCAGCCATGGGGGTTTCATCATCTGCTGAACAAAGAATTGTGAGGAATCTCTAGCAGCTCCCTGAGCAGCCATGGGGTCTCATCATCTGCTGACAAAGAATGGCTGAAGCATCTCTAGGCAGCTCCCTGAGCCAGCCATGGGGTCGTCATCTGCACTGAACAAAGAATTGCTGAGCATCTTCTAGGCAGCTCCCTGAGCCAGCCATGGGGTCTCGTCATCTGCTGAACAAAGAATTGCTGAGCATCTTCTAGGCAGCTCCCTGAGCCAGCCATGGGGTCTCGTCATCTGCTGAACAAAGAATTGCTGAGATCTTCTAGACAGCTCCCTGAGCCAAGCCATGGGGTCTCATCATCTCCTGAACAAAGAATTGCTGAGCATCTTCTAGGCAGCTCCCTGAGCCAGCCATGGGGTCTCGTCATCTGCTGAACAAAGAATTGCTGAGCAAATAATTGTTCATGGTTAGTGAATAAGCCTGAAGTTGCTTACCTTCTGCGTGCAGAGTGGGGCAGATAAGGGCAGTCGTTAAACACGTGAATTGTTGAGCACCTGCTGAGCAAATAATTGTTAGTGTATAAATCTGAAGTTGCGCACCTTCTGCGTGCAGAGTGGAGCAGATAAGGGCAGTCGTTAAAAACCTGCAATTGTGTTCAAGAGTACCTTGTTGATAGGGCCGTGGTTGCCATCTCTGTCTTTGTCTATATTCTGACTGGGTTACTTGCCCTATATCCTGACTGGGTTACTTAGGCGCTGCGATTTTTTCTAGTAATTTTAGTTGTACAATTAAATTATCATTGAAGCATGAAGGCAGGGCCGATGGTAAAACGATTGTTTGGGGTTCAGTTGTATTTGTTTTCCTTACTGTCAAGGTTGGGCAAGTCCCTTAAGCCTATTTGGCCTCCCCCTATACTGTAATTGAAATTGAAATTGTTACATCCGTGTAATACCGTTACTCACAGGACGTGAAGTTAAGGACACCATAGCGCCCTATACTGTAACATACATAGTTTACATACGAGTAATGTTGGATGTTACGCACGAGATCTCTACGAAGGGTAACCATCAGGGTACTACTTCTTGCCAAATTGGTCGGCGCTTAAAGCGCACAAACATCAAATTGGTCAGCGCTTTTTAGCGCAAAAACTGCGCACTGCGCCCACAGGGGGGTTAAAAAACTGCGCAGAACGCACAGAGGGGCTCAAAAAGGCAGCGCGGCACCACGCTGCCGCGCGCGCTTAGTAGTACCCTGGTGACCATGCCACTATATCACTATGAAGGGGGTGATCACTACCGTGTGAACATGACACTAGATCACTATAAAGGGGTCGATAAATACAGGACTATCTTTCTACTTGTAGAAGAGCAAGACAGGAAGCCCTGGACTGCTTAGTGGCACCGTAATTTATCATCCCTTTTTTTCTTCTTCTTGTGACTTCTCATGTGTTAGCTTCTTACCTCCGCCACTGTAAGTGGTTGAGATCTGGGTCCGGCTCTAAGGGGTTTAATACCTACGCCACCAAAACGGTGGTTGGGAGTTTGGTTTGTTTGTCCTCGACACACCCCTGATGTAATGGGGTTTTTTGCTTTGTGGGTGCTTTTTCTTTTTGTTTAAAGCACAGAGTCTCATACACCCTCGCGGTGTCAAGTAGACTTTAACATGTAATGTAATGTAATGTAATGTAAGGTGGTCATGTTGGATGTTACACACTAGATCAGTTTGATGGGGGTGATGACTATGAACATGACACTAGATAACCACGAAGAGGGTGATGAATGCAGGTGGTTCGAAATGTTACGCACTAGCTTGCTTAGAGGGTGGTCTGTCTGGAGCTTCTTTGGTGATAGTGTTTTGGTTGGGAACATGTGCTGGGCTTGTAGGATCTATGTCTTGTTGAGCAGGGTTGTTTTCGTTTCCTTGTTCCACAGTGTCATTGTGGCCTTGTGCACTAGCTTGTGGCATGATGGAGGGCTGGTAAACAGTACTGGGGTTGAATGAGAGTTCACTGGGAGATCCCCACTGGGGGGGGGTTGCTTGGGCTCGAAGCAGTCTAGCATTGTAGCTGTCCATATCTTTTAACTCAGAAGGTATGGCTGCAGGGACAGGGACTGGGTCCATGTCATCATCTTGCTCAACAGGGATTTCATAGTTTCCTAGAACTTCAGCATCTGGGCCTGGGAATCCCTTTTGTCCTGCTAGGTTTTCGAACTCATTGAAGTTGATGTCTCTTGCATCAAAGATGTTGTGGGCAGAGTCTACAACTCTGTAGGCTTTTCTTGAGTCAGAGTATCCAATGAGTCTAGTAATATTTGCTGAGGGGGAGAACTTAAATGACCTTGATTTCGGTGGTACATGGACATATGCAGTGCATCCTATGGTCCTGAGGTGGTCAATCTTAGGTTTGGTTCCATGAAACATTTCCTAATGTGTCTTAGTAGAATCAGAGGTTGGGGAGAGGTTCCTTAGGATGCTGGCGTTTTTCACCATCTCTGCCAAGTACCTATTTGGGAATTTGGATGAGAGGAGGAGAGCTGTGGATCTGTCATGCAAAGTTCTGTTAAGGCTTTCTGCTGCACCATTGGTAGATGGGTTCCCTGGTACTGTGAACTGCAGGGTGATTCCTTTCTTCTTACACCAGTTTTTGAATCTGTTGCAGATGTACTCAGATCCATTGTCACAGAAGATTTTTCCTATCTTGTTCTCCGGTTGTTCTCTGTCATAACTTCATATCTCTCAAGTTCAGTGATGGTATCTCTTGCTACAGTATCTTTGGTTTTGTGGAAGGTGACTATGGAAAATGTAGAGTAGTCATCCAGGATACCTTGGAAACACAGACTTCCATTAAGGCTAGGAATCTTCGTCTTGCCACTTATGTCAATGTGCAGAATGGCCATGGGCCTAGTAGCTCTGGTATGGGAAGTGGGGTATGGGTTTTTGTTCATTTTTGAAAGGACACAGATCTCACAGGTTTGTTTTCTCATTTTGTTGAAAGCAGCTGCTGTGACCTCGTTACCAATAACCATATCTTCTGAGGACATCCTAGCCAGAGAACTGTAAGCTAAGTGGCCTAATCTGATGCGTTGAAGTTCAGATGTTATGGGGTTTTTTCTGGAAACAGCTGCCATAGCAATTTGTAAGTCAGAACCTCTGATCATGGTCTCATCTGTTCTGATGCCTGGTACAAGGTAAAGGCTCCTTTTCCTAGTTCCTGAGATGAGAACTTTGTTGTTGTTGGACATAGTGCATTCAAAATAGTTGAACTGTATTTCCATGTTAGGGTTGTTCCTGATTGCTGATGCCATGGAGAAAAGGTTGGGGGTGGTCGGATCTGAGTTGAGGTGAACATTAAGAAGTTTGTGGATCTTTCCTGTTTCTCCTTGGATGTAGGATGTGCCTGATTTAGTGATGAAGGTATGGCCAGATGCAGTAAGAACTTTGATGGGGGAAACGTCTACAATAATGTCATGGAGTAGGCTCATGTCGTCAGATTCGTTCTATAGCACAGTTTAGAATGGGTTCCCATTGGCTAAACACAGAAAGAATGAGGGTGGTGGATAGAGCACACATCCCTCGTTCAATGAGACACTGTCAAATGTGTGGGTTCCAAAAACCTGAGGATGAAATGCATGTGTTTGAGTGCCCTTTTTATAATGATATTCGCCTCCGCTACCAGAAGCTGTTTACAGATATTTATAGGCATGTCCATGAGGATACCGACTTAACCGTATGGAATGTGGAATTCTGTGATTCCACATTCAGAACCCTTATGAATGGAAGTGGCACTAAGACTTTCTGGAGCAACCTAGCCGACTATCTTTCTACTTGTAGAAGAGCAAGACAGGAAGCCCTGGACTGCTTAGTGGCACCGTAATTTATTATCCCTTTTTTTCTTCTTCTTGTGACTTCTCATTTGTTAGCTTCTTACCTCCGCCACTGTAAGTGGTTGAGATCTGGGTCCTGCTCTAGGGGGTTTAATACCTACGCCACCAAAACGGTGGTTGGGAGTTTGGTTTGTTTGTCCTCGACACACACCTGATGTAATGGGGTTTTTTTCTTTGTGGGTGCTTTTTCTTTTTGTTTAAAGCACAGAGTCTCATACACCCGCGCGGTGTCAAGTAGACTTTAACATGTAATGTAATGTAATGTAATGTAATGTAATGTAATGTAATGTAATGTAATGTAATGTAATGTAATGTAATGTAATGTAATGTAATGTAATGTAATGTAATGTAATGTAATGTAATGTAATGTAATGTAATGTAATGTAATGTAATGTAATGTAATGTAATGTAATGTAATGTAATGTAATGTAATGTAATGTATGTAATGTAAGTAATGTAATGTATGTAATGTAATGTGATGTGATGTAATGTAATGTAATGTAATGTAATGCAATGTAATGCAATGCAATGCAATGTAATGTAATGTAATGTAATGTAATGTAATGTAATGTAATGTAATGTAATGTAATGTAATGTAATGTAATGTAATGTAATGTAAATTAATGTAATGTAATGTAATGTAATGTCGCCAGTCATGTGGAAGGTGCCTCTAGTGTCCATGATCCAGTTTCTATACATGCGTCCAGGGTACTTCAAACGGACCCCAGGGCGCAACCTACTTCGGTATGTTGCGTCCTAGGACGCATCCAATTTGGGAGGTTGCGTCCTGGGACGCATGCAGGTTATAAGGCTGCGTCCTACTATCAATAGAACCCTTAGCCCACGGCAACAGATGGAGTGGTGGTGGGGCAATCAACTGATGGGTGAGACGCAACCAACATCTTGAACCTGCGTCTGCGACGCAACCAACATCCTGAACCTGCGTCCGGGACGCAACGGACCCTCCCCATGTTGCGTCCTGGGACGCAACGGACGCGTGTCCTGCACAACCCTGCATGCGTCGCGTATGTTTAGAAGCAATTAAAGCATAGTGCTCCTCTACCGAGGACCGGTTGGAAGGACTCGCGGTAGCCGCATTAGGCGGTTCTGTGGATGCGCTGCGCTGGTCAATGGCAGGCGGGAGTTTGATTTCTGGGTAAGGAATAGGGTCTGTGGTAGGAGCGAGGGAGGAGCTTGGATGGATAGAAAGTGGAGTGTTTGATTCTAAGAGATGCCGTAATGTTATCAGGATCTTCGAAGTGCTTGTATGCTGCTCTAATTTCAAAGGAAAGGTGGCAAAGGATGTATTCCTTTGCACTGTGGATTCTATCTGAAGAGGACATACAGGTCTGATCTGCTGTTGAACATCACCTCAAGATCTGCTGAGATGTCCTCATTCCACTGGGCGAAGGATGTGCCAGTGAAGATGTAATTAGGAGTGTTGTCCATGTTGTAGACTTCGTAGAGCAGGAGGGGGAGGGTAGCTCTGAGCAGGGAAGGCATAGGTGGAGATGGAGTGCTCATCAGACCTGGGGGGGGGGGGGGGGGGGGGGGGGGGCTTGCGAGGCAACGATGTTCTAGGCGACGGCTATTGGCATTGTGAACTACGCCGGCGGAAGGTGAAGAGGTAGGAGATGGTGGGTAGGCGCAGGGGTGGGTGAGGTGGTTGTTGGTTGCTTCAATAATGCGGCGGCTGGGTGTACAGCGGATTGAAAGGTGTGATGCGGGATACGCCGGTCACGGGGTTCACAAGGCTAGTATTGGTTTTCTGGGCGAAATACTCTCCTCGTCCTTGGGTGTTGGAGCAACAAACAAGGCACTGCGTATGCTGGAATGTCGATGGATTAATGAGCAAAGACGACAGACTTCCCCCGGGTAGCGATAGCGGGGCGTCTGCGCAGTGGATCACGGTTAGTGAAGGACCGATAACCTGAAGCTTTCCGGAGTGATACAACTGAAGCGGCACAGGGAAGGGACTGGAGGATTACAATCAAGTCGATACATGATAGCGAACGGGCAGTAGAGCCCGGCATATGAAAGGAGAGGGCGGCAGTACATCAGGGTACTGACGCCGCTGGGTGCAGGCCCTATCGGGCAGAAGCACTACAGCGTGTGCAGCCAGGCGGGAAGCCTGGCGCTCTAGGACACTCTAGCAGAACCAGCAGAACCGGTCAATACCCCCCCCCCCCCCCCCCCCCCCCCCCCCCCCCCCCCCCCCGCCCCGCCCCGCCCCGCCCCGCCCCCGCCCAGAGTTTCTTAGGCACCGCCCCCTTCATGGTCGATGGACCTAACACTACAAGATATCGATTTTGATAATGATCCTACTCTTGACACCCATGGTAGCGTGAAGAGGAAGAGGTTTAGGGTTCATATATGTTCATATCCTGTTCATATTTCTGCCCTCAGTCCATTTTGTTGTTTTAGTTGTATCTTCTGTAGTATGGTAGTCTGCACCGCTGCCTAACATTATAGCTGATCTGGGTAGTCCTTTGGTTGCAGAAACGTTTTTTGACACTTGGGGTGAATATGAAAGCAAACGTTCTAGCCCAAAACAAGTCCGAGCTCTAGATCTGAACATTCTGTAGTAGTAGTTTTTTTGTTGGCCAATATGAAAGGGAAAAGAGATAACTGCAGCCCGATACTAGAATCGGACAGGCTGCAAGATTTGTAATGAATTCGTTGTTCAAAGGTTGCACGTTGTTCAAATTACACCTAGGCAACGTGCAGCCCGATTTCCAATGTCCTACCTTCTCTACCTTCCCAAATGTTACACCTAGGCATCGCATGCCACGGTTTTTATGTTTATGCTCAAATCCTTAGGAATATCCCTGTTCAAAATGACGGGCCATAAGGGGAGAACGCTTTGCATTAGCCTTGTCGCCATTGTCTGCTAGTGATATTTTTTCGTTATATGAAGCGCGAAATAATCCGTCACATTGCCCTTTGGCATTATGAAGGAAGACAGCAGCTCTTCGAGGATGGCTGGCAGCTTTCCCTTCTGCATATCTTTCTTTAAAGAAATTTAGTAGCCGTCCTCGACTGGAAGTCATAATCACTTTGAATTTCTGCTCATCTGCTGAGGGCGGTTGAGTGCGAATGACAGGGCAGGGCAGGGGCGAGCCAAACAGCGGCAAACAAATAAAGACAATTGCCTAAAATGGATGGGAATGTGGTGTAGCGATGAGAGCACTACATGTGCTATGCAGCTTCATGTCTGTGGAGTTTAGCTAACCACCACGTAGACGCGTGTGGTTGTCCGGCTTTTGCAGATAATTCGCGGAGAAATGAATCAGCGGCTCAAGAGGTGACCGGCGTTCTTGTGTCATAAGGGCAGCAGGGGCGCTCATTAGGGTGGATTCCCATTGGGGCAGGATGGGTCTGGATGGGTCGTTAAGTACGGATAACCGACGACCCATCCAGTGTTTACCTTCCCATAAGGGTTTTGGATGGTTCGTATTTGTACGGATGTACTGACGAAATACCCATCCAGACGACCCATCCAAAAGCCAAAATCCATCGAGGCCCTCGACCGAGGTGTGGGTTGGATGGCTCTGGATGGGTCGCAAAATATCCGGCTCCTTCCGGCACAGTCCGGCATTGATCCGGCGACTGTCGCGCAACTGACGCGTATTGCTTTCTTCAACCGACCTGCTAGTTTCATTAGCCAGGAGTTTCCGAACTTTTGGATCACAGATCATCTTCGAGCAAGACAGAATCTGGGACATTCTAACAATTTCTTCTCCATTCGACGCCCCTTCTTCATTCTACATTTCTTTTTCGTCTTTCATCGCTCTGCAACATGGCGACGGAAGGCTTTTGGGATTATGCCACCGATGCCTAATAGTGCGGGTAAATACTCTTGAGCATCAAAGCCACGGTAGTGGCTAAGCGTTCATGCTCATTCCCCGGAAGAGAGGCTGCCGTAGAACAAGCAGCGCCTACGCAAGCTATGGCGCCCGATCGAGAACGGTTTACAGCAGGAATAATTATGAAGAAAAGGAGCCGGAATAGCTCCATGGCTGACATGCTCATCGCGTGGAAAGATTGAAAGAAAGAAATGGACGCCGCGAGGTATGACTTCAGGTCGCGGAGTGCGGTCTTGACAAGAGGAATAGATGGATCTAGGATGGATCAGCGCAAGAAATTGAACTGTCAACGATCGATCCGTCTTTTCTTGCGACTATTGATTGAAAGTACCTGCGAAGGTTCCCGGTGGTACATGCGTGTTTTGCTGCACCCATCCAGTCGCTTGCAATGGGAGTGCGTTTTGGATGGGTGGCCGTGTACGGATGCACGAACCATCCAAAGAGCTCAACGACCCATCCAAAGGGCCCAACCGACAAATACGGACCCATCCAGTACTACAACCGACTTTACCCATCCAGTCCAATGGGAATCCACCCTTAGTGATCAGCAGGGGGAGTTAGTCAGACCCCTGGGCGTGTTTCCACAGATTTTTCGGTCTCCTCGGAACACTCCGAGGACCGTCGTGGGTGACACGTCAGCAGGTTGTGTTTCCACAGGGGCATCCGACAGGAGGCCCTTATATTGCGACAGGTAGGCTACAGGTCACATTAGTGATAATTTTGTAAATATTCGAATCGATTCGAATATTTTCAAAAAGCGACGGTTACACGTCCAAAACGCTCGAGAAACAGGTATTTTTCGGTGTCCAATCCCGAAGACCTCTACCCTTGCTCGGGGGACTCCGACAAATCGACCCCTTTTCCGAGGACTCCACGTAAGCAGCGACACACGAAAATACAGCAGTACGTACTGCCATCGTTGCGACTACTTGTCATCAATCTTCGTGTTTGCTGCAAATTGACTTCGATAGTATCCTCGCTTTTCTATGTCCATTAACCTGTCTACTGCTCGTCACGACGTTGCGGAAGATCCAGATCTGCCGAACTCCCCAGTTGGCGCGGGAGCTCCTGGTGTGCAAGCAAGTACCAATCTAGGGAGGTCCACCTTTTTATTCGAGCAAGGAAGGAAGGAAGACAGCCGGCACGTAGTGGCCGAGGAAGACTAGCTTCCAGGGAGGGGGGGGGGGGGGGGGGGGGGGGGGGGGGCGCGAGGGGGCTTCGCCGTTAATGAAAGCAGGAAACAGGAGATATGCCACAAGCCAACTGTCTGCCAACGGTGCAAGTGCCACGTGTTGAGTGGGGTTTAGGAGATAACGCTGGCAATGTCCGAAACCAGTTGACCGGCAAGACCTGGGCACGAGCGAATTTGTGAACTTCTACGTGCCGAATGGCGCATGCTACTGGAGGCGCAGGCGCTTGATAAGTGGGGGAGCGAGGGGGAAATAGTAGCAACAACCTATGAACTTGCACAATCATTCGGGCAGAATCATTTCTGTCTGACTTACTCTAGCCTCGTTTAATGGTGGAGGTGCTGGAGCCTCATTTCCAGCTTCGGTCTTTCATCAAAATTTCAGCTGCCGCATGGCGCATCGTAGCAGCAGGTGCAGGTGCTTGGGGAGATACTCGCAACACCTAGTAATTCGACAATTATTCCAATCATGCGAACACCTTGCTTCGTGCCTAGCAAAATTCTGGTGCTTAACCCTTCTTCAATGGCGGAGTTGATGGCGCCTGTTACCCACCTCGATCCCATGAGCTGGTGCTGTTACCCACCTTCTTCTATCCATGCGAGCTGCAGGCGCTAAAGAAGTGGGAAACGAGTGAAGAGATACTCGCAACAAAATCTCACGACTTCATTATTTCTGAAACATCATGCGTACTCAGTCTCGTTTGTTCCCGAGTAAAACCCTGCAGTTACATCTCTTTCATCAATGGCGAGGCAATCTATACAGCCTCGTCCAGTGTTTTCATGGAGCATGCAAGTTGTCGTGGGACGTCTCGAGGCTGAGAGGTTGCGCCTATCTCTCTCCTCGCTCATCATTTCACCATGCGCCAGGTCCTGCTCCTTCAGATCTTCTTTTACCTATTAATTCGTAGGTACTGCATAGCGCATGCGAATTGCTGGCGCAGACACTAGAAAAGTACGGAGCGAGCAAAATTATTCGCAACAAAATATCCAGACTTCATCTTCTCTGGAAACTAATGCGTCCAGTCTCGTGTTGTTCGTGTGTTATCCTACTGTAACGACTGTGTCAAATATGGATAGGCTTCCTTATCAGCCTCATTTAGATTGGTCTCCGACCTCGCTAATCACTTCCCGCGTTTGCGCCTGCGTCTACATCTACCCATGCGCCATTCCTTCCTGCCGGTCCAATGGTTTCGGACGATGCCAGCGTCATCTAGTAACACCTGGTTACCGCCCCCGTATTAGGGAGCAAACCCAGTACGGCAGGCGTACTGCCGGAGGCGGAGGCGGGGGAGCCATTTAGCCCTAAGGGTTCGGCGTTTGTGAGGGCTTTCGGGACCCGCCAGCCGGCGTTTGCAGCGTTGACTCAGCGGCTCGGCGAACAGAGACCGAGGTACGAGGACCGGACCGAGGTGCGAGAACGAGACGCAGGTCGACGATCGAGACCGCAGACCGAGACCGAGGTACGAGACCGAGACGCAGGTCCGAGATCGAGACGTAGATCGAAACCGAGGGTCCGAGACCTGAGACCGCAGGCTGAGAGACCGAGGACCGCAGGTCGAGACCGAGACGTAGACCGAGACCGAGGGTCCGAGGACCCAGAACGAGATCGCGGACCCCCAGGTCCGAGGTCCGAGCCGAGCCGAGGACCGAGACCCAGACCGAGAACCCGAGGAATCGAGGACCGAGGGTCCGTGGACCGACGATAGAAGTCCGAGACCGAGGGCGAGATCGAGGCCCGAGGTCCGAGACCCAGACCGAGATCCAGACCCAGGTCCGAGACCGATGACCCAGGTCCGAGATCGAGACCCAGACCTAGGTCCGAGATCGAATCCCAGGTCCGAGATCGAGACCGAGACCGAGGTCCGAGATCGAATCCCAGGTCCGAGATCGAGAGCGAGACCGAGGTCCGAGATCGAATCCCAGGTTCCGTGATCGAGACCCAGACCGAGATTGAGACCCCAGACCGAGACCAGGTCTGAGACCCAGACCGAAGTCCGTGACCGAGACCGAGACCCAGACCGAGACCCAGGTCCGAGATCGAGACCCAGGACCGAGATCGAGACCTAGGTCCGAGACCGAGACCCAGTTCCGAGATCGAGACCCAGACCGAGATCGAGACCTAGTGTCCGAGACCGAGACCCAGGTCCGAGATCGGACCCAGACCTAGGTCCGAGACCGAGACCAGATCGAGACCGAGGTCTGTGACCGAGATCGAGGTCCGAGACTGAGGACCGAGATCGAGACCGAGGTCCGAGACCCAGACCGAGACCAAGGTCCGAGACCACAGACCCGCGCAGGACCTCACAGGGGACCCCAAGGGGGGCAGGGGGCGGCATTCTGGTTACCGCCCCCGTATTAGGGAGCAAACCCAGTACGGCAGGCGTACTGCCGGGGGAGGCGGGGAGGAGGGAGGCACGGAGGGAGAAGGACCGGAGCCAGGAGGAGGAGGAGGAAGAAGGAGGCGGGAAGGCGGCGGGGGGATGGGGAGGCGGAGGGAGCGTGGAGCCATTTTTTCAGGGAGACCCTTAGCCCTAAGGGTTAGCGTTTGGGAGCGCTCTCGGGACAGCCAGCCGGGCCGGCGTTGGGCCGTGAGTTTTGTCCTCGTGACTCCTTGACTCACAGGTCGGGGACCGAGACCGAGGTCCGAGACTGAGACCGAGGTGCGAGACCGAGGTCGAGACCCAGGTCCGCGGTGTAAGACCGAGGTCGAGACCGAGGTCCGCGACCGAGACGTAGACCGAGACCGAGGTCCGAGACCCAGACCGAGGTCCGTGACCGAGGTCCGTGACCGAGACCGAGACCGAGACGTAGACCGAGACCGAGGTCCGAGACCCAGACCGAGGTCCGTGCGGTGACTGATACGCGAGACCGAGACCGAGAACCTATAACCAGTCCTAGACTCGAGACCGAGACCACAGACCCACAGACCCGCGCAGACCTCACAGGGGACCCCAAGGGGGGCAGGGGGCGGCATTCTGGTTACCGCCCCCGTATTAGGGAGCAAACCCAGTACGGCAGGCGTACTGCCGGAGGCGGAGGCGGGGGAGCCATTTAGCCCTAAGGGTTCGGCGTTTGTGAGGACTTTCGGGACACGCCAGCCGGCGTTGCGCGTGACTCAGCGGCTCGGGACCGAGACCGAGGTCCGAGACCGAGACCGAGGTGCGAGACCGAGACGCAGGTCGAGATCGAGACCGAGACCGAGACCGAGGTCCGAGACCGAGACGCAGGTCGAGATCGAGACGTAGATCGAAACCGAGGTCCGAGACCGAGACGCAGGTCGAGACCGAGACGCAGGTCGAGACCGAGACGTAGACCGAGACCGAGGTCCGAGACCCAGACCGAGATCGAGACCCAGGTCCGAGGTCCGAGACCGAGACCGAGGACCGAGACCCAGACCGAGATCGAGACCGAGGTCCGTGACCGAGATCGAAGTCCGAGACCGAGGGCCGAGATCGAGACCGAGGTCCGAGACCCAGACCGAGATCCAGACCCAGGTCCGAGACCGAGACCCAGGTCCGAGATCGAGACCCAGACCTAGGTCCGAGATCGAATCCCAGGTCCGAGATCGAGACCGAGACCGAGGTCCGAGATCGAATCCCAGGTCCGAGATCGAGAGCGAGACCGAGGTCCGAGATCGAATCCCAGGTCCGTGATCGAGACCCAGACCGAGATTGAGACCCAGACCGAGACCCAGGTCTGAGACCCAGACCGAAGTCCGTGACCGAGACCGAGACCCAGACCGAGACCCAGGTCCGAGATCGAGACCCAGACCGAGATCGAGACCTAGGTCCGAGACCGAGACCCAGTTCCGAGATCGAGACCCAGACCGAGATCGAGACCTAGGTCCGAGACCGAGACCCAGGTCCGAGATCGGACCCAGACCTAGGTCCGAGACCGAGACCCAGATCGAGACCGAGGTCTGCGACCGAGATCGAGGTCCGAGACTGAGGACCGAGATCGAGACCGAGGTCCGAGACCCAGACCGAGACCCAGGTCCGAGACCACAGACCCGCGCAGACCTCACAGGGGACCCCAAGGGGGGCAGGGGGCGGCATTCTGGTTACCGCCCCCGTATTAGGGAGCAAACCCAGTACGGCAGGCGTACTGCCGGGGGAGGCGGGGGAGGCGGAGGAGGAGCCATTTAGCCCTAAGGGTTCGGCGTTTGGGAGCGCTTTCGGGACACGCCAGCCGGCGTTGGGCGTGACTCAGCGGCTCGGGACCGAGACCGAGGTCCGAGACTGAGACCGAGGTGCGAGACCGAGGTCGAGACCCAGGTCCGCGGTGTAAGACCGAGGTCGAGACCGAGGTCCGCGACCGAGACGTAGACCGTGACGAGGTCCGAGACCCGACCGAGGGTCCCCGTGAACGAGGTTCGTGACGCGAGCAGACCGAGACACTTGAACCGAGACCGAGGTCCGGACCCCAGACCTATGTCCTGATGCAAGACCGAGATCCAGCGTGACCGAGACCGAGGTCCGAGACCCAACGAGTTCCGTGACCGAGACTCGAGGATCCTAACCAGACTAGACGATGTCCGAGACCGAGACCAGTCCTAGAACCGATACCCAGTCCGAGACCCAGACTGAGACCGAGACCGAGACCCAGGTCCGAGACCGAGACGCAGTCGAGACCGAGCCCCATTCCAGGCCGAGACCAGGGTCCAAGACCCGCGGTTCACGAGACCAATACCAAGAACCGGCGATACCGAGACCGAGACCGAGACCGAGACCGATGACCGTATACCGATACCGAGACCGATACCAGGTCCAGATACCGATAATACCTAACCACAAGGACCCACAGCCGCGCAGATCTCACAGGGGCCCCAGTGGGGCAGGGGCGCATTCTGGTTACCGACCCCCTTATTAGGAGCAAACCCAGTACTGGCTTTGCGTATGCGGAGGCGGAGGCGGGGGAGCCATTTAGCCCTAAGGGTTCGGCCTTTCGGAGGGCCCTCGGGAAACGCCAGCCGGCGATGCGCGTGACTCAGCGGCTCGGGACCGAGACCGAGGTCCGAGACCGAGACCGATGTGCGAGATCGAGACCCAGACCGAGATCGAGACCTAGGTCCGAGACCGAGACCCAGGTCCGAGATCGAGACCCAGACCGAGATCGAGACCTAGGTCCGAGACCGAGACCCAGGTCCGAGATCGGACCCAGACCTAGGTCCGAGACCGAGACCCAGATCGAGACCGAGGTCCGTGACCGAGATCGAGGTCCGAGACTGAGGACCGAGATCGAGACCGAGGTCCGAGACCCAGACCGAGACCCAGGTCCGAGACCACAGACCCGCGCAGACCTCACAGGGGACCCCAAGGGGGGCAGGGGGCGGCATTCTGGTTACCGCCCCCGTATTAGGGAGCAAACCCAGTACGGCAGGCGTACTGCCGGAGGCGGAGGCGGGGGAGCCATTTAGCCCTGAGGGTTCGGCGTTTGTGAGGGCTCTCGGGACACGCCAGCCGGCGTTACGCGTGACTCAGCGGCTCGGGACCGAGACCGAGGTCCGAGACCGAGACCGAGGTGCGAGACCGAGACGCAGGTCGAGATCGAGACCGAGACCGAGACCGAGGTCCGAGACCGAGACGCAGGTCGAGATCGAGACGTAGACCGAAACTGAGGTCTGGGACCGAGACGCAGGTCGAGACCGAGACGCAGGTCGAGACCGAGACGCAGGTCGAGACCGAGACGCAGGTCGAGACCGAGACGTAGACCGAGACCGAGGTCCGAGACCCAGACCGAGATCGAGACCCAGGTCCGAGGTCCGAGACCGAGACCGAGGACCGAGACCCAGACCGAGATCGAGACCGAGGTCCGTGACCGAGATCGAAGTCCGAGACCGAGGGCCGAGATCGAGACCGAGGTCCGAGACCCAGACCTAGGTCCGAGATCGAATCCCAGGTCCGAGATCGAGACCCAGACCTAGGTCCGAGATCGAATCCCAGGTCCGAGATCGAGACCGAGACCGAGGTCCGAGATCGAATCCCAGGTCCGAGATCGAGACCGAGACCGAGGTCCGAGATCGAATCCCAGGTCCGAGATCGAGAGCGAGACCTAGGTCCCAGACCGAGACCCAGGTCTGAGACCCAGACCGAAGTCCGTGACCGAGACCGAGACCCAGACCGAGACCCAGGTCCGAGATCGAGACCCAGACCGAGATCGAGACCTAGGTCCGAGACCGAGACCCAGGTCCGAGATCGAGACCCAGACCTAGGTCCGAGATCGAGACCCAGGTCCGAGACCCAGACCCAGATCGAGACCGAGGTCCGTGACCGAGATCGAGGTCCGAGACCGAGGACCGAGATCGAGACCGAGACCCAGACCGAGACCCAGGTCCGAGACCACAGACCCGCGCAGACCTCACAGGGGACCCCAAGGGGGGCAGGGGGCGGCATTCTGGTTGTGTACTCGTGGCCATTTAAACACGTGGCAGTTTCTTGACAGGAAGGATGCTATACCCTAGATTCGAGAAGGAAAAGGAAAAAAAGAGTGACAAAGAGTAAAGTAAACGAAAAGAAAGACGAGGAACCCAAAACTTATAGACTAGCTAATCTAAAAGGCCGAGGCGACACGAGGCGTCATCGTGGCCTGCCTCGGCCTGCCTTCCTTTTTGTGGCCATGACAGCAGCGTGGCACCAGGTTGGCCGGCGATTTGCCAACCTGTTCACCCCAAGGATTCCGAGCTTGTCCACGTAGATGTGATATCGGTATTCGGGACATCCCGAGGAGGCGATCCCAAGGAGACCGAAAAATCTCTGTGGAAACACGCCCGACGTAAATTGACGTAACGTGTACGGCAGTAGCCGTACACGGTGCACAAGCCGTACACCGTGTATCGCTGACGTAAATTTCAAAGCCACGTTCATGAACGCGTTCATCCCTCCTGAAAGATTATGCATTGCGGCAACCTGTACGAGGAAGGATTTCCAACACATTTTTTCGATTTCTACCCGGGCGCGGGCGCCAGCGACAGGTAAGAAGCAGTCGTTTGGTTTACTTATATTTATGAAGCCAAAGAAACCAGCCGCTAGTTGAGCGGTAATTTCCATTTCCCTCCGACCTGGGCCTGAGCGTTGGGGCTGGGAACTACATGGGGCCTGTTGCCGTCCCATACCTCTTCTAGCCCTTCCACTTCCTCCTGTAGCCAGAATCAGTTGATGCTATGCTTGCCTATGCCTCACAGTCATCGTATGAGAGCGACAACCTTATATACCTTATCTTGACCTTCTGGCTCAAAACGAGAGTGATCCTTTTCAGTCCCTGTTGTCACCACTAAGTCGCGGGCGTGTTTGGATGTCCATCATCAACAATGTCGTTAGCTACTTCCTTCGAGTTCCGGAACTCCCTTCTGTTGCCGTTCTCGTTGGCTGCCTTACTTGCTGACGCTTTGCCCCCCCTGCATTGAATGAGATCGCGCCCCACTCTCATTATGACTTGCAGAAGCCTTCCACACGTCCTTCGAGGATATTCGTTTCTTCAAGGCATGCTCCACGGCCTTCGCCAAAGTCACAGTAAGTCACCGCGGACGTATAGTATAGTATAGTTGACTTCCTCGTGATATAGCGTGTGTAGAAATCACCTGCCTGTCCCCCACCTGCCTCCCTCCTACCTGCCTGCCCCCTACCTGCCTGCCTGCCCCCCTCCTGCCTACCTGCCTGTCCCTACCTGCCTAACTGGCTGCCCCCCTCCTGCTTACTTCCCCCCTCCTGCCTGCCTGCCTGCCTGCCTGCCTGCCTGCCTGCCTGCCTGCCTGCCCCCCTCCTGCCTACTTCATCTCTCCTTCCTACCTGCCTGCCCCCTTACCTGCCTGCCCTCCCCCTACCTGCCTCCCTCCCTCCTGCATTCTTCATCACTCCTGCCTGCCCTCCTCCTTCCTACCTGCCTGCTCCCTGCCTGCCTGACCCTCTCCTACCTACTCCACCATTCTTCACTGCCCCCCTCCTGCCTGCAGCCCTAGCACTACCGCCACACTCCTCTGTTCTGTACAGCCACAGCCAGAGCGCTATCGCCTCACTGTTCAGATCTGTACATCCTCATTTGTCCGCGTCATCCGAGTCTAGAGAGAAACAGAAGGCTGCTCCTCCTTCATCCTCTCAGAGCTATACCCTGGCCACAGCCGTAGCCCTGCCACAGCCATAGAAATTCTGCTTGTGCATTCTCAAACGGCCATTACACTTTCACAGCCATAGAAATTCTGCTTGTGCATTTTCCCACAGCCATAGAAGTTCTGCTTGTGCAATCTCCCACAGCCATAGCTCTTCCACAGCCACTGCTCCTCTTTCGTCTTCTCGCAGCCATATCACTGCTGCTTGTGCATTCTCTCACAGCGTTGCACTGCCACAGCCATAACAATTCTGCTTGTGCATTCTCTCACAGCCATAGCTCTTCCACAGCCACTGCTTCTCTTTCGTCTTCGCGCAGCCATATCACTGCTGCTTGTGCATTCTCTCACAGCGTTGCACTGCCACAGCCAGAACATTTATGTTTGTGCATTCTCTCACAGCCATAGTGCTTTCACAGCCATAACAATTATACGTGTGCATTCCCCCACAGCCATAGTACTTCCACAGTCTTATCACTTCCACAGCCATAACAATTCTGCTTGTGCATTCTCCCACAGCCATAGTACTTCCACAGTCTCATCACTTCCACAGCCACTGCTCCTCGTTCATCTTCCCGCAGCCATGATTGGGAACAGACAGTCTCGCATTGAAGACAGGCCCCGGTACCGACGTTACCGTATCATGGCAAATCAGACCCTGGAGGTGCTCCCTCACAGCTTGCCGCCCCTTAGGCGGTCCACTCTTACCGGACTGTCTGTAGAAGGATCATACCTGAACCGCCATCTGTCCTTGGATATCCTTGGCGTCGCCATGACCGAGACCCAGGAGATTGACGTCAACGTTGAGTTCTTGAGTTGCCCCCCATCCAAGCATATCCCCAATGCAGACTCCCGCCAAATGAGTCCTGGGCAGAATATTGAGTTTCGGAGTTTCACACCATCCAAGCAGATCCCAAAAGCAGACTTCCGCCAAATGAGTCCCGGTCAGGATGCTGAGTTTTCGAGGTGCAACCCATCCAAGGACAACCGAAATGCAGACTTCCGGCAAATGAGCCCCGAGCAGGATACTCAGTTTTGGAGTTGCAACCCATCCAAGCAGAACCGAAATGCAGAGTTCAGTCAAGGTGATCCTAATCAGGATACTCATGTGAGGCATGGGAAGCACTCCCGTGACAGTCATGCATCCGGCAGTCCTGCGGCAGGTTTCCACCACATAAGAATGAATAAGTTGTGTGGCGTCCTTGGCCAGTATTCACTTGGTAACTTGGGACCCCAGTCCCATGTGCCAACTGACCAGTACCAGTACCAGTACTGGTGTGACCTGCCAGGCCTTTGGCCAACAAGCGATGCAACCTAGCAAGATCATAGACTCCCCGTGCCAACTGCCCAGTACCAATACCAGTGTGATCTGCCAGGCCTGTGGCCTGCGAGCGATGCAAGCTAGCAAGAGCACGGACTCTGGATGCCAACTACCCAGTACCAGCACCAGAACCAGTGCCGAGAGCACGGGTTCTCAATGCCGCTTGGACAGCCAGGCCTATGGCCAGCGAATGATGCAAGCTACTAATAGCACGGGGTCCCAGGGCCGGTTGGACAGCCAGGCCTGTGGCCAGAAAATGACGCAAGCTACGGAGGGCACCTGCGGCTCCATGGACAGCACAGGATGGGTGGGTCCGGCGCTGGTGCCAGGGGGGGATGGAGATTCCAAGGCGGGAGCCAAGGAAGAGCGTGGAAGTGGTTGGGAAGAGACTTCTCAACTGTCATGTCAGTCAATCAGTCAGGTCGGCGTCCTAAGTCTAATCCAGCAGTGGAACTGCCAGTCTGAGCAGCAGCAGGGCACAGATGCTAGCCCCCGCACAAGGGGCACCCCCACCATGTTCTCGAACCAGTTCGGACTTCATTCTTCCGCTCCTCAGCCTACCACTGATCTGCCGTGTCCAGCCGAGGGTTTCAAGACCACTGGCGCAAATGCCCTGCTTAGCTCGAATGTCCTGCTTGGCAGTTTTGACTCCGAATGTGGTCATCTGGGCGACGCATGCCTCCAGCTTATGACCTTGCTGGATGTGAGGAGGACGGTGGGGGAGAACGTTGAGATGGGCGACATCGGCATTGAGGATCTCTCAACATTTGTGAGTTTTAGAAAAACGACATCTTGCTGCTTTTTCTTCTTCTTTCCTGGGTGATTTTTCTTGTTGTTGTTTTGACTCTGAGATAAGGTTGAGATAGGCGGGACTGGCCATGTAGATCTGTCAGCATTTGTGAGTGTTCGAAACATGACATCTTCCTGTTTTTCCTTTCTTTTCTGGGTGCAGTTTTGACTCTTAGACAACGTTGTGATCGGCAGCACTTAGGCCATGCCGATCTGTCAGCATTCGTGAGTGTTGGGGTAGATGGTGTGGGGGCATGGGGGTGGGGGAGAGGGGGGGGGGGGGGGGGGGGGGGGGGGGGGGGTAAACAGAAACAAGACCTCTTCCTGCTTTATTTCTTTTCTGGGTGATTTTTTCTGGGTGCAGTTTTGACTCTGACTGTGGTCAACTGTCATCATTGGCGAGTGTTGGAAACAAAGTATCTGCTCGCCCTCATTCCTTGGCTTGGGTTGGCTGGCCAACCAAACCAGCTAACCAAACCAAACCAAACCCTGAATCCAGCCCACCCCAAACCAAACCAATCCAACCCAACCCTGAACCCAGCCTGACCCCGCCAACCCAACCCAACACTGAACCCAACTCAACCAAACCCAACCAGGTTTGAATCTTTGAGGGAGGGTCTGTTACGTCACAGGGTCAGATTTTGAAACCTGTCGCGTCTCATGATGCATATTTGAGATTCCCCCAGAAGAACTCTGAACCCAACCTAGCCAACCCAACCCTGAACCCAACCCAACCTAGCCAACCCAACCCTGACCCAACCTAGCCAACCCAACCCTGATCCCATCCCATCCCAACCCAACCCTGAACCCAACCTAGCCAACCCAACCTGACCCTGAACCCAACCCTGAACCCAGCCCCACCCAGCCCAACCCTGAACCCAACTCTGAATCCAGCCCATCACAACCCTGAACCCAACCCAACCCAGCTGCCCCAACCTGTCCTGCCCGCTCCAACCCAGCCCATCCCAACCCAATCCTGAACCCAACCCAACCCAACCCTGAATCTGACCCATCCCATCCGCCCCAGCCCATCCCAGTCCAAACCATCCCATCTGCCCCAACCAATCCCAGCCCAATCCATCCCACCCTAACCTAACCCAACCCTACCCTACCCTACCCTACCCAGCCCAGCCCAGCCCAATCCATCCGCCCCATCCCAGCCCAACGCATCCGCCCAAACCCAGCTCAGCCCAACCCAGCCCAACCCAGCCCAGCGCAGCCCATCCCAGCTGCCCCAACCCAACCCATCCGCCCCAACCCATCCGCCCCAACCCAGCCCAGCCCAACCCAGCCCAGCCCAACCCAGCCCAGCCCCACCCAGCCCAGCCCAACCCAGCCCAACCCAGCCCAGCCCAGCCCAACCCAGCCCAGCCCCACCCAGCCCAGCCCAACCATCTCATCCCAGCCCAACCCAGCCCAGCCCAGCCCAGCCCAACCCAGCCCAGCCCAACCAAGCCCAGCCCAGCCCAGCCCAGCCCAAACGAGCCCAGCCCAACCAAGCCCAGCCCAGCCCAGCCCAACCCAGCCCAACCCAAACCAGCCCAACCATATCATCCCAGCCCCACCCAGCCCAGCATATCCGCCCTAACCCAGCCCATCCGCCTTAATCCAACCCATCCCATCCGCCCCAACCCAGCTCAACCCCTCCTCCCCATCCCAGCCCAACCCAGCCCATCCGCCTAAATCCAGCCCATCCGCCCCAACCCATCCCAACCCATCCCATCCCAACCCATCCCCACCCAATTGCAGTGCCCTGGCAAGCTCCTGGACACTTTTGTTGACAGCACTTTCTTTGACCAAGAAACAGAGGGCAGCAATAGCTCATGAGTAACGACTCAGTATGCAAATACTCAAATACGGTAAGAGTGGTAGGCCAGCTCTTATGTTCTATCTCACACCCAAATCAGCCCCCAATATAATATAAAGCCACCAACCCACCCACCCACCCCACACAAAGGTATGTAAATACTAAAATACGAAAAGAGTGGTAGGCCAGATCCTATGTTCTATCTCACACCCAAATCAACCCCCACTCTAAACCCACCCACCCACCCACCCCACACAAAGGTATGTAAATACTAAAATATGATTAGAGGAGCAGCTCCTATGCTTTTTTGTTTTTCTTGCGGAGCGTCACAAATTGAGCACCTCGATACGATGCGGATGCGATGCTCGGGTGTGAAAGTTTTGCCGGAAATAGGCGTGACATCACGATGCTTGCAACGCAAGTGAAGTGATTTGAGTCCTCAGTCGCACCGTAGTCACCTGGGTTGGGTCTGAGCTAGTCGAGGCCCTACCCTGGTCAGACCCCTGATGGAAGTCGCCAATATAATATCATATATATCTAGGGATCGGTAATATGATATCATATGATATCATGTCATCATATGATATCATATGATGCCGGCGGTCTGACTAGGTACCTTTGGCCTGGGGCATCATATGATACGATATTAAATCAGATGATTTGTGTATGATATCATATGATATCATACTTGTCTTTGGTCAACATCATATGATTTGCCGTTCCCTATATATATCCCACTCAAATCAGCCCCTGTAAACCCTAAACCCACCAACCCACCCACCCCACTAAAAAAATGCGACCAAGCCAGAGTAAAAAAAATCATTCTGTTTGTATGCAACTTGCAAAATCATCCCTTGTTCCTTGCCCACACTTTTCCCGCCGTCACATGCTCATATGCAACTTGCTAAATGGCCCCTTCTTCCCTGCCCACTCTTTTGGGGTGCTTCTCTTCCACTTATCATATTCATAGCATATATAATTATACATACATTCGCAAAAAACTGAACTAAACATTCCCTCCTCCCTTGCCCACTCTTGTGTAGGTGTGCCGTTAAATGGTATGAAGACTGGTATGAAGACTCGATTCAAGGGGGAGTTACATTTCATAGGGCTTGGGGGAGTGCTCAATTGTGGCCTTGGTGTTTGGGGGGAGCTACATTAGAGCCTCTTGGGGTCACTTTGAGGGGCCCAAAAGCTGATAGTAGCACCTGAAAGGCTGATAGTAGCACCATGGATTGATAAGACATATGATCATCAAGTGCTACTTGTAGCACAAGGTCTAAATTATGTGCGTTGGTGCTTTGGGGGTACTATATTAGAGCCTGTTGGGTTCACTTTGGGGGGCCAAAAAGTAGGTAGTAGCACCCCCAAAGGCTGATAGTAGCACCATGGATTGATAGGACATATGTCATCAAGTGCTACTTGTAGCACAAGTGCTAAATTGTGACCTTGGTGTTTTGAGGGAGCTACATTAGAGCCTGTTGGGGTCACTTTTGGGGTCCGTCTTGCTTCGAGGGGGAGTGTAATTGCTTAGGGTGTGGTGTGTAGGGCAGGGGGTTCGTTTAAGGTGCTACTTGTAGCGAGGGGGAATGTCGTTGCATAGGCCTTGGTGTGTAGGGCAGGGGTTTCTTTAAGGTGCTACTTGTAGCACAAGTTCTAAATTATGTGTCTTGGTGCTTTGAGGGTGCTACATTCGAGCCTCTTGGGGTCACCTTGGGGGGGCGATTCGAGGCTTAGTTTGAGGGGAGTGTCATTTCATAGGGCTTGGTGTGTAGGGCAGGGGTTTCTTTAAGGTGCTACTTGTCACAAGTTCCAAATTATGTGCATTGGTGCTTTGAGGGTGCTACATTCGAGCCTCTTGGGGTCACCTTGGGGGCGCGATTCGAGGCTTAGTTTGAGGGGAGTGTCATTTCATAGGGCTTGGTGTGTAGGGCAGGGGTTTATTTAAGGTGCTACTTGTGGCATAAGTTCTACATTATGTGCCTCGGTGCTTTGAGGGTACTATATTAGAGCCTCTTGGGTTCACTCTGGGGGCCAAAAAGTAGGTAGTAGCACCCCCAAAGGCTGATAGTAGCACCCAAAAGGCTGATAGTAGCACCATGGATTGATAGGACATATGTCATCAAGTGCTTCTTGTAGCACAAGTGCTAAATTGTGACCTTGGTGTTTGGGGGGAGCTACATTAGAGCCTCTTGGGTTCAGAGGCCAAATAGCATATAATAGCACCTTAGGGTTGACAGTAGCACCATGGCTACGATAGAGCTACGTTAGAGCCTCTTGGGGTCACTTTGGGTCCAGAAAGTCCCAGTGACTTTAGGGATCCAGAAAGCAGAGAGTAACACCCCCAAAGGTTGATAGTAGCACCATGGTGGTAGTATTAGCCTTTGGGCTTGTGAGCTTCCCGTCAGGGATATCCATGGCAGCTTCCAGCCAGCTCTATTTACCAACCACTGGGTCAAGCCTAAAGCTTTCAACTGCGTTGGAATGCCTGTCCTGTCAGCTTTCAGACCCACTTGCTAGCTTCTGGTTGGGCCCGAGGACGGGTCAAAGGAGCTGCCTAGAAGCTGCTATGTGAAGCCCCAAAAAGAAACAGAAGAAACAGACAATTGTGCAACACGTCGCAAATTGAGCAACTCTGTGTGACCCCAGTGCTACGCGCTGCCCCCCAACCCCCACGGAGCATGAAGCGCAGGGCCCAAGGGTTGCAACCATGCAGCGCCATGTAGAGACGGAATGGCAACGTGCCACAAATGCTGCTATGTGTAGCCCCAAAAAGAAACGGAAAAAACAGCCTTTGGGCTAGTGAGCTACCCGTCAGCAGCACCCCAACCAGTGTTTTTTATTTCAGATTTCTGTAGTCCAGGTTGAGTAGCTGCTTGAGCTACTCAACCCTGATTTCAGGATAGTTGCGTAGCCATCGCATGGCAAAGCGCGGTCCTGATATCGGGGGGTCCGGGGGGTGTAGCATTCTACGGAATGGCGACGGAATGGCGACGCGTCGTCGAAAATGAAACACTGACCCCAACCCCTTGTTTCTTTCGTGGAAAACGCATGGCAGCTTCCAGCCAGCTCTATTTACCAGCCACTGGGTCAAGCCTACAGCTTTCAACTGCATTGGAATGCCTGTCCTGTCAGCTTTCAGACGCACTTGCTAGCTTCTGGTTGGGCCCAAGGACGAGTCAAAGGAGTTGCCTAAAAGATGCTATGTGTAGCCCAAAAAAGAGACCACAACCCACTATCAAAACCGGCTACCTTCAAAGTATCTTGGTATAACCTCTTTCCTAAACCTTCAACAGCCACTGATAAGTTTTTTTGCGTGCAACGCGTCGCAAATTGAGCAACTCTGTGTGACCCAAGTGCAACGCGCTGCCACCCAAACCCCACGGATTGTGAAGCGCAGATCCCGGGGGTTGGGAGGGTCATTTCTAACTATTTTAGCCGGACCCATGCGTCGCCATGCAGGGACAGAATGGCAACGCGTCACCAAAAAAATGACCAATGATTACTGACTTCCGATTATGATGATGATGACCCTTTTCCTGATGGCCTCCATGGAAATTCCTTTCCTGGTGGACTCCATTTTTTCTGGTGGACAGTTTTCCTGGTGGGATCCAAGTAGTGCTGTCAAGATATCTGAGGCTTTGCGCTGATTTAGTGCCAGTGTTGTGAGGCACTTCCGCCGTCGCTGTTCAGCTTGAGTCAGCATGCATTCAGCACGACTCAGCATGCGTAGGCATGAGTCAGCATGTGTTCAGCATGAGTCAGCATGGCGACACGTCACATATTTGGGGTGATCCACGTGACAGCTAGTGTCGACACGTCACATATTTTGGGAGTTCCACGTGACAGCTATTGTCGACACGTCACATATGTTGGGTATTCCACCTGACAGCTAGTGTCGACATGTCACATATTTGGGGAGTTCCACGTGACAGCTATTTTTGACACGTCACATATGTTGGGTATTCCACGTGACAGCTAGTGTCGACACGTCACATATTTGGGGAGTTCCACGTGACAGCTATTGTCGAAACGTCACATATGTTGGGTATTCCACGTGACAGCTAGTGTCGACACGTCACATGTTGGGTGTTCCATGTGACAGCTAGTGTCGACACGTCACATATATTGGGTGGTCCACGCGACAGCGTTTAAGCAACAGCAATTAAGCGGCAGCTCCTGTCTAGCTTTTGTTTTCAGCTATGAGCAGCAGTTTCTAGACAGCTTCCCTGGCTGGCTACGGAGCCAAACCTAGAGCAACAAAGAGTATCTGAAAAGCAGCAGCTTCTAGGCAGCTCCCCTGGCTGGCTCTGGAGCAAAACCTAGGGCAATGCAGTGTATCTGAACGCTGACAGCATCAGCTACCAAGGCAGTATTGTTTATTTCAAGTTTCTGACTTCCACCTAGGGTAATCCTAAGCCTGCTAGCCCAGGCCCAACCCAGCAGGGTACTTCAAATGGCCAAATTGGCCAGCGCTTTAGCGCACTGGAAAACAAAAAACTGCGCTTTGTAGCGCAAAAAGCGCAAAAATTGCTTGCAGCGCCCACAAGGGGTTGCAAAAATCTGCGCTTAAAGCGCAGAGGGGGTCAAAAAGTCAGCGCTCAAAAGCGCAAAAGCGCGCGCTTTGAATTACCCTGCAACCCAGGTGACTACGGCGTGACAAAGGACTGAAATCACCTCACTGGCGTCGCAAACACCGCGACACAAGGCCCGTTTCCGGAAAAGTTTTCACTCCTGAGCTTCACACCGAGTTGCTCAATTTGCGACTCGTCGCACACACAAAAAACTGCTCCCAGCACTGCTGAAATATTGGGGTTAAGCTCAGTGGCTGGCTCAATGAGCTGCTAAGAAAAGCTGAGAATAATAGCCATACTCTCTTGGATGTCATCTCCATACTCCCCCCTTAGATGTTGTGTCTCTGCACGCGCAGTGCCCTTGGATGTCATCTACCATGTATGAACAATTCAGAACGCCTAGTACTGTGCAGTTCAAAGTGATGGCTATGATACAACACACCAAACATGTATCTGCACACGCGGTGCCCACGGTAGGGGGGGGCCTGCAGCAAGACACAGCAGGGGGGGGGGGGGGGGGGGGGGCTGCAGCAAGACACGGCAGGGTAAGAACACTAAGCCATGGAGGCCTTCATCATCTAGAGGTAACCGCCCCCCATCTCGGTGAGTGGTATGTGACGGAATCCGCCATTGGCGTGGGACGACGTCGAACCCGTAGGTATAATCGGCGCCGCCTCCTCCTCCGCTGGTGGTAGTACGGGTGTCGTACAGAGCTTCGGCCCTCGGTGGTTCGTAGACTGTAGTCCTAAGTGGTTGGTAGATTGTGGTGGTTGGTAGACTATAGTTCTAAGTGGTTGGTAGATTGTGGTGGTTGGTAGACTGTAGTCCTAAGTGGTTGGTAGATTGTGGTGGTTGGTAGACTATAGTTCTAAGTGGTTGGTAGATTGTGGTGGTTGGTAGACTGTAGTCCTAAGTGGTTGGTAGATTTTGGTGGTTGGTAGACTATAGTTTTAAGTGGTTGGTAGATTGTGGTGGTTGGTAGACTGTAGTCCTAAGTGGTTGGTAGATTGTGGTGGTTGGTAGACTGTAGTCCTAAGTGGTTGGTAGATTGTGGTGGTGCGAGGTGTGTTTGTCCCACCCGCCTCCCTGGTCGCCAACCGTCGATGTATATGCTTGATGCTGATATATATGCTTGATCTGAGTTACCTTGTTTGATTGATTCCTTACCTGCAGCTACTGGTACGAAGATCCAAAAATTGAAAAATGAAAATAAGTACGCCGTGCCTCAGGCGTGAGATTGAGGGGACCCTCTTGTTTGCATGCATGTGTACGTACGGGAGAATGGCTACCATATTGGGTTAATTTGGTTTCGCAGACCCTGTGCGCCTGAGCTTGGACTACCGCGCGACAGCACGTAGGGACGGAGATCCAAGATAACTGCACTAACCAGTTGCTGGAACTTGAACTTGGTTACATATCTTTAGCCAGCAATATGGCTGCTCTCTTCGGCAGTAAAACAAATGCCGGATGCTGTGGGCAAGGGGTCAAGCGATACGACTCTAAACGTAAAAAATAACATGAACCTACCAGGGTCAAACCTGGCAGTGTTTTTCTTTTCAGCTATGAGCAGCAGCTTCTAGGCAGCTCCCCTAACTGGCTATTCAGCCAAACCTAGCGCATCCTCAAGCACCTTGAAGCTGGAATAATCAGCTGTCCAGAAGTGCTGAAATAGATCGGTGTTGCCCAGTGGCCGGCTCAGGGAGCTGCCAAGAAGCTGCTATGAAAAGCCAAAAAGGAAAAAACTGAACCCTGGTGGGTCCAGGATCTGTACTTCAGTAGTACTACACGCTGCAAGTCTGATGTTGATGACTCTGGACATGTGGACCTAGGACTAGTCAAGGTAATTCAACACGTACTTACTTGCCTGTATGTGAACGCGCACACTCCAGAGGGATGAGTGTGTGTGAACATGCTCACTTTCACTGGGATGTGCGTGTTTACGCACAAATGTTTGACAGATTTGTTCAGATCTGGAATAGGGCGTGCATGTTTTCCTTGGTTTTCATAGGGTTTCACGCACATTTTGACAGGTACGTGCGTGTTTACACACACACTTGGGGGGGGCTGTGCATGTGCCACGTAAACTCTCGTAGGGCTTTGAACAACCCTGGTGCCAGTATGGTATGCAGCGTACTTCAAATGGCCGAATTGGCCAGCGCTTTAGCGCACTTGAAAACAAAAAAACTGCGCTTTGTAGTGCAAAAAGCGCAAAACAATTGCTTGCTGCGCCCACAGGGGGGTGCAAAAACTGCGCGGAACGCGCAGTTGGGCAAAAAAGGGAGCAAAAGCGCGCGCTTGGAAGTACCCTGCTGACCAGCACACAGCACAGAGGTGCATGAGTTGTTGAAGTTGAAGAACCACACATTAAGATTGTGTTGATGATTTGCTACTGCAATTACCTATCTGGTTAGAACTGGTTAGTACTGCCTATCTGGTTAGAAACGGTTAGTACTGCATATCTGGTTAGAAACGGTTTGTACTGCCTATCTGGTTAGAACTGGTTAGTACTGCCTATCTGGTTATAACTGGTTAGTACTGCCTATCTGGTTAGAAACGGTTAGTACTGCCTATCTGGTTAGAACTGGTTAGTACTGCCTATCTGGTTAGAAACGGTTAGTACTACCTATCTGGTTAGAACTGGTTAGTACTGCCTATCTGGTTAGAAACGGTTAGTACTGCCTATCTGGTTAGAACTGGTTAGAACTGGTTAATTCTGCCTATCTGGTTAGTACTGCCTATCTGGTTAGACCTGGTTAGAACTGCCTATCTATCTGGTTAGAACTGGTTAGTACTGCCTATCTGGTTAGTACTGGATAGTACTGCCTATCTGGTTAGACCTGGTTAGAACTGCCTATCTATCTGGTTAGAACTGGTTAGTACTGCCTATCTTGTTAGTACTGGATAGTACTGCCTATCTGGTTAAGAACTGGTCCGTACTGCCTATCTAGTTAGAACTGCCTATCTGGTTAGAACTGGTTAGTACTGCCTATCTAGTTAGAACTGCCTATCTGGTTAGAACTGGTTAGTACTGCCTATCTGGTTAGATCTGGTTAGTACTGCCTATCTGGTTAGAAATGTAGAGTCGTTCTCTGTCGTATATGACAAAAGAGTATAATACTTAGTTATATTGTGCTTCATAAACATTCCGTTTACAGTCGTTCTCTGTCGTACATGACAAAGAGTACACTGTTTAATTACATTGTGCTACGTAAACAATCCATTTAAAGACGTTATTTGTCGCACATGACTAAGATTATAATCCTGCATTATCTTGCGCATCGTGAACAATGTTTCTTAATGTGTATGGTATTTGTCCTTTTGTATTGTAATTTATAACTGTAATGTTACTAATTAATATTTTTAATGTGTATTGTATTTGCAATTTGTAGAACAGTTAGTTGTCAATCGTATTGCCAACTGCTTCGCCGACCATGTGTTAGCTCAGCTTGCTCCAACCCAGCCTGCCCCATGCCCACGTCCTCTCTCTCTTGGTGCTGCTCAAGAACTCTACACCCGATCCCTTGGGGGAGCTTCTCAGGTCATGGGTAGAGCTAACAGACACAGTTAGTTGTCAACCGTATCATCTTGTAGGACTGTAGGAGTGGGAACGCCATTCGAACTGAATCCTCTGGGTCGCTGGTTTTTGTCATACAAGGGGTGAAAGTCCTTGCACAAGTTAACAAAATCAGATGTCAGCTGTTTAATTGATGTTGATCGGCGACCTGCGTCCCAGCCAAACAGTCTACATGCGTCAGCCACTCAGCCTGGTTACTCCCGTACCACTGCCGCCAGGCAGCCCTAGTGTGACCAGTAGGTAGTGTGGCCGTCAGAGTCTTGGTGCCCTCCCAACTGGTGTAGTCAAAGTGAGCACGCCCGTCTGTAGCCAAGTCAACAGAATTCGCGGAAGTCCTCCGCTGCTGAGCTGTGGACCCCCATGGAGGGCGAGGGGGGCCCGCCCTCCAGCCTTGCTGACGACATTTAGGGTCACGTTCAAGGCGTAGTGTAGCGGTGCCCAATCCTTATACATTCACTACGGATTTATCTAATCATTACGGCATTATACATGCATTACGCATTTATCTCATCGTCGTATGTCAACTGTTCTACGCTCCCAAAAGTTTTTGAGGGCAGTGTGATTAGCTTTCTAGCAACCTGAATCCTTGTAGTTGGGAATGTTCTAAACTCTTGTCTGAGCGATTGAGCAGGTATTTTCCACCCTATTTCGATACCTCACGATCTGCACCAAAAAATATAATATCATATTTAGGAAATGCGGGGGGGGGGGGGGGCAAAAAATCTCCAGACCCCATGCCTAGAAATCTTATAGATGGCTGGGCAGCCCCCCCCCCCCCTCCCCCAGCTCCGGAACCCATTTGGAGGCCATTATCTCCTCCTACAATAATAATTATGGGGCCAAAGTAGGGTGCATTTTGTACAGCTTGAAAAGGCCTATGCACTGGTGCTACTCCCATGACTTTGCACCATATGTGGAGCAAGGAAAAGCAAATCAGACAATACAATCTGCATTTCTGGGCACACGGACAAAGCGCCATAATTGCCATCAATGTTACATGGGGGGTAGGGGCTGGGTTGCAGGGCTCCCAGGCCACTTATATGCCCTAGCATATCAAAGCTAAAAAAAAAAAAAAGCAACATGCTTGGCCTATCTCGATCACATTCTCAGCTTAATACAACCAAATTACACTGTAAATTCAGACTGAGTCTTGATCCAAGTATGCTAAGCGCGCGCTCAATACATCAGTGTGTCGTGGGCACGCACGTCCAGTTCAGCAATTTTTTGTTCATAGAGCACTTACTGCTATTGAGAAATCACATAACTCAGTTTCAGGGTACTACATTTTGTCAAATTGGCCAGCGCTTTTTTGAGCCCCTCTGCGCGTTTCGCCCAGTTTTTTCAACCCCGTGTGGGCGCAGCACGCAGTTTTTGCGCTTTTTGCACTAAAAAGCGCTGACCAATTTGACGTTTGTGCGCTTTAAGCACTGACCAATTTGGCAAGAACCCTGGTAGGCACACATAGGCCCACCTATGTGCTTGTTGGATGTATCCCTATGTGCTCTCACTAGGGAATCATATAATTAGATTATCACTGTGGCACGAACTCAGGGCCCGCGTCGGTACAACGATGGTCCGGGTTCACTTCATCAGTGCCTTTTCGTTATAACCCCTCCTGTCACGGTTGGGCAAGTCCCTTTAGCCTACTTGGTCTATCCCTTGACTGTAACAACATACATCCCCCCCCCACACACACACCCCACCCCACCCCACACACACACACCCCTCCACACACACACACACGCAGGCTGCGCTGGTATTGCAGCGGCTGCTGTAGGTCTGCTACAGCTGCTGCTATAGCTGCTGCTGTAGGTCTTCTGCTGCTACAGTTCTGCTACAGCTTCTGGTGTAGATCTGCTACAGATGCTGCTACAGCTCTGCTACAGCATCTGCTGTAGGTCTTCTGCTGCTACAGCTGCTGGTGTAGCTGATGGTTTAGGTCTGCTACAGCTGCTGCTGCAAGTCTTCTGCTGCTAAAGATGCTGCTTTAGGTCTTCTGCTGTTATAGCTCTGCGACAGCTTCTGCTACAGCATCTGCTGTAGGTCTTCTGCTGCCACAGCTCTGCTACAGCTTCTGCTAATGCATCTGCTGTAGGTCTTCTGCTGCCACAGCTCTGCGACAGCTTCTGCTACTGCATCTGCTGTAGGTCTTAATCTGCTACAGCTGCTGGTGTAGGGCTGCCAAAGCTGCTGCTTAAGGTCTTCTGTTGCTACAGCTGCTGCTGTAGGTCTTATGTTACTACAGCTCTGCTACAGCATATGCTGTAGGTCTTATGCTGCTACAGCTCTGCTACAGCTGCTGCTTTAGGTCTTCTACTGCTACAGCTGCTGGTGTAGGTCTGTTCGAAGGGGTTCAACGCATTCAGAAATAAGCTTCCTGCAAGCCTTGCCGCATCTTTCTTCCATCAAGAGAATCTGCCCTGCCATGCGTTGGGATGGCCTCGCAGCCACAGTTCCCAATTACACCATCCCTTCGTTTTTTTCTTCCTTTTTCCAAGCAGGATTTTTGCCTCAAAGGGTGGGTCTCGTAGGAAAATAGTGCCTGTGGTGAGAATGGAAAGATAAATGATCTGCTTAAGAAAAATGAAAGCTGTATGCGAAACCAAAACCCATCATAGTAACCACTCTCCAGTATGTACGGTGCATGTGAATGGGAAGGTTCCTTTAACCTCACGCCCTGCGGCAAGGCGAACACATTTTCAATTTTGATCTTCTCTAGAATAGGCAATTTTTTGGCAATTTTTGATCTGCTCTAGAATAGGCCAATTTTTGCCAATTTTGCCAATTTTTGATCTGCTCTAGAATAGGCCAATTTTTGCCAATTTTGCCAATTTTTGCCCATTTTTGATCTGCTCTACAATAGGCAAATTTTTGGCAATTTTTGATTTGCTCTAGAATAGGCAAATTTTTGATCTGCTCTAGAATAGGCCAATCACCATTTGTTTTGTCTACAATTTGTTGGGGTTCAGTTCACCAGTGCTTGTTCTGCTTACAGCCCTTCCCAATATTGAGGTTGGGCAAGTCTATTTAGCCTTTTTGTGGAAAGGGGAAATAAGCACTGATGAACAGGGATGCATGGGCAGTGCTTGGTGCTACACAGCAGCTTCCAGGGGAGCATATCAGAATCTAGGTGCTAGCTGGTGATTGGTCTGATGGAGAGGGGCAGCTTTGGCCAACAGGTAGGGAACGACAATATGATATCATATGATTCTTCTGCTTCTGCCTATTCAAATGTTTTTATGTTACAGTCTAGGGTTATCTAAATGGGCTAAAGGGACTTGACCAACCTCGATATCAAGAGGGGCTGAAACGGAAAAAGGCACTGATGAACAAACCCTATCCTATAAACCCTAAACGGAAACAAGCACTGATGAACAAACCCTAAACCCTGAACCCTAACCAAAAACAAGCACTGATGAACAAACCCTAAACCCTAAATCCTCAACGAAAACAAGCACTGATGAACAAACCCTGAACCCTAAACCCTACACGGAAACAAGCACTGATGAACAAACCCTAAACCCTAAATCCTCAACGGAAACAAGCACTGATGAACAAACCCTGAACCCTAAACCCTACACGGAAACAAGCTCTGATGAACAAACCCTAAACCCTAAATCCTCAACGGAAACAAGCACTAATGAACAAACCCTGAACACTAAACCCTACATGGAAACAAGCACTGATGAACAAACCCTAAATCCTAAACGGAAACAAGCACTGATGAACCGGGCCCCTACAAATCGTTTTACCAACGGAGGCCCTGAGTTTGTGCTACATAGATAATGTAATTTCAGGATTCTCATCGGTTCATAACACTCAAGAGAAGGTGAATTCAGGAACCCCGTGCAAATCCAGCCCCTCCTCGGGTGGTCATATAAACATTTGGCCACTAGAGTGGGTGAATCCAAGACCGCAAATCATTACACAAGGGCAGGCGAATTCAGGGCCACCATGCATTACTCAAAGGCAGGTGAGCGCAGGACCGCAAGGCGCCAATCCATCCTCACCTCTGGTGCTCATGTAAACAGTTGATCACACTAGAGTGGCTGAATCCAAGACCGCAGATCATCAATCTAGCCTTACCTCTAGGGCTCATGTAAATTACTCATTATACAAGGGTAGGTGAATCCAGGACCGCAAATCCAGCAGCCACTCCTCCCTCATTTGCATTAGAGCTCTTCGTGCGGACCAGGTGTCCAGCCTGACACATTGGGAATCAAAGGGACAGGCATGTAAGAAAGCCGTAGATGGATGGATGGATGGATGGATGGATGGATGGATGAAAAGAGTCACGAACTGGGTGTCCAGGCTGTCACGTTGGGCATCAAAGGGACAGGCATGTAAGAAAGCCGTAGATGGATGGATGGATGGATGGATGGATGAAAAGAGTCACGAACTGGGTGTCCAGGCTGTCACGTTGGGCATCAAAGGGACAGGCATGTAAGAAAGCCGTAGATGGATGGATGATGGATGGATGAAAAGAGTCACGAACTGGGTGTCCAGGCTGTCACGTTGGGCATCAAAGGGACAGGCATGTAAGAAGGCCGTAGATGGATGGATGGATGGATGGATGGATGGATGGATGGATGGATGGATGGATGGATGGATGGATGGATGGATGGATGGTGGATGGTGGGTGGATGGATGGATGGATGGATGGATGGATGGATGGATGGATGGATGGATGGATGGTGGATGGTGGGTGGCTGGCTGGCTGGCTGGCTGGCTGGCTGGCTGGATGGATAGATGGATGGATAGATGGATGGATGGATGAATGGATGGATGGATGGATGGATGGATAGCTGGCTGGCTGGCTGGCTGGCTGGCTGGATGGATAGATGGATGGATGGATAGCTGGCTGGCTGGCTGGCTGGCTGGCTGGATAGATGGATGGATGGATGGATGGATAGATGGATGGATGGATGGATGGATGGATGGATGGATGGATGGATGGATAGCTGGCTGGCTGGCTGGCTGGCTGGCTGGCTGGCTGGCTGGATAAATGGATGGATGGATGGATGGATGGATAGCTGGCTGGCTGGCTGGCTGGATGGCTGGATGGATAGCTGGCTGGCTGGCTGGCTGGCTGGCTGGCTGGCTGGCTGGCTGGCTGGCTGGATAGATAGATGGATGGATGGATGAATGGATGGATGGATGGATGGATGGTTAGCTGGCTGGCTGGCTGGCTGGATAGCTGGCTGGCTGGCTGGCTGGCTGGATAGATGGATGGATAGATGGATGGATGGATGGATGGATGGTGGACGGATGGATGGATGAAAAGAGTCACGAACTAGGTGTCCAGCCTGTCATATTGGGAAGCAAAGCGACAGGCATATAAGCAGGCAGTATATTAATTAATGGATGGATGGTGGATGGATGGACTTGCAACCAACTCCCTTGCAACACCACTCAGCAACACCTCCTCTCCTTGTAACCAACTTCCTTGCAACACCACTTAGCAGCCCACCCACCCCTTCACCAATCATCACCTTCTCTCCTTGCAACACCTGCTCTCCTTGCAACCAACTTCCTTGCAACACCACTTAGCAGCTGAGCAACACCTTCTCTCCTTGCAACCAACTTCCTTGCAACACCACTTAGCAGCTGAGCAACACCTTCTCTCCTTGCAACCAACTTCCTTGCAACACCACTTAGCAGCTGAGCAACACCTTCTCTCCTTGCAACCAACTTTCTTGCAACACTACTTAGCAGCTGAGCAACACCTTCTCTCCTTGCAACCAACTTCCTTGCAACACCACTTAGCAGCTGAGCAACACCTCCTCTCCTAGTTTTACAAAGGCCCCAAAGGAGCCCTTAGTACTAATGATCAGTGTTTTTTATTCCAGATTTCTGTAGTCCAGGTTGAGTAGCTACTTGGGCTACTCAACCCTGATTTCAGGATAATCGCGTAGCCATCGCATGGCGGAGCGCGAAGCGCGGAGCCTGGGGGTGTCGGGGGGCAGCGCGTCCCGATATCGGGGGGCCCGGGGGGTGTAGCATTCTACGGAATGGCGACGCGTCGTCGAAAAATGAAACACTGGGCTAATGATCAGGAATAAAACTACCATATGTGTGTGCCTTCCCATATCTCTGTCCACCTACCTCTGCAGCACGATCACGCACAAGAGCAGGTGTACTCAGCAGCACGTCCTATGCTTACTTCAAGATGATTTCCAATAGCAAAACTCTAAAATGATCACATATAAGATATGAATAAGGCAGTGATCTTATATCTGTGTCCACCCACCTCTTCACTCAGCAGCACCTTCTCTCCTAGCTTTATAAAGGTCCCAAAGATACCCAGCTCGCTCAATGTCTCTGCCTCTGTCCAACCACCATTCCTAACAAGTACGCTGCGCTGAGGAGGTGGCAAGATTTTCTGCATCAGGATGTAAGCCGAGAGCCCATTGCCCTCCTTCAACCTGGCCACAAGGTCTTCATCTGAAAGGAAATAAAGTAAAATATTGTTAAATTGAAATTGAAATTGTTACATCCGTGTAATACCGTTACTCACAGGACGTGAAGTTAAGGACACCATAGCGTAAGCCGGAGCTAGCTAAAGTCACCGTAGGGCCACCTCAGTAAAAATAATCACCACCGATGCCTGACCGGCAGGCACCGTGGCCACATCATGCCGGCGCAGCTTAATACGGGGGTTTTTCACCCCGGTTGGGAAGTACCAGCACAATGCAGCTGGCAAGACAAAACCGGGGGGGGGGGGGGGGGGGGGGGCACGGTCTGTGTGCTAGTCCCCGGGTATCGACCCGGGGTGTGCTTCCATGAAACGTCTGCACTGTAAAATACTCTGAAAGCTAGTGATGGTGTGGGAGTGGACTTTGTCCGCCAGTTTAAGGGCACACGGTCTCTTAAGTCCAAGTGTGGTCATAGAAGTCAAAAAAGAGGTTGGAATAGTACCAGTTGTTCCAACGGTGATAACTTCGTAGTGAACGAGGTATCCAGCCGATCTAAGGCCATTTACTAATTCAACATGCTGGGCGTGTTTAGTGATAAACTTAGTAGCATGGTTGGTATCAGAGCAGTATCCAAGCTCAAGAAAATATTGTTACATCTTCTTGTGAAATAGATGATAACGGGGTGAGGGGAGGAGGCGTCAAGATTGTCTGCATCAGGATGAAAGCCAAGAGCCCATTGCCCTCCTTCAGCCTGGCCACAAGGCCCTCATCTGAGGAAAATAAGGTAAAATCTTGTTATATCTTGTGTAATAGATGATTAAGGGGTGAGGGGAGGAGGTGGCAAGATTGTCTGCTTCAAGATGAAAACCAAGAGCCCATTGCCCTCCTTCAGCCTGGCCACAAGGTCTTCATCTAGAGGGAAGGGATGTGTTTCCATGTTTGTCAGGGGTAAGGTGAGCTGCCGTGATTATAATGTGTAGGGTGAGCTACCATGTCTGTGAGGTATAGGGTGACTTGACATGATTATAAGATGAAAGCCGAGAGTCTGTTGCCCTCCTTCAACCTAGCCACAAGCTCTTCATCTGAAGGGAAATAAAGTACGATACTGTAATTTATTTCGAAATTGATGATAATGGGGTGAGGGGAGGAGGTGGCATATTTTCTGCATCAAGATGTAAGCCGAGAGCCCATTGCCCTCCTTCAACCTAGCCACAAGGCCTTCATCTGGAGGGGAGCAATGAGACGCAATGTGTGTGAGGGGTAGGGTGGGCCGGGGCAAAGCAGCCATTTCATGTTAATGAGGAGAAGGCCAAAGGCGCAGTTCCCTCCTTCAACCTGGCCACAAGGTCCACATCAGAGGGAACTGAGGTAACATCTTGTTATATCTTGTTTAATAGATGATAAAGGGGTGAGGGGAGGAGGTGACGTATTTTCTGTATCAAGATGAAAGCCAAGAGCCCATTGCCCTCCTTCGAACTGGCCACAAGGTTTTCATCTGAGGGATCTGAGGTAACATCCTTGTTATTTCTTGTGTACCGGTAATAGATGATAAAGGGGTGAGGGGAGGAGGTGACGTATTTTCTGCTTCAAGATGAAAGCCGAGAGCCCATTGCCCTCCCTAGACCTGGCCACAAGGTCTTCACCTGGAGGGAAGGGATGAGATGCAATGCTTGTAAGGGGCAGGGTGGGCCGGGGGTGAGCTGCTATTTCATGTTAATGAGGAGTCGGCTGAATTCGCAGTTCCCTCCTTCAACCTAGCCACAAGGTATTATTCTGGAGGGAAGGAATGAGGTGCAATGTTTGTGACTTGTGAGGGGTAGGGCCTAGGGGTAGGGTGAGCCGGGTGGTGAGCTGCCATTTCATGTTACTGAGTAGGCCAAAGGCGCAGTCCCCTCCTTCAACCTTGCCACAAGCTCTTCATCTAGAGGGAAGGGATGCGTTTCCATGTTCGTAAGGGGTGGGATTAGCTGCCATGATTATCATGTGTAGGGTGAGCTACCGTGTCTGTGAGGTATAGGGTGACTTGACATGATTATAAGGTGATGGGTCAGCACATTACCCTCCTTAAAACTGGCCACAAGCTCTTCATATAGAGGGGAGGGCACGGATAGCAATGTTTGTGAGGGGTAGGGTGAGCTGCCATTTCATGTTAATGAGGAGTAGGCCAAAGGCGCAGTTCCCTCCTGCTACCTGGCCACAAGGTTTTCGTCAGAGGGAACTGAGGTAACATCTTGTTATATCTTGTGTAATAGATGATAGAGGGGTGAGGGGAGGAGGTGACGTATTTTCTGCATCGAGATGAAAGCCAAGAGCACATTGTCCTCCTTCAACCTGGCCACAAGGTCTTCACCTGGAGGGAAGGGATGAGGCGCAATGTTTGTGAGGGGTAGGGTGGGCCCAGGGTGAGCTGCCTTTTCATGTTAAAGAGGAGAAGGCCAAAGGCGCAGTTCCCGCATTTGACCTAGCCACAAGGTTTTCATATGGGGGAAATGAGATGCAATGTTTGTGAGGGGATGTGTGGGCCTGGGGGGGTTCTTTACACGGACAGCACTGCAAACCCTAAAATTTAGGGCTAACACACAAAAACCTGAACTATTTTGCTGCCCATGGACAGCACTGCAACCCTTAAAACCTAGGGCTAACACACAAAACCCTGAACTATTTTGCTGTCCATGGACAGCACTGCAACCCCTAAAACCTAGGGCTAACACACAAAAACCTTAACTATTTTGCTGCCCATGGACAGCACTGCAACCCCTAAAACCTAGGGCTAACACACAAAACCCTGAACTATTTTGCTGCCCATGGACAGCACTGCAACACTTAAAACCTAGGGCTAACACTCAAAAACCTGAACTATTTTGCTGCCCATGGACAGCACTGCAACCCCTAAAACCTAGGGCTAACACACAAAACCCTGAACTATTTTGCTGTCCATGGACAGCACTGCAACCCCTAAAACCTAGGGCTAACACACAAAACCCTGAACTATTTTGCTGTCCATGGACAGCACTGCAACCCCTAAAACCTAGGGCTAACACATAAAACCCTGAACTATTTTGCTGCCCATGGACAGCACTGCAAACTCTGAACCCCATGGGCTAACACATCAACCCTGAAACTCTCTTACAGGTCTCTCCCTCCACCCGCCCTCTTTTTTATTTGTTTTATTTATTTGAGGCTTGATCACAAAAGCCTCAGGCGGATTATCTCCCGGCTCCGACTTACTGCCCCCACTACTCATTCCCCATGGGCAGAACTGCAAACCCTAAAAACCACGGGCTAAAACATTAACCCTGAACCCTGCCCCTCATACAGATTGTACAACCCTACACCCGCCCTCTTTTTCATTTGTTCATTTATTTTAGGCTCTAGCACAAAAGCCTCAGGCGGTTTATCTCCCGCCTCTGACTTCCCGCCCCTACTCCTCATTCCCCATGGACAGCACTGCAAACCTTAGAAACCACGGGCTAAAACATTAGCCCTGAACCCTGCCTCTCATACAGGCTGTTCCCTCCACCTGCCCTCTTTTTGTATTTTTGTATTTATTTATTTTATATATTTATGTTATTTATTTATTTTATGCTTCAGCACAAATGCCTAGGGAACGGCAATATGATATCAAATGGTGCCGGCAGTCTGACTAGGTCAAAGTCACCAGTTATATACAATATCATATGATGCAATTTGTAGGATATATAATATGATATCATACTCGCCTTTGGTCAAAATCATATATAACTTTAGTTCTCACCATACAGATTGTTTAAACCCTAAACCCTAAAACTTGGTGTTCTCACCATACAGGTTGTTCCCTCCACCCTCCCTCTGAGGCTTCAGCACAAATGCCTCCGGTCGTTGCATGGCTTCGGCGACAATGGCCGCTGTTTCAGGTGCTGACAAGTCGTCCAAGCCCCATAGGCCAGCGAAGAGGTCCTGGAGTTGACTGGGAGGAGGACAGGAGGGTGAGAGTATGGTTGGCTTAGGTATGGGTATGATCTGGGTATGATCTACTGTATGATCTGGGTCTATTTTGGGTGCTGACAAGTCGTCCAAGCCCCACAGGCCAGCGAAGAGGTCCCGGAGTTGATTGGGAGGAGGACAGGTGTGTGGGCGTATGGTTGGGTCAGGTATGGGTATGATCTGGGTAAAAGCTAATGTATGATCTGGGTATGATCTAGGTATGATCTAAGTAAGATCTAATGTATGATCTGGGTCTATTTCCGGTGCCGACAAGTCGTCCAAGCCCCACAGGCCAGCAAAGTGGTCCTGGAGTTGGCTGGGAGGAGGACAAGTGGGTGGGAGTATGGGTATGATCTGGGTCTGTTTCGTCCAACCACCTGAATAAACAAATTAACCAATCAACCAACAAACCAATCAACCAATCAATCAACCGATTAATCAACCAATCACCCAATCAATAAACCGACCAATCAACCAATTAACCATTCAATGAACTAATGAACCATAAAGACAGTCACCTGCTCTCCTCAGCTGTCACAAATTTCTCCAGGACCCCTGGGGAGGCTAAATCCTGCTGAATCTTCTTGGCTCCTGCACAGTGCCCAGATTATGGTCAGGGATTAGGATTCAGGGTATAGGGTTTAGTGGAATAGGTTCGCGGTCGCTTTGGGTTGATTTGGGTGCTGGGTAGCGTTTGGGTAAAAGTCCAGAAATCAGGATTCGGGTCTCTGGGTAGCGGAAAGTTTGGCCAAAATGTGAATCTGCTTGGCTCATGTGCAGTGCCCAGATTATGGTCAGGGATTAGGGATTAGGTTTCAGGGTATAGGGTTTAGTGAAATAGGTTTGCGGTTGCATTGGGTTGATTTGGGTGCTGGGTAGCTCTTAAGTCCAGGATTCAGGATTCGGGCCTCAGGGTACCGGAAAGTTTGACCAGCATGAGAATCTTCTTGGCTCATGTGCAGTGCCCAGAATATGATTAACGATTAGGGATTAGGGATTAGGTTTTAGGGTTCAGTAAAATAGGTTAGAGGTTTGGATCGATTTGGGTGCTGGGTAGCGATTTGGTCGAAGTCCAGGAATCAGTGTTCAGGTCTCAGGGTAGCGGAAAGTTTGGCCAACATGGGAATCTTCTTTAATCACCAAATTGGGAAGCCAACCGCTCACTGGGCTAAGCCCCGAGTTTTCAATACTACTGGAAGCGTGATTCTGTCAGCTTCCAGATGCACTACTTTGCTGTAGGTTTGTCTTGATTCCAGTCAGGGGAGCTGCCATGAAGCTGCTGCTCGTAGCTGAAAAAAAGGGCAATTGACAGCAGACGATGTTTCAATCAGTTCAGGGGGTGGGAGGGGTTGGGATATGGGTTGAGGGTGCGGATGGTGGGGATGAGGGGGAGGGTGAGGAGTGGGGGAGGGGTGTGGGTTGAGGGTAGAGGGTGGGGGGTTTTTTTTTTTTTGAGGACTGGGAGGGTTTGATGACTTGTTTTGGGGGGTAGTTAGGGGGTGAGGGGTGGAGGGTGAGGGTGAGGGTTGAGGGGGAGGTGGTGGAGGTGAGAGTGGAGGTGAGGTGAGGGTGAGGTGAGGGTGAGGGTGAGGGTTGAGGGGTGAGGGTGGAGGGTGGGAGGGGGAGGGTTTCAGGATCTGGTGCTTTTATTGTGCGGGTGCGGTGAGGGGTTGAGGTGCGGTTGGTGTTTGCAGTTCTGTTTTCGGGTTAGTGCGGTGCGGGTGGTTTTGGGGGTTTTTTTGTTGGAAAGGTGATGGTTCTTGTCAGGTGGTGTGTTGGCTTCGCTTTTGGTGTTTCTTTTGCTGGTTAGGGTGTCGCTGTGCTTGTTCGTGTTCTTTTTCTGTTGTGTGCTAGAGGTTTCTGGTTGGTGCTGCGGGTGCGTTTTAGTTTTACATTTTGCTTGTCGTTTGCGGGTTTCGTGTGCCTGTGCTTTTTAGGGTGAGTGGTGAGGGGTTCTTGTTCCCTTGTTCTTTCGTTTTCTTTTCTTTTTCTGGTGTTTACATTAGTTCTTTTTAGGGTGATTTTTCTTTCGAGGTTGAGGTTGCTTGTGCGATTGTTTTGCTGCGGGGATGACGTGTTCTTGTCTTCGTCTATGCGTGTTTTCTGTTTGTGGCTTCGGGTGATTTAGTCTGTGCTTTTTGTTTTGTCCATTCTTTTTAGGGTTCTGGTTTCTGTGGTTTCTGTCTTGGATGTATTCCTTGGTTTTGCGGTTGCGGCGTGTCTTCGTGTGCTTATTTGTCGCCTGCGGGGTGTGCTGCTCTATCGGGGTTGCGGGGCTGTTTGGCTTCGGCTGCGGGTGCCGGGTGCTGTTGCGGTTCCTGTGCTGCGGGTTGTGCCCTGGTGAGGGTGAGGTGAGGGTGGGATGAGGGTGAGGGTGAGGGTGAGGGTGGGATAGGGTGAGGGTGAGGGGTGAGGGTGAGGGTGGGGATGAGGGTGAGGGTGAGGGTGGGGATGAGGATGAGGGTGAGGGTGAGGGTGAGGGTGAGGGTGAGGGTGAGGGTGGAGGGTGGGGCGAGGGTGAGGGTGAGGGGGGGGGTGAGGGTGAGGGTGGGGATGAGGGTGAGGGTGAGGGTGAGGGTGAGGGTAAGGGTGAGGGTGGGGATGAGGATGAGGGTGGGGATGAGGGTGAGGGTGAGGGTGAGGGTGAGGGTGAGGGTGAGGGTGAGGGTGAGGGTGAGGGTGAGGGTGAGGGTGAGGGTGAGGGTGAGGGGGGTGAGGGTGAGGGTGAGGGTGAGGGGTGAGGGGAGGGTGAGGGTGAGGGTGAGGGTGAGGGTGAGGGTGAGGGGCGGTGAGGGTGAGGGTGAGGGTGAGGGTGAGGGTGAGGGTGAGGGTGAGGGTGAGGGTGAGGGTGAGGGTGAGGGTGAGGGTGAGGGTGAGGGTGAGGGTGGGGAGGGTGGATTCCGGTAAGTTCGGGGGGGGGGGGGGGGCATTTCTACATAATTTGGCAAGACCCATGCGCCACCATGCAGCGACGGAATGGCGAGGCGTCGTCGAAGAAGAACAAGTGGCCACAGAAGGGCAATTGGCAGCGGACAACATTTCAATCAGCTCCCCAGCCATCCACTCCTCCTCCAAGGGAATACATAAATATAAAAAAACCTTATGTTCAAGTAGTCCAGGGCTCTGACCCCCCCCCCCCCCCCCCCCCCCCAACACACACACACTCGCCCCCCCCCCACCCCCCCCAACACACACACTCGCCCCCCACCCCCACCCACCCACATACCCACTCACCCACCCACCCACGCACCCTCTTACATACCCACACACACCCACTCCCCCCCCCCCCCCCCCCCCGACAGGGGCCCTGAGTTCAAGCCGGGAACCTGGGATGATAATTTAATTGTGCGATTCTTAACGCATTTTTAATGCATTGTATTAAGTATTCCCATTCTTTAAAGCACCTGTGAGTTGGTAGGCCACAGAAGGACACTTGGTAGCAGACGACTTTAGCTTCACTCCACCCCACCCCTCCCAACCTCCCCTCACCCACCTCATCCCCCTTCCCTTCCCGTCAGTGCTTTTTTTGCTACAGTGATAATAGCACCTTTATCTATGCATGTTACAGTCCAGGGGTGGGCCAAATAGGCTAAAGCGACGAGCCCAAGTGAGTTCAAGTGAGTTCAATTGAGTTCAATCCCAAGTGAGTTAAAGTGGGTTCAAGCCCAAGTGTTCAAGTGGGTTCAAGTGGGTTCAAGCCCAAGTGAGTTCAAGTGGGTTCAAGCCCAAGTGAGTTCAAGTGGGTTCAAGCCCAAGTGAGTTCAAGTGGGTTCAAGCCCAAGTGAGTTCAAGTGGGTTGAAGCCCAAGTGAGTTCAAGTGGGTTCAAGCCCAAGTGAGTTCAAGTGGGTTCAAGCACAAGTGAGTTCAAGTGGGTTCAAGCCCAAGTGAGTTCAAGTGGGTTCAAGTGGGTTCAAGCCCAAGTGAGTTCAAGTGAGTTCAAGTGAGTTCAAGTGAGTGAGTTCAAGTGGGTTCAAGCCCAAGTGAGTTCAAGTGAGTTCAAGTGAGTTCAAGCTCAAGTGCTTTCAAGTGATTTCAAGTGATTTCAAGTGAGTTCAAGCCCAATTGAGTTCAAGTGAGTTCAAGTGAGTTCAAGCACCTGTGAGTTGGTAGGCCACAGAAGGACACTTGGCAGCAGACGACGTCTCAATCAGCTCCCTAGCTGTCCACTCGGTCTCAGAGGGGTAGTCGTCCGGAGTGTAGCCAGCCCTGAAGTAGACACAAGCTACTGCGTGCTCACTCCCGGCTTCACTTCCTGAGGGCAGAATGGGGTTTGAGGAGAAGTAGGTGAATATCTGCAACGTGTATATCTGTTTGAGGAGAAGTCTGTGAATATTGGGGAGACGTCCCGAGTGTAGCCAGCCCTGAAATAGACACAAGCTACTGCGTGCTCACTCCCGGGTTCACTACCTAACAGGATAAACGAAGGCGGGTGAGTCCATTGAGTGTGGTGAGAATGGGGTGGGAGTGTGGTGAGAGTGTGGTGGGAGTGTTGTGGGTGTTTAGTTTGAGTTGTTGTGACAGGGGTAGTCGTCCGGATTGTAGCCAGCCCTAAAATAGGCACAAGCTACTGCGTGCTCACTCCCGGGTTCGCTACCTTTAAAGGATAAACGAAGGCGGGTGAGTCCATTGAGTGGGGTGAGAGTGGGGTGAGAGTGGGGTGGGTGTTGAGTTTGAGTTGTTGTGCGGGTTGGAGTGGTTAGGGGTGTGGCCAGCCTTGAGCTGGTGGGAGTGGGTGTGGGTTTAGAGTGAAAATATAGGTGTTGTCTCTGCCAGGAATGAATATAAAATAAATAAATACATAAATACATAAATAAATAAATGCAATAAAAGAACAAGAAAACGAAATCCACCTGGCAAGATCAGAGCCCCATCGCTCTCCCTCACCCCCTAGTTTCTGCTATCTTAGCAAGAGAATACAATTACAAATACATTAAATACAAAAAAGTAAAATGAAACCACCAACCTGAAAGCATCAGAGACCTGTCGCTCTCCCTCACCCTCCCAGTTTGCACAATCTCAGCAAGAGACCTGCGGAGTGTGGGTGAGCTTGTGCTCCACAAAGACGCCAATAAGAAGTAAACATTAAAAAACAACATAAAACAAATAAAACAATTAAAATAAACCACATACCTGGCAACATGAGAGCCCCATCGCTCTCCCTCACCCCCCCCCCCCCCCCCCCCCCCCCCCCCCCCCCCCCCCAGTTTCCGCAATCACAGCAAGATAAAGTTAACAAATAATTAAAATTAAACAAATAAAATAATTAAAATAAAATAAAACCACCCACCTGGGAGCATGAGAGCCCCATCGCTCTCCCTCACCCTTCCAGTTTCTGCAATCTCAGCAAGAGACCTGCGGAGAGTGGTGAGGCCGTGCTCTTCAAAGAGACCTAGCTGGATCCACTGCTGGTCATAGGCATTCTTCTCCCCTGAGAAACGAGTGTGTGTGTATGTGTGTGTGTGAATATGTGTGTGTGTGTGGGGGGGGGGGGGGGGGGGGGGGGGGGGGGGGGGGGTATGTAACAACATTTACTGCAAATGGATCTGCATATAGGATTTTTTGTTATGTGGTCATGGCTGTGGTTTTGGATGTGGGTGGTTCCACTGCTGGTCGTAGGCGTTCTTCTCCCCTGAGATAATGAGGTTGTGTGTGTGTGGGGGGGGGGGGATAAATGTGACCATGACCATGATCACGGCTGGATCCTCGATCCCTGTGGCTAAACCCTAAACCCCAAACCCTGAACCCCACCTGGTTGAATGATCATGTCCACGACAGGATCCTTGATCCCTGTACGTAAACCTAAAACCTGAACCCCTAATCCTAAACCCCGCATGGTTGAATGACCATGACCAAGACTGGATCCTCGATCCCTGTGGCTAAACCAAAACCCTAAACATTAAACCGTAAACCCTGAACCCTAACCCCCACCTGGTTGAATGACCATGACCACGACTGGATCCTTGATCCCTGTGGCTAAACCTAAACCCTAACCCTAAACCCTGTACTCTAAACCCCACCTGGTTGAATGACCATGACTAAGACTGGATCCTCGATCCCTGTGGCGAAACCTGAACCCTAAACCTTAGACCGTAAACCCTGAACCCTAAACCCCACCTGGTTGAATGACCATGACCACGACAGGATCCTCGATCCCTGTGGCCTTGGCAGCAGCACTGATAGCGGCAGGAATCTTCTGAAGGGCGGGGTTGTCTGGCAAACTGCTCAGGTCCTATGGGAAAAGTTGGTTGGGGTTGGTTGGGGTAGGTTTGGTATAGTTGGTTTGGTGTAGTTGGTTTGATATAGTTGGTTTGGGTTGGGTTGTCAGGCAAGCTGCTCAGGTCCTATGGGAGGGGGACGCACCAGTTGGTTTGGTCTGGTTTGGTTGGTTTGGTATAGGTTGGTTGTCTGGCAAGCTGCTCAGGTCCTATGGTAGGGGGACACGCCAGTTGGTTTGGTCTGGTTTGGTTGGTTTGGTATAGTTTGGTTGTCTGGCAAGCTGCTCAGGTCCTATAGGAGGGGGACACGCCAGTTGGTTTGGTTTGGTTTGGTTTGATTTGGTTTGGTTTAATTTGGTTTGGTATAGTTTGGTTGGTATGGTTTGGTCTAGTTTGGTTTGTTTGGTTTGGGTTGTCTGGCAAACTGCTCAGGTCCTCTAGTCCTATGGTAAGGGAGGCACCAGTTGTTTTGTTTTCTTTTGTTTTGGGTTGGATTGTGTTGGGTTGGTTTGGTATAGTTTGGTCTGGTTTGGTTTAGTATGGTTTGGTTTGGTAGAGTTTGGTATGCTTTTGTATGGTTTGGTTTGTTATGGTTTGGGTTGGATTGGTATAATTTGGTATAGTTTGGAATGGTTTGGTTTGGTATGGTTTGATATGGTTTGGTTTGGCTTGGTTTGTTTTGATTTGGTGAGCCCACCCACCCACCCACCCACCCAACCACCCCATTTCACTCCCCCCCCTCCCCCACCCACTCCAAGCCCACTGCCAGCATAACAAACAAACTTACCTTGATGCCAGCCTTGCGGCAGGTGTACCTGTGCAGAGCCATAATGAGAGAGCTGAGGCACCCCAAGCCCCCCCCCCCCCACCACCACACACACACACACACACCACCACCCTCTTCCTCCCCTCCCCCCACCCACTCCAAGCCCACTGCCAGCATAACAAACAAACTTACCTTGATGCCAGCCTTGCGGCAGTTGTACCTGTGCAGAGCCATGGTGAGAGAGCTGAGGCACCCCAATCCCCCCCCCACCACCACCACCACACACACACACACAGACACACCACCACCCTCTTCCTCCCCTCCCCCCGCCCACTCCAAGCCCACTGCCATCATAACCAACACCAACTTACCTTGATGCCAGCCTTGCGGCAGGTGTACCTGTGCAGAGCCATGGTGAGAGAGCTGAGGCACCCCAAGCCCCCACCACCACCACCACACACACACACCACCACCCACCCTCTTCCTCCCCTCCCCCACCCCACTCCAAAGCCCACACTGCCATCATAACAAACAAACTTACCTGATGCCAGCCTTGCGGCAGGTGTACCTGGCAGAGCCATGGTGCAGAGAGCTGAGGCACCCCCAAGCCCCCACCACCACCACACACACCACCACCACCCTCTTTCTCCCCTCCCCCCACCCACTCCAAGCCCCACTGCCATCCAAACAAACAAACTTACTTTGATGCCAGCCTTGAGGCAGGTGTATCTGTGCAGAGCCGTGATGAGAGTGAGCGTGAGGCATTCCAACAGCTGGACTTCCCCCCCTCCCCCCCCCCCCCCCCCCCACCCCCCCCCCCCCACACACACACACACCTCAGCACCACTGTACATCCGAACAAACAAACTTAACCTTGTTGATACCGGCCTTGAGGCAGGTGTATCTGTGCACAGAGCCGTGATGAGAGAGCTGAGGCCATCCAAAGCTGGATCCCCCCCCTCCCCCACCCACCCCAAGACCACTCCCCACGCCCACTTTAAACCCCAACTGAGGTTTTAACCCCCCCAAATATTAACCCCCCCAACACACACACCATCTCACCAAAATGACTTACCCTTGATGCCAGCCTTGCGGCAGGTGTATCAGTGCAGTGCCGTGATGAGAGAGCTGATGGAACCCCAAAGCCCCCACCACCACCCCACCACCCCACCCATACACACACACCACCCCCTTCCCCCCCCCCCCCCCCCCCCCCCCCCCCACTCCAAGCCCACTGCCATCAAAACAAACTTACTTGATGCCTGCCTTGTGGCAGGTGTATCTGTGCAGAGCCATGGTGAGAGAGCTGAGGCATCCAAAGCTGGAGTCCCCCCCCCACCCACCCACCCCCCATACACCCCCCCTCCCCCCCCACCCCCTCCAAGCCCACTCCCATCAAAACAATACATTACCTTGATGCCCAGCCTTGAGGCAGGTGTATCTGTGCAGAGCCATGGTGAGAGAGCTGAGGCACCCAAAGCCCCCCCCCACAACCACACACACACACACACACACACAAGTTGACTTACCTTGATGCCAGCCTTGCGGCAGGTATATCTGTGCAGTGCCGGGGTGAGAGAGCTAAGGCATCCAAAGCCCCCCACCCCCACCCACCCACACCAAGCCCACTTACATCCAAACAAACAAACTTAACTTTTTGATAACCGGCCTTGCAGCAGGTGTACTGTGCAGTGCCATGGTGAGAGAGCTGAGGCACCCAAAGCCCCCCCCCCACAACCACACACACACACACACACACACAAGTGACTTACCTGATGCCGGCCTTGCAGCAGGTGTATCTGTGCCAGTGCCGTGGTGAGAGAGCTGAGGCATCCAAAGCTGGAGTCCCCCCCCTTCCCCCCCCCCATACACACACACCACCCCCTTACCCCCCTCCTTCACCCACTCCAAGCCCACTCCATAAAAAAAACTGACCTTGATGCCGGCCTTGCGGCAGGTGTATCTGTGCAGAGCTATAGTGAGAGAGCTGAGGCACCCAAAGCCCCCCCCCACCACCACCACCACACACAACTCACGCACACACACCACCACCACCCCCTTCCTCCCCTCCCCCACCCCACCCCAAGCCCACTTACATCAAAGAAACAAACTTACTTTGATGCCGGCCTTGCGGCAGGTGTATCTGTGCAGAGCTGTAGTGAGGGAGCTGAGACATCCAAAGCTGGAGGCGATAGTGTTCAACTCCACTTGCAAGAATTTCCCACTGGGCGCATCCAACATGTAGTCGGAGCGGTGGATACCAAGGGTCACATTACGCCCCTGTAGAGACAGGGGTACAACCGTTTACAGCGTATGCATTGGTTTTTTCAGGTCAGGGGTAGCCAAATAGCTAATAGGGGCTAAAAAGGGGACTTGTCCAACCTTACACAAGGGGGGGAGTACAAAGAGAGTGCATAAGAGTCAGAGGGGTGGATACCAAGGGTCACATTACGCCCCTGTAGAGACGGGGTACACCTTTTACAGCATACCAAAGCGATTATATGCATGTTTATTTACTGGGCAAGGATTACCCAACCATAAATAATGGGTAGTACCAAGAGGGGGATAATAGATTGAGCGGTGTGGATACCAAGGGTCACATGCGCCCCTGGAGGAAGAAAATGGGGTATAGGATTAGGATTTAAGGTTGAGGGTTGAGGATTTAGTAGGTTACAGCATACAAATAGAGTGAGTAGAGTCGGAGCGGTGGATACCAAGGGTCACATTGCGCCCTTGTAGGGCGAGGGGTGGGGTTTAGGATTAGGATTAGGGTTTAGGATTAGATTTTAAAGATTAACGTCGTACAATAGAGGGATTAGAGATAGAGCGGTGGATACCAAGGGGTCACATGCGCCCTGTGTTGAAAGGGGTGGAGGTTAAGGGTTCAGGGTTTAGGGGGTCAGGATTTAGAAGTTTACAGCGTACAAAGAGGTTTAGGGTTTAGGGTTTATCCTAAATTTGGAGAAAGAGAGATAGTGCGGGTTATAATGGCATGCAGTCTAAGCGCTGGTTACCAAGGGTCGCATTGTGCACAATGTAGGGACAGGGGTACAACCGTTTTTACAGCATACAAAGCGATGACAATGGATGCATTTTTAAAGGTAGGGGTAGCCAATAGGCTACAGGGACTGCCCAACTATAGAAAACGGATAGTGCGAGAGAGGGATAAGGAGTCAGAGCGGTGGATACAACAGTCACATCGTGTCCCTGTGGGGACAGGGGTACAGCCGTTCAGCATACAAAGCGATGACAATGGTTGTATTTGTACAGGTACAAGGGGCTTGTACAACCTTAAATAACGGTAGTACCAGAGAGTGGATAAGAGTCAGAGCGGTGGATCCAACAGTCACTTCGCATCCCTATGGGGACAGGGGTACAACCGTTTACAGCTCTACAACGCGATGACAGTGGATGGTATTTACAGGTCAGGGGTAGCCAAATAGGCCTAAAGGAACTTGTCCCACACTAAAGAAGGGGGAGTACAAAGAGGGTGGGTAGATTCTGAGCGGTAGATAGCAACAGTCACATTGCGCCCTGTGCAGATGTGGGGTATAAGTGTTTGCATGCCGTCCCGTTTTAAGTGTACTAATGCGCGATGAAGGGACATGAGCGGTGGATACCAAGGGTCACAGTGCGCACCTGTAGGGAGAGGATATAAACGATTTACAGA